>CM038215.1:249571188-250252618 GCA_021442155.1 Cymbidium sinense
CACAAAACAAAAGCAAAACATCAAACCATGCATTGCCCTAACCTAAAGCTAGAAGTGGTGACTTAGTCTAATGTGTGTGACATTTAAAGTTTATGTGGTATGCTTAGCTAAGTTTTAAGGTTGGAGTTTTCTAAGTATGAAAATGTTTAACCTAGAGGGTGGTTTCATTTAAGTGTTTTAATTGATTTGGTTGATTTTTATTTGATGATTTGTTTTAGTTTGAATGAACCTACTTAATTACTAAAAATTATAAAGAGAGGAAAAGAGAAGAGAACTTCCCTTTCCTCCCTACCTTAAGTAATTTCTGAGGTAGAATCATATTTGATTTTTATTTACTAAATATTTTATTATGTGTTTTAATTAATCCTAAGTTTAGATTTTCCCTAAATAAACCTATTCAAAAAGAAAGGCATTTTAAGATTAAGTAAAGTGAATTACTATCGTAAAATAAAAAATACTTTGTTTCTTTCCCAACATGAGTAACATGCATATGGATAAATCCTAAGTATATCTATACATGCAAATGAAAATGTTTAGCATACCTTCATGATGAATGCTAAGGGATGTTGCTTAAGAAAGTTTGGAATGTTTCATGTGTGCATGATTTTGCTAAGTAGAAAAGAGGAGATTCTTTTATCCATTATTTATATGCACATGTACATGTATGAAAGGCATAAGTGAGTACGGTGCCACTATTAGCACCAGGGGTGTAAGGTACAAGACCTACTTAGAGATATCTAAAGCCTCACAACCCCGGGTTGTCCAGACTAATATACAACTTTTCTTAAATGCATGTGCATGTACAAAAAGAAATGCATGGAAAGAGAATCATGCAAAAAAAAAATTTGTTTGTTTTATTTGGTTGCTTATTTTATATATGTGATGTGGAGTTCCATCTTAAATCATGACATAGGAGTATATAGGAATGGATCTAAGGAAGTGTATGTCCTTTTCAAATGGACTATACACTTTGCAAATCCTATACAAACATATGTTGAGAAAAGAGAAGGAAAACACATAACACATTTTATGTTATTCACATGCAAGCTCATAAGTACTTATAGATAGCATACATTTTATTTGTAAGGTTTGATTTATAAGTTTTGAAAATAGTTTTGGATTTAGTAGTGATAATAACCATTCATATTCTTAATTTGGCCAAAATATGCAATTTGATATAAAGGAAATATTTCATTTTAATTTCATTTTTCAAAAGACATGAATGCATGATTTTCATATGACATACACATTTAGCATGCTAGTAAAGAAATAAAGTGATGAAAGCATGTAAATTCATTCACCCTAATTAATTCTTAAAGATAATCTTATAGAATAAGATTATTTAAAGAGAAATCAAAATTATTTAAAGAAGTTCTTAATTTTATTTTGAGTTTGATTTGAATTTAGGAAATGTGAAAAGGTTAGCTGATCCTAACCCATTTCTCACATGTGTATGTTGATTTAGTTTAATTTTAGAATCATTAGATTAATTTTATATTTTGTTTAGGTTAAGGAGTACGTTAAGTCCATTAATTACCTCTTTCCTACACCACTTTAGCATATTTAACAAGTAATTATGAGCCAATATATGACATAAAACTACAAGGAATTTAAATTAGTAATGCACCTAAGAAATAAAGGGTCCTAATGCATTTGACTCATAATTAATGATTAATTAAGCTAAAGGATAACCCCTCCCCACACATATGGGTTAGATAGGATTTTCTTAAGCTACTTAGGTTATTGAACACCTAAGAATCTACCCAAGAAGGATTGATTGAGTTCTGAAATATTTTGAATTAAGTAGTCATGTGGATTAGCTAATTAAATTTTGACTAAGGAAGGAAAGGGGTTTAGGGAATGACTTGGGGAAAACACCCCAAACCCATTCCATAAACCTCCACTTCACTTAAACAAAGCTTAATTAACTTAATCAAGGGATTAAACCACTATTCACATGCTTAATTAAGCTTAATTACATTAAGAGAGTGATTAAGGATTCATTAATTTATTTTCCTAATTAACGCATCAATATTTTTTAAGAAAATTAAGGGAGGCAAAGGTCATCCCACTAAATACATCTGAGAAACTTGGAATCAATTAATGAAGTAATTATGGAGTAATTAGGGAGATTAAGTTTTTAATAAAACCCTAATTAAGACAAATTCATTATTTAAAATCAATTGGAAACAATTTTAATGAATTCCCCTCTGAATTATCTTCATAATATATTTTATTTTGTATTTTCTTTATTTTTTCTATAATTAGTTATGTAATTTTGAAGTTTTTATCATTAAGAATTTAATTAAAACACTAATTATATAACTAATCCCATCGGTGCCACGTGGATTGCTGATGCGGCATGCATTTTCCACGTGGCATGATGGGATTCGCTATTTAAGAAGTCACATCCCATGCCGCATCAGCCGGTGACGCTACGCGCTTTCTCCTTGATCGTTCAATCAAAGATCAGATGGTCAGGATTAAGCCCATAGTTCTTAAGGGATAAATCGAAGGACCCTATTTGGATTAATCAAGACTGTCCATCCAAAACATGCGGGATGAACGGTCCATGATCTGTCACTGAGCTCACATGCGGGAGAAGGCAACCATCCACTCCTTAGGGCTCAATCTGAGCTTGATTGAACTCGAATTAAGCTCAAACTTAACCCACACCATCATCATGCAAGAGGATGAAGATCTAATGGTTAATTTCCCTTGGGGTGAAACTTTCCTTCATAAAAGACCAAATAGTCCTACATCTAAGCTTGATTTTGATCCATACCTCGCCGTAGGCTATCACCGATGCTCCCAACCATCGAGGTAGCTTCGTCTAGTAGAGATGAAGCCTTGTTGAAGGTTTTAAGCTTTGAGACGAAGTGGATTGCTTAATTGACCAAACTCCTCCTTCTGCTCAAATTTTGGAGACATCTCTTCTCGGTGTCACGCCCGAGCTTGGAATACCAAGGGAATGCGCAGACGGATAAAATAAAACATTTCTTAACATTGTCAATCATAAATAAAATCTCCAATCTCCAATCATAAAAGAGCCACTACAATCCACAATGATTTAAAAATTTGTCCATACATAAATGTTTTAATACAGATTTAGGAAAAATATACTTTAACATAACTCAACATAATTTACTGACATAAATACCTATCTCCTAGCTTCCTCTACTAGAACCCGACTTTCCCTTCTATCATATTTAATTAGATTATTACCAAAAAAGATTAAACAACTAACAAATGAATATAATTCAGTGGGTCAATTATGCTATTACACTATAGTAAACAAGAAAAAGAAATTAGTATGCATGCCGCCATATACATAAAAGAAAATCATCTCGCTCAAACAATCAATCATAGATAAGTATGCATAAACATTTAGAGAAGGGTGGGGTATACATAAACATTTAGAAGATATGGGGTCGATTCATAAACATTTAGCTAAGATATGAACTTTTACTTTTACCTTTACTTTTATCACCTGTCCATGAGTCACCGTATATACTCATCCAAAGGATAAGTATCCATAACCTTTACCATTTGCCAATTTCATTGGCCTTTTTTTCCTCATAACATGCACTGTACATCGCCCCAATATAATAAAGGGAACTGCTTCAACATACATATTCATAGCATACAATCATATCATTATGACATTAATTCATAACTAGCAAGAATCAATGAGCTTTATAAAATGAATATGATCTAGCATTCGATATTATCGAACATGAAGAAGCAAACTATTCATAATTTATATAAAGGAAAATCATCACAAATGGCGGTGAAAAGTCAAAATCATCTAAACATGCATTTCATCAGAAAGTAAAGACATTTTACCATAAATGTAAGAACATAATTACCCACTTTAACTTGCGCTTTCTTGAACCTCCTTTCCTTTAATGATTCTTTTCTTAATTACAATTCCTATAACATAAAATGTTAAGTGTTAAAGTTACTTAATATATAACATTAATTGATTATCATACCCCTATCAAATGATTCTAATCTAATTAACAATAATATAAATACATTTCTTTTATATGTGCTCCTAAAATCTAATACTCCCCTTTCCTTATTTTTCTTAAATTTATTCTTGAAATGATCTTAAAATGATTCTTAAACTAAATTTTAATTTATGCTACCTAATTCTAATTTAAAGTCCCATCAAATCTATAACCCTAAGTTAGAATTATAAACCCTAAGTTAACTTGAAATAGCACTAAATCAAAGCTAATAACATAACAATCAAATTTCAATTAAAATAATTATATAAATTATTTACTTACCTCCTCTCAGTTTTGCCCTAAGACACACGCTCTCCCTACTTCTTCACGACGACGAACGCAGGTTTTCCTTCCTTCTTTCTCGACATACACGGATGGTTAATCTCGCCGGTGCAATGGAGTCAGCTTATGTTGGGGAATGGACGACTAGGTCAGCTTCTCCTTCTTCTCCCTCACGATGCACGCACGACGGCCTCACTCCCTAGCACGCATGGGTAGAGTCTTCCCTTTCTCCTCTCTTCCTCTTCCTCTCGATGATTTTGGGATTCTTCCCATCTAAACCCCCTTGATTTTTTTCTTTCATGCTCATGTGGTAGCTTAGTTATATTACAATCTCTCTTATAAAAATTTCATCCTCAAATTTAAATGACAATAAATAGAAATACACATACCTTTACTTAAATAATTGAGGGTATAGTTCTCACATTTCTGATTCCTTCTCCCACGTAGCCTCTCGATCTGATCCATGTTTCCATAGTACATGAACAAATGGAATTTCTCTATTCCTGAGATGCTTGATATCATAATCTATAATTCTTTCTGGCTCCTCCATAAATGTGAGATCCGGCTGAATATCAATAGGATCAATAATAATCTTGCTCATCAAGAATATATTTTGCGTAAGAGAAATATGAAACACATTATGCACTCCTTGCATGTGAGAAGGTAAAGCCAGTCTATAAGCCACTTTCCCAATTCTTTCCAAGATTTCATATGGACCAATATAACGTGGGCTTAACTTTCCAACTTTGCCAAATTGTTTTATACCTTTCATGGGGTTGACTTTAAGAAATACCAATTCTCCCACTTTAAATTCTACTGGCCAATGTTTAGCATCATAGTATTTCTTCTATCTTGAATTTTAATCTATCACGGATCAATCGGATCTTCTCAAGAGCTTCATCTACTACTACCGCATTCAATGATTCTTCTTTCACCTGTCCACCCAACAAAGCGGTGTTCAGATTTCCTTCCATACAATGCTTCATAAGAGCCATACCAATACTTGCTTGAAAGCTATTAGTAAAACTCAATCAAAGGCAAATGAACTTCCTAAATCAAGAACACGAGTCTCAACAAATCTTCCAGGTTTGAATTGTTCTTTCTGACCATCACTTGAGGATGAAATGCGATCGAAAGTAATAAAGCTTCTTGAATTTTTCTCCACAATCATAAATCGCCATCCCAATCCACTAGATTTTGGCACACCATGTAACTTCACCATCAACCTTGAGGACATAAAGCTTTCAAAAGCTTTCCATCAATGGACATATAGATTTTCACCATGTAACTTCAATTTCATCAACATATTTGCTAGTTTTTCAACATCGATTGTTTGATAGTATAAAGTGTGCGCTTTAGTCAACCTATCAATAATAACCCAAATAAGATCACAACCTTCTGATCTAGCCAACCACAAAATCCATAATATCATATCCACCCGTATCAGTGGTCAAAAGTCCACTTTGATGTTCAAATTAATCATCCGACATGATTGACAGAGATAAATTCAAATTCTTTTCATTCTGCCACCAAAATATTTTTTTTAAGATCTTGATACATTTTGCTACTGCATGATGAATTGTATAATTAGAATGATGTATTTCATGTAATATGTCTTTTCTCAAATTTTCAATATTTGGAATGCAAATCTATGATATTTCAATAATCCTCTTCATTGATTTCAAAATCTTCAGATGACCTACCTTTACCAAATCTAAAATTTTCGATAGTCACCATCTTGAGGTAAAGCATCCGTATTTTGTCTTTCAAATTTGATTTTATAACCATCCGATTTAGCAAATCATGATCATCTCAGATTTGATAATTGAAATTTCCAATTTTTCTAAATCTTTAATCAACTCCTGATGAGAGATCAACCAATAACACCCGATATTTTCTACTCAAAGCCAACTACATTTGCCTTCCCCGGATGATATTGAATATCTAAATCATAATCTTTAATGAGTTCCAACCATCTTCTTTGCCTTAAATTTAGCTCCTTCAGTAAAGATATATTTCAAGCTTTGATGATCAAGAAAACTTCACACCTTACTCCATATAAATAATGTCTCCAAATTTTAATGCAAATACCACGCTAGCTCCATCATGGGTGGGATGGTTCTTTTCATGATTTTTCAATTGCCTTGAAGCATAAGCAATCACTCTTCCATTTTGCATAAGTACACATCCCAAGCCTCTTAATGATGCATCACTATAAATTTGAAATCTTCGCCCTCGATGGAATAGTTATCAGCCATTAAATAATTCTTCAATTTTTGAAAAGCCTTTTCACACCGATCCACCATTCAAACTTGCTCGAAGTTAATCTCGATAGTGGCATGGCAATGTGAAAACCCTTCAACAAATCTCCTATAATATCGCCAAGAAACTTGACCACGGACAGCAGTCAGCCATTCATATTGCTCGACTTTACTATCAAACCCTTCACTACTAATCATGTGCCCCAAGAATGATATTATTTAACCAAAATTCACACTTAGAAAATTTTGCATATAATTCATTCATTTTCAAAGCTTGCAAAATAATGTGAAGATGGTTTTCATGCTTTATCTCTAGAATAAATTAGAATATCATCTATGAATACAATCACAAATGAATCTAAAAAGGGTTTAAAGATTCTATTCATGAGATCCATAAATACAGTTGGAGTCAAAAAATCACCACAAACTCATAGTGCCCATTCTGAATGCACTTTGGTATATCTTCTTCTTTAATTATCAACCGATGATAACCCGATCTTAAATAAATCTTTGAAAATGGTCAAAAAGATCATCAATTCTTGGTAAGGGATATTTATTCTTCAAGGTGAGTTTGTTAAGTTCTCTATAATCATAGCCATAAGCTCCCATCTTTCTTCTTCACAAATACATGTGAGCTCCCAAGGAGATGTACCAGGAAATCCCTTCTCTAATAATTCTTGAATGATTCTTCAACTCTTGTAATTCTTTGATTACCATTCTATATGGTACCTTGCTACGTGTTTGCACCTTGAATTAACTCAACAGAGAAATCTATCTCTCTAGAGGTAAACCCCATAAATCATCCGTAAAGACTTGATACTCCTTACTACAGATATCCTCCATCTTCTTTACCTCTTTAGTAACATCGAATTTGAGCAAGAAAACCTTCATAGCCATTTGCTAGCATCTTTGAACTTTCAAGCAAGACACCATCATAGTAATACTCCTTTATGCCCCACAATTTGAATTCTTCTTTTCCGTGAATATTGAATTTGACTATCTTTTGAACAATCTATAAGTAAAATGTTTAGCTAGCCAATCCATTCCTAAAATTACATCAATTCATATATTGATTTATTAAATCAGATTCAAGCTTCTTTCATAGATATTTAGGTTCACACCGCAAACATTTTCGATTCATTTGAGACCCATTCGCATCATCGAAAGTACTACGCATATTTTCATAATTTGTAATCCCAAAATCCTCACACTCTTCTTCAAATATAAATGAATGTGATGCTCAGTCAAATAAAACTCTAACCGATTTACTTCCAATAAAGATGATACCTATAATTGAATAGACATATAAAACAAATATAGCACAACAAAATTATGAATGCTAATTTAATTAAAGACATACTGTGATGACATCAGTCTTTTGCTTTGCTGGAGTGCATAAACTCGAGTATTATTCATTCGAAGTTTGAGGTGGAACTGATGCAATTGATTCATCCTTGTCTACCACCCTTCCTGGGAGGTTGAATATTTGTCCCAGCATCCATCAAGATCCCCGACTCAAGAGAGGCAAGATTTTGCCATATGTCCGGCCGATGGCACC
The DNA here is from genome assembly GCA_021442155.1 of Cymbidium sinense. Classification (NCBI taxonomy): domain Eukaryota; kingdom Viridiplantae; phylum Streptophyta; class Magnoliopsida; order Asparagales; family Orchidaceae; genus Cymbidium; species Cymbidium sinense. The sequence goes on from CM038215.1 coordinate 249,579,303, forward strand.
AAAAGCAAGTTGCGAGAGACAATCTCCTTTATGTGCTCTTCCACATCTTGGGCATGTAATACTACTACTACCGGCATGGGTATCCACTAGCTTCTTCCAGTTTGATTTTTCAGTTTGAACATTTTGCCTAAATTTTGGCCTATCATCATTCCTCCTCTTATGAATATCTCTCCTCCTCTGAGTGGCTTGCACATCCAATTCTATCCTTCTAGCCCGCTCCACTAGTATAGCATAATCATCAATACCCAAAGGAATTAAGGGCTGTCTGATTACATCCTTCAGCCCAGATAGAAACCTATGGTATTTTTCTTCAGATTTGGTATCAATTGAGGTGCATACCTTGAAAGCATTGTGAACTTCATATTGCATTATAGACATCCCTCGTATCAACTGATGAATTTATCTTCGATTTGTCTCCCAGTCGAGATGTACAAACCAATCTCTAAAAGTCTTCATAAAGTCCTCCCATGAAATAAGACTGCAAGACCTCCTTCAAATTTCTCTTGTAATGCCCTCGCCCATCTCTCGCCTTCACCTCAAAAGCAAAAGAAGCCAAAGCAACTCTTCTTCGAGGGCATGACATGCTTTCTAAGATTTTCTATCCCAAGATCAACCGCTTTTGATTCTATAGTCCTCCGCCCTCGAGTGAGGTGGCCTCATATCTTGAAATAGTTTCTGATTCTTATCAATAAACCCCACCACTTCCACTAGCTGGGTAGTCGATTCCTTATCATTTGAGTCATTGCTTCCATCATTCGAGTAAATGCATCTATCGCTAGTGAAGGTGGTTGCACCAAATTCGTGCTCGTGGTTTGTGCTCTCTATTTTCACTCATATCATCTTCTTGAATTGATTCCATCGAGAAGCACAAATTTATTATAACCGCTACACATCAATCAATATAATCATATATAAATTTATTCATAAATTTATCATCTTCCTAATGGCTCTTTGATTTTAATCATTACTTATGCCTAAATCTAAAATCTAAAATCTAGCTCTGATACCACTCTTGTCACGACCCGGCCCGGGAGCTTGGAATACCAAGGCGGGAACAGACGGTCGGACGGATAAAATAAAACATTTCTAAACAATTCCAATATAAATTTAAAATCTCCAACTATACAATCATATAAGAGTCACTTCAATCCACAATGATTTAAAATCTCATACATAAATGTTCTAATACGATTTGAAAAATACACTTTAACATAACTCAACATAATTTATCGACATAAATACCTATCTCCCCGCAGCCTTCTACTGACGATAAACCTGACTTTCCTTCTATCCCATTTAATTAGATTATTACCAAAAAAGATTAAACAACTAATAAAATGAATATAATTCAAGGTCAATTATGCTATTACACTATAAGAAACAAGAAAAAGAAACTAAGATATGCGCCAGTCACATAATGTACATAAAAGAAAATAATCTGCTCAAACAATCAATCATGTGAGGTATGCATAAATATTTAGCAAGAAGATATGGTGATACATAAATATTTAGCAAAGATATGGGTCAGATACATAAACATTTAAGAAGAAGATATGAACTTTTACTTTACCTTTACTTTTACCCGGCCCATGAGTCACCGTATACTCATCCAAAGGATAAGTATCCATAACCTTTACCATTTGCCAATTTCATTGGCCTTTTTTTCATATAACGCAATGCATACATCCCCGAGCATCATAAGAGGTTGAACTCAAGCTTCAACATACACATTCATAAAGATACAATCATATCACTACACATTAATTCATAACTAAGAAGAATCAATGAGCTTTATAAAATGAATCCGGCAATATGATCGATTCGCAGTATTATCCAACATGAAGCAAGAACTATTCACAATTTATATAAAAGCAGAAAATCATCACAAATAAGAAAGCAGAAAAATCAAAATCATCTAAACATGCATTTCATCACAGGAAAGTAAAGATATTTTTACCATAAATGTAAGAACATAATTACCCACTTTAACTTGCGCTTTCTCGAACCTCCTTTCCTTTAATGATTCCTTTCCTTAATTGCAATTCCTATAACATAAAATATTAAGTGTTAAAGTTACTTAATATATAACATTAATTGATTATCATACCCCATCAAATGATTCTAATCTAATTAACGATAATATAAATACATTTCTTTATATGTGCTCCTAAAATCTAATACTCTTTTCCTTATTTTTCTTAAATTTATTCTTGAAATGATCTTAAAATGATTCTTAAACTAAATTTTAATTTATGCTACCTAATTCTAATTTAAAGTCCCATCAAATCTATAACCCTAAGTTACAATTATAAACCCTAAATTAAACTTGAAATAGCACTAAATCAAAGCTAATAACATAACAATCAAATTTCAATTAAAAATAATTATATAAATTATTTACTTACCTCCTCTCGATTTTGCCCTAAGACACACACGCTCGGCTCCTACCCGTCGGCTTCTTCACGCACGCACGCAACGGGGTTCCTTCTTCCCTCTGACGGCAGACACGGATGGTTCTCCAATTCCGCCGTCGGCAATGGAGCCGTTACGCTAGGGAACGGACGCACTAGGTCAGCCGCTTCTTCTTCTCCCTCGCCGTCGACACGACGATCTCACTCGGCCAGTACGCATGGGGTAGAGTCTTCCTTTCTCCTCTCATCTTTCCCTCTCGCGTGATTTTGGGAATTATTTGGTTTGTCAAACCCACTCTTGGATTTTTTTTTCATGGCTAACCATCACGGCGGTAGCTTTTTTTTTTTTTTTTAGTTTCGAGTTATTACACGTGGCTTAAGAACTTAGATGAAGGTTTGAGAGAGCTCGATTGGGTTCTCTCAAGGTGCTTGAAGGAGGAATTGAGCTCTAGTGGAGAATTGAATGAGATTGAAATTGCCTTGAGCTCCTTATTTTTGGCTTAAGGAAAATTGAAAATGGAGAAATTGAATTGGCTTAGGAGACCTTGGAGAGACTTGGGAATGCTTCCTATTACTCAATCAAATGCAAGACCCTCAAAATGAAATGAAATTAGGGGGAGTATATCTCCCCCTAGGAGAATCGGATGATCGAGCTTGCTTATGTCATTTTGATCAAATTGATCTTATGGGTTGATTTGGTTAGGCCATTTTGAACACTATTTGGCTCAGTTTGGCCAGAGAAGTGGAGTGGTGAAGCTCCCATGTGCTCAAGAGAGTGGAGGAGGGATCCCATGTGCTCAATTTTCAAGTGGGTGGTCAGTTTTGGCCTTGGGATGGGTTTGGCTGACCCAAACCCATTGGATCATGTGCACCACACCCACTAGTGTCCACTTGTCCTACTAAGAGGGTGCCATGTGGCCATGAAAATGATATGACCAAATTCCAACCGAAATTGACAACTAATTACTCCTTGACCTAGGGGTAAAATAGTCATTTGGCTTTGATTTCACTTTAGGCAGATTTAGAATAGTTCATATGACTATTTGAAATGTGTTGGCATCATTAATTTGGTTCATTTTGATTTATATTTGGATTTAGTTCATTTGATTTCACTTAGGTCAAATGGGTCAAGTTGACCATTTTGACCCATTTGACCTAATTGGGTTACATCTTGGGTTGGTTTTGGTTTCATTGGTCATTTGAAATGTTTAGGTAGCTTTGGTTTCAACCAATTTTGGTTTGATTTTATTTTGGCTCAATTTGACCTTTTAGGTCAAGTTGAGTTCATGGTCAATTAGGCTAAGTTGGGTCTAGTTGGCCAATTGAGGCTTTGGATAAGTTCAATAAGTGATTTAGAATGAACTTGACCCATTAATTTCAATCAATTTGGCTTAGATCAAGATTTGACTCATTTTGACTTTTTAGGTCAACTTGGGTCAACTTGGGTCAAGTGGCCAATTGGGCTAGGTTAGGCTTAAATGATGGCTTGGTCAAGTTTAAACATTGATGAATTAGTTTTGATCAATGGTTTCAATCAATTTGGCCTATGGTAGATTTTGGCTAGTTTAAGTATCATTTTGGCTAAGTGTTGACTTGGTTAATAGGTTTGACTTGGTATGACCCAATTTGAGTGATTGATCATCTCATGATGATTGTTGCTCACAATGTGAGGCTTAGGTGGGTTTAGTTCAATCCAATTTGGATAGGATTAGAATTTGGCTTAAAAGAGGTACTTTAGGTCACTTTGGGCCAAGTGAGCCTAACTAAGTCAATTGACTTGATCAAGTCTTGAATCAAGTTTGATTGAACTCACATATGGACTTATGATTGAAATATAAATCCATTTGCAAGTGATTTGGAGTCAAATGAGTTCTGATTCATTTAACCATTTCAAGTTCAAAAGGGTGAACATGAGTTTGATTTGGGTTTGATTTGATGATTGAAGTTTGTGTTTATATTTGGATTTGTGATTGAAGGATTGATTGAATCATGAAGAAAAAATTAAGGTTTTGTCTTAATTTGAGTTTGATTTGGCTAAGTTCAAGAATTTGACTTGAAAGGCTCAGGTTAAATTTTGGTTGAATTTGGATTTGATTTTTGAATTGATTTTTGGATATTTGAATTTATATTTCAATTATATTTGTGAATATAAATGAGAATATAAATGGGTTATGAGAAAATTTCTTGAATTTGATTTGATTTGGATTTGAATTGAGCTAAATCCATAAGATAAAATTAAAGGGCTTAGGAAAAAATATTTTTAGGATTTAGAATTCAATCATGGGTTTTAATCATTTGGAATTGATTCATAATTTGAGAAAATCCATTGGAATTGATTTAAGGTTTGAGAAAATCAATTAAATTTAGAATTAATTTGAGTTTAAAGTGAGGATTTGATTTAAGCTATGGGCTAGGCAAATTTTTCTAACACCCCTAAGGCATGACCTATTCCTATGGCTAACTCTTCTAAGTCTCTAGGATTAGGTCAATTGTTCACCTAATCACTACAAGTGTCTTAAGATTAAGGAAACTCTTAGTGTCTAAGAGGAGTCCAATGTCTAAGATAGAGGGGTTAAGAGCTCATCTTAAAAATGAGGTCAACAGTGCCGCACTGAATAATTTTTGATAATGGCACATCTTTCAAAAGTACAAAGATTTATAGATTCGTCGATCGACACAAAATTGATTGGCTATATTTTTTAATATATAATCCAAGGGCAAATTATTTGGTAGAAGCTTTGAACAAAACATTGATCAAACTAAAAATAAGAGAGAATGACATACCAAACTGATAAAGTCATTATGGGTGTATCGAACTACCTACATGACGCCGACTAAAGTCACTCCTTATTCATTAGTATTTGGAACTGAAGCGGTCCTTCTGCTTGAAGTTGATTTTCCTTCACTTCGAGTAGCCATCCAATATAATCTAACTGAACATCAAAATGCTCGTTTGAGAATGGAAGAACTTGACGTGCTTGATAAAGTTAGATTGCAAGCTCATCAAAATTTAAAAATTTATCAAGCAAAGATGTTTGAGGCTTTTGACCATATGGTACGGCCTTGAACATTCTAAAAAGGGGAATTGGTCTTGGTGCTGAGAAGACTAATTATTCTTAATTGAAAATTCAGTGGCAAATTTGAGCCTAATTGGGAGGGCCCTTATTTCATTGAGAAAGTGATCAAGGAGGGGCATACCAACTCATTGACCTAAATGGTGAACGACCAATACTACCAATTAATGGTCGATACTTGAAAAAGTATTATACATGATAAATATATTTTTGAGATACAATAGAAATCCTCCTACAAGATAAGGGGCATTTTTTGTATATTTATTTATGTTAACATCGTGCTTCATGCCAAGATCCCTAAATAAATAAACCTACTCAAGATATAAAAAAATTTGTCAAAATTTCCCTGTAACACAGGGGGAATTTTTAAATTTGTATATATATATATATATGAAATCGATATTATGTGTTAAGCCCTCTTAAGAGAAAATATATCAACTCAAATATTAATGTAGCTTAATTTTATCTTAAAGTTCTTTTAAATGTGTTTTAGAATTTCCTATGCAAGACGGGGCATTTCTTTATTTTTATATGGATTGACATCGTGCCATAAGATGAGATCCTTGAGTGTACTCTAATTCGAGTAGACATCGTGCTTTGAGCCAAGATCCCCATTTGATTATTCTAATATCTTAGTGATAAAGATAAATTTAGTTATCCCAATAAGAGAAAATGCATCTTTAAACAAATTGCACATAAGATGATTCTATAGTTGAAAGATTCATCTTTTTTACTTTGATATTGTTATAGTTGGAAAATTGCAAGTCCATTCACAACTCAAGTCTAAGACTCAAGTGGGTCATGTCCATCAGACTCAATAAGCCCAAATGTGGTCGAGTCACTGACTACTCTTCTCACTCAACAAGCCATAAGAAAAGGCCATAGTGGTAGAGCCCCCGCTTACTAGTTTGATGACAATAGCTATTATGCCTAAAGATGACTTGACTTGACATACCCAAGTGATTCAGAATCAAAGTTGTCTTAACTGACTAATGGACTATAAATAAGATTATAAAAGATGTTTTATCCTTAAAATAATAACTGTATAAAAACATCTCAGAGATATACAAAGATGAAGATATAAAGTCTCAAGTGCATTACAAAAAAGGGGAAGACAAGAATGCTAATTTTCCACTAATATAATAAGATAATACATGGTTGATAAAAAAGGTAGACAAAAAAAGAAAAGGTACATTAAGGAAGCTTAGACTATATCTCCTGAAGCTATGCTGAAAAAATTGCCAAAGACTGATGCTCACTCTCAGCCAACTGTAAAGCCTCCCCAGCTCTGGTCAAAGTAGCCTCAGCATCCACCATAGCTTGATGGCATATCTGGTAATGGTGTTGCTCTTGCTCTATTGCTCGAGCTCTTTTATCCTGCTCAGCCTGCAAGTTTGACTTACAGATATCGCACTCACGAGATCCCTCCATAACTCCTTGATCCTACGTCTATCTAACTCATAAGTAGCATATATTGATCCCTGATGGTAGTGTCGTAGAGCCTCATCAGTCTCCTCAAACTCATCATGTGCTAGGTCAGTCGCCTTCCTACAGATCCTAACCTGCTCCTGAAGCTCTACCAATGAAGTGCGGAGTGGACGATACTGAGTGATCTTATATGGTGGATCAAAAACTCTATGTCTCTACAAAAAGCCTCCAAGTACCTAAGAACATGCTCTTCCAAGCCAGTGCAAGCTAGAAGATTTAGAACAGTGTTCACGTATGATGTGAAGTGTTCTAGTGACTCCGGTGAGCCTGGAGTAAGCCTAGAAATTACATCCCTTAAAAACATCAAGCTATAATCCTGCATGCCCCTATCGCGTTGATCTGGTGTATATGGATATTGGTGGTAGATCTTAGACTCATAAACCACATCAAGCACTCCAAGGAATGAACAAAAACAATCAGTATAAGATAAAGCAGTAAATATAAAGAAGTCTAAGTAAAAGAAAGAGTATCTAAATATGGTGAATCTGAGTGGTATCATAAGTGGCATAGTCCTTGATGACCTCCACTATCTAGTAAGCTCATATATCTTGCTTCGAAACAAACTCCACTATAAGGTCTCTCACCGAGTCTCCCTGACAAAGGAACAAAGTAAGTCGTAGAAAGGTGACTCCACAAAGGAAGTAGAAAAATCTGAAGCAGTAGTATCAAAGACAGCACACTCGATGACCCAACTCCAAAGTCCTCAGTAGCATATCTAATACTAGCTGACACCTGTGGCACCTCATTAGGAGTCAGAAGTCACCATGGAAGTGGACTCATGGTACAATCAATTGAAACTCAAACAGCTCTATAAGTTGACTGCACCTACATATGTGAGTTGGTGAGGGAACCTTAGTATAGCTAGGAGCAAAAATCTAGCTCTAACTCTACTATGAGGAGTGGTGTCCTCAGCCTTGACCTGCTCATCAACTGTTGCATCTATCATAAATCTACTTAAATATCAGATACACTAAATATGTTTTAATGATATAGCAAAAAAGATGACAGAAGTATTAAAAGAGAGTAAGATATTGATTATACCTCTAGCGCTACTATCTCCTACCGGTAATAACCAACGATGGGTCCTCTAACCTCGAGGAACTCCCAAGGACCTCACTTTATGCTCATATCTCTTCGCTCCATGCTTCAAGAAAGGACCAAAAGATAGTCGTACCTAAGTGAGATGAGTATAATTGACCCATATGTAACTATGCAGAGGAGCTATCCAAAAATGAGAACCAGTACCGAGTCTCAGTAAGTGTAGCCAAACTATAGAAGCAGCATAGTAATGTGTCTCAAGAGAAACTGTCCCAGTCTTTCTTACATCCACAATCCTAGAAATAAATGGTCGCCCATCATGAGCAATAGACTAAGAAAATCTGAACTGGCGTGCAACACGATTGGCTTGATAACCCTCAATGATAACTGACTGACCAAACCCATAACTATCCTAAGCGTATGCTAAAAAGGTACTCGGCCACTCTCAACGTCTGTCGACTATAGAGTAGTGAAGCTCTACTAGTCTCGTCAAAGCCATCAGTAATGTCAATCTCTACCAAGTCTAGCGGCAAGCCAACTGTATCTACTGGTGGACTAATAAGAATCAATCCCTGATCAAGTGAGGTGCAAAGAAGAACAAATGTATCCGATCTCTCTCAAAGGTAGATGATGATGCATAAAGAATAGAGAAAACCGCTCAAAGTATGTTAGCACTCGAAACAAGCAAAAGCACCATGTATGTGAAGGTGAATCTAAGCATATAAGTAATGCCAAGGCAAAGTAATATCACATTTATCCAATGAATCTACCTTAAAATTGCCCCAAGAACTCTATAAACTCTAGCTAATATTACTAGAGCTAATGAGATCCACTCACCTCATGAAATCCTGCTGGTTTCTAATAGAACACTTGGGCACATAGACCTCTCTATAATCAGGAGTATAAAGATGCAAAGCCAGGTAGCTATGAACCCTGCTAAAAGTAATTTCTCACTCAAATCATGTATGGCTGAAGAAGTATGTCAAACTAGTAAAGAAGGCTCAGTAGTATCCTCAAACAAACTACTAGCTTCTGACACTCCTAATCCAAAAGGATCATGTAGCAATACAGACTTCTCAGATAGAGCGCACTGCTATAAGAAACTCTGAATCCATGTACTCACTAGAAGTGTAGCACGTGAACGCCTAGAATACCCGAAAGCTCTGAAAGTCTGGTGATAGTGGCTCAAAAGATCAATATAAATAGGTGGCATAGCTAACCTACCTCGTCGATCACCATCAACTGAAAGCTGCCTATGAAATAACTTTTCATCAAGCAGAACACACTCCTCGTAGTAGTAAACAAATATTGGGAGGCCTGATACATCTTGTAAGTCCCAAAGTTTAACAGTCAACTCCTATGGACCTATCCAACATATGTTGTGGCTCGTATCCCAAAACTTTGCAACTCTGTGAGCCCAAGTAGAATGAATGCCACCAAAATCAAATAAAGACATATATATCGCCTCATAAATGCCGCTATCCATAAAGTGTCTCTATGAGCCTATAAGATATACCTAGCCATGTGACATATCCATGTAGAAGACTAGGGATCCTGCCAATGGATGAATCTTGAAGCAAGTCTAACGAGCTTGACTGCAACTGACGGTGGCTCAAATATTTAGACTGTCTTGTCTGCTCAATGCTATCAGAAGCAGGCTGTAAAATATCACAATATCCGGAGTTGACTTGAGCTACTATGCTATCTAAAAGATTGTAGTCCCCTCATTTCAGCTTAATGGTAGGCACCCAATCTGTAGGATCCTCAGAAGTAAAAAAAGTCTGAAGTTCAGTCAAGAAGTATGGAGGATCATGCAAAGAAACCTTGGTAAAGATCACATCCTCTCAACATATCGGTGTGCTGCTCAATCTTACCTCTGATATCAACATCTCCATGAGGATCGTGTTTGTCAATCTCCAACCAAATAGCCTCCTCGCTAGGCTTAGTAAATGATAGGTCATCGGATCTCCTCTAGCAAAACATCATCCTGTCAAGTGATTAAAGAAAACACATATAAGAACATAGGTGACAATATGATAAAACATAAGCAGGAAAAAGTAATGAACTGCACTAGGAAGTAGTAGTAAAAGGAAAAAAATCAATGAGGTCAATTAACTCGGAACAAATACGATTCATGTTATGCATGAATCACATTTATTGGGAGGCATTTGTTGACCTCCATATATACTACATGAGTCGAGTCGAGTCTTTAAACCTAATCTGAAGAACTTCATATGTAATAGTGTGCAAATTAGAGCTGAAATGCACTGGACTTCGTTGAAAGCAATCGAAACAACATCTGATTGATGAATGGACTTTGTCATTGCGCTCAGAACATCAAAATTGATCAAAATATAAATATTGCATAATCTAACCCAAGATCAATACAATAAAATGTCACGATTTATCGAGTCGAGTCGCAATGATGCTCAAACGAGCTCTGTTCGTAAAAGTGATTGCATCGTTGACTTTGAAACATCGTCTATCAACGATCTATCGATCAGGAAGTCATTCAGGAGTGATCTAAAGTGAATGTTTAAACCGAAATTGATTTGACATCAACCAAATACCCGTAAACATCGCGTTATATGTGAATATCTAATAATTAATATATATATATATATATATATATATATTATTTATATAATAATTTTGCCATAAAATTCATATTGGGATTAGCTAAGCACTTAAAAATTAATAATATCCTATTTAATCTAAACGACTCTAATTCCTCTATTCACAGCCGACTAAAATGCACGACCCAACCCAGATCGCACGCAAACCCGACAGAGGAAACCACAAGGCTTCCGTTCCTCTCTTACCCCGTTTCGCTCTGAGGCTCCCTCTCGATCGAACAACAACAAACTACAAGCAACCGTCTCAACCGCACGCACAATCCTCCTAAAAATTGCAAGCCAATCGAAGAAAACTCTCTCCCTTTTTTCATTTGCTCGCTCAACTCGCATGCCACAAGTTCCCATTCTCCGATTCCCTCAAGCCGTAAGCTCTCTCTCGTCTTCTCCCATTTCCCTCACTCGATCGAAACTCCTTTCCTCCGATTCTTCTCGACCACACGCTCTCGTTTCCCTCTTGTTCGCTCCCTCAAAACTACCCCACCTCGCCTCTCGGTTCATCTCCTTCAAACCGCAAGGAAACTCCCTCTCAGCATGCCCCTCCCCGATTTCTTCTCCATTCGAGCACAGTGACACATACCCCTCCCCAATTTCTCCTTCATTTGAGCACACAACGACACACACACCCCTCTCCGATCTCCAGTTAATCAATTTGTGGACCTTCCTCATCCTAAAATTTGAACTCATTCCCACCCAATCAATCGGTTAAATGCTGCATTGTAAGGATCACTAGTGGTGTTAGTCACTGAACAGGTGTAAAATATGAAACGTGTGGCAATTGTATATGTGTATGTGATTTTCTTTTGTAGGAAGGTGCCTTATCACGCCATCGGATATAACATAAAATCGGTGAGATTTTAAAACATCGACCATCACGCCATCAAGGTGAGTCAAAAAATTATTAGATATCAGCTACGAAATGTCAAATTTGAGACTTAAACAAATTTAAATGGAAATCATCTAAACTTAAATTAAATAAAAAGATGCAAGATAAATATGAAAATAAACATTAAATTAAAGAGAAATAAACGGAGAGTACTTAAAAGGGAAACTTTGAAAAAAGAAAACACTTACTTTGAATGCAAACAAGTACTCTTCCTTGCCTCAAAATCCTTAAAGGCTATGAAATATTTCAAGCAAATAACATGATAGGCAAGGCCCCCTCTTAGCCTTATTTATAGGGCTAGAAATAATTAATATGGGACCCATCATTATTTAAACTTAATAATTAAATACGATGATGGGGTTTGATGGATAATTGTCATAAACAAAAGTTATATGTGACAATATTTTTTCCCTGCAAATGTAATTTTCTATGGCTTAAATTGAAACAAAACAACAAATGTAAATTTCATGGTAAAATGAGTTCTCTTTCTTTCAAATTCCTCAAAATTAAACAAGCTTTAATTGAAATTTGGGGAGGCTGATATTAAACTCATAAGAGACTTAAAATAAATTTAAAGTCTAATTTTCAAATAAACATGAAAATTAATGTGGAGCTAAGAATGAATCTAAATTAGGTTTAATAGTTCTGATATGAATATGGATGTGACTACAAAGCTAGCCAATAAGCATGAATATGGTTAAGGCAATAAGCACTGAGATTACTATGGCTTATTCCAAGTGAATTAAAAATAATTTGAATTGAACACAATAAAATTTAAAGAATTTATATGAAGCTTGATAGCCTATATATTAGCATGATTGAGACTTCTTAGTGAATAATCGACTTGTATTCAAAAGAAGCTTGAATTCAACTAAGCTCGCTTAGAGGAAGTACAACAGCTTGTATGAGCGAATATCAAATTTGAATGTTGAATTGCAAAAATCTAATAGGTCTTTAGTGAGCATAATCTAACCATTGAAGTTTAGAAACTCTATAAATAAATAAAATGCAAGTAAAGATACAACATTTTAAGTGCAAATGTAAAACATAATATAATGCGCATTCGCAACACATCATAAATAACAAAAAGGCATTAATTAAGACTTCAATTGAACCCTTGCACATCTTATGAAGTAGAATTAAAACTCAAATTTAATGCATTAAAATTATTCAAACATTCTTAAATACACGCGAGATTACACTACGCTGCATAAACTTGTCTCGAGGATGCTAAGGTTGCTTCGCTTGGTCTTATGACCGTCCGCTAACAAAACCTAAAAATCCAATCATTATAAGAATTTTAGTTTATTGAAATATTTGAGAAGTTAATTTTATTATATGATAGTAAATCTGATCCTCTATTATTAAATTAATAGAGTCGGCAGAATCTGAAATAATACATCCTCTCCAATGATGGTTGTGTTGAATGGAGATTTCAACCGGATGAGATACTTCCATCAAAAATGTAATTTTAATTTCAGATTAAATTAACTTAAATTGAGTATCAATCCAAATGTGAAATCTAATATATCACTAAGCTATTAATGGTTAAATGAAATTCAATCCTTAAATACTTAAAGCAAACTCCATTCAATCCACCTTCCACAACTGTTTGTTAAAGATGATAAATTAAGAAAACTCTAGCTAACAAAAGAGCTAATGTCAAATCAAATGTATATTTATATGCACTCTTAATCAATCTCATGCAAGTAAGGACGTATCTCGTGTCCTCTGCCTTCATGATTTGACTAATAGGCTCCACATATGATGTAGTTACAACCAGAGTCCTCTGATCGGGTGGTTAGCCAAATGATACCATTATATTATGATCACGATTGTAGCCCGTATGCTCCCCAATGGCCCTGTACCTTAAGATGTGAATCATAGGATGCACCTCATAGGACAAAAAACTCTATGTCATCTAAGGTAGACTTAAGCTCGTCTCCTTAGACAAACACCACCCCAAGTCTACAAGGATTCCTTGGACGATGCAACTCATGTCTACTGATAAGGATCTTTCGGTCAGGTTGGGCCGACTGCCTCCCTGGATAAGTAGACTAGGGACCACGACAACTTGGGATGACGAAATCATAAGATCTAGATCAGGACATCATCATCCCCCAACCATTCGCTTTAAGTTAAAATGATGAATTTTATAATCTTAGATTTTAAACTTCATATGCTGCTACTATACGCTATGCATTTAGTGATCTAACAACTATCCTTAATCAAAAGTTCTCTCTTTGCATTAAGATGGGTAATTAACTATAGGTGTTTATGCCAATAAGAAGTTTAGAACCAGATCTAAAATCCTTATCAAATGAGGGTGAAATCTATAGGTAATGTCTTATTTACTATCTCATCTACCTTCTGAAAATTTTACTGACACATAAATCAAACTTTCTTCATCGAGAGGCCGATGACAAATTTTTGAATCCCACGGAGCCTATTTTTTATCTTCACTCTTTTGGCGATTTCAGTCGGCAAATCGCCATTGCAGTGTCATTTTTCTTAATGTATAATTTATCATCTCTTTTAAAATACAAATTTTTAAAATTAAGTATTAAATAATAATTAATTATTATATTAACTACATTTAAAAATAAATTTAAATATAGCAGCCCCATAAGTAGCCACCTCCTCGAGGGGTTAAGAATCGCATTCACTTAATGTACAAATCGACTAGCAGCCATTTCAAATTATCGCGTTTCCATTCCTCGCAAGAACATCCGACCGCATCACATTCACCTCAATTTAAGGTTAATTCAATCCCCACACACTCACACTCGGCTCCACCGTAATTGTCATGTCATCGGCTCCACCACAACCTCCGTCCAACTCCCCCTACTAGTTGGAAGGTACTGAAGTTATTTTTTTCTTTTTCTTTTCTCATTCCAGTAGGCAACAATATTCTACAAAGGGACCTTTTTTTTCTTGGGAGCTTCTGCTTTGGACTTCTTCTCACAAATGGGTATTTTTCTGTATTTTTTCCCATTTTTGCGAGCTTCTTTAGTTGATTTCTTGTATGTATTAGTTTGGGAGGAGGTTTTGAATCTTTATTTTTTGCTTGCTTCGGTTCTTTAGGATATTTCCAGCCTTTGCAAATTTAAAGAAAGGGGATAGTTGTTCCTTTTATCTAAAACTTGGACATGCATTTGATTCAACTTTAAAGCTGATTCTTTTTCTAGGCTGGAATTGAGTAGTGTCACTGTAACTTATTGCTCTCATTATGGTGTTCTTGAATGTGGAGGGTCTTTTGGATTTTGTAATTTCTACAAGCTTTTGTTGAAGGATTTCTTTTCTTGAATGAAGATGTTGGAATGTGGAGGATTTTTTGGAGACCATACCCCTCCTTAGGTGATGGTGTAGATGCTAGGGATGAGGTTTTATAGATGGCTGGCCTCTCCTCCATTGGTGGAACTTGAATGTGGTCGGTCATGGGGATTAGAAGTCTTGGAGTTGTGATGGGTAATTGGAGTGTGGTTGAGTCAAGTTCTGATGGGGAGAGGTGATGAGAAAGGGGAGTTTAGTGTTTTCTTGCAAAGCAAGGCTCCTCAAAAGATTAATTTTATAAAGCAAAGTGAAGGCTCCTCAACCATCTAAATGCTTCATTAAGTCATTGAATGCATATATGTTAATTTCTTCTTCATTAGCATTTTTTGTTTATTAGTTTTAGATCCATATCTATATGTTGTTTTTATTTTGGATGACCTGCTTTAATGCTACTAATAAGGCTTCATCATGACATTTATGTTACATCTTTACCATTACTTTTTTTGATAAATTATGAGTGAATATTTAGGTTGCGTTAGAAATTTGGTTGCTGAGCATATACTAGGATGAATCAGGAGCTCAATTCCTTAATGCTCTTCTATGACGGTCAACTGATCGTTGATGATCAGTTCATTCCAAGTTATGTTGGTGGCAAAAATTATCCCATGCGAGTTTCGTGTCATGCAAGTTTGGAAGATTTAAAATAGAAAGTTCTTAGATTTCTGCGTTATGACGTTGATAAGTTCGTAGTGGAGATTATGTGTCATTTTCCTGTCGGCGCGGGATACATAGCTTCTACTATTCCTGATGATGAAGTGCCATCATTGGATGAAGCTTCGTCGACATTAATTCTTTATGTGGAAATAAAGGCACAATGAACAAACCGATATCGATGTCAGATAATGTTCACCATTATGCTCATGAGTTCACTTGGTCAATATGTTGTACCACAAGACTATGACACCCGTAAATAAGGTAAGTTACTTCAATAGAAGCAGTTAGTGTCTTCATTTCTTGGTTTATACTATCTTCTATTTTTTAAAAGATTATGATTTTTTTAACACATAATTGAGCTGCCTATTCAAACACAACTGCATGAGCAACCTAGTTTATTTAGAGTATTATCGGATGATGAGTATGAAACGATGAATAACGAATCAAGCAATGCATCTGATGATAGCGATGCTGAGGAGGATTCTTTATTGGGTAATGAGAATTTATGTGATACCAATGTTGGTCATGAGCTTATTCGGAGTCATTAAATCTAAAATTCTTCTAATGATGATGCTATGATGAATACCACTATGTTCAGATATGCCAAATCGAAAAGATTGGGATGCGATATTGTATTTGATGGTTCATCCGATAGAAGTTTTCATGACATCAAGTTTAAAGTTGATGAGGGTATGTGTTTCAGATAAGAAGGAGCATGCGAATCGGTTGGTCAATTATTAATAATGTTCAATTCCTTACCGTCACTTCTAATCAGAAGAATTTCATTGTTATATGCACGCAATATAGTAATCCTAGCAGATCTTGCTAATGACGCATGCACTGTAGCAGAAGCAAGAGGTTGGGAGGTGCTTGGAGGATATCAATTTTAGGTGCACCACACACATGCATTAACACTATCAGTGATTCTGGACATCGTCATTGCTTAAGAAATCTTAGGAAAAACTTTAAGTGCACCGCACACATGCTCACAACTATTGGTATTGATGAGAACAATAGACTATTTACGCTTGCTTTTGTTGTGGTTGAATCTGAGAACAATGAATTCTGGCTCTGGTTCATTATGTGCATACAGCAGATGTTGCCTATCATTTCAACAAGGAGCAATTTATGTATAATCTCAGATAAACATTCAGGGCTGGTACGTGGATGCCGCAATATTTTTTCATGGGCCACACATTATCATTGCTTAAGACATCTTAGGGAAAACTTCAAGAAAGCAGTGAGAAAAATGGGTATTGCGGATATTTAGTTTATGTGTAAGAAAATGTTCATATCTGACAGCACAAATGACATCAACATATTCAACCATCACATGGCGCATAAAAAAATTAAACCCGCGCATGGTTAGTACCGTGATGTGTCAAAGTGGACATTCACGATGGCGCAAGTTACGCATTATGGCGACGATAAATGCATCAGAGTGTTTTAATGGGGTACTTAAACGTGCATGGGGACTACCGATTCAAGCACTGATCACTTCTATTTACTATAATATTGTGAGTTTATTTTATAAGAGAGCAAGTACAATTGATTCGGGAGAACCAACAACTGAATTCACATTCTCTCATAATACAAACAAGCTCGAAATTCGGCGTGAGGCGGCACTATCCGAACCAATAATTAATGCGAATGAAGTGCAAGTGTTTGACAGGAATTGTCGCTCCTTTAGAGTTGACATCACAGTGGATCAATACAACTCATGTAGTTGTACACGAACACTGATTTATCATATGCTATGTAGTCATTCTATAGCAACTTTAGTCCCTAGGAGATTGAATCATTTGGCTTATGTGTCAAAGTATTACACCATGTCAATGTATGGGCATACATACTATTTGAATTTTCACGTTCTGCATGATCAAAATACCTGGCCAGACTACGATGTGGACTGAGGTTTGTATCCTTTAATGCCACCAGTGGTTAAAGTTAGGTCAGGGAGGCCACAACCAAGTAGATACAAGAACACAATGAATGAGAGCGCAGCACAAAGCAATCACATGTGCAGTATCTACAAATCATTTGGTCATTATCGGACATCGTGTCCACATAACCTTACTAGTAGGAGATTAATTTAAATAGTGTTGTAAAATATTTTAACCGAAACTGCATAGATTTTCTTTATTTCTTTTCATGTAACAATCCTCTAATAAATTATTATTTTGTTCTTCTTTTCACAAGTACGATGGTCGAGAGTTTCCTAATCGACTAAATGTCAGAGAGGTGGCCGAGATGGCCAATGATGCATCAGATCCTGCACCTGCAGAGGTCCATTCCAGCATAGCCTTACTACGTGGCAGACATGAGGTCGCGCATCCAGATACGAAGCTTACTTCCATGTTTATTTTTTGTCTATAAAATTTCAATTATTCTACCTGGCTTGACAACAATTTCTTCATATTGAAAGGGACTATTTTGGTGGTAGCTTCTCATCTTCTAATGCTTAGAAGTGGCTCGTTGTACCCACGCTCATAGCCTCGATGCACTAGACTTTATCAACTAGTAAGATGAGATATATCAGACTAAACCATTATATGTTGACAAAGATTGAGCATTGGTCACCTGCATCAACACTTTCCATTTCAGGAGAGATGACAATGACATTGCAAGATGTTGCAATGATCTTGGTTTGCGATGATACCATCAGCCGATCATGTGTGGGAAGTGGTGGTAGAGTTGGCTAAGCCGCGATGAGCTTGGTGGACATCCCATGCAGAATGATCATGACTGGTGATGATCCATTCCATTCTGGCAATGCACGCCGACTGCATGCCGCCGTGGTTACTGGGTCATTTTTAGAGTGCACCTCCCGTGGACTTTAGTACAGAAAGAGCATATGTGTTGTTCCTTGGGAGTTTCTGATTCTCGGTGAGATGCACGATCTACCATTGTTAGAGGATCTAGACACATTCTCTGGAGGCGCATTATTAGACACTTATCAGGAGTAACATGAGTCTAGTCGAGAGGCCAACATGGTGTCGCTGTTTCAAGATCTACTCTTGGGAGCGACTTCATGTAGGGAGACCAACATTACATGTTCCCTACCTTAGAGATCTCAATGGGCTCAGCATTGGTTTCAGGTTAAAACAAAAAAAATTTATTTCACCTATTTTAACATTCTTAGTTGCAAGTAATTGATTTGTACTTGAAAATTGGTTTACTCAGGTGGAACGAGAGGTTTGTGCGGCAGATGCCATTCGGGGATATCAAATTTTTTTGGGATGAGCTAGATGGACTACTACTAAGCCAGGTATTGCTCTTAAATATTATAACTTATTTTCACTGGATTTTATCATACCACTGTCTAACATCCACTAACAAATGTAGGTGCCTTGGGAGCCATATGATATTGAGAGGTCGCTCTCGATATTTATCGACGTCCCGGATAGATGAGTTCCATTGATCACCGGAAGAGGTGGAGTGGCACCTTCGTGAAGTCCTTCGTCGTTGGTCACTTACCCACACCGATGTCGCCCCGATGGATCCCGCCAAAAGGGTTGATGGCGAGAGAAATCGATACCGACCGTTCAGCATCATATGATATTGCTTTGTGGGAGGCGGTGAGATCACATTGTTGTGGTATGACACTTACAGACGATCAGCCGCAGAAGATATTACGTCATGTATGCCGTTGTACTGCTTAAGGAGCCACCATCCAATCCACTTACTACCCTAGAGCACCTGCCGAGCGAATATATATTAAGATAACACTACAATTTGCAAATTAACTTATGTATCTACAAATTTTCATAGTAATATTTTAAATTGGTTTATTATAGGTGGAGCATATCGGGCGATGAAGGACCTCTACCTTTCTTTGACGCCATGTGAGACTTCCGCTATAATATAAATGAGCAAGACGATCCGATATTGAGAACCCATCAACATCACAGCTCCAAAGACATCTTAGAGCATATGTCACATGGATTATGACTACGAGACTGGCATGAAGCGCCATCCACTTATGCTGATCTAGGGTCATCTACTTTTCGAGAGAGCTCTTAGTCTCGCACTATACGCATTCATGGCCACAGATTATTTTCAGACTAGTAGAGATGGGGTCAGAAGTTGCAAGTCAGGATCAGGGACCACATGATGTCTTCCATCACCGTCGTCATTCACCAGCACTATACTGTGTCGTCGCGATAAGATATGACGTCGTCGCCGAGATCAGATGGTGAGGTGTATTTATTTTATAGTCTGGATATTTCTATAGTTCTCTTTATCCGTGATCCGTACAAGTTTACTTACTTATGAATGAAATTTTTTGGTATTGTTTAGTACACCGTTTCGCTAAAGCTTAAATTTCGACTATTTCTTACTTCGTTTGCATTTCCTGTAGCTAGTAAAAATGACATCTTGTAAACCATAGTAGGAAAGTCGCCCGATAATCGATATTAAAAACCAATGACATTATAAAGAAATGCCCCATAAGTGGCGAGGCCCCAGCCACCTTAGCGAAAGGGGTGCATTCACTTACGAACACTCTCTATATTTAATTTTTTTTTAAACTTAGTTAATCTAATAATTAATTATTATTTAATACTTAATTTAAAATTTTCATCTTTTAAAAATTACCTTGACGCATTACTTGGGCTGACAGCCCAACCTCATGAAATCCTTTTACTATGGATCTTAAGAATTAGCTGAAATAGCTTCGACTGAGCAAAACTCACTATACTCTTCTCTACTCCAAAATAAATTCGCCTGATCCCTGAATTCTCAAGCTCCATTCATGGCCCTCCAAACCTCCGAGCACGACGTTGTCATCATTGGCGCTGGCATAATCGGCCTTACAATCGCCCGTCAGCTTCTTCTCCGGTCAAACCTCAACGTTGCCGTCGTCGATGCCCACCGGCCATGCTACGGCGCTACCGGTGCCGGTAATCACCATCTCAGTTCACTATAAATAAATTGAGCTAGGTCACTTAGAACTAGTTAATAGCTTAATCTTTTTTCCATTATCATGATATTGTAATAGGACAAGGTTACATCTGGATGTCGTACCGTACGCCCGGGAACGACACGTGGGAGCTCGCCGGAAGAAGCAAGCAGCTGTGGGAGGAGCTTGCAGAGGAGGTACGGGCTCAAGGCTCTGATCCCTTGGATGTGCTCGGTTGGAAGAGAACGGGTATGCCTAATGTCTGTTCTCTAAATTCTCTAATGGAATTCATACCAACATCATTAACTTATTTTATATGTGCTTATATAACAACCATTAAATTCTTATGTATTTACATATCTAGCTTCTAAATCTTTCTATTTACTTATATAACAACATAATCTCTAAGCCAAATAAAAATAATACCATCAATTGTGATATGGTGCTCAAAATACCGCTAATCAGTCCAATCTTAATATCAGCGATTTGAAGCCAAGACATCGAGATAAAGACTGAAATATCTCTAATCTTTGGGATATCAATTACATCCCAAAATATTCTTAAATATAATTATAAATAAATACTCTCGACGCGGATCTAACGAGCAAGATCTCATAATTCGACTTCATCATCCAAATGCTCAAAATACATCAAATCAAGGAACCATTCTAAGCTTCCATCAAGAGGAGTCACCACTTTTGCATAAATATAAACGCCTCCCATCTATAACAACTCTATCCCTCATGGGGGGAGGGAAGAGAGTCAAACAAGTGAAGAAGAGGAGCCACCGCCAACTGGCGTTAATCCCACGGCCACACCGGTCCCACCGGCCATCCGCTTCAAGGAAGAAGGAAGAATCAAAAGAAGATAAGAATCCAAACATAAGAAGAAAAGCTTGCAAGAGGAAGAAGAAGCTCAAGATCTCTCCAAGGTCACACGCCATGCCATCAACCACCATCATCGTAATTGAATCTACCTATTATAACTATTACAACTGATCATCATACACGACTCTCTCATATGCTCATCTGAATCTGTCAGGTTCAAAAGATACATAGAAGTTCTTATTCTGTATTTTTTCTCTTGAGGTTTTCCCGTTAAAATTCTTAAATTTTCTATTTTAATTATAATTCTATAATCACAAGCAAACTTTCACTCTACCATCTGGTTTTCTAAAAACAATTGAAATGAAATACACGTTTTCATTTATGTATTTTGATGTAATTTAGACATTAGGGTGTTATATAAGTGAATACGTTGTTTTAGGTGTTTGATATGTATCCCCCTACTTTTATTCAGGTGAATAACTTCCAAAATATCTTTTGACTTAAATGCCCTAACAAGAGATTACCCCCTTATATTTATAGATATTCGTTAAACAATAAGATGAATAATCTCCTTTCTTTATCAACATTGAATTTATTTAAGCTGAACTTAATTAACACATTCCGTAGATTAGGATTTTAATATTTGCATTCTACAAATTGCTTGAGAAATTCAGATTGATTTGTAGAGGATGTAGTTTGAGTTATCTTTCAGCACTAAGGTGAACACAAATACAAAATGGTGCATAAAAGGAAAAATAAGCATCAGAGCAAACACAAGGAATAACATATGAGATAAATTAGTTTGAAACAAAACATGAGATAAGGGAGAAAACATCTCAAGTCCGACCCCAATGGCCATGTAAACAGCCTATCAAAGCGTAATAGCCTATCAGCAAAACTCCACCGCAACAAAGGGCAACATACACCCAAATAGAAGAATCCAAACCATAAACATGGCTAGCTTGTAGAGTTAAGCCAACCTAATATACAAGGAGATGTTGGATGAAAGAAAACCATCCTAATGCAGTCAATCCATTTAGAAGCCATTATAGAATGATGAGTGTTAAGTATGTTATAAACCACAAAATAAAGCAATAAGTCCAATAATAGCAACTAGAAAGTTATTTGGATTGAATTAAATTGATCCAATTATATTAACCAATGTCCTATCAACAAGCATGATGACAAGGAAGCCACTTGCTACTAGTCCATAGAACTCCAACAAATTAAATAAAAGATTAGCAACAAACCAATAAATCAATCTCTATAATCACATATTAAAACTACCAATATATTGCTATGAAATTATTTTACACATAAATAAACCACAATATATTAACTGAGAATTTTTCTATGATGCACACATTCATCCTTTAGGCCTATTTGGATCTTGTGGATGGTTGATGCCTCTTGATATACCTGAACTTGATAAACACTCCTTTCATTTTTTTTGTTGTCGACCGACAATCTAATTGGTTTAATTGATTATGATTGAATGACTAAAATTCACATACATTGTAATCACTTACTAATTGAATGCATGGAGAGGTCTTTCTCGCAATTTTCGGCCCACCCATGACTAAGGGAAATCTACATATGCACCAGTCCTAAATGAAGGAGATGGTCTTATTATAGGATAAGGGAGTGATTATTATGAAGGGAGTGATCTTTCTTTGAGAAAAAAGATTAGAAAAGATTTCTGGAAAGTGGGCATAGGCGAAGATTGTTGATTCACTTACATCTTCATGAATTTTTTAGTTATGTTTTTCTTTACTATTTCTCTAATCGTTTACTAGCAACATAGCTATGCCTAGAGATATGCATCTTGATGCCATTTCAAGATGCGCTAATGCGTGGCCCCCTATAATTAGATGCTTTGACAGCTAGATTTTACTAATTAATCTTTTGCATTGTAGTCTTCTACTTGGACACTAACCTCCCGTTTGCCTAGAACATCTATAATGATGCGATTATCCTTTAGTCCATGATCAACCATTATAAAGTGATATGTATCCTCATAAATATATGACACATACATTTATGAGTTTTCCTTATGAATTGTTTTTATAGGGAATATGCTTAATTTGAGAATTACGAATTTTTCATTTAACACTGGAAAAAAATTCTAGGTAAACCTTCAAATAATTTTTTTGTTTCCATTAACTATTATCAGCATCAGAAATATTTATGACATGACAAAAAAGGCATCTTTGTACTAATGAAAATGGGCTAACATTGGACAACAAAATTTTCAAAATAAGAAATGAGTATGTTCACCATGATCTAATGTAGTGCTAGTGAAATGCTTTGATATGTTGACAATTAGCATATAAATAATGTCTTCATCAATAGTTCTGCACAATATTAGTGGGCATATGAGGATGAGGATCTTCTATAATTTTATAATACTTTAATAGTTCTGCACAATATTAAGCATTTATGTACTTATCCTACTAGCCCTTTAAAAGACTTGTAAAACCACAAGTGATCATCTAGGCTGGGCTATTTGTGGAGGCATGCTATTCTGAATTCTAACAATCATAGTATATATTAGCATGCAATGCAATGTATCTTGGATGTATTTTTAGGTATATCCCTCCAATATATAACTCATAAATATATGATTATAATCATATTAGACCCATTATCATTTTTTCATAAACGATGTCAACAAGAGTTGGATGAAAGTTATTACAACATTGTATTTGTCTGGGAGCATTTTTTTTTGGATCAAAGTTTTAAGTTTCTAAAGATTTATACTGATTCCTCTATGTGAAGAATACTAAATTATTCATGTGATGGATTTGAATGAGATCAGAATGATTATTAGAAGAGATTTCATTATGTAGAGTTGAAAGATTAGTTTCATGTAATTTGAAAATCAAATATTCAAAATACTTAGAAGAAGGTCCAAGATTGAAATAAGATATTAATGGAATATAGTTGAACAGTATGGTGCGAAATAATAATTTCTTTTCCTTTGATCTCTAGAGCTTTCAAATTTTAAGAGAAGCAAAAAATTGATGAAGCTTGTGTTCTATTTTCAACAAATGTATAGAAAGGATTTGAAGGTTATTACCAATAGCATTTCATTGTTTTATAATAGTAAAAAAAAACAAAAAACAAATACTTTATTAATTTTTGTATTGGCAGTAATTTTACTAAAGTCTAATATTTCTGAATTATTAGATTTATTGTCTCTTGGATACTTTTCCATTACTTAGATATCATATTAAATTTTTTATATTAATTTGAGTAAACAAGGTGACTAAGGGATGACACTTTTACCATTATGATTATGAGAGTTCACTTCGTCAAAGTATTTTTTTGATAATACTGATCTTTTTAGTGGAGAGGCATGCAGAATTCTCATGAAAAATATGGAAGTTAAGATATTTATGTTTAAGAAATTCTTTTATTACAAGATTTTTAGCTACTTCCTAGTTAGAAATTCATGAAAACTGAAATTCATTTTTGATGGGGAAGAAGATAAATTTTCCTTAAATTGATAATACAACACTTGATTTTTTGACATATGGATATTATTTACGATCAGAAATTTAAGTATGGGTCCAAAAGAAACTTCTTCATTTAAAGATATTGTTTTTGGAGTATAAGAGATTGAAGGGGTAGAGATCATGGAAGAGTTATAGATTTTTAGAGATTGCATATGATGTCAACATATCCATCAAAGGCTTTCAATCAACTTCTTGATTAACTGTAGACTTTGGTGTGGTGACATTAGGAATAGTGCAAAAATTTGGAAATGCAATTTGTTTGATTTGATGACCCTTTTTATAGCGATATTTGAAGCTAATAAATTTGTTTCAATTAGGACAATGTGATCTAAGAGTTGTATAATTCTTTTAGCATTAGGGCATAACATAATCATTTCCTTAAATTGGATTAGATATAATAAAGGTATGGTTATTGGTTTAGGTAGAAAATCATATCCATGTAATTGCAATTGATATTTTGCAACTTCAAAAGTTTTACATTAGATAAAGATAAGATTATGTTAGAGAACATATTAAAATTAACAACCAGTAGTCTTTTTGAGATTTTATTCCAGCAAGTGGAGCAGCCTACATCTCTATTCCTGTCTCCAAGCTATTTATTCTCAACTACCTGATCTGATCCTCATTGTAGACTTCATCTCTGGAATCTTCTACTTTTCAATGTAACCAACTCTTCCAAATAAAGAATATCATTTGTAGCTTTTATGCCTTGAGATGGAAGGAATGGAATTTACTGTAGTATACTTACCGCAAGATGTATTTTTTTTCTCTATTGCTCTCTGTTTTGATATAATTAGCTTCAAATATTTTTCTAGACTTTTTTTCACATGGTATTAAAGCACCTTTCTGCTTAACGACAACCCTTTTTCTTATCCTAGCTGAATGAGATGTTAAACTCCTCTTCTAGCTACAACTAAATTCGACAATTCCCCATTGTTTACAATGACAAACACTATCATACCACCTTCACTCAAATTTCTCTTGATCAACGGCAAAGCTATAGCCAATAACCCACTCTCAACTAATAGTTATCTTATTGGAGGTCACAAATCCTTAAATTATTCAAAGCAAAGGGATTTGAATCCTTCACTGATGGCACTTCATAATGTTCATCAAAACATTTTATCGACTTAGCAGACAAACCATTCCAAATCTTCTTTTTTCTAACTAGTAGCTCAGCACCTTACAATTTTTCCATTGATTCTTCCATATGTTTTGAATCTACAACTAATATTTGATCTACACTTGAAGAATAGTCCAATCGTTCTCAAGCCATTCAGCTTAAGAACGATATACATCACATTTTCATGAAGAATCAAATTATGTTTAAATACCTAGAGATTAAAGCTCTCGTTAAAAAAAGTTACTATTATTGGCGCTTATATTGATCATTAAGAATTTTTTTCTCTACATCCTAAATCAATTTCTTCCCTCTTATCAGGCATTTAAAACTGTTAAATGTACCAAACTTGAGTTGATTTCCCTTAATGATTTATATTCTCTTTTATGCAATGAAGAAATCAACATTTCTCTTAATGCAAATTACTCCATCACTCAACTTGCCTTGTATACTAATCATGGTCACGACTGTCATACCTTTTCAAGTGATTGGGTAGATGCATTACTAACACAAAGAGGGAGGATTGAATACATCCTTTGGTTGAGGAGGAAGCCACTCACCCATTTTGGTTATCTACCAATAGGGGTGTGTATTCGATTGGTTCGATCGAATTTTTTGTGAAACCAAATAAATCGAACCAAATAACTCAAAATAAACCATCCAAATAATGTGTAGAAACCTAAACTAAACTATAATTCGGTTTATTCGGTTCACTTTTGATTAAACCGAATAACATGTAAATGAAATAAATTTTTTTAAATTTTTTATAAACTAATTAATTATATATTTACATTTAATTTCTAAACTATATTGGTTTATTTAGTTTAATTGACTTTTTTTAAATTGAACCAAAAATTGAAAACCAAATATCTAAATTTTTAGAATTAAATATTGAACCGTAAGTTTGCGAACCGAATTGACCAAATAACATTGGTTCGATTCGATTTTTTGGTTTGAACCAACTAATGAACACCCCTATCTACCAAATCTGTGGCAAAGGTGGTCACATTATTATGGTATGTTGGTACTGATCCAATCTAAACTACTTTCCATCGAGCAAGACAATATGCAATCCCACTTTGTTAACAACTCATGATTTCTAACCTATTGAATGGCTTTTGGACTCTAGAGCTTCCTCACACTTGAGCTCCAATTGTAGCAATGAATCCCCTATATTAAAGTTCTGATTGAGTCATTGTTGGTAATGTCTCGGTGATACCAATTGCTCACACTAGTAAGTGGTTGCTCCCCACCCCTCACCGTAAGCTCCTACTGTCCTATCTTCTTAATGTTCCCAAGCGCTTGTACAATCTTCTATTTGTTCATTCTTAGTCGCTGATACTAATTACACTATCTCATTTAATGTGCATAGTTTTAACATTAAGGGACATATAACAAGTCAATCCATTTTTTCTTGTCGCAACCACAATGACCTCTACCTAGTTACCAACGCTTTTGCCTTCAACTCTCACTACTAGTCTTTGGTCATTTGGTCAACCACCTCCTGACATCATCTATGCCATCTCCAAGTTATAAATATTATCTACATCTTATAGATGATTGTTCACATTTTTGCTAGATTCTCTCTATGATTACCAAATTTAAAACTGGAATAAAATTAATTGAATTTCATCACATGACCAATTTAAAACTACTATCAATTTTTTTTCACTCTAATGGTGGTGGAATACACCTCTTATGTTCTTGAAAAACACCTTTCTTATCATGGCATCATTCATTAAATCAGTTAGCCATATACTACAGAATAAAATGGAGTTGCATAACTTAAACATCGTCATTTTAGTGACACGATTAGAACACTCCTAGCTGTGAATTACCTCACTTTTGGATCTCAATTGCTACTTACTTTATAAATTGCTTGCCCTTCTAAGGCACACATTTGAAATTCCCTTACCAGCGATTATACAAACAGTCCCCGACATACACTTATCTTCAAGTATTTATCTGCTATTTCTCATGGCATCCTCTATTTTGACCCACCACTAGCAAAATTATAATCCTCGACATGTCACTTTCGATGAGAATACCTTTCTCTACAAAAATTGGCGTACAACTACTCCAATAGCCTCCATTTCACCTCCCCTTTTAACTCGAGCACTACTTCTGCATCAATCCCTTTCACCCTTGACATTACCCGCTATATACTAGCTTCTTCTTCCAGGACTTAGCTATAACACAGTACTTCTCCTATTAGTACCTCAGCCCGATACTCATCTCCATCCAATTACCCTTCTCACACTCTCTCCTTCACTTAACCTCCTCCTCCTCCTCCCATCTCTAGCCAACCTATTCATACTTGATTCAAAACTTACTCTTTAAAACCTAAACAAATTCTAGACCTCTCCCATCTTCTCTCTCCACCCTCTACACCCACCCACATGCTACAGTGCAGCCATCAAACACCCCCATGCTTGAGGAAATTTAGGCTCTATAGTAACAAGATAATGGCAACTCATTTCCCCTTTGAAGCATCAAACCATTCTTGGTTGTTGTTGGACATACAAAACTAAACTGAGTCCTGATGGCTCTTTTACTCATTATAAAGCTCATCTTATGGCACAAGGCTTCAATCAAGAACATGAGATTGACTCATGGTTTAAAAAATTGTTCGAGGCGTGCACCTCGATTTAAGGCGCTTGCATGTAGTCTCGAGGCTTAAGCCTCGTCTCACTGAATGAGGCTTACGCTTTTGCTTATTGAGGCGTAAGCCTTGAGGCTTAACACCTCAAAAAACAGGTTCATTTTTTTTCCTTTTATTTTGCGATGAATAGAGGGTTATGAGTCGTAAGATGCTCAAAACCCTCGTTTTACCGAATAGACCCCGTTCTTCCTTGAAACCTCATTTGTCGTCGTTCCGCTTCATTGCTGCTCTCAAAACCTCATTTTCCATGTTGCCCTCTTCTTTGGAAAAGGAGCCAAGTAACCTTCGTCTTTCCTCCTACCCCTTCGGCCTTCTCATGATTCTTCTTGTCTAACTCCCATAAATCCATCTCTACAAAGCCCTCGGATGTTTGGATTGGCTTAAATCGGACAACCAAATGGCTCTTATGTTAACTTGTTGCCAAATATCCTCTTGAAGTTTTATTTTTGCAGTTTGGCAAGATTTAGGTTAAATTGTGCTATCAAACAGCCCCTAAACTTATTATTTTTTGTTGTCTAGCAATATTTAGGTTAAATTCTATTATCAAACAACCCATTGAAGTATCGATTTTTGGTGTTTGACAAGATTTAGGTTAAATTCTGCTTCTAAACAATCCCCTAAACTTGTTCTTTTTGATGTTTGGCAAGATTTAGGCTAAATCTTGCTACCAAACAACACACAACTTTTTTTTTTTGTTGTTTGGCAAGATTTAGGTTAATTCTTTTTTATTTGTTTATTAGGATTGGTGGTGGTGTTAGAAGAAAAGATCCTGATTGGAAATACGGTATTCAAGTTGAAGTGCCAGGAGAAGGTGCAAAAATGGATATGTTTACTTGAAGTGCAAATTTTGTGATATGCATGGGTGTTAAGAGACTTAAGGATCACTTGGCATGTACACATGTGCATGTGAAAAAGTTCTAGATGAAGTCAAGAAGGAATGCGTTGAATGCTTAAAGAGATATGCGATCACAAAAGAAATAGCTAGAAGAGATATGGAGGAGATGATTGGGAATAGTTCTTTTTTTAGTTCAAGCTATGATGGTTCTAGCAGCGGAAGTTATTTTCACTCATATGATAGAGGAACTCGGGGTTCAATGGATAGATTTGTTGTGAATGCAAATGAAAATGAGAATTTTAATCTTGAACCAATTCCTCCAGCTTTAGCAAGAGAACACAAGAATAGAGTATGCTTATATATTGCAAGATTTTTTTTTATGAGAATGGGGTTCCATTCAACGTGGCTAAGAGTCCTTCATGGATTAATATGCTTCATTCGCTGGGAACTACGACAGGGGTTTACAGCATCCTAGCATGTATGAATTGCGAACATGGATGTTAGATGAAGAAGTTAGAATAACATCATGGTTGACGAAGTGAAGTAGACATGGGTTGAGACAAGAGTTAAAATATTGTTTGATGGTTGGTCAGACATTAGACAAAGATATTATTAATTTTCTTGTTAACAACCCTCATGGAACATTTTCTTAAAAATCTATACACGCATCAGCATTTGTTAAAGATGGACAATTACAATTTAAAATGCTTGATTGTGGAGAGAGATTGGTTGTTCAAATAATTCTAGATAATGCAAGTGCATATAAGTTTGTAGGTAAAATGTTAATGGAGGAAATGAAATATCTATACTAGACTCCATGTGTTGCTCACTGTTTTGATTTAATGCTTGAGAAGTTAGGGCAATTGCCACAACATAGATTTGCTTTACTTAAAGTAAAAGTTGTTAGCAAGTTCATTTACAATCATTTTTGGGTGTTGAGTTTGATGAGGAAATTTATAGATGAAGAAATTATTTGGCCTGCAGTTACAAAATTTGCTACAACTTATTTGACTTTGCAAAGATTTAAAGAGTTACGATAATCTTTGGAGGCTATGTTTGGTTCTGAAGAATGAGATAGAAGTTCTTGGGTAAAACAATAAGAAGGAAATTATGTGAAAAAGATTATAATGAAAGATGACTCATTTTGGCACAGTGTTGACTATACTTTGAAGATTACCACTCCTTTAGTAAAGGTTTTAAGGATGGTTGATGGTGAGAAGGCTCCAACTATAGGTTTTATTTATGAGGCAATGAATAAGTCAAAAGAGAAAATTGCAAAATATTTAGGAGGAGATGCCGTTTATAAAGAAATATGGGACATTATTGATGAGAAATGGGATAGTCAATTACATCAATATTTGCATGTTACTGCATATTATTTAAACCCCCAATTTCATTATGATAAAGAATTTCATGTTGATAAGGAGGTAAAGATTGATTTGTATGCATGTATAGATAGACTTATCCTCGTAGAAGATTATCTTAAAGCTAATAATCAACTTGAAGATTTTCATTTAAAGAAATGAATGTTTGGATTTAGAGTAGCTCAAGTGTGCTACAAGACACACTCTCCTAATAAATTTACATTAATTTACTTTTTCAAATTTAAAAATTAACATTAACTTATTTTTTTTAATTAATTTGTTTGTAGAGTGTTGATGGGTACAATTTGGAGATGATGTAACTGAACTTAAAGCATTCGCAGTGAAAGTTCTTTGTTTTTTTTGTTCATCTTCTACATGCGAGCGTAATTGGAGTACATTCAACCAAGTGCACACAAAGAGAAGAAATAGATTGGCTGCAGAACGAATGAACAAATTAGTTTATATTATGTTCAATAAAAAATTCAAAGATAGACATATCAACTTACAGAGGCAAAGAAGTAATGATGATGACAAAGATCATTTGATTATTGATAATATATTATCTGATGATGAATAGATAACTCGTAAAGATAGCAAAGGATTTCAAGTTGTAGATGAAGGAATATCTATTGCTAATGATGATAATGACAACATTAGCACTACTGTTGAAAGTGTTACTGAATTGGGAGTAGCTTCTACTTTACTTAAAAGAAAGAAATAAGGTGAGGTTGAAGTTTTAAAAAAACTAAAAGGTAAGTTAAGCATAAAAGATTACTTGATTATGTTATTAATGTATTATTTCATTTAAAATTATATTGAAGTAAATGTTCATTATTATAGGGAGTAAGATAAAAGATCTACTAATAGAAGAAGTTGGAGATGATAAGATACAGTTCGAGGATGATAATTCTTCTAAAGATTTTGAAAATGAGGATGCAGAAACTATATATCATGATTATCATGATTTATTTTATTTTTAAGTGAGTGATTGTTCTAAACCCTCATATAAAGTTTTTATTTAGAGTTTTATGATTTATATCATTATGATGATGAACTAAGTAGTAAGTAGATATGTTTTTGGAAATTTTTATTTAGAGTTTTATGATTTTCATGTTATTTTCTATTTCTTGTTTTGAGGCTTACACCTAGATCTGCCTCAAGGCTTATGCCTTGTCTCACAATGGAAAAATGCCTCAGTTCCCGTTTTCGCTTTTTTAAACATTGGATTGACTATACTAAAATATTTTCAAATACTCTTAATAGTAACACTACAAAACAACTAGCTGATCCTACAATTCAATGTGTCCAATGCCTTTCTTATGATAAATTAGATGACACTGTCTATATGACTCAACCCTCAAACTTTCATAATATGGGACATCTAGACTTCGTATGTCTTCTTCAAAATGCCATCTATGACTTAAAACAAGCGAGTCACTAATGGTACTCCACTTTTGATGGTTACATACAAAATTAAGTTTTATAGTTGAGTACTGCCAACCCTTCTCTTCTGATCTATAGACACAACAATATTTACATTAATCACTTGTTTATGTCGATGACATTCTCCTTAGCAGCAATGATGTTATTCTATCTTAGAAATCATTAAAAAAATTCCTCAAGCATTCAATTTAAAAGAGCTTTATCCAGTTTCTAGTTTTTTAGGCATTCAGATCACTAAGACTAAATCTGGATATTTAGGGGTTGTTTGCGATCAATTTTATTTTATTCTTTTTGTTTTTATTTTTAGGCTATTTTAAAAACATGTTTGTTTGATGTGTTTTTATTTTTTATTTTCAAAAATAATTAATATTATTTTTAAAAACATTGAAAATAGTTTTTAGATGTTTTGAGTATTTTTAAAAACAACAATCACCACTAAATATGTTTTATTTCGAAACAAAATATAAATAAAATAAAATAGAAATGTAAAACAAAAAATATAAAACAAAATTGATCCCAGACAACTCCTTCTTCAACAAGCATACATCACAGTTCTTCTCCATGAAGCTAGCATGGAGGCATGTAAATCAACACTAACTCCTCTACCATCCAAAATCACCTCTTCTACTTCTCTACAACATGCCTTTCCTGATCCCAAACACTATTGTCGCCTCATTGGTTCCTTACAATATCTAATTATCACCCATCTAAATATTGCCTTCATAATTAACCAAATCTATCAACATATGCAACATCCTTTACTTTGCCACTAATAGCTCATTAAACATGTTCCACACTATCTAAATGAGATAGTTACATATAGTCTTTCTATCTCAACTGTCGATCTCTATATGCACTCTTATTCAAACTTCAACTAGGCAAAAGATATCAGTGATCAAAGGTCCACATTTGGCTGTTGTATTTATCTTTGCAACACACTTATCTCTTGGAGTGTAAGCAAAAAAATAGTAGTCGATGTTGGGTGCTTAAAATTTTACCCAAAATGATCTTAAAATCCTTACAATGTAATGATATATTTTTCTTGTAAGAAGTTAATCAATCTGTATTTTAGTAAGTTCATTCTTGTAAGTGATAATATGCTCATATCTTTTTTAAATAAGTATTAGTAGTTACAAAATCATAAATTAAAGTAAATCCAATATAGTCCTACCTTCTACAATAATCACTCCAAACTCACAGTCATCGTGAATGCTTTTAAAATCTGCTACTATTCTACTAACATGTCCATTTAAATCTCCTCTAATCAATACTCCTATTTTAAGAGGTACCATTTATATTAATTCTTATATGTCATTACAATTTTTTTTAAGCATACATCCAAACTTACTTGAGTGACATAATCACTTATAACATTAATAATCTTTCTGTTTTAAGAGGTATCATTTATATTAATTCTTATATGTCATTACAATTTTTTTTAAGCATACATCCAAACTTACTTGAGTGACATTATCACTTATAACATTAATAATCTTAACAACAATAATAATTTTTAAAGCTATAGTTTTATCTATATTTTTATTAATTTTTATAATATTATTCTTCATACTCATATCTATAATTACACCTTTATCATTTATAGTACGACTCCTACAAGAATATCAAAGTTTAAAACAAAACTATCAATCTCCTTTGTCTTCTCCCCAACCTATTTAGTTTCTTGAATACATAAGATATTTATCTTTATATGAATCATAAAATCTATTAATTTTATTAATTTATCTGTAAGAGTATCTATATTCCAAGTTCTTATCCTAATTCTATTTTCATGAACTAATTTCTTTTCCTGCATCGATCCATAATGTGAGAACCCTTACTTATTTAATACTACACTCAAGCATTGGTGTGGCCTTTGCACACTTTTTACTGTATTCAGACCATACAATGCATTACTTTTAGGGATTGCCCTAGCATTGACAATGTATTAAAAGATTCATGTCATGATTTTTTTACAAGTTTTATGTTGGCTATTGACTACCTAACACAGCTCTCCACTTTTCTTATCCGGTTTTGGGACATTGCAATGGCAATGTTTAAGACTAAACCGGTTATATATATTTGAGCAATTTGGTCAAACTCTTGGCACAAAAAACATACACAAATTAAGGCCAAACCAATATACTTAATCCAACTAGGTAAACACAACAATGTATTATCTGTGAATTTTTTTTATGACCATATATATGCACACCGGTTATATAAATATTTACTTGCGCAGGGAGCATTTTAGTTGGTAGGACAGCAAGTGAGGCCAGTTTGCTGGAGAGGGTGAAACTTCTTAGCAAAGTGGGGGTAAGGGCCAAGTACTTAACAACAGCTGAGTTAAAGTTGATGGAACCATCACTGCAGGTTGGGGAGGAAGGAGGAGCTGCTCTTGTGCGGATGATTGCCAGATTGATGCCAGAAGAGCTGTTGATTTCATACTAAAGGTTAGCCAACGTAGTGAGTAAAATTAATCATTTTTTAGCCTTCTAATTACTAAGTGTGATGTTGTTGACTTATGATTTAGTGTAATAGGTGTTATGCTTCACAAGGAAGATATGTTGAATTCTTTGATGAGCCTGCCATCTCATTATCAAGGTTTGTTATTCTTTTGAAAATATGACATAATTCTAAATAAATATACAATGATTTATTTATTATCAATTTTATTTATTTTTCTTTCTATTAGAATAGTGTTTTCATTATTAATTTTGAATTTTATAAATGATTGTTATTTTAAATTCAGAGCATTCCTCTTTACAGTCTAAAATTTTTGGGGGGACATCATGAGCAAACTGTTCACAACTGCTCCTAGTTGCTTTCTTTTATCAAGTCTTTCTTTTTTTAATTGACATCTTAACTTGAAATCATTGTAAAAATCTAACTTATTTTAATGCAAATATTGATTAGTTTGTTTTATGAGTATTTTCTATAGGGAATAACTCTCGAGCATCAGCACTTAATCTTCTTTACTCTTTCTGCAATTGAATTTAGTAATTCTTCAACAAATGTTTGCTTCCAGTTATCATTATCATCATTAGGAAGATACATCACATAGTAATACATGTTTGTGCCATCAAATATAGTAATGTAGGATAACATAATTTTTATAAGAGAAAACGGATTCTTTTTTCTTGTTCTAATATTGTATCAGTAAAATGCTCTAGAATCTATTATTTATTAACGTATAAAATCTATCTTTTACTAATCTTATCATATTTTGTGGACTTACGAGGATGATGCTGATCTTTAGTCTTTCTCTGCATCAGAATTTTATGTATTATTGTTGTGAGATGTAGCTATCCCATCACTATTGTAGAACACCAGTAAAGTCACTACTAATCACTTAAGCTTTTTGTTGATGAGAATCACTACGAAGATGAGTTGTCGTAGCATAAGTTAGCATACATTACAAAGTATCCTGAATTTATTTTTCAGAATATTGTCTATATTTCATTCATAAATATGATCACTATATGAAGATAATCATATTTTCTTCATATAAATATCTATCAGAATTAATAGTTTGTAATTATAACGATAGACTATATGAGGTTGATATTTTATGAAGTTTATTGATTTGAAGATGATTTTCAACTTCTAAATCGTTAAATTATTATAATAATCTATAAATATCCAAATCATTTTTGGAATACTATCGTACTTGTTTCATATGCACCCTTCATTGAACGTCTGAACAATTGTTATAACCAGGCCTGTGTAGATTATCTACCTCCTTCGTGGAATGTCCTAGATTAAATAATATTTGAGGAGATGATTAACAGAATTTAATTTAATAATTTTTTTCATTTCATATATTGAATACACCTACAAATCTGAACAATCTTGTTCAAATTTAAATAGGTGATTAGATACAATTTGTAGAGCAATATTGGCGAAAGAATTCCTTTGTGGTGACATTATCTTTTGGAAGTTTGTTAGAGTTTTCATTTATTAATCATCTTTCTTGGCAGCACTTTCAGAAATAGATGATTAGCAGGTGTAGATAGAAATAACGGTTTTCCACTACTTTGTCATCATTTGAAAATGACTATTGATTTGAGATCATGTTATAAATGGAAAATATGCTACTTGTGTCAAGCATGGTAAATCATTTGCTGAAAATGGTGACCTTTATATTTAAAAATGTCATGTACGTGTAAATACTATATCATATCATTTACAAAATTCTACATATTTAAGTTTTTGAAACACTTTGTAGCAAGAGTTTTAGCTCTACTACTACAACAACAAACATCAAACCTTTCGCCCACTAAGTGGGGTAGATTGCATAAATCATTCTTTTCCATCGTATCCTATTAAGTATCAAATTCTCATTTAATTATAATAAACTAAGTCATTTTTTATACATTTTAACCAAATCTTTTTTGGTCTGCCCCTACTTTTCTTAACATAAAGCGAATCTAATACATCTACTCTTCTAATTGGGTCATTGGACGATTGACGTTTTATGTGAACAAATCATTTAAGGCGACTCTCTCTAATCTTATCTGCTACTTGAGCTACTCCAACCTTTTCACGAATATATTCATTTCACCTTTTATCTCTAAGAGTAAAGTCACTTATCTACCTGAGCATCTCATCTCTGCAACATTTAACTTACTTTTATGCTTCTCTTTTATTGGCAAATATTCTGCGCCATAAATCATTGCAGGTCTTACCACCATCTTATAAATTTTTAAGTCTAAACGGTACTTTTCTATCACACAACAAGCAAGATGCATTTCTCCACTTAAACCATCAAACTTTAATTTTACTAATAACATCCCCATCTATTTCACCATCATTTTGGACAATAGACTTGAGATAGTTGAAACGTCCACTCTTTTTAATGACTTGATTATTCAATGTCACAACCCCACCACTAGAACTTTTACAACTAAAATTACACTACATATATTTAGTTTTAGATCTACTTTAACAAAAACCTTTAGGCTCTAAGGTTTACCTCCATAATTCTAGTTTCTCTTGGACTCTCTCTACTCTTCTCAACAAGAAGAATGTTATCAACAAAAAGCATACACCAAGGTACATCCTCTTGTAAATGCCTAATAAGAACATCCATAACTAAAGCAAAAAGATATGGGCTTAAAGTCGATCCTTGATGTAATCCAATTGAAATAGGAAAATATTTTGTCAATCCTCCTTGTGTTTGGACACAAGTAACAACTCCAATATACATATCCTTAATGACTTGAATATAACTCATACTAACTCCTTTCTTTTCTAGAATTCTCCAAAGCACTTTCTCTTGGAACTTTATCATATGCTTTCTCTAAATCAACAAATATCATATGTAGATCCTCCTTACTTTCTCTATGCTTCTCCATCAAACCTCTCAACAAATGTATAGCATCCATATTAGATCTACTCGACATAAAATTAAATTGATTTTGAGAAACTTTTGTCTCACATCGTAACCTATGCTTAATTACTCTCTCTCATAGTTTTAATGTATTAAACATTAACTTAATTTCTCTATAATTTGCACACTCTTGCATCACCTTTATTCTTAAAAATAGGAACCAACGAACTCTTTTTCCACTCATCAGATATCTTTTAATTTTTTAAAATAACATTAAAAAGATTAGTAAGTCGAGAAATTTATTGATCTCTTAAGCATTTTCACACTTCTATTGGAATATCATTAGTTCCAACTGTTTTTCACACTATATTTTCTTGAAAGTTTCTTCAACTTTAATTTTACTAATACGATGATAAAAATAAAATTTCTTATTTTTGTTTAAGGTACTAAGGTTGCTAAAGTCAGTCGGTTTCTCACATCCTTCATTGAAAATTTTATCAAAATATCTCATCTACTTATATTCAATATCCTCTTTTAAGAAAAACACTTTATATGATTTTCATTTTTAATGCATCTCATTTGAACCAGATTAAATTACATGAAAATCAAAATTTATTTCAGATCAGGTAGGAAAAATATTCTCTTCATGTTGATAATATAAAACATAATTTTTTTTTGAAATGATAATACTATTGACGATTGGAGTTTGAATGTCAATAAAATTTCTTTATATGAACAATTTGCATTTTGAATAGCTAAAAAAGATGTAGGTATTCTAGGAATAGTAATCAAACTTCTAAGATTGATTCTTAGTTAAATATTTCCTTAAGATGCATGAATAAGTTGGCCTATTTCTTGATTGGCTATGGATCAAGCAATTTTGATGTAGTCCAGGATTGGAAATGTCATCTCATTCCATTTGATTACCCTATTAGTAGCTATATGCAAAACTAATAAATTTGTTTATATTTGTGTGTGCTATTAAATGTTAATCAATTTTTTGACATTTGATTGTAAGGTGTTTGTTGTCTTAAAAATAAATTTGATATAGAAGGGCTATGATTTCTAATTCTAGAAGAAAGTCATAACCATGATGTTGGAGTTGAAATTTTGAAACTTCAAATAGGTATACATTTGGTAAGAAAAAACTTAAATAAGGGAAGACCAATATACCTGTCATGATATGTGCTAGTTTTCATTACTTCCAACAAGGATTATGTCCAATTAAGACATCTTCTATCTCTAAGCTATGCTAATATAGAAACATTTAATTAAGATAAGTACTATCTAAATTAATTAGAAGTGGATACTTATATTCTTCAATATGCATATGCATATCTTATATAAGTGAGATTATTTTTTCAATTTCATTAATAGTGATTAGATTGTTTGACCATTTTGATTGATTTTTTACTTTTAAAATCAAAGGTTTCAATCTTGTAATCAACAATATTATTAATATGTGGGATAGATCTTTATTAAGGTCTTCTTATTTCATTAGATATTAAATGATTTTAGAGTTTTTGATATTGGAACTTCTTAATGAAAGAAGTTCTTTTAATAGAGAAAGAGGAAGACATGTGCACTCTAATTATAGTTTATTTTGATAGATATAATCAGTCTAAAAATGAAATTAAATTTCTTTTTTTTAGCTTAATATTTTCAAGAGACGATATATATCAGAATTTATTACTCATTTTTTGTAACTTATTACTTTTTGAAGTGAAGTGCACGCCCTAAAGAAAAAGCTAAGAGGCCTTCTGGGATCATTTTGTTTTTTGCTTTTTATTTTTATTATTTATTATTATTATTATTATTTTGAATTTAAATAAAACATGTTTAGTAGTTATAGTTTTTTTAAGAACACTCAAAACATCTAAAATTATTGAATTTTTTTAAAAATAAAGTGATTTATTTTCAAAATAAAAATAAAGTTTTTAAAAAATATGCTAAATAAATATATTTTTAAAAATAACATAAAAATGAAAACGAAAAGCACAAGACAAAATTGATCCCAAACGAGTGTCTAAAAAAACTTTTGAAGTTAGTCATTCATAATATTTCAAGACACAATAACCTATATGATCTCGATTAGAACCTAAAATAAACTTTCATGAACATATTAATTTACATTTAAAATTAGCCATGCCAATCAAATCTCACCATTTTTAGAGTTTTTTTAGATTTAATTTAACTCTACATGACTCTCTTATGAAACGAGCACGAAGAAGAAGAAAAAATACATTAAAATGCAACAACTGTTTTAGAAATATATAAAAAAATAGTTTATGGAAGAAATGCTTATGCACATTTCTAGTTTTGTCCATCTACATTTACATAAGACTTTTTTATAAA
This sequence comes from Cymbidium sinense, assembly GCA_021442155.1. NCBI lineage: Eukaryota > Viridiplantae > Streptophyta > Magnoliopsida > Asparagales > Orchidaceae > Cymbidium > Cymbidium sinense. The sequence continues at coordinate 249,619,173 of CM038215.1, forward strand.
GAAGAGAACAAATATATTCTAAATTTATAATATAAGAATGCTATTTTATGTGGTAAATATTAATACTTTTTTGTCATGACCTTTTAGAATTATTTGGAATAATTGTTCTATCTAAAATCATTGTATAGCCATATGAAAATAATTGGCCTGGTTGTTTTGTTAGAGCAAAGATGATTGATGTTGCTTTATTGGATTCCATTAGTTTCTCTTGATGAGGGTCATTTGGATTTTAAAAAGCCTAAGAGGCTGTTTGGTTGGATGCTGTTGACCTCCACATATGTGTCATAGGTTGAGTCAAGCCCACAAGTCGAATTCGACGGATTTTGGAAATGACAATGCGCAAATCGGAGCTCAAAATACACTGTACATCTCTGAAAATGGTTGAAACTACCTCCGATCGACGAACGGACTTTGCCATCGCATTCAGAACGTCGAAATTGGTCAACATATAAATATTGCATAATCTATTGATCAAGCCATCGCGTCGAAGCTATCTGTTGTGTATATTAGTCAAGGCGATGATGTCAACGACCTCCGTTCATATTGATCGATTAGCTTAATAAAAAAACTACCAAATGAGATGCGCTCGGGACGAGTCTGCAAATGTCAGTGATCGGAAGTGGCAATATGAAATTAATGCGGATATCAATATCAATCCAAATGATCTCGATCCAAAACGACTTCATCGCTTTAGAACGTCGACCGGTCGATATAAATATTGGACAACTTGATGATCAATCGCTCAAGTTTCAGCGTATTCATTATTAGATTTCTTTTATGCAATCATAATTTTAGAGTCCTTTAGGCTCAATTCTTTGTAGACATTTTGACTTAAATTGACCTCCGTCGCTCCTACGTCGTATCGAGAGTATTAGAGTCTTCACATCATGCTTATTAGAAACATACATGATATGTGTCTTGCGACATTGCAGCCGGAGTTTTTTTTGCCTACCGCGATTATGGGAAGCGTCACATAGGCCTTCAACATCTGCACAAAATGCACATTTTAATTTTCTCCACATGTTGAATCAACATGAATGAGTACTTAAAATCTAGCAAATTTCTTCGTGGTATTGAAGTAACACGATCAGGTACTTAAATTTTTTGACATTTTAACATTTATCTTTACATATGAATGTAAATGAAAATAATCTCAAGATGACAAGAAATAATTAATTTTTTGTAGCATATTTATTTTTTACTATTAGATAGAGAAAATGAGGGCGAGAGTGGAGAAGGTATTCATTCATGTACTTCAACAAGTGGAAGAAATTTGGATGCCATTTTGTGCAAGCGTTGAAGTCTTTTGTGATGTTTCTCATAAGCGTGGTAAGTGTAAATACTCTCCAGCTATGGTTTCGCAAGATACCTTTGATGCACGCTTCCTACAAGCATGGTGGGAAGGCCCTAATACTCTCGATGCAGCCCCCAACGTAGGGACGATGTAAAGAGGGGTTGAATTTTAATCTAAAAATGTATACAGTGAACTGAGCCTAAAAGATTCTAAAATTGAAATAATTCAAAACTAACATGAATTAATTAACAAGAAACAAATTAAGATAAAAAAATTGTATTAAAATTGAGTCTTGAGAAACTTTCTTAAAGGGTGGAACACCTGAATAAAATTAATCTTAAAAGCCTAAAGCTCACACACATTCAAGATCTAAATGAAAGAAGTGGTGGGAGTAAGCCATCCCACCTCTTATTTATAAGAAAAAAAGAGTTCTTATGAGGTTTAATGTATTAAATAACATTCAATGGTAAATAGTGATTTATAAAGATAATAACAAATTAAATGAGCATTGTTTGGATTGCAAAGAATCTTTTTCATTCAATTTAAATTTCTTCAGACTTGTGTAAATATTTGACCAATATGTCATTTCATTATGAGATGATTCCATATTAAAATACTTAATGTGCATACTTCTTGATCATATATCTAAAATTATTATATTAAAGTATGTGCAAATGATTTCAAGACTTGAGTTATATATATATATATATATATAAAATAAATTGGTGGTTAAAGTTATTGCATTGAGATACATGCAAGTGATCAAACTTTTTAAATGATAATTATGCAAGTATTATAAGGTAATCATATGTTTGAAGTTAATGCCTTGATGTGCGTGAAAATAATAAAATGAATTATATGCATGTATTATGAAGTAATGTTAATTTAAATATAACACTTAGAGTAGTATGCAAGTACTTTTAAATGACTTATATGCTTTATGAGAAATTTCTCAAAGCTCAGTTTCAAATGCCCTGAATTGTGTGCAAGTCCCTTAAAATTATATGTACTTTGACACGTGCTAAACTCTTCACTCAGTGTCTAAGGGTGCTACGTAAACTAAAGTAACAATTGACTTAGACTACTCTGATTTTGAGAAGCGTGCATATATTTTTATAAATCAAATAATTATCTTGAAAATATATATTCTTCTAGATATCTAAATTTCAAAATTAAAGTAAATGCATCATATTGATAGGTCGCTTACGAGGTGAAGTTATAAGTTCTATTTAATCAGTCTAATCTTCCTTTTTCTTATGAGGATAGAAGTTGACAAGACTGATTGTAAATTAAGTGTTAAAAAATTAATTTTATATTTGCATATGGCCATCAAAGGCCTCAATTAAGAAATCATACCTTCAAGACTACAAATTCTTTATTTCAATATTGAAAATATGGTAGCAATTCTAATAACAAATTTGATCATCTATAAATGAAGATCGAGTTGATAGGGTTTGTAATGTGATGAATATTTTAATTGATCTAAGTAATATTCAAATAAACATTATAAACTTGATCCTTTACTAGCAGGTAAGCAGAATTGACAAGGCTTATACTTCGATGATGATCATGTTGATCGTAGATTTTAATTGTACGGGATATTACCATTAAAATATTCTTATAATTTCAAATCAAAGTAACCTATATAAAGATTCAATCTAAATACAAAATATGATAACTTATTAAATTTTAAATGTTCAAATGAAATTTAATATCAAATAACTTAAAGCAAAATCGACTCAATCTATCTTTTGTATTGTTTGCAAAGATGATAAATTATGAAAATCTTAGTTTGCAAAGGAGTCAATGTCAAGTCAAGTGTACTGCTATGTTCATACTCAAACAATATCATGTCAATAAGGACGTGACCCAAGTCTTCTGTTTGCATGATTGACAATTGGCTCCACATATAATTCTATTACATCCAAAGCCTTCTGACTGAGTGGCTTTGCCCCTTAATGGTTCCACTATATTATGATTACGATTATAGCATGTATGTTCCGCAATGGCTATGTCCCTTGAGTAATGAATCATAAAGTATATCTTGATAGGATAAAAAAATTTGTTAAAGACTTAAAGCTATCACTTTAGAGAAACATCAACTCAGGTCTACAAGGTCTCTTTAGACGAAGCAACTTATGACTATCAACTTGGATGTTTTAAGTTTAAAGACGGCAAATTTCATAAATCTAAATTAAAAACTCTATTACTTGCTACTATACGCTCTGCAATTAATGATTTAACGACTAGCCTGAATCAAAAGTTCTTTCTCAGTATTAGGAAAAATAATTCTTGTGGGTGCTTACGTTTATAGAAAACTTGAAATCATATCTAAAATCTTTGCAAAATGAGGGTGAAATCTCTGTGTAGTATTTTATCTACTATTTCATTTGCCTTTTGAAAATTTTTCCAACAAATCCAAGTTCTCTTCTTTAAGAGGTCGGATGTAAATTTTCAGAGCCCACAGATATGGATGTCAAGAATAACTCAGATAATTTTCTTTGATAGTAATTTATTATTTTTATTTGTTTTGATTCTATAATTTTTACGAATATTTTGTCATATGGCTATCTCGTAAATTGCAAAGAAATAATTTTGCTGAAGAATTATGCTTCGTTATATTTAACTCTTATTTATTTATAATTACATACTGATATGATGTAATTTTTCATCAACCTAGAGACATATTTTCTTGGTCGCCACTTTCTACCTTTTAAGAAGAACAATCGACCAACCTACTAATTATCTCTTGATGATAACTTTAACTCTGAAGGCCCTTCCTATTTTCATAGTGGAAATCATCTTTCACAATTTATCTCTTATATTGTATTAAGCCTTCCCTTGTTATGGGAAATGCATCGTTTGTAATTCATAATTTTTTTTATTGAAATCATTTTGATTGGATCAAATCATGTAGTTTTTTACTTCACTGATTTTCCATATTAAAAACCTTACTCTCAACTTATTTATTTTGGTCTATGCTAAATCAAAAAAATGCTAGCTCTCTCTCAATTGGATTGTATCAAATGTTTCAACACACAACAAATAAATAGTATTTTTATTCCCTTCTAATTAGTAATCTCACACACACACACACACACACACACACACACACACACACACACACACACATATATATATATATATATATATATATATATATATATATATATATATATGTTCATAATAGTTCTATATCGTTATAATAGACTTTTATATGAAATATAATAAAATAATATGACGTTAAAAATATTCTAAAAATATTATTATTTTATAAAAGAGCAAAAAAATCAAAATAGTCCTCCAATTATATATGAATGACTAAAATGGTTCCAAAGTTTGTAAAGACTAGTTTATATTTTGTTGTCTCTCATTGGAAAGGCACGATGACAAATGATGGATGAAGCAGTGTAGAAGTACCAAGGACAATGTTTGAGCTTAAGGAATGGCAGAAGGCCACTCTGTTGCTCTCGAATCCACTGTGCCAATTTGTTTGGTTATTGTGCTCGAATCACTTGTTCTAGAATCTGCTTCAACTATCTCAAATGAGTGAAACGCTTTGTTCCTTCAACTTGTCTAAGATCAACTATCAACTTTTTTTACTATTTGAAATATGATCCTTTGACTTTAGGCTTTAATGTTTTGACTTGAAAGTTCAAAATTGAAAACTTGAAACTAAGCTAAATTCTGATATCTACATAGCTTCAAAACAAAATCGAGTGGGGGGCACGAGACCAATCAAGAAAGAGTAGTGGAATGTCAACCAACATTCGAGCGAGTGTTAGAGTTAGAGCGAGAAGGTTTTCCCTGTGGTATCCTATATAGTAAAAAATATCCGCTTATTCCGCTCAACGCGCTGTTTGATAGAATAAGTTTCGTGGGTTGTCTATCTCACTAATAATGAAGTAGGCTTTCTGCTTTTTTTTAACCTTCAAACGATCTGGTTCAAACTCAAGTGATCCCCAACTCCTCTCAAATTCTCAGATGAAATAGAAATGGTGCTATTTTGCCCAAGGGTTCGCACAATCACAACATTCATTGAGGACCTAAGATCAACCATAATACAATTGAAGGTATTTATCATAAATTCGGGCAATCACATATAAGTGTTTTTTTTTATTGTAGTTTTTTCATAGAAGATCATCATTTGTAAAGGTAATTGTAAGAAGGTATGCGATAGGAAACTTATACTTGACAGTGATTTTCTTGAATGTTCGTACACACATCGCATATACCATGACGATCTTTTGTGCCATGTCGGTCTATTACTTACTTTAGATTTGGGAGACACTTCCTTGCAGAAAATTGAGCTGGGGGAATGATATCAGGAATGCTTTCTCTGATCTCGTCATCTTGTGTTTTAGTCCCTCGATTGCTTGAGAAGGGACCAAATCAATCACATCGTCGAAACAAATGAGAATTTAAAGTTTAAGGTGTTACAGGTATTTTTTGATAATATATTTTTCATGATTTTTCAAGTAACTCTTAACTTTTATGTGCTTTTCTATATTTTGAGTTCATTTATTATATTAATGAAAATAATTAAGCTATCAAAAATAATATTTTATTTTTCTTAGAATTTTTTTTAATAAAATATAATAGTTTTACAATTTTAATATTTTGGAACATAAAAATAAAATTTAATGTATTTCATTACAATGGAATCAAAATAAAAGAATAAATAAAGTTTTGTAATATAAGAAATTAACTCATCCATTGAATGTTATGCATGAATAAGATTAATGAAAAATTTTAATTATTTAAAAAATCAATAAGAAAATATAGATTCTTAAAATACCTCTTTTTTAACACCTTTGGGAGAGCGAGTGGTGCGTTTTCGCACAACACCACTTCCCCATTTGGCAACTACGTTTTAGCTATATTTTGAAGAATCTGTAGTGGGAAAGTTACGTTTTCCAACTTGACCTGATTATCTGTGTTGGCGGCTAGAAAGCTACGGTTTAGCTTTTGTTAAAAAAAAAAATTATATATCCACAACATTTTCTTTACACAGTTATTTTTTTTATAGTAGCTCTATCACTATTTTTTCAATCAGCTACAATTATCCTAAATACACATTAAATTGATCGTTTTAGATAATTTGTGATAATTTTGGTCCTTAGGTAGTTAGGGGTGTAATTGTCTTTTTATCTTTTATAAACTAAAATGAAATAGATGCCCAATGACAATTAACTTGACTTCTAGAATTGAATGGTTATCAAGTATTTATTATAATATAGTCCCTCCAGAACTATGCATGATCAAATCAAATCAAGTATACTTCAAAACGAGAGTGTCATCTAACAAGGGTAAATATAATTTGGATATAACTTTGAGTCATTTGAACCAAACTGAATTTTTTTTTAAGATTACATCAAAGTTTTATACATGCATGTATGGATTCACATGGACACAGTATCTGAACATAATGGGAATCGGATCATTGAAGTAAATAATTTAAAGTTGTTACTTTGGTTTCTATTTTTTATAACATGAAAATGGGTGGTTCCAAAAGCGGCGAAGAAGTTGAAGAGGCAGTGAAAACTACAAGGAGATACTTGCGCTACAAAAAGGCTTTGGTTATTGCAGCCGGAGCATGGAGTGGTTGTCTACTGAAACGTCTTTTTGAAGAACCAGATTTGATACCAGAAATTCCTGTGAAGCCTCGGAAGGTTTGAATTCTTCTCTTTCTTCTTGTTGTACTGAATGGCTCCAACTTTAAACAAATAAAAAATTAACAGTTTAATTAAATTAATTAGGAATTAAAATTTTAATTTTCTTCTCTTTTATTCTGTATTCGAAGGGCCATCTTCTCATATTGGAGAATCCGGAAACTAACATTATTCAAGTACACCATGGCCTAATGGAGGTCAGTTACATCGATTCTGAAGCTTCTCCTTCACCAGCAATAGGAGCTGAAGACACGGAGAACTTGCCATCCATATCTATGGCGGTTACAACAGATGTCAATGGAAATCTTGTTGTTGGTAGCATGGTTAAAATTTTCTTACAAATCCTAGTTTAATATAATTCTATATTTTATATAAATCGCTTCCATGTAGTGCCTTTCATCCAGAGTAATAAAATGGAGATTTTAACAATCTTTGATTTAGGGGGTTTGAAAATAACGCTTTGTTTGATTCCACTTTTAAAATATTTAATTTAAAAAAGTTTGATTTACATGAGATAGATGCTTAGAATATCATCATTTGTTTCACATTCTCTGCTATATCAAGTGATTTACAAAATAACTCTTTGGTCTAATGAGTATAATCCATGATTTTATCTGATCCAGCATGACAAAAGCATATTATTAGTACTGTTATACGAAATGAACGCAGAACACAAATAAGATATTTGAATATAACTTTTTGATCCAATGTATTTAATACAATAATTTTGTTCACAGCTTGTTACATTAACTATTATGGTGCACTGTTTTATTGTTAACTTAATTAAACAGATCCACCTTTTGAATCACAGGAAGCAGTCGTGAATTTGCTGGTTTCAGTAGAGAAGTGGATGAAAATGTAGTTAAGGACATGATGAAAAGGGCAGGAGAATTCTTTCCAGCTCTGAGAGTTCTTCCTTGCAGCCTAAATCAATTCAAGGAAATAAGGATAGGACACCGCCCTTACGGTAATATTTTCAAGTCATCTTACATGTTTTCTGCCTTATAAAACCATCTTATATTCTGCTCTTTATATAGTCTAAAGATAATTTTCTTTGAATTTTCTCTTTTTCATTTTTAATCTTAAAAGAATGTGATAAATAAAAAATGACAATGTAAACATATTAACTTGCATTTAGATTATTTTACATAATCTTTTCAGTTCTTGACGACAAGCCTGTGATCGGGCGTCTTCCTTGTTTACCAAAAGTCTTACTTGCCACTGGACATGAAGGAAATGGACTTTGCCTGGTTTGTTCTACTTAACAAAAGAGTTATTTTATTTTATATTATTCTTTAACTTAAAGAATCAAATTAACATTTCTACCAAGGCTATTTTTTTAACTTATCTGCAGAATATGTTTGACATTGTCTGATGATAGTTTTGGTATTACAAAATGTAGTGTTCCGACTTACAATGAAAGGCACTATGCAAGTCTTTTCTTGATTCAGGACTTGGTTACCTCTAGAAATACACAAGGGGCCATGATCCTCTAATTGGTTTGCAATTGAACCTGACTGACTAGCCTAATCCTCTAATCTTATTTTCTTGGTCCTGGAGCTCTTGGGCTATCCCAACCTAGATTGAGTTGATTTCAAATTAACTAGCTTCTGCCCTAATTAGCAAAACTAAAAGTAGTAGAGTTGACTATAACTAACTAGGATGGATATTCTAGTTAGACTTCCAAGGCTCAACTAGGTGAGGATTAGAATTTAAAGGTGAAGGATCTAGGATCACTAGCATAGTCTAAAGATCATGTTGCCAGTCCATTTAGGATTATCTAAAGAAAAATTAGAGCTACATAGAGAAGTTAGTGACTTAGGATCATTTGAGTCAACTTACAACAATTGCCTAGCCAACCTCAACGCCAAGGTAACTAGTGCTTCATTTAAAAGCTAACGCGTGTGCACAATCATCTTTGGGTGATAAGAACTTTACCAAGTAGTCTAGGATCATAGAAACAAACCTAGAGGATGGTCAATAACTTACATAAGTTTTATCTATGGGGAATTTAAGACTTAAGATTGCTAGCACTAAGGACTTTTAGAGCGTGGTGAGGAGTCATTAAGTGGCTAAGGATCATCTGAGATTGCGTAGGGCATCTTAATAATCTTCTAAGAAGCTAAGGAGACTATTGGGTCACTTATAGTCAACTAGCATAGACTATGATCAAAGGTCCATATAAGGGGACACTAGACTTAATTAGGCCAACTTAGGTTAAATCATGGTCATCTTAGGGTTAAGCCAAGTGGACCATGGGAAAGGTCCTTGAAGCACTTAACATTTTATAGTGGTTCAGACTCAAGGTCAATAGACTTGTAAATATGGCCTTACTTTGTGGTGATCACCAATCAAATTAGTCTCAGGGACAAACAAAAGTGACACCTCAATAGTGATTTATATTTTAAGATCCCTAAAACAGAGTTTTAAATGTTCATTAGGATTGACCCATGGACCAAATAGTTTAAAGTTTAAACATGAGCCCTTTGGGTCTTAAGAAACTCACATCATATTTTTTGGAAATTTTGGTCCACATTTTCATGGGAACTAATTATATTAAACATTATAAAAATTAATAAAGCACATTAGTTTGCTAATAGATTTTTTAGGCTATTTATCTAAATACTACATGATTTTAGTAATGTTTAGACATCTAGATCATTGTACTTGAGTAAGCAATGAGAATGAAATGTGAACATCAAGCCTACCTAGCCCTGGAAACTTGTTTGCTGTTAGATCTTGATCTTTTGGCCTTGGGATTGTCTCCCACCTTTAGAATTCAAGAGTTAAACTAAAACTTTGGGAATTAAATTCTCCTTAATAGTGAATCAAACGAGGTATTATTGGGCTCATTAATTGGATGGTCTACAAAATAAGTTCTGTGGAGGTGTGTGTTGTTCAAATGACTATGAAATAGAGCGGGCTAGAGGGTGAAGTTATCAGTTAGGCTAGAGTTGATGTTAGTCCGTGACTTGCTTCCTAAAGCTTCTGTGAAGAAGCGGTGCTCAGGCAAACTTCCCAGCTCTTGGCTACTTTTGAAGTCTCTACCGACTAATCACATACTTCAAGTAGGTCGATCAGGAATGAGATTACAGAGCTCTTTGAAGGACCTTAATTGCCAAATCAACTTTAAATACTGTAGTGAAGATGCAGGAATGAAAATTAGACCAGACCTCGAGGTTAACTAGGCAGTGAGTTCTCACTAGGTACTCTTTCCTTTCTCTCCGGCTCTGGCAGCTCATGACTGTTGGAGAATGAGGTTGGGAACGCTCTAGGGTTATCACTTACAGGCTAGGAAATTAGAAGGGATACTTGGATGTAGCTGGAAGCGGCTCTTGAAGTGTAAGGAACTAAATCTCTTAAAATGGCCCAATAAAGGTTGAGGTGCTAAAGGAGGGAGTCCCACTGGTCAAACACTAGAGGTTTAGTTTTAATCAAGATGATAATGCTTTGTGGATTAGCTTAGGAACCAGGGGAAAGAAGCTAGACTTTGATTAAGAAATGAAGAATACTTGGATAACTTGATATTTAGATTATCGTTTGGCTCAAACCATTTGGGTTTGCAGGCTAAGCCAACCTAGTTTAAGACCTGGCCTTCCCAACAGGTTTAAGGGGAGGGGGAGGGCTTACCACAGAAGTCCTTGGCTTAAGCCAATTTGACTAATACATTCCTCAGGGCTAATTGAACGAGTTGTATTAGCTTAGATTCCACTTGGGCTAGCAAGCAAATTATCTATGCATAGGTTGGACGCCAACCTCTTATGAGTGTCTAAGGTCTAGTACCACCTATGGGACCCAAAACAACACCACCACCACAACAACAACAACAATAAACCTTTAGCCCATTATGTGGGGTCAGCTACATGAATTCTTATCCATTATATCCTATTAGTATCAAATTTTCATTTAATTATAATTAAATAAGGTCATTTTTTATATTTCTAACTAAATTTTTTTAGGTCCACGTCTATCTTTCTTAACATAGATTGAATCTAATACATCTACTTTCCTAAGTAGGTCATGACACCGATTTTTTATGTGAATATGCGACCCAAAACACTATGATATAAATTTCAATGTATTGTGAATAAGGAATGGACATTTCATTCATTATATTTTGAAAATTGCCCAGAGTATTCTTCAATTTGAATGACATGACATGCAATTTTTTGTGATTGAATGGAACTATAAATTTTATTTTATAATTAATCTTCTTGAATTTGAATATACCAATACCTAAATTTTAAATCAATATTTGAAAAAAAAAATAGCAGCTTTACGATGTTGATTAAGATATTTTTATTAGGGAACATATAGCAAACTTATTTGAGAATTTGATTCAAAAGCTTATGTATGTATATACATAAAGTCTTTAAGAAAGTGATTTATAATTTTTTATAATTAATTTTATTTGTTGCATTGAGAATAGTTTCCTTAGGATTTTTAATAAAGTGAAGAATAATTTATTTTTTAAATTTGCAAGAATAATTATAGTGTCGGTGTGATTATTGATAAAAGTTTGAAGGATAATGTTATAAATATTAATAGATGTGGAGATAGAATTATCGCTTTAAAGATTATTATTGATCAAGATTATCAATGTTATAAGTGTTTATGCTCCTCAAGTAGGTTTGGATGTAGCTTAAAAAAAAATTTTGGAATGAATTAGAAAGATTACAAAGATATTTGAAGAAAAGTATTTATTGGAGGAGATTTAAATGGACATATTGGTAGAGTGGTAAAATTTTAAAAGTATTCATGATGGTTATAGATTTAGAGTGGTAATGAAGGTAGGGTATATTAGATTTTTGCAACATGATTTTTGTAGTTCTTAATACTTTATTTAAGAAAAGAGATTAACATATTATTACTTATAAAATAGATCTAAAACAGATTGATTATTTTCTGATAAGAAAAATAGATCGTTTAGATTGTAAAGATTGTAAGGTTATTCCAAGTGAAAGTTTAAGTACCCAATATTGATTGTTAGTTTTAGATTTTAAGATGAAAGATTGTAAGAGGAAAAATAAATCAAGATTGTAAGAGAAAAAATAAATCAAATTATTATCCTAAGATTAGATGGGGACACTTTAAAGAACACGAAATAAAAATATTTTTAAGAGTAAAATTTCTGAAACTTAGAATTTGGGATGTTTATAAGGATCTTGTGTTATGTGGGAAGAAATGCAGTGAAATTAAGTAGTTCTTAAAAAATGTTTGGAGAATCAAAAAAAAACTACTTTAATAAAATAGTTGGTGGTGGAGTCAAATTAAGAAAAGATAAGAAATGTCGCACCCAAATGACCCTCTATTCAGAGTGTCGAGATGTAATAAGATGATCGATTACGCTCACCAACGTTCCAACATGACATTTAGAACAAAGTGAAATTTCATCTCACCAAATCATCATAAACAAATTCATATATTTTGAATTTCTTAACTAATTAATTCAGATCACAGAATTGGAAGCATGAGAATCTTAAGTTTGCCATAAATATAACTAAAAGTCATCAATGTTAAAATTTGTATGCTTAAAATGTCTTTCTTCTTCCAAAATTATACACCCAAACTGCAAATCAACAAAACTTGACTAGCGTCTACACTCCTCGCCTTGAAATTATCAACGTATCATCATAAGCTAAAGTTAATGAGACAAATAATCTAAAATAATCGAACAAAAACATTAGAAATAATTGTGCATGTATATTTAAAATTTGCAAGAAAGTAAGTGTGGTAAAATATGCTGCAAAATATAACTGAACAATATTTTGTAAAGCAGCACTGTGTAAATAATTTGTCATTTCATAGGAATCGATTATTTATTCAGTTATTTAATAAAATCAATTTTTATATTAAATTCTTTATCCAGAAATGTTTATAATTCGTAGGTTTTGACTTTCATAACATAAGTGCGTCAGACCGTTGCTAAAAGAAGGTAAAGGCGGTAGCCTCTTATTTACTGCCTCGATATCAATTAGTCACGGCCCCAACCTCAATGTCGAGAGTCGGGAATGCTAAACATCCTTAAAGGCTCATCTCGTCGACTTTTATCTACTAGTTTTTTATAATATAGTCTTTCACAATTTTCTTTTTTTATACGTTTTCACATTACATTTTATTTACCAATTAATAATGCATGTTAAAACATTTTAATATCTGTGATAATATTATGATAAGAATGATTATTTGCTTTATAATCGTTGTAAATCGATAATATATAATATGTTAGGTAATAAATATTTGTATTTGCGTAAAATATGTGAGGAATATCTATAATATTTAAATAGATTAATAAAATTAGTAGAACGATGGCATATAAAGTAAAACGAATTTAACTTGATTATGTCTCATGTCGTGATATGCTCGGCTTCGAGTCTATAATTGAATAACTTTTGAATACATGAAATTCATAAATAAATTTAACGTAGTAGTGTCATGAGCTTAAATTTAAATTCTTCTTACAAGTTGATATATATATAATCTTTTAATATTACAAAAACATGACTCAGTACTCTTAACTTGTCAATATTGTTTACGATTAAATTAGCATAATAAAGTTAACAAAATGTAATATTTTTACATAACTATATTTAACATAACTATAATTAACATTCATCTAATATTTTAATAATTTTAATACAAGTTTTAACTTATCTCCCCCCTTCATTTAAATGTTACTATACATCCAATTAATCTTTTGTAGCAAAATTATTACAATCCACTAATCTTTCCATGCATCGGCTGGATTAATGGGAAGGGCTGAAATTAAATAGAAAATCATAAAGTAATCTACATATATATTAAGAAGCCAACACAAATTCCCCATTCCAATTCACAATTCAATTTTAGTCCTAGTAGAAAATGAGAACAAAAATATAATTAATTACCTAATATTAATATATTTATTTTAATACTTTTACATTCTACTCTAAATCCTTACAACACTCAGTTAACAGCAAAATACTTTAATTAGGGTATTATGCTTATAATATAATTGTACATCAATATATAACTAAGATACTTAAATATAAATACCAACCAATCCAATGGAAGAAATTCTTTATACTCATCTAATAGCCAGAAGAAAATATCCTCCAACAATTCACAGGACTCCCAATCACGTGTGTTTTGCATCAAGGAAGGCTGCTGCTCCATGCAAAGCCAAAAGCAGGGAGAAGGAAAGAAGTTGCTGGCTGGAGGAAATGGGATAAAAAAGAAACGGATATATGCATTTATTAGTCTTTCCTTTGATCCAAGCCCTACACGTGTCTATTACTTTAATCCAACTGATGCATGTCTAATAAAGTAGAGGGATTTATTACTACAGTGCGTACATTAGATAATTAGGTAATTAGGTGAATAGTAAGTTTAAATGGAAACTTTAAAATCACAAATATTTATACTAGAAATTTACATATACTTATATATATAAAAATGAACCAAATTAAGTGTAGAATTTAAAAAAAATACATATGTAAAATTTTCAAGAATTTATAAAAAGTATAAAAAAGAATTTTACCTCTTCTCTTTTTTAAGTTTTTGGGTATTACAATCGTCTCCTAATAAAAATTTCATCCGCGAAATTTCTTTAATAATCGGAAAAGGAAAACTTCTTATCTCTTGTTCAACCTCCCAAGAAATTTGATTATGTACTTCCATTTAATTTTAACATAGGAATTTATGTTCTTAATCTCTTCACATCAAATTCCAAAATCTTTTCTGGCTCCAATGCATAAATCAAATCTGTTTGTATTTCAAGCTTTGATATGAAATCTTCTGCACTGAATCTGTGATCCATTTTCTCAACATTGAAATGTGACATTGTGAATGTCGTCGTCAAGGTAGCGCAAGCTGTATATGTCAATCCTTTCAATGATTTCAAAGGGATCCTGTACTGGGACTTAATTTACCTCCATGATCAAATATACTAATTCTTTTCATAGGTTTGACTTTCAAAAATACAAATTCTCCAACTTGAAATTTTACAGCTCAGTGTTTTAAGTCGTAATACTTCTGCTGACGATCCTGAGCAACTTTTAATCTATCTCTGATTAATCTAATTTTCTCTGTAGCTTGATCAACCAACTTTGGACCTAACGGCTGTCTTTCTCCTACTTCAACTCAACTCAACAGAGTTCTACACTTCCTGCCATACAGTGTTTCATACGGAGCCATCGAATACTATTGAAATTATTATCAAAACAAACTGATCATGGAATATGATCTTCCCAGCCTACCTCCAAAATCTAAAACACATAACCTCAACAAATCCTCTGGTGAATTGTTTCTTTTCGATCGCCCATCGAGGATGAAAAGTACTTAAGTATATATGTGTTTGCGTTGAATTCCATTCCATAATGAAGTAAATCTATCATCTCTGAGACGATCACTTTAACACCATGAAGTCTTACAATTTCTTTAACATATAAATCTGGACATTTATCAACCGAGTCTCAATTTCAGGTAGAAATAAATTTGTCAATCTATCCACAACAATCTAGATGCTATCATGACCTTGCCTGGATCTAGGAAATCCCATAACAAAATCTATTGTAATTTCTTCTCACTTCTACTCAGGTATAGGTAATGACTATAACAATCCACTTGGTCTTTGATGCTCAGCTTTAACAATCTAACAAGTTTAGAGACATATTTCTTTCTTCATACCACCACCAAAATGCCGCTTTTAAATCTTTATACATTTTGAACTACGGATGAATAAGATATCCTTCCCCGATGAGCTCTCGTAAAATTTTGTCTTAATTCAACATCACTTGGTACCCATAATTGTGAATTCTTCCAAATAACACCCTCTGCATCTATAAGAAAATTGCTTCTTACCGGTTTGATTTGTTCATGAATTTGATATCCACGATCCAATTTGTATACTTTGATTCTCCAAATAAAGTTGACAGACCAATTGATATAAATGCCCAGGATCACTGAATCTTCTAACTTCTACCGTAGCATCTAATTCTCTAATCAACTCGACTTTTAATAATCCAACTGTTTTTTTCATGGACGCTTAATGCTGCCACCACATTAGCTTTATAATCCGAGAATCTTTAAATTTAACTGAGTCATCTTCTTTGTCTTAGATTCAATTCTTTTATGAAAAGATATACTTAAGACTAATGATCGATAAAAATTGCATTTCACTCACAAGTAATATCTCCAAATTTTAAGAGAAACACAACAACCGCTAACTCTAGATCATGACGGATAATTTCTTTCAGGTTTTAATTGTCTCTCATAAGAATTACTTTTTCGATTAAAACACAACCCAAACCTTTTAAAGAGATCACTAAATATTTGGAATCCTCATTCCCCGATATCAAATAAACTGCAAATGGTCAAATGCTTTTTCAATCGAAAACTCTACGCATTCTTGTCATTATGAAATCGACATCCTTTCTAATAAATTAGATAGATCGCATACGAGAAAATCTCTTGACAAACTTCCTAACTAAGCCCTAATCAACTCAGAATATTCTTTAACACCATTCTAAAATTGCTTTACTTTTGGGATCAATAAACTCCTTCGCGATAATGGACCTTTAAATGCACTACGCATCTAAAACTCACATTTTAAAAATTTGGCATACAATTGATTCTCGCTTTAACAATTCTAAACAATACTCAAAGATGATGCTTCTTCATCGCCTTTTTAATAAATCGAATATCATCAATGAAGATGATAACAATATTCAATTTGAAAAAATACGATTATTAAAGCCCATAAAGAAAGAAGAAAGTTAAGCAAACCAAATTGATAACAAGATATAATGCCTATATTCTGTTTCAAAAGTTTTTAAAATATCGATCTTTAACTCTAAGATGATATCCATCTCGATCAATTCAAAATAGTAGCTCCAACCATCAAATAAATCATCAATCCTCGTATACTTGTCGACACACTTTTATTTAACTCTAATCAATACATAATCACATGACTCATCATTTTTCTTAACAATAAGTCTGCCGATTTTGTCGCCTAATAAATCTTTGTCTCATTAATTCGCAGAAACACTTCAACTCATGTAATTCAGAGAGATCCCGTAAAGAGATTTATGTATAGCTTGCATTGATGTAATTCTGCAACTAAACTAAAATTAATAATAATAACTAATAAAAAAATAACCAATAACTAATAAATAAAAATGCTAAACTAACTAAGAATTAATAATAAATCACAAAAAAATCTAATAAACTAAAACTAATTAATAATAACCCAACTAATAAACAAAAACTAATAATAATAATCAAACTAATAACCACAATAAATAAAAAACTAAAATAATAATAACCAATAACTCAAATTAATAACTAAAACTAATAAATAATAACTAAATAAAAAACTTAATAACTAAACCAATAATAAACTAAAAAACAAATAACAAAAAAATTAAACTAACAATAACTAAAACTAATACTAATAACAATAATAAATTAATAAAAAAATAATAACCAAAATAATAACAACAAAAACTAAATAACTAACCAACTAATAATAAATAACCAAAAAAAAAAAACTAATAACTAAAATAACTAAACTAATAACCGATTATAAAAATAAATAATAACACAATAAAATACAACTCATTAATAATAAATACAATTAATAACTAAATAATTAAACTAAAAACTAATAATAAAACTAAAACCTAAACTAAAAATAACAATAATAACTCATAATAACTAATAACTAAAACTAGTAATAAACTAATAACTAATAATAAAACTAATAACTACACTAGTTATTTAATACATCGATCCCAAACTCTTCTTGTTTTGGTGGCAGCCCTGATAATTCCTCAGGAAACACATTAGGAAATTCAGAAACAACTGGAATATTTTTCGGCTCAAACACATCCTTATTCAACACGTCTAATTTGGCCAAAAATACAATTTAACCGCTTCTTAAATATTTACCCAGTTTCACTGCACTAATCAAAGGAGACACGACATTCTTATCACAAGAAAAATAGAAAAATAAAATAATTTTTCACCAGGCACACTAAATTTCACTCTCCTCTTCCAACATTCAATTGTTGCAAAGTATTTGATCAATTAATCCATACCTAGTATAATGTCAAAATATCTAATTGGTAAGATAATTAGGTAGAAATTGTTTATCTTGAATGTTAATGCCAATAACACATTTCCTATTTTCAAACTATCACTAGCATCACAACATTCAATACATGTGTAAATAAATAGTCAACCCAGAATTGGAAAAAATCGAAATGAACGCGAAAGCACTAATCAAACAGAACTGAACCCAAATTATCTGAAATTTTAAGCATACCTGACACCACTTCATTTGATTCCTTCGTTTCCTGCGGGTGATGAAAAAACTCGGCTACCGAGGGTTGGTTTTACTCAAGTTTCTTCTTTTCTTGAATTGAAAGTTTCCCATAAATGTGTGTTGCTTCGCTTTCAAAACTTTGTTTGTGACCGCCCCGATAATTGAATGATTTTATATCCTTTTTCTTCTAATGCAATCCGACGATGTCAACCCGATCACATCTGTAGATTTTCGATCCACAAACATTGTCCAAAATGTCTCTTTTCACACTTATCACTGATAGGTTTCTCCAACGAATTTGTTTCTCATTATCAAACTTAAACTTTCTAGAAATCGCTTTCTTTCAAAGATTTTTTTTCCTGAATCCCAATGTTGTTTGGAAAAGTTCAACTCATTTTCAATTCTCCTACTTTCAACTATCGAGAACTCATTATATCAAAATGCTTAATGCCAACCTTAATTGATCTCGCCTCACAAATCTATGACATTTCTTTTCGGTACTAATATAATGTGGAGCATATCTAGAAAGAGAAGTAACTCGCTTCATATGCATTATAGTTTTATCCTTTAATTAGATTGAAAATTTTGTCTTGTAAAGCAAGTTGTGATGTAATAAACCAATTTGAACACTTTGACAAATTCATCATTCAAATACAAAACATTATTCTGTGTGGAAATCATCCCATCGATTTTTTTCCAATTTCAAAACACCAATCTTCGCCATTATATAATCGGCTCCTTGAATGTGGCTTGAACGATTGAAATATCCTCAAATGTTGATCCACTTCTGAACCAAACTCGATCGGGCCCACTAGTTGATTTTTCAATAGATTTTATCAACTACTTGAAAATCAAATTGAACTACCATCGAATTCATCGATCTACCTTCACCACTTGCTTCAGTATTTCATTCTGTAGAATTATCTTGACGTTCGGTATAAATGTAAGATCACCATCTAACCTTTTGTATTTCTTGCAAATTAATCGTGTAATTAAAGAATTATTTATTTATACATATATATATCATTTAATATTAATATCATGTAAAGGTAAAATATGTGATTCTAACCCAAAATTAATCGCCCTATAACTCAGATTGATCAATTCAATACTTATTCTAAATCCAAATCACGCCTATCTATCGCTCATCAACTTTTTTTTCGATATCACTTTTGTCACACCAAATGACCCCTATTCTGCGGCTGATAATGTATCAGATAACTCGATTGACAGATTCCACCAACACGTTCCACCATGTGACAATTCGGAACAAGCAAATGAAATTTGTATATCACTAAATCATCACAAACAAATTCATATATTTTGAATTTCTTAACTAATTAATTCGATCACGTAATGGAAGCATGAGAATCAAAGTTACACAAATACAGAGAACAAAAGGCATCAATATTAAAATTAGACGCACAAAATGTTTACAATCTTCCAAAATTATACACCCAAAACGCATAAATCAATAAACTTGACTTTTCTACCCTCCTCCTCGCCTCAAAATTATCAAGTATCGTTTAAGAGACAAATAATGCTAAAGTAGTTTCGTAACAAGAGAAAATAATCACGTGCATACATTTGAAATTTATAGAAAGTAAGAGTGGTAAAATATACCGCAAAATATAATCAACAAGATTTTGAAAAGTAGTATCATGTAAACAATTTATCATTTTATGAATCGATTATTTATTCATTATTTAATGAAAATAATTTCGCTTATATATCAAATTTTCCTAAAATGTCATTTATAATCGTAGGTTTTGACTTTCATAACATAAAGGTCACACCTGCCGCTAAAAGTCAAGAAAGAGTACCGATACCATACTACTTGCCTAATGCTCGACATCAATTGGCCCGCCCAGGCCCCAACCTCATTGTCAAGAGTCGGGAATGCTAAGATTCCCTTTAAAGGCTTATCTCGTCATAACTTTTGCCTACCTACGCAGATTTTTATAACATAGTCTTCCTATCACAATTTCCTGATATTTCTCTATTTATCATATTACATTTCATTTAACAATTAATAATGAATGTGTTAAAACATTTCAATATGCATAGTAATATCATATGATATTAAGACATCATAGATAGAATGATAAGGAATTGACTAGCTTATAATCGTAAATCAATATATAGTCGTAATAAAGATTTGTATTTGCATAAAATATGTGAATATCTATATATCATTCATACAATATTAATAAAATTAATAGAGCATACATAGTGACTATAAACCGAATTTAACTTAAGAATTATATCTCACCGTGACGCTCGATACTTCCTCGATTACAACCTATAATTGAATAACTTTTCAATACATGAAATTCATAAATAAATTTAACGTAATATACAAGCTTAAACTTCATTCTTACCAAGTTGATGTCTCCTCATATAATCTTTCAGATTACACAAAAGCACGACTTTAAGGTACTCTTAACTAATGTCAATATTGTTTACTTGATTAAATTAGCATAATAAAGTTAACAAATATAATATTTTTACATAACTATGCTTAACATAATTATAATTAACATTCATCTAATATTTTAATAATTTTAATACAAGTTTTAACTTATCTCCCCCCTTCATTTAAATGTTATTATACATCCAATTAATCTTTTGTAGCAAAATTATTTCAATCCACTAATCTTTCCATGCATCGGCTGGATTAATGAGAAGGGCTGAAATTAAATAAAAATCATATAAGTAATCTACATAAGAAGCCAACACAAATTCTCTTCCAATTCACAATCCAATTTCACCCCAAGTAGAAAATGAGAACAAAATATTAATTAATTACCCAATATTAATATATTTATTTGAATACTTTACATTCTACTCTAAATCCTACAACACTCGCAACAAAAAATACTTTAATTAGGGTATGGAATTATGCTTATAATACAATTGTACATCAACATATAACTAGTATACTTAAATATAAATACCAACCAATCCCATGGGAGAAATTCTTTGTACTCGCCAATACCAAGAAAATATCCTCCGAATTCACGGACTCCCAATCTGTGTTTTGCATCAAGGAAGGCTACTGCTCCATGCAAAGCCAAAAGCGGGGAGAAGGAAAGAAGTTGCTGGCCGGAGGAAATGGGATAGGAAAGAAACAAATATGTGCATTTATTGGTCTTTCTTTTGATCCACGCCCTACACGTCTCTATTACTTTAATCCAACCGATGCATGCCTAATAAAGTGGAGGGATTTATTACTACAGTGCGTACATTAGATAATTAGGTAATTAGGTGAATAGTAAATTTAAATGGAAACTTTAAAATCACAAATATTTATGCTAGAAATTTACATATACTTATATATATAAAAATGAACCAAATTAAGTGTTGAATTTAAAAAAAAATACATATGTAAATTTTTCAAGAATTTATAAAAAATATAAAAAAGAATTTTACCTCTTCTCTTTTTTAAGTTTTGGGTATTACAAGAAATAAGAAGCATTGTTGTAAAACTTGGTTTAGATGTAAAAATTTGGAGAATTGGGAAAAATATAAAGTGACAGAGATTCTAAGAAAGAATATAATGACGAAAAAAATTTAAATTTTAGTGATTTATACTGATAGATTAGATCTTAAAGAAGGTCAGATATATAAGTTAGCCAACCAAAGAAAGATATAAAGACCTTCTGGGAGTATTTAAAAATAATAAAGTGTTTTTCTTAAAAAGGGATATTGGAAATAGGTGAATGAGGTATTTTGATAAACTTTTCAATGAAGGATCTGAAAGTACGATTGATTTTATCAACCTTAATATTCTAAAAAAATAGAGAATTTTATTTTTATCATCGTATTAGTAAATTTGAAGTTTAAAGAAAATGAAATGTGAAAAACAAGAGACGATGATATTCCAATAGAAGTGTTGAAATATTTAGGAGATCGAGAAATTTCTTGGCTTACAAATCTTTTAATGTTATTTTTGGTAAAAGATGTCGAGATGAGTGGAGAAAGAGTTTGTTGGTTCACATATTTAAGAATAAAGGTGATGCACAAGAGTGTACAAATTATAGAGGAATTAAGTTAATGTCATACATTAAAATTATGGGAGAGTAATTGAGCATAGGTTATGATGTGATACAAAATTTCTCACAATCAATTTGGTTTCATGCAGATAGATCTACTATGGATGCTATACATTTGTTAAGAGGTTTGATGGAAGTATAGAAAAGAGTGAGGATCTACATATGATATTTATTGATTTAGAAAGCTTATGATAAAGTTTCAAGAGATGTTCTTTGGAGAGTTCTAGAATAAAAT
Organism: Cymbidium sinense; assembly: GCA_021442155.1. NCBI lineage: Eukaryota > Viridiplantae > Streptophyta > Magnoliopsida > Asparagales > Orchidaceae > Cymbidium > Cymbidium sinense. Next base: position 249,641,737 of record CM038215.1, read on the forward strand.
GAGTTAATATTGATTATATTCAAGTCATTAAGGATATGTATACTAGAGCTATTACTTGTGTCCAAACATAAGGAGGATTGACAAAATATTTTTCTATTTCTGTTGGATTACATCAAGGATCAGCTTAAACCCCTTATCTTTTTTCTTTAGTTATGGATGTTCTAACTAAGCATTTACAGGAAGATGTACTTTAGTGTATGCTTTTTACTGATGATATTCTTCTTGTTGATAAGACTAGAGAGGGAGTCCAAGAGAAACTTGAATTATAGTGGTCAACATTAGAGTCTAAAGGTTTTCATTTAAGTAGATCTAAACCCAATACATGGAGTGTAATTTTAGTTGTAGAAGTTCTAGTGGAAGTGTTGTGACATTGAACAAGTCATTAATAAGAGTGAGCGATTTAGATATTTAAGGCTCTATTGTTCAAAATGATGGTGAAATAGATGGAGATGTTATTAGTAGAATTCAAGTTGGATGGTTGAAGTGGAGGAATGCATCCACTGTGTGATAGAAAGTTCCGCTTAAACTTAAAAAATTTTATAAGATGGTGGTAAGACTGTAATGACTTTTGGTGAATGTCACAATAAAAAAGAGAAGCATAAGACTAAGTTAAGTGTTACAGAGACGAGGATACTCTGGATGAGTGGCTTTACTCTAGAGATAAAATGCTAAATGAGTATGTGGGAAAAGTTGAGCAGCTCCAATGGCAAATAAGATTAGAGAGAGTCCTTAGATGGTTTTGGCCACATAAAGCCACCGTCCATGACTGTTAGAGAGTAGATGCATTAGATTTTACTTATCTTAAGAAATGTAAAGGTGTCTCTAAAAAGACTTGATTAAGATGTATAAAAAATGACTTTAGTATACTTGAATTAATTGAGAATTTGACACATAATAGGACACAATGGAGATGAAGGATTCATGTAGCCGACCCCACTTTGTGAGATAAAAGCTTGTTGTTGTTGTTGCAAGAATAATTATAGTGCTATCTATTTTATTATGAATCATAATTTCCAGAAGAAACTAGTAACCAGAATCATTTGTTGTAAATTATATTTTTTAACAATAGAGATTCAAATTTTAAATTTACAAATAGCATAAGGGGATACTTTATATTTAATATGCATTTGATTACCACTAGCATATGCTAAATTTTCAGTGATTTTTGAAAATATTTTGGAATAAATTTTTCTTGAATGCAATTATCTCTGCTCTACTGTCAACTAAAGTAGTAATAAATTTGATAGTTATAAATCATTTGTGCATGATAGTCTTTTACAAGGAATTGAGGTAATCAATCTCTGCTATAGATTGCTCAAACTTATTAATATGAGCTTGAACTAGACTACCTTTTAATGTTGTTTAGCTGACATGCCTATTAGTTACATTAGCTTATTCTTTTTTTTAAAATATGAATTTTATTAGTAAGATTATTTGTTAGGAAGGATACCGTGAATTTTAATTTTAATTTTATCATCAAAAGCATGCGTGAGAATTTAATATTTTTGTTGTCACCAGTCAATGTGTTAAGATCATCCATCTCTTCAGTTGATTTATAATAATTTGTTTTTGAACAATTGAAGCTTTTTTTAGCCCATCATTAGGATTTAATTCAAGTCGTTTCTTTTGGACTGTATTTTTTAGCATGATAACCATTCTACTACAATTGGAGCAGCTTTGATATATGTCACAAAAATCTATTTAATCAAGCACGGATTTTAATATAATATATGAATTAAAATTTTTAGAATTAGATTCAATTCTACTTGAATGTTGATTTTATTAAATTTATAGTCACAATAATTATTTTGATGAGATAAATTCAACAATATAAAAAATGCTTCCATCTGAATATAAATGAGCTGAAATCATGTAATTGAAGCATGATTAAAAATGTTATGACATTATTTTATAGATCATAAAATTGTGTGCTTATGATCATTATGTGTATTTTAATGATGAAAATTAAATATGCTCAAGATCATTTAATTTTAATGTCATTAATATATTTAAATATTTAATTAAATGGTCAATGATCTAAGGAATCAATGATGAAGTGTTTGGGTATTTTGGATAAAATAATTAAAATGTTACTCCAAAAAGTCATAAATAAACTCTCATTCATATGAAAGAGATCTAAAATTAGTGGGATCATTAAGGCCTAAAGAATGATAGAGTTGTGTTTGATAGTTGATGTTTATGATTACTACTAATAATTATTATTGTTTGATTATTGTCATCAAACTATCATTACTTATTGTTGCCTTAATGTCATGATTTTTCATCATTGCTTGATAATCATTTCCTAACATTCATAATCTATTGATAAATTTAGCATCTATTGATTGATGATTATCTCTCGATCGTCATCATCATTCTTCATTATTTATTTAATACTTTTCAATACATTCACTTTGGGCTAAATTAGCCTTTGTAATTTTCTATTCTTCAATTGAAGGGAAGAGTAGACTTCTTTTAGTATTTACTTATGTAGTAGTGTATTTCAAATAGACAATAATTTTTTTCCTTTCTAGATTTTTCTCATAAAAATATTATACCTTTTGTAAGCTTGTCTTATTTATGTATGTGTGAATCTTTGTCTAATGCTATAACATAAAATATTCAGGCCACCATTATAAATTTTTTGCATGCAATAAAATTTTTTTTTCCTGATCATTGAGTCATATTATTAGTGCTGTAAAAAAAACTCGGTGAATACTGTTCAACTCATACCTAACAAATATTTCAAACTTGATTTATAAACGAGCCGAACATAAACAATCCTTCATTCGATCGTGTCCGGCTCGATTTATATTATATTATAGTATATTATATTTTATTATACCATACTATACTATACTATACAAACACATATATATCACAAATTGCCAGGTTCAAATCGACTTACAGATTTTCAGATGCGATTGCGCCATTTATAACAATTTTTAACACCTAACAATCAAATTTCGAAATATTTCAACACAACACCTAACAAAGAATTTTAAATGAAATCTAACAAGAGTTTGAATTTGCTCGCTCACCGTTACACCCTTACATATTATGGTAATAAGTAAAACATCTAATTTCTGTGCTCATTGAGCTTCTCTTCTTAGTTGGTGTTGTAATTTTATTTTACCATAGAGATTAATAACTTCTTGGATGCAAGCATAGTAGTTTATCATTTCATAAATTAATGAACGCGTTATAGTAGTTAATCATGATAGGTTATTATTTCATATAAATCAATAGTTCAAGACTCAAATCATTAGATTTTTGACATCAGATTGCCATTTATAACAATTTTAACACCTAACAATCAAATTAAATTTCAACACAAAGTCGAACAAAGAATTTTAAACGAAAGAATCGAACAGATTTTCCGCTCAAACTGCTTTACACCTTACATATTATAATAATTGTAGAAACATCTAATTTCTTGTGCTCATTGAGCTTCTCTTCTTAGTTGGTGTTGTAATTTTATTTTACCATGAGATTAATAACTTCTTGGATGCAAGCATAGTAGTTTATCATTTCATATAAATTAATGAACGTTATAGTAGTTAATCATGATAGCAGGTTATTATTTCATATAAATCAATTTCAGTCAGGTTCAAATCGACTCTAGATTTTTTTTGAAGATTGCGTACATTTATCAATTTGTAACACTAACAATCAAATTTAGCCATTTCAACAGTAACACTAACAAAGAATTTTAAACGAAATACTAATAAAGAGTTTGACTTCTCAAGCTCATTTCGTTTTACACTTACATATTATGAAGCGTAATAATTAGAGAAAACATCTGCTGCTCATTGAGCTTCTCTTTCTTAGTTGGTGTTGTAATTTTATTTTACCATAGAGATTAATAACTTCTTGGATGCAAGCATAGTAGTTTATCATTTCATATAAATTAATGAACATTATAGTAGTTAATCATGATAGCAGGTTATTATTTCATATAAATCAATTTCAGCTGTCTAGGTTCAAATCCTGACTCTTACAGATTTTTCGATTATCAGATGCCATTTATAAATAATTTGAGAACACCTAACAATCAAATTTCAGCCATTTAGAATAATTTGGCCAAACACCTAACAAATAAATTTAGTCATTTCGAACACAAATTCGTTCTGAACAAAATAATTTTTAAAAGCGGAATCTGAACAAGTTTGACTTCATTTCAAGCTGCGTTTACACCCTTACATATTATGAAGCGTAATAATTCGTAGAAAACATCTAATTTCTGTTGCTCATTGAGCTTCTCTTTCTTAGTTGGTGTTGTAATTTTATTTTACCATAGAGATTAATAACTTCTTGGATGCAAGCATAGTAGTTTATCATTTCATATAAATTAATGAACGTTATAGTAGTTAATTATAATAGCAGGTTATTATTTCATATAAATCAATTTCAGCAATTTATTCTCAATCTAATAAATAGATTAAAATTAATTTTAATACAATGCATTTGCCATTTTTGTTTTCTTTCTGGCTCCGTTTGGTTTGATAACTGAAGAGGATGCAAATGAACGTGCATCATAAGTTTATAATAGATGTTTAGTTCCAGAATAATTTATAGAAAATTAAAGTTATTGAAGAACTGTAAACTAAATGCTTTTTTTCATTAACAATGTTTAGTTCCACTCTTTCAATTCCTATAATCAAACAAAGCCATAAGAATCGGTTTAAAGATTACTTTCAAATACAACAAAAACTTCGTAAAAATTCTGATGGTTCTTATACAAATTAGGCGTTAGGTACCGCTGAGATGGTTATGGATATGATACAGAGCAGAGCCACTAGAGTCGACAGCAGGCCCTTTTCCGTTCAAGGGAGGTTCAAAACTTCTTAAAGTTTAATTATTTTTGTGGAGCATTATAGTTATGTTTGATACCTACTGTTTAATAATTATTTGACTCTTTTATATTTTAGATTTTGTTATTGTTTTGTAATATTGTTGTATTTCTTTTAAGTGTCTATTAATGATCAATTTTAGGAAGATTTATATATATATATAACACAATTTTTTATGTATTTGCTAATATGACACTTTTTTATGATTGAAAAGGTGTAATTTTCTTTTAAAAGTGAGCAACGATGATATTTTTGATGTGATACGGTGTTATGTATATAAAATTTGAAATTTAGATATTAGTTATATAAATATGTAAGAATTGTGTGATTTGTATGTAAATCTTTTTAAATTTTATTGATATTCTTAAGCTTTTTTTTGCTCGTAGATAGTAATAGATCTTTTCTACATGCATTATAGAAGAAAATAAAATTTTCTTATAATGATAAATATGAAGGAAAGAAAATTATGAGCCCCACCTTGTTGATTAGTTTTCACTATTTTATAAAAAATTTGTGGATTATGGTTTATCCCAAGTAGTTGAAGTGATTATTATTGTCATATGTAGCATGCAAGTTGACTATTTATGAGAATAGAACAATAATATGTAATTATTATTTTTAAGCTAATTAGAGTGAAATTAGGTATAATTTTGAGGGTGGGCAATTACTCTTTTGAATTTTATAATTTATCTTATAAGAGATGGACAAATTAGCTATTTGACTTTCTAAAAACTATTTTTCTTCACTTTTGCCTTAAGAGAAACTCGCCCCTCTGAAAGGAGAGGTTGGTTTCACCATTGAAGTTAATGATGAAAATATATTTATAAAATCAATGTGTTATATTACACCATTTTAAATAATTTGAAATGTTTAAATTCTTTTTTTCTGTTTTTTTGGGAATGTTATAATACTCTTCTCAAAATTTATAAAAGATTTTTATTTTTCTCAATTTTCACATTCTAAATTATCTGATCATAAAGAATTCAGATTTTTCATCATGACTTGGAAGGTCTAAATATTCATTTCTCTTTGCATTGCCACCTCTGAAGGTGTAGCCACTCAGTCACCTCTTGTGTTTGCTAAAGTCTCCAATCACTTGCCAACCCCAATCATTTAGTTTTTCCGCGTACATATGGAGGATTATCTATAATTAGCTTCCATAATCTTGTTACTTCACATTATTTATAGCCCTCAAGTCATTTTCACTCATACATATGGAGAATTATCCTAGCAATCAATAGTGGTCCACACCTTTTTTAGCACTACTTTGCCTATTACTTTTGACAGTTCTTGGTAACTTATACTTAGTAGTAGAAATTTTTAACTTAGACTTGTTGCGTGCAGAAAAATTTAAGGTGGTAGAAAGCAGATGTTTGATGTCTTAGCTTTATACAGAGATCTAGTATACACAAATTACATATGAGTTACAAGAAATATACATATGAGTTACAAGAAATATAATAGTTTTTTAATATACAAATTTTTAAAAAGAAAAAAATCACGAAGCTTAGTTTACTTGAAATAGTTTGACTAGTTCATATCGATGATTACAAATGACTCTTTTTCTCATAGCTATAAAAAGAGTTGATAAAATATAATATGCATGAACTATAGAGAATATACTCTAATATAAGTGATGATGATGTCATTCTTTGGCTTTAGAGATGATGGTGAGTGTCAACATGTATCAATTATATAGGTGATGACATGTATCAATAGTATTCATCGATTATATAAGTGGTATCATCTATCAATGTTGATAATGATGAAGGTAATGGTATCAGTTGGTGATTGTGTAGGTGGATGCTAATGGCTAGAATAATATAGTTGGACCATGATCCGATGATAGCAATTGGATGACAAATTGACTTTAGTCGTTAGACAAATGTTTGATGAATGTGGGTAATGGTGGTCGAACAACAATAATCTGGTGATGGTTTGACAATGAAAGTTGAACGATGGACTAGTTATAGTGACCAAACAGTAGTCTAATGATGGTGGACTGCCGATGTTGGTCGGGCGATGATCCGACAATGGTGGTCGAATAGGTGATCTGACAATAGTGGACTGGTGAAGTTGGCTTGGCGACAACTCGATGATTGTGGCATGTTGATGATCTAACGGTGGTGGTCGGATGGCTATCTAGTGATGGTGAATGGGCAGTGGTTTGATGATTTTGGTTGGATAGTTGACCGACGAAAATTCTTGAAGATGGGCAAGCGTTGGATCGATGGCGTTGATCGGGCAGCAATCAAACACAAGTGGTCGAACAGTGAACCGGCAATGATTCAACGAAGGTGTTTGGGTGGTGGACTAATAAAGGTGGTTGGATGGTAGTCCCATGATTGTGGCCAGATAGGGGTATGATAACATCGATTAGGTGGTGGTCCGACGTTGTTGGTCAGATTGTAGACCCACGATGGTCTGGCGAAGATGGCTTAGCAAGGGACTTGGGATGGTAGTCTAGCAAAGGTTCGATAAAGGTGACTAGGTAGTGGACCGACGATGGTGGTTGAGTGACAGTCCGAAGATGATGGTCAGGCGGTAGTCTAGTGATATGGTCTGACAGTGCACTGATAGTGGTTTAATGAAGGTGGCAAAGTGGTGGATCTGCGACGATGGTTGGGTGGTAATTCCACGATAGTGGTCGGGTAGCTCCAGTTAAATTTTATTATATTTTTGATATGGTCTGGCAGTACACCGACAGTGATTCTAATCTCCAACTTAGGTTTCTTCATTTAAAAAATGAGAGCATATTTATAGATTTTTGGAGTGATATTCTTTATAGAAATAAGTAAAATCCAAACCACTACCCCTTAATTATGAGATATATTTTAGGTATTTAGATGCTCAAATGAAATTAGAATTAAGAGATTTTAGACTTATTAGATTCATCTAGTTGAACTATTCGATTTGATTAAAAACATGTCATTTTTTATAGATATTTAGAGTCCTATATAATATCTTGAAATTTTTATCTATATTTTAAGTATTTGATTTGGATTCATCTTGATTCGAATCATGTTGCTTTTAGCATCATTGAGTTTGCCTCATCGAGATGATTAATTTGATTGTATATGATATCCAAAAGAGTTTGATTTTACTTTCAGAAACTATCTAATCACATGTATATTAAGATTAAAAAAATTAGATTTAAATCGTTGAATTTTTTGATAATATATCATCTCATAAATTTCATATAAAAACTTATACATCACTTCTAAATGAAACAACATTTACTATGATAGAATATAAAGAATTAGAATAGACCAAATTATTTTTTGATTTAAATAAGTCAACATTATGATAACAATAGTTTTCTTAAGTGAATATATTTTGGTTTACATCCTTGCTACTTACATTGTGACAGTTATAATTTTTTCTTGCAATCTAAAATTTTATTTTAACATTTAATAATAACTTAAGAAGAGGCTTTGTACTTTCAAAATTAAGCACCAAAATTTAGTGCAGCCAATAATTTTAGTTATTTTGTAGGGCTTTACCCCTGTAAGGGGAGCCCTTCCAGAAATTCTCTGGGGCCCAGGACAAGCCCAAGCCCAAGAGGGGGTTTGGAAATAGTTTTCAACCAGCAATAGACGCGACTCGGTTAACACCTCATTGCCTGCGTCATTGCCCCAAGCGCAAAGATGCTTAAGATGGCTGAACAACTGCGCCTTTGTAGGAACTTAGCACGCCTGTCTCCTTTATTTAAGCGATGTGGGACTAATTAATCGAGCCGGCTGCTTTCCTGGTTTGAATATTTTACGTACACGTAATTAATTTGGAAACGCAACTTACTGATATTATTTGATTTTTTTGTATTTTTAATTATATATATATATATATATAGTAGAGTTTAATTACATTTTTGTTGTAAGTCTATTTACTATTAATAAAAAATTGCTAAAATATTAGGTGGATTGCATGGAAAAGTTTGCTCTATCACGTCTTAGAAATAGTAGATCTAGACACAGTTGAGGAGGCGATCTTTCGAATTTAATAATTTCTCTTATATAATATATCAAATAAGTTATTTGCCCCCATTAAAAGTTTTTTTTGCCCTTTATTTTTATCTTAACATATAAATTTGTCCATCTAAATTGATAATGGTTTCGCCCCTGCTTAGAAATAAGTAATGACAAAGATAAATTTAAAAAAAAAAATTATGAATTTTAATCAACAAATTGAACAAAGTCAGTGTTTAATTATTTAAAAAAAAGAAATTTATTTTTATTCTTAAAATATAATTACAAAAATGTGAATTTTAATCTCAAAAGAATATAAATATGAGGGCAATTGCCTTTTCTGAACTTGATAATTTCTCGTATATGAGGTATTAAATTAGTCATTTGTCACAGCTAAAAATTTTATTTACCATTTATTTTTATCCTAACATATAAATTTGTCCATTCTTAAAATTGATGATAGTTCCGCTCCTGCTTAGAAATAAGTAATAATGAAGACAAATTTTAAAAAAAATTATGAATTTTAATCAACAAATTGAACAAAGTCAGTGTTTAATTATTTAAAAGAAAAAAGAAAATTATTTTTATTCTTAAAATATAATTACAAAAATGTGAATTTTAATCTCAAAAGAATATAAATATGAGGGCAATTGTCTCTCATGAACTTGATAATTTCTCTTATATGAGGTATCAAATTAGTCATTTTCCTTTGCTAAAAATTTTTTTTATCATTTATTTTTATCCTAATATATGAATTTGTTCATCCTTAAAATTAATGATATTCTGCCCATGCTTAGAAATAAGTAATAACGAAGATAAATTCTAAAAAGAATTATGAATTCTAATCAATAAATTGAACAAAGTCAGTGTTTAATTATTTAAAAAAAAGAAAATTATTTTTATTCTTAAAATATAATTACAAAAATGTGAATTTTAATCTCAAAAGAATATAAATAAATTAAAATAAAAAAGACAAATGGTTCAAAAGTGTCACAAAAGTAAAATCTCCAACTAAACGCATGAGAAGAAATGAAAATTTTAAACTTTATTTTTGTCGAAAGTATATTAATAATAAGGTGATAGAAAAGAGGAGCAATGGAAAAAAAATAAATAAATAAATAAATTCTTATAAGCTCATGTTATGTTATGACTATCTCTCTAGATAAATTTATATTTACATATTATTTATTATGTCATATGTTTTCATATGTTATACATTAAGTCAACGGAATGGAGGAAGTTTCTATATAAAAAAGACCAAAAAGATATGTCTCCAATTTTAAAAAATCTAAGTTTTGAGAATTTTTATTTTTACAATATATTATTTGTTTGACGATCGAGTTATTAGTTTATTCATTATAATCTTAAAAAGTAAGTGAGAGACTCTTACAATAATTGTTACTCTTTCTCTCTTGAATGAAATCAGTTGATTAAAAGACTTTTTGATTTCAAAATGAGAAAATAACTCCATAAAATACAGGAGAATATAAGATATTATTAATTTTATATAATGATTAAATTTTTTATAGATTTTTATCCTCTGATGAATTGCATGAGATTAGTTAAGAAGGACAAAATCCTTATTTTTTCAATTAAATAATTAAAGAGCAGCAAAGGGCGACAATTTGAAATTGGGCTCTCAGCATATTTATGCTTTAGTTAAATTTAATATTTAATTTTCTTATTATATATTTAAAAAATAAAATAAAATCAATGTTATTTGACTTTTATATTAAATAAAGAAGAAAATAATTATTAAAAAATATGCTTAATATGTAGATTAGATTATGTATTAAATACATGTGACTAGTTCTTTTTAAAAAAAGTAAATAAATAATTAAGAAATTAGAGGTGTAGAAAGCCTTATTTTCAAGGGAAATTTACATAACACAATATGCATTTATATATCTAACACCTAAAGTTTGATATTTATAAATATAACACATTTTTTATACTTCAAAAAATTAAGAGAAGTGCTATATATTTATGTTTGAGTATTATATATGTATATATATAAGAATTGTGTGCTACGTATGTAAATACTCCTATTTTCAAATACAGCTCTCTACTTAAGACTTTTAAAATTTTAAATAGATTTTTTTTTCTTTTTATGTATTAATATATGGTGAATATAAACAAAAGAAACTCTTCTCATGATGGAGGGTAAAAAATATTATGAAATTATTTGTATTAGTTAATAAATTAATATATTTTTAATATTTCATTTAGTTTATGGGGCTACCTTTGAAGGATAAAAAGATGATCTTTTGTCTTCACGGTAAAATAATATAAGTATATTAAAACAATAAGAATTTTGGTTGAAATTAAACTTGATCGGGCCAATATTGTCCATGCAAGGACATATGTTCAAGTAACATAACAATGAGTTAAATATCATTATCATAAAGATCTTTTATAATTTTTTTATTAAATTAAGTATCAATCCTGTGTTGCCCTAATCCTTTCTCAAACTAAGTAAAAAATACATAAAGTTAAATTAACTAAAAATTAATAAAAGCTACATTTGAAAATATGGTTTTTACTTAATTTTAAAAAAAAAACTCTAAATTTATGGCTCCTTAATTGTATTTTATGAGATTGTAATTGTAAAGTTATTTTATATAGTTATCAATCAAGAGCAAGTATATATTTTCGTCTCTATTGAGATAAAAAAAACTAATCATTATATTTGATTAATTAAAATAAGTGATTATGTTATTTCTTCTCCTTATATGGCTATAAATTCATAAATATTATAGGGATTATGTATATTATTATTCTATTAGGGCTCCCTTAATATCTTTAGATTGTAATTGGCCAAATTACAATTAAATTCAACATGAGGAAAAATAAAGTAATATAAAAACTTACAACATAAAATCTTTGCTTTAAACTCCATAGTACATTATCAAAAAAAAAAAAAAAAAATAATAATAATAATAATAATAATAATAATAATAATACAATATCTAGGCACTTTGTTTACTATTTTTATGTTGAAATATGAAGGATTCTAGTGTCCCAGGACTGGTCCTCCAGCATCAAGGTACTCTAATCTCTATCTTTAAGCATTTTTTAGGCTTCTTTGAGCTCCTTTAAGCATCACAATGCTACTCTTTATAGTATCATGACACTGTGCTTATTATCTTGAGTTACAAATCTATCCAAATACAATACCTTGGTGCTCATCGCCTAGCACATAAACACTGAATTCTCTATCTTAACACTAAATTTCTTTAAATACAGTGCCACGATGCTGCTTTGCATAGCGCCTAAGTATTGGTCATAAAATTTTTGATGTTCTATCTTTTCACTTCATATAAGAATTTCCTATCAATATCAAAAAAATAATAAAAAAATTACAACTAAGTAATAATTAAACATAAATATACATAATAAAATATATAAAATTCACTAGATTGTTATGCTTATTAGAACTCTATATATTGATATGATTAAATTTAAACTTATTTTTGATCTTTTAAACATTTGAAAATGAGAACAATATAAATTTAAATTTATTCTAAATTAATATTATTCTCATTTTCAAAAATTTGAAAGATCATGGAAAGAGATTGGAATTAGGTTCAATTAAGATTGCATTAAATTAAAATTTGAGCCAGTTCGGAATTACTTAAATTCAACTAGGAATTCATGAATGAAAGTGATTATCTCTCACTAAATTCTATTGGTTGCCAAGAATCTATATAAAGGAATCTGATATATTTGGATTCTGAGATTGTTTGTTAAGAGTTTACAAATTCGTAGTTTATTTTTTTTTCTTTGGTTAAATAAATATAATGAAATCTTTGAAAGTTTTGAGAATGGGGTGATACTTACCTGACGGTAAATGATGATAAAACACTTAATGATGTATTTGAAATTTACCTAATTTGGGAGAATTAAATATACCAAAATATAACTATCAGTGAATTAAAATCATTCTCATTTTGAAATTTTCACATCAAATGCTAAAAAATCTAAAACTCTTGCATTTACTCTATTTTACTTTTAATTTTACTTTACATTGCCCCTAAGTTAATTTTGAAGAATGAACTTTTAATTAAATTTTTATAAAATAAATTGTGAAGATATTTCTTGAATTATGTACATTATATGAGTCATACATAGTGAAATTTTCCATCTTTATGGAGGACGCTTTTTTTCTTTCATTAAAAGGTAATATATGATATACAGATGATTCGGTTGGCTCCAGTTAAATTTAATTTAATTTTTTATTATCAAATAATTATAAAAAAGAATAACAATTTTTAGTTATATATATATATATACATATTTGGCCAATCAAGGCTGATGTATAATTTGAATACTTTTACTCGCACAAATAAAGAAAAAAAATAGCTGGCTTGTTGGTGAAAGCCCAATGGGTTTTAGCCCATATTGGGCTAGGCCTAGCCAATTCGAAGAGGTCTTCATCATCGTGCCTTTTTCACTGCATTACACGTGGAAGGAAGTTGTATTACCCTTGCGTTCGTTTAGGTATTGTTTTGTTCTTGAAAATTTCAAATTCAAATCTTAGAAAATATTTATGTGTATAAATTTATCATAAAAATAACTCAAATAATTTTAAATAATAATAAAAAAATTATTACCTTTTTTTGTGAGATATAAACTTGTGTTATATAATGAATAGAATATTTGATAAGTTATTTATGACTCAATTTGATAATAGCTTATTCATAATCATTTAATTAATTAAATAAATAATTTTAGAAATTATTTAACTACTCAATTGTTAAATAATTATGTTCATAAATAAACTCATTATAAAGTTGAATTAGGCTCAATTTAAAGCTCGATTAAGACTATTTAAAATTTAATTGAGCTCAATTTAAGCCTTAATTAAAGTTTAATTTAAAGCTTGATTTAATGATATTAAAGTTTGATAAAAGCTCATTAATATTTAATGAATTAATTTGATTGGAACAATTTTAGAAAATGAAACTTGGTCGGCAGATATTATAGTCAATATGAAACCAGTGAACCTATTACATTAAAAAAAAAAGGATTTTGGCCGATTCAAATTTGGCATCTTATAATGATAAACTGTTTACATGTCATGCATTTGGAGAGAAAAAAAAAAAATTTGCTTATAGCATTATTGCATTTGGAATTTAGCAATCACCCAATTAAAGCTGCACATATTTGGCCTTTATATCAATCTTGCAGTGCTTCTAAGCCCCACACTAAGCTCATTTTTTACTCTACTTTTCAACTCTATCCCACTGATTGTAGCAGCAAAATTTAAAAAGTTAGAATATGAGAAGTTTTAGAACAAGATATAATTAATAATATATATATTTTTTTATTTACTTTATTTTTATTTCTAAGTAAAGAAAGTTAGTTTGAATGTATTTTCATATAAAAAGACATGTAATATTTTGTCTTTAAGGATTTAAATACAAGATGTTTAAATTTTTTGGCTAGATAATACCAATTTTATAAGTTTTAATCAATTAATTAAAATAATTTATTTTAATATTAATAAAGTTACATCCAATAATTTGTTAAAATAATAGTAAGATCATCATGATATACATCTTATAAGATAAAAATTAATAAAGAATATATATTAATGTAATTGTGAATAATTAATGTTATTTAAGTTTTTAAAAAAGCAGTTAACAAATTGTTATAATACTATAATTGAACCTTTGTACTCCCTATGATAAATTTATAAATAATTTTAATTTATCATCATCTTTAGCTTATCTTCAATGATTAGAGGTAAAAATGAAATAAAAAATTAAATGAAAAGAAAAAAAACTATTCTTCAAAGATATGCACAACTTTGTTTAAGACTATAAAAGACAAAAGTTGGAACAATATATGCTCATTTAGATTGACATGAAATAAGAAAGAAATCATTGATAAGCATGGTCTAACAACCAATTTAATGCAAGTACTGTTATCACCAGCCATCATTAATGTGCCAGATATCACTTACTTGGATTGCAAGCTTACATGTTACAACATTGACAATTTAATTGATTTAGTAATGAATCAAGAATCACACACAATTTTATGTCTTTCACCTCATGTAATTATGATAATATCTCGATATTTCTTGTATTTTATAGGATAAACATATAATTAAAATTATGATTTTATTAAGAATAGTTTGCAAACATAGTTACAAAGTCTAATATTTTAGATTAGCTCCATACTATAAATTTGAATTAAATTTACATTAAATTTAACTTAGCCAAACATTTTGAGAAGGAAGCTTCACTTGATCATATTTGATGTAGTAGGTGATGTCATTCCCCTTTAATAAAATTTAGTGGATTTCAATAGTCAGCAATCAAAAGAAATTATATCCTCATATGTCAATAATAACAATAAGAACAACCCACCTTATCTTTTAAGTATCCTTTTCATTCCAGATTGAGATATCTCTCTTATATTATAATAAATTAAATTCTTAATAATCAAATACCTCCATATATTGTTGCTATATATGGAAATGTGAATGATTTTAATGGTAATTTTTCTCTGAAGATTATTCTTTTCTTTATTGAATCCCTCTCTTCCTAATAAAATAATAGATTATCCTAATATCAATAGTGATGAAGGTCACCAATCTAATTTTAAGAGGCAAAACTTACTTGATCTAGACACTTCCTTCCTCTCTTAGATGGTAGTTTCTTTGATATGATTTTGGGTGCTAATATTTCTCCTGATAACTTGTGTGTCAAATGAAAATCAAATAAATATTTAGTCAACTAATAGAAAGGTTTAGAATTCCTTTCTTACTAGGGTGAGTGGAAAAATATTATGCCAAAACGTCTAGATTCATAGGATTTACAATCATAGTTTTCATTACTATGAAAATTTTGATTGGGATGATGATTATTTAATTTTATTTTCATTATAGCTTTTCTTGGTCCTAAAATTTATAATGGTCAAATATTTTTCATGTTGATGGTTGTAAAATTATAATTTTTATCTTTTAGTACTTTCTCAAACACCTATGGTATACATATTATTTTCTTGTTATGTTTTGTTCAAGCCTTAGTTTTTTAAGATATTTTTTATCTTTATAATGTAATAGGATCTTGTATTTGATGTGTATTTTAAAGAAGGGGAAGGGATCTTAGCATGAGCTCTACTAATTTTTTTAATGAAATATTTATTATAAAGATAAAAAAATTTTTGAACTCTTATTAATACATAGCAGAGGTCTAAATGGGTTCATGGATGAGATCATTAGTTGGGGGCATGCTATAGTGCCATGAAAATCAAAGATGTTTAAGCTCTAAGGGCACATTCAATAGAGAAAGTTTGATAACTTTGGAAGAAAATTGGTATAGAAAAATTAAAGAGAGGAACATACGAAGAAATAAGTAAAGGATAAAATAAGAAAGGATATGAAAATAATAATAATAATAATAAGAGAATAGAAAAAATGGATCTAATAATTTATTTGTGATTACTAAAACTATTTTGATTGTTAGTAAAGTGATGTCATCATAAGCTTAATATTGCATAAGTTATTATAGCTTATCTATAAGAAACAATATAGTGCCATGTTGAGGAGCAATCGAGTGGAGATAATCCAACTTGATTTAAATTTTATATATTTATTACATCTCATCTTTGTTGTGTCATTATTGTTTATGTTTGGCTTGAGAGCATTGGCTCTTCACATTTATAGTGAGATTGGTTGTATTTTGATTTTAGGAAGAACCTTTTCTTGTTTCTTGAAATTTTTTAAATTTCACATTTGAAGGCTTCTTGTTAGTAGTAGATCAATTTTCTTTGTCTCTCATGTGAATGAAAACTATTATTTTTTACAACATGTGTTTGTTGATTTCTAGTGATGTTGTTTCTCTTTATTATTATTTCATGCATTTATCATATGTATAATAAGCATTTTAGCATAAAAATAGATATTGTTTCCCACTAACAAGTGTTAGAGCTTAATGTGAGATATGATGGTTATGAAATATGAAGTCAATAACTTGGATGCCTATAAGAGTTTTATGATTCAATAAACAATGATGTAAGTCATGAAAATCTAATAAAGATTTGTGAGAACACACTTAAGGATTTTAAAAATCCTAGAAAATAAGAGAAAAGAAGGCAATGATAAGAAATGAAAAAAAAATTCTCAAAGTGATCCAATTATGTTCAATGAATAAGATTTCAATGGAGATGTTGAAAGACAACCTTTTATGGGTTGTGTCTTATGTTAGAGTTTTTAAATATAATAAAATTTTTCTTCAATAAACTATAACAGAATGGATGTCATACTTGCTTAAAATGCAAGAAATTACTAGTAATTAAAATACATCTTAATTAGTTTAATTTGTTTATTAGAATTTAAGAAATATAGATGTTGTTCATGATAATAATGTAGCTTTATTTCTTTGGTGTCATTTCTTCTATTTTATAAAAATTATTGTGTCAATATAAAATATAATTGAGATAATTGCTTTAAAAAATGTTATAGATTCAGTTCTTACTAAATATGCGATTATTAAAGTTGTTGGCATTATAGAAGAAAAATATATTGAGAGATAATGGTTAAGGAGAGGCATTTAAAGAATAGTACTTCATTAAGCCTGGAGTTTCATAACATATAATATTATCACTATAGGAAAAACATTCATCACAGATAGAATTTTTGACGGATTATTTCATTGAAATAACCAACATAATTACTGATGGATATTCTATTGAAAAGTTTGGTGATAGAATTTTCTACAGAAAAGCTAACGGTTCATAAGTCATTTGTTTTCGATGAAGTTTTTGGCAAAATTTTATTGAAAACCTATACTATAACATAGCCGGCGCCTGACCTCCTCCCTTATTCTTCTTCTTCATTAGGCATCATCTTGGATTTGCGCAGAACGGTGTCCCTTGGCTCCCCAAATCACTATAAAATGCTCTAATTTATTTAATTTCTTTGTAGAATCAAAGTTAAAAATTTGTCACTAGATTTTAGATGCGTTTCGTTATGATTTCATCCATTTAATTTCATGTTATATGGAATTGAAGTTTCCGAGAAGATTTTTAATTTAAAGCTTAAATCTTATTGAAACTTATTTTAAATTAATGTATCTCACACTATTTTTATCGTATGGAGTTAGATCTATGATTATTTAGCTTAGAATTTAAGAATCCATATATATATATATATATATATCACTCTCTCTTTCTCACATAATTTCACACATTTAGATTCAAATCAAGAGATAATTTTTATATAAGCAATATTAATTGTGTGAAAATAAATTTGACAAACTTGTGTTCATTGATAGAAAATTTGTAATAGATTATTGAAAAGTTTAGAGAAGGATCACATAGCTTAGCTTCACATATTTTATGAAAATTTGATGGATGTTTATATGAAAGTGATCCTTCTAATGAAAATAGTTAATTGCATTTGTTGAAGGATCCATACCATGAGCTACTTGTAAGCTCAATAGGTTATATTAAATGTTTACAAGTAAAAAAATTGGGCACATAGACATTTATGCCATATTAGGGCTCGATTATATAATTAATTAATTTTATAATTTATATAATATAGGAATCTCTTTTTGACATGTTTTTTTGCTAAAAATTTAGAATCCATGTAGTTCTTTGATCAATTTTTCTCTTGATGGTTTAAATATGTAATTCTTCTCATCTTTCTTTGAAAGGGGTTATAGTCCTAACATGGGTTTAAGTTTATGTAATGTATAATCAATGATGGAGAATAAATCAAGGATGCAATAGATAGAGAGAAGATTTAAGTTTAAAGATTCAGTATTTGTTATCCTTGTACAATGTATGGATATCCACAATGAAAGATCATGGATGTACAATAGGTTGCATTCAGACAGAAAAGGATTATCTGATGAATTCTTGAATGAGGTAGAATTATTTGTGCTCATTGCATCTCATATCCAAATAATTTGCAATCAATGTATATAATGTTAACCTTATGAGCTCAAATGATATTAAATTATTTTGATGATCATAAATATAATTTGGTTGGAATTAGCAATGATTATTTTAGTTTTGTCCATGTATGTTTATTAGCATTTCGGGTATAAAATAAAAAAAGGAAAATCAAATGCTGGGGACTCTCAAAATAAAATATAAGATTTAGATGATGCTCCTAATTCAAAGCTATTAAGTCCTAACAAAAATAAGTTAGAAAAAAGCTTCATTATCAAAATTATGTATTTTATTTTTGAGTCATGTATTTGTGTATGTTTTAGGTCTATATGTTGCTAAAATAACCATCACGAATAAATGAAATAAATAAATAAAATAAATTTATAAAAACTATGAATAAGAGACTATATTATATGATCAGTTTTTTTAAAAAATAATTTGGATGATGTTTATCAAGATAAAAGATATACTAATTAATAAATTTTGATCTTAAGATTATACTATGTAATGAACATTATATTATGATATGTTCTATTTAGTATAATTATATTTGAAATCAATTTGTACTAATTAAGGTAATCAAAGTTTGAACTAATTATATTTATTTGATATGTATCACACTATCACACTATGTAATTAGCATTGTCATCTTCACATAACCAATAGTTTAAATTTCTTTAATTAAGTTAATTCAAATATCGATTAATGGTTCTTATGATTTTTTTAATAATATAATTAAGAAGCTATATTAATCTCTCAATTTTATATGAATCTATTTGAACTGATTATGTTGCATGTGCAAAAATTGCAATGTATAATCAACCAATACTTTATTTTTTAAAGAATTAAGGTTATTGTCCAATGCAATGAATATAAATATAATTCTTCAAAACCTTATATCTGAGAGATATTGTGTGATCTATAAAGAAAGTAGAGAAAGGTTTCTTGTGAAAAACTTCTTCCATTGTCAAATCTTAAAGAGAGAGCTTTCTTGTGAGAGAGTGTAATTTTGGTTTTCTCTCTATTTTCTATACTTTATGATCCTCATGGTTTAAAGATGTAAGTATTTTGAGAACTATAAATTTATATTTATTAGGGTTTTAGATTTCTAAAGCTTTTGTAAATTTTATTTGACTAGCTAATGGGCTAGAGTAATATTCTTCTTACTTAGAATAGTTGAGAGTGTATGTTTATTCATTACCAACGAAGAAGAGTGGCTTCTTTATCTTGTGGTGGCTTAAAAAGATGGTAATAGAAATTTCAAGAGGATACATCAAGGCATAGATGTAGCCATAGGTGTCGAATCATGATAAGATTAATTTGCACTTTTTTTTTTTTTTTACATTTCTACTTTACTTGCACTACTTTATTGCTTTTAGTATCTTAATTGGGCAATAGAGAATATAGTGATAAGGATGTTATTTGCATTACAAATTACTTTAAAATTTTAATCTTCCATATTATACAAGCCACTTGAGAAATTTATTAAACTTATGTTACTTGTGTTGTGAAATAAACTTGTGATTCAAGAAACTTATGTTATGAAAAAATATTTTTGAAAGATTACAAAAATTAATAAAATAATTCTTTTTTATTTTACGTATCTTATCTTGAAAAGATAAAAATAAATTTGGTATTAGGTTATGATTAGTTTGAAATATATTATTTGAATATTATTTGTTAGTTTTAAAGAAAAGAAAATAGACAAATATTTGGTTTGCTAAATTTTTTTTCACACATCAATTCATCTACCCCTGATCTTGTGTGTGTGTGAGACATTTAATATAGAAGCTTCACTATCCCTAATCTTTATTATAATTACACATCTTTAAATCATTTTAAATAGAACTAAGAAGTTCCTAAATCATATCAACCTTAATCAATACCCTAACAATTAATGGCCTAAAGAGAGTCACACATACTAAAAGCATTATTAGTGCATAAGGTTTATCAAATAATAAAACTAATATATAAAGATTAGATATACCAAATACATATACTCTGCTAGAGAAAAATAACGTAGATGTAATTGAGTATTTGGGGAAAGGATCATAATAAGTGAGCATTTAATGATTCTCATTAAAAACCCTTTAATATTTAGCACACAAAATAAACATATTGTAGAATAATCTTCTATCCTTTAAAATTAAATTGAATCTTTTTAAATTTAAATATAACATTATTAAGATGTAGTGACGAAATGAAAACAACCCCAAAGCAATGAACTTTCATTTAGTTTTTGATAGTGTTAAAGAAATATAGCACTAAATAATATGTTAAGTGATAAGCGAAAGAGGGCAACCAATTTTTTTCATGATATCATTAATGAACACAAAATGCTAATTAATCCTTACAATAATATAAGGGAAATAATTAAACATTTTTATATAATAATGAGTAGGCAACATAATCTCATGATAATTGTCCATAACACTTTGGTATAATGAAGTTAAAGATGCATGATGATATGAAGAAGACTTTGACAAAAGTCAAGCATAAACTAAATCTCAATAACAATCTCATATATTAATGTCTTTTTATGAAGTAAAATTTAAATGCTTAAGAGATATTAAATTCCTTATAGTTTATAAGGGTGCATTTGTTCATAATATTTGTTATATTTTATGTTAGAGAAAAGCATTTTCTTGTATCTTATTTTTATAAGCAAATGCATAGTTTTGATATTATATCAGTAAATTACATTCATTTATCGTGAATATAGCTATTATTTAAGCTAAACCAATTAAATCAGGGTGTCCATTAATGTTTTTTGATCTCTTTTCAAATTAGTACTTTCTATACATTTTTTATATAAAATAAAATAAAATTTTTATATCACTTAATGTACACATTTATTTAGCTTCCACAAGTATGATGGTTTGGCATAGATTATAAAGATGATATGGTGATTTTTATAAGTACATATAAGATAATCAAAGGACCATTTATATGATTATCAATATTTAAGACATACTCATAAAAAATTTTCTCTATGAAGAAATATTCTTTGCATAAATAAAAAACATAAAAGAATCTAATGGAAGAAGAATACTACAATGAGCCATGAATAAAGTGAGGATAAGAAGAAATGATAGTAAATTTTGCATTGTTAGTGTTTCATTCGAACCATACTCTACCTATAATATTAGATTAAATTTGTGGCAATCTTCTTTATTATGGAAGATCTATAAACTTTTAATAGAAAATAAATCTAATAACATATATAAAAGAAGTCTTAGTTTCAAGAAACTAATAATATCAATATTATGATCTATGATTAAATTTAAAAAGTTAGGAATTTTGTGTTTTTCATTTAACCTAATAAAGCAATAAAGATTAAGAAGGTCATGAGGATTGATATTTTTAAGAAGAGAAAGATTTCTAACCTTATTTAGTTAACTTTAGATATTGAAGCAGTAATCAAATGAGAATCCAAATATTATTTTTCATTCATTAAGTAATTGAGTTGTTTGAAGACTTAGTTTGTAAAGTATTTTTAATAGAGAAGAGTGCATTGAGAATATAGAAATGTGCCTTAGCCATTAGGGCAAGATTGAAAGAAGTAAATTTTTTTGTGCTAGTAGGAGAAAGAGAGAAGAAATTAAAAGTGGAGTTTGAAAGAGTGTGGTTGATAATATTATGGTCACATGTAATTTTAGCCAAGATGAACAAATAGACCATAAGTCTACTTCTATATCTATTACTAACATGGATTACTTAATCTGATTCTATAATGACATTTATTAAAAGAGTACTTGAGGACTTGTTGGGATTAAGAATTACTAGTAAGAGTCTTAGCTAGGGCGAGTTGAGCCTTCATGGTCAAGGATATTATAGTTCATGGAAGGAGGTTTCATATCAAAAGCATACAAAGAAGAGAGAGAGAGAGAGAGAGAGATTCTTAATTGGTCAAAGTTAGCATGGTAGGTTGGAGGCCCAAAATAGAAGAAGGGTAAGAATATGTTGATAGAGGAATGAAAGAAGTCTAATCTAAGAAAGAAGACTAAAAAATAAAGGTGAATTACTAGTAGGAGCTTATGAGAAGAGAGGCTCTTCGCTAGAAGAGGAAAAGGAGAAACTCTTAAAAAAGGAGGAGAAAGGGAAAAGAAGAAACCCTAGCAGAGTACATTCAATTGTCAATTTGTTTCAAGATCGCAATTAAATGATAAAATATTTTGCATTAACTAGTCACAATTTCATTTCTTTTGTATAGAACAAGCAACTTCCTTCTTTCTCTTTCTTTCTGTGGCAAGTTACTTCTTCGAAAAGATGAAATTCATTTGATCTTGCAATCTCAATTTTCT
Source organism: Cymbidium sinense (assembly GCA_021442155.1). Taxonomy (NCBI): domain Eukaryota; kingdom Viridiplantae; phylum Streptophyta; class Magnoliopsida; order Asparagales; family Orchidaceae; genus Cymbidium; species Cymbidium sinense. The sequence continues at coordinate 249,664,771 of CM038215.1, forward strand.
TTTTCCATAGTGTGCTAAAGAACCTATTTCTATGTAGAAAAATGATTCTTTAGGCCCATTTCAATCAATGCCTAGTAATCTCATGACGATGTAATGCACTAGTAATGATTTTTTTTTTCTTTTATGATTGTGTTATGAGGTGTCATAAATAAGAAAAAATAAGGGTAAAATTAGCTTCTAAGTTGCTGAGGGTAAACCATGAGCTTGAAAAATTGCTTTTACAGGCAAGAATTACTCTCTCTACTTACTTCAGGATATATTTTTTTTCTTGAAATTTCAGTACAACAACAACAACAACAAGTCTTAATCATGACATGAATCTTCTTGAAATCTCAGTAAAAAAAAAAAAAAAAAAGATTAAAATGCTAAATCAATAACTGTAAATTCATAATCAACCATCAAATTTCTGAAATTTCATGTCATTTCTTCCACTTTTCTCCAATCCGCAGAGAGCCTTGTCATTGATGAATTCGTCTTTTTTTTTTTTCTTTTTTTTTCTTCAGACTATATTGCTAAATGTTTGAACGTCCCAACTTCTCCACGTCTCCGTCTGACAATACAATGCTGATAAAATAGTAAGGTGCACGTGCATGGATGAGGTAATGAGGTTCTATATATATATATAAACACACCTATTTATTTATTTTAAAAAAATAATACCAATCATTCATGTTTATTTAATTTTAAATCTCATCCTTAATTCATTTAACGGATTTAAGATAAAATAAATTTTTTAATGGATTTATTCCTTGTTGATTTTTTTAACTTATTGACGTACACTTCATACAATTGCAATTATAATACAACTACCCCGATGTATAAATTTTTAAAAATTGCATATATATATATATATATATATATATATATATATATATATATATATATATATATATATATATATATGCATTTTCTTCCCATAAAAGGTTATGAAACTTTAGTGGGCAATTTTTTAAATTGAGTGCGTTAAAATAATTAACTAATTGAGTATCAATAAAAAAAATTTAAGAATAGGTATAGTGTGATTAATTGGTACACTCACGTCGTCTCGATGTGGCGTGGGCTCCGCGATGAAAGAGTGGCGATTGCACTAATTGGGCGGCTCAGAGCGTTGCCGATTAATTGGGCGACGGCTTCATATGAGCTCGCCCACTAGTTGGGCTGGCTTATATCTTTAGGGCCGTCGGTCCCGTATCTGTCGCTTGCTCGATTCCTTCCCCGAGCGTCGCTCTTCGTAGGAGCGGCGAACTCCGACCACGGTCTTCCCCTCTTGGAACTTCCTCCGCGTAGATCGGCTGCATTCGGCGTCTTGTCAGGTATTCGATAGAAACTTTTATTTTTCGGCATTAGCTTTGTGACGTTTAACTACTTCCCTCTCTCATTTACCGGTAGTTGGAAGTCAACTTTAGCTTTCGGCGATTCTTCTCCATTTCGGTTGAGAAAAATTCCCTTTGGCGGATTCTATATTTTTTTGGCAAGATGAATAGAGAATTTGTTTAGATACTTTTATGGTGCGAGTATCGATGAGCAATTCATCAAGTTATGTGGGAGGTGAAATCATCAATTAAGGTTTCCACGGCACCTTGCGGCATTGAAACAGCAATTATGAGAAGCTTGCACATCGATCCGGGCGCCACTCACTCAACGGTCGTTATCCGGTGGGTAGCGGATTTATAGCGTCTGTCATATCTGACGATGACGTTTGCGAAGTTACACTTGACGAAGCTTCCCGTCAGATGTTGGTGTTGTATGTCGAAGTGGAAGATGTTAATATTGCATCCACATTAGCTGATCCGGTAGTAAGGTCAATAGATATACCGCTAACACATACCGCGATTTCATCGCCGAACATCCAGGGATACAAGCGACTCGATGAGTTTATTCCCGGTAGTTTATCGTCATAATTTATCGATTAAACTTGTAACAATTAATATGATAATTAGTTCTTGAACTTATAAGTTATGTGGTGATGATCGCACCGTTGGATGAAGTATGTGCTGAGAGTCTTTGCGGTTGGAGATGAGTATCGGTATGAGTAGTGGCTTAAGTAGTGAGTCGGCGGGTATTAGTGATGATGGCTATTGATTGGGTTAGAAGCCACACTTGAGAATATAGTCATACTCGAGAAATCACTCATTTAGCAATGTTGTGGTGAGAGTCAAATGTTGTCCACAACAGTATGTCGGGATGTGTAAAACTACGAGTAGTGGGACAACGATGTTTACTTTGGCTTATCGGCGCCTAAATGATGAAATTGAAATTCCAAATGACATTCGAAGGTATGTGTTTTGCAAATGCGAGTTTGCAATTTCTATTGTCGGGTGGTCCATAGTAAATAATGTACAATTCGAATGTTACCTCTAACGAGAAGAACTACGCGGTTGTATGTATGCGACGATAGTCTACAAGGCCCACATGGTGGCGTTTACATTGTAGCATCGGGGATTAGGGGTGCTTGGAGAATATCAAAAGTTGGTGAAAATCATAGATGTGTCGATAAGTTCATCCGGTCATCGACAGTCGTTCAAGTTTCATAGCATACTACATCAAACACGTGATCGTAGATTGATTTGAAACCTAGAGATTATAGGTAGGATGGAGTCAAAATTTAATGTTAAAGTTTCATATATGAAAGCATGGGATGCTGGCGTAAAGGCAATAAAAGCAATATTCGGTAGGCGGGAAGAGTCTACAGACTCTCGGTCTCTCTGTCACTTTCTACTGCAGTACAGCTACAATTCAATCTACCAATAGCGTTTTGAGACTTTTTGGGCTTTGGACCTTCAATCGGGATGGAGTTCTTTACGCTAACAAATCATCAGAATCGGGCCAATTGACCCATCTCTTCTCGCCAATCACTGTAGGACTATGATAGGTGGCCATCAATCGTAGTCTCGAGATCATCGCCCGTCTGGGAGCATCACGGTCATCTACGGCGGGTGGAAGGTGTTGATTGCGGCGACCATCTCTCAACCAGCGGTAAGCAATGATGATCCGGTAGGATGAGTGGCGACTCACCATCTGCCCACGTCAGCGCGTCGATGAATCGTGCATGTAATGGGCCACTCCTTGATAAAAGTGTGATGCGGTCACCGAATCTGTGCTCGAAAAAAAAATCTAAGTACGTCCAGAATAAAAGCGCGTAACACATTCGAAAAAAAATTCACTTACGATATCGGGATGGCGGTATGCGTGGGAGGCAATACAGGATGAACCTCGAAGGTGCACGCTCAATGGTGGGTGGCCTCCCCGCCTCATTAGGCGTCATGGCGGTGGTGCTCCTCTCGCCATACTGTCGGAAAAGTAGAAGATTATGGTTTACAATCAGCTACATCGCAAATTATGAAATAACGGATCAACCCCAAAATAAAAGTGAAATAAATCTTAAGACAAACCTTACATTCTTATCACATATAATGAGTGGAAATCAACATAAACAAATACTTTTCTCAAGAATAACTTGGCTACATGAAGCCTAAACAATCTTATAAATTACAAATAAATTATAAAATAAAATTTACTACTTAGTTAAAAAATGGATTACTACATATTTATTTTGAAATAAAAAACTTCTTTATGATTTATATATTAAAGGCATGTCGAATAAAAATAAATTCAAGCTCCCAACTCAATATATAATCTTGAGTGAATTTCAAATCAAACTACTTAAAACTAATCAAACTAAGCTTGGCTATATTTACAATTTTATCCTACAATAATTTTTTCTAAATTCACTCAAATAGCAAGATTCACAACAAAATTGTAATTCATGATGAATTGCTTGAATTGAGAAAGAAAACAACTCTCAAGACCGAATGCATACATAGAAGTTTAGTTAAATCGAAGATGAAAGGCTCTCCAAAAGTCACATAAGAATTTACGGAAAATAACTATAAGTTAATGATCTTCAATTATAAGTTTTTTATTCACATTTAGTTTATCTTTTTTTATAAATATTACTAAAAAAAATAATTAAAACTATCAATATCAGTCCCAAGCATGAATATATATCTTGATGAACAATTTTTATTCTTAGAATATATTTGAATACTTCATGAAAAATGGAAAAAAGGTTGAAAGAAAGACAATTTATATTCTCATATTTTCAAATCATTAAAACTAGCATTAACTTTATTGTTACTAAAATTGAGTTAAAAGGTTTTTTTCCTACTATGAATATTATGAAAAATTGACTATAAAATAGAATTAGAGATTAATGAATGAATGATCTTTTGATCATTTAATTTAATATCAACAAATGAAGTAACACTCAACGTTTTTAGAATACAAAGAGCAAAGCGTCATCAATTATAAGTTTTTATTCACATTTAGTTTATCTTTTGTTATAAATATTACTAAAAAAAAATTTAAAACTATCAATATCAGTCCTAAGCATGTATGACAAGATTGATGATATTTTTTAAATACCTGACAAAAAAATACCTAGAAGAAGTGATAGTTGTGCTAAGATGTCAGCCTAATCCACGCTATATCAAATCACATAAGCTTATGCTATGTGTTGAGATCTTTAACATATTCTCTCGACTTAGTGCGATCAAGTGAGAAACATTAAAAAATACCTAGAAGAAGTGTGTGCAGCGGGACAAAAAAGCGCCAATGAGCGGTGAGATCTCAAGAAGTTCGAGAGCGGACCGTGCTTTCGATGGGCGATTGAGTTCATCGGCGTTCTACGGCGGAGCGGCGTTGAAGGAATCGAGCAAGCCGAAGATAGAGCGTCGGGACCGATCGGCCTAAAATATGTCGAAGCGGTCGCTAGTGGGCGGCTATCTCTGAAGCGATCGCACTAATTGGGCGGCCGATATCTATCTTTCGCGTGGCACGGTATTGTGCGTCGGTACGTGGCGTAATTCCCCTAATTGAGCTATACCTATTCTTAAATTTTTTTTTATTTATACTTAATTAGCTAATTCGTATTTTAACGGTACTCAATTTAAAAAAATTGCCAACTTAGTGCAGATTTTCTCCTGAAAAAAATTTTTGTAGAAAAAGCTTACTGCAGGTGAAAGTCAGGAGAGATGAGTTTCTTGTCTCAATCAGTTAATTGAGAACTTGTTTTATTTTCGAAGGATTTGAGTTTAAATTTTGAGAAATGTATGAGTATATAAATTTGATATATAAATCACTCAAATGATTTTTTTTAAAAAAATCAGGAGAGATCAACCACCAATAAATTTTTTATTATTAAATCAGGCTACTACTATCTAGGCGGAACCTTTTCTCACATGCTGCATATTATTGTGTGGATAAAAAGTAAAAAAATAAAGTGATCGATGAACCAATTAATGAACCTATAGGTGGTGAACCATGCAGAAACACTGGCCCAGCTTATCAGTCTAAACTGAGACCTATTAAAACTAGCTGTTTGATTAAAGCTAGAAATAGGTCTAAACTGAGGCCTATTGTGCTCTTTTTTTATTCTTTGTATCATTGTTTTTCTTGCTGAATCTCTTCATGTCAGGAAGAGAGATGAACCGGGCGTACTTTATACATCAAGATTCACTTAGATGAGTTGATGAACGATTGGATTATATGATCTCCTCAGGAAAAGAGATGTCTATTTTTCTTCTGGGGAAGAGAGAACTGAAGCTCCTTTCATTTTACACAGCCACAGTTTTTGAAGATCTTCTTCTCTTTTTTATTTGAAAGGCAGGTGTAAATTCTTTAATTTGATGTAGGTAGATTCAAACTTAAAATTTTGATGAGTAACTTTTTTTTTGTCAATTAAGCTAGCTGATACTAATAAATAAGATATTTATTGACTATAATGTCCATGATTCTGAAAGATACGATCCTGGCGTTTTGTGAGACAGACCTGGATCCACCAAAAATAGTGGGCAAAGTACGATTTGAAAGGCCAACCAGAGCCCCAAGAGGAGCACATGTGCCTTCCTTTGCCGACATGCTAGCTCTCGCCTCTGAATATATGCAACTAATATGTAACAAATAAACCTTCATTTAGAAGTGGTAAGAATTATATCAAATTTTAGTAAAAGTTATATACTAGTATGCTAGAAATTATGTTGATAGAAACGTAAAGGATTTGAATTATATATTTATCAATATGTGCTACATACAATTAAATAAAATACCGGCGACACATAAGTTTTTACATGAAAAATTCAAACAGAGAAAAATAATAGGACTTAACCTAGTTAAGTTAATTTAAGTTATTAAAGGTACGCCTAGCTTCCTCAAACTTGGAGAAGACATTAGTACAAAATAAGTAAAAGTATTCTTGTCGTTGGCAATATAATAAGCTGAAGCAATAGGGCAATCCTTACCGCTAGCTTCGGTTGGTGAGTCTGACGCAGTACTCTCCAAATTCATGTTGATTAGGCGGGGTATACATGTGAAAAAAAGAAAAGACTTGTGGGCTCGGGATTATAGCTGGAGATTAGTCGTCTTAACGTCAGCGTAATGATAGGATTAGGAGTGGACACCCGTTACCAAAAAAAAAAAAAGGGGCAATCCTCTTTTGTGAGGTGAAAGTGACACAACCTTGGTGCTATTAACTTAGTGGCATCAGAATTAGGAATGCCATCGGTGTTGGTATAGATGGTACTCCTCTTAGCAGTGAATGAAGCACAACTTAAAAGCGACAGACTAAACAACATAGAAAGATCATTTAAGCGATTGAGAATAGTCAGGATGCACTTTCTTGAAGAGGTGGAGATATTATCATGAAAATATGAAGGTTACGGAGATGATTAAGGACAGTGAGGAGGTCTTTCTGAGGCTGAAATTAAAACAACTTAAAAGTGGTGGGTCAGCATCATACAAAGGCCATATAAGTTGTTGAGAATGGCTGATTAGATCCTTCGGTGGAAATAAAAGTATACATTGATTCCTAGGCACCCTTTTTCACTCATTTTTTCTCTCTCTTTTGCCCTAGTTATCTACACCACTATCGCATCTCGTGTTTTGCCACCTCTCATCATTCTACTTAGGCCTGATTTGTTCGATTTCTTTATAGATTTGAAGGTAGAGAATACACTTGACCTCCTGACAAGCCTTGATTCTAAGTTTTAACCATAGATTTTTTTTTTAAAATTTTGTAAAACAAGTTTTATTTTAGATATTTTCCTCAATTAGACTGTTAAATTTTTGTTTAACATAATGTTATATATATATATATATATATATATCTATATATATATATATATATATATATATATATATATATATATATATATATATATATATAATAGATCTATTTTATAATTCTTAGAACCGTATTAAATTTATGATAGTAAAATTACTTTTATATTTATAAATAATTTGTTTACTTGGATTTATATAGGTTTAAGATTTTAAAATATTTTAAAAATTATACCTAAATTATTTAATTAGTTATATAAAAGACTTGATTTATAAATATTTTGATATTTACATGTAATTTATTTTGTTAGTTGTATCAATATTTTTAGTTAAGGTTATTTTGTTTATAAAAATTTACATGAAATTTGAATCTATAGTAAACGAATTAATAACTTAAAAAATCCTAACAAATAGATCTTAGATGTTAATGATCATTACTATATAATAGACCATCGAAATAAAATGAATTAATATAGATGAACTTCTTGAAGGAGTTAAATTTTGTATTTTTAGCTCTTCAATAATTTATTTTTAGTTTTGAAAAAAAATGTTTAAATGTTTATATTAAAGATATAAAAATTAAGTGTATCCAACACCAAATGAAAGAAATTAAAGTTGATTTATATTGAAGAGGATTTCTTCATATAAGTATGGGTTTTAGATATCACATAAAGAATGCAAGCCATAAATCAACACTCACTTTGATGCTCAAATAGTCATATACCACCCAATGAAAAATAAATAGAGAGATATAAAAAAAATGATATTTTATATCATTGGTATGTAAAATGGAGAAAAGCTAATGAAGAGACTCATAAAAGTGAGAGAAAAAAAAAATTTAATTGGTATTAACTTAGATCTAAATGCACAAAAAGTAGTCTATGGCAATAATAATTGTATGTTGTATTATAAAGATTGTGTACTGCAAGTACTATAAAGCACTTAGATTCAAACCAAAAACTAAAAAATAATATAAATAGAAGGATGCCTACATAAGAGATTATTTTATCTATATCTTATTTTATATTTCAAGAGAATGTTTGCATTTATGAATTCTAATATTCATGATACACATACAATCATTGATAAAAGAGCTAGCTTTTATGGGAAAAATATGTGGCCATATGTAATATCTCAAAATCAAGTAATCTTTTAGATTTTCTAGCATACAGTTTGATTTATGGGTGAAATATTATGAGAAAATAGCTTTCCCACATTAGTTAAATTTATATGTTTCTCGCACTTAATATGTTTCTCGCACTTAATATAAAAGTTCAAATGTTAGATATATAATTAGTGGAATATATGTAAATCCTGAATAGGATTACTAGTATGATTTTCAATCACACTATTCGTAAAAAGAAAAGGGACCATAGGCTAAAGTTTTTATAGAGAATTATCAGCGTTGGCCTAAGCAAAGATCTTGAAGAACTGATAAACCAGTTCTCGCTCTTTACCATCGATTAAGGGGTTCTCGATGTTTTTTACGTTAAGTTCTGGCTCTTTGTGGCTTTTAGTATCTATTGTAAGAGAATATTGATTAATCTTAAGCATCAACACACCATTTTTTAGCGGGAGCTCTTCCAACGCGCAGGATAGAATCTTCTGTGAACGCTGCTTATTGAATAATTTCATCGATGAAAACTCTTTAATATTATCTTTTTTATGTCGGTCTTAAAAAAAAAAAAAGAAATTTTGAACGAGAACATTTTCATGGAGAAATCCACATGCAGTTTCAGTGAGGTGTTAGTTCATTCGAGAGATTTGTAGTTGATATTTTTCATCTTATAACAATATAATATCTACATATATGATGCCAATCCAGATAGTTGTCTTATAAGGTAGTAAAGAAAAGGTTATAACTAGAAAAAAGAAGTGTATTTTAATATACAAATTATATAAGATATAGACAATTTTTTTAAATTGAGTACGGTTAAAATGTGAATTAGCTAATTAAGTATTAATAAAAAAAATTTAAGAATAGGTATGTACAATTAGTGAGCACGTCGTTCGACGTGGCGTGGCGTATGTGAAGAGTGGCTGCCCACTAATTGGCGCGGCTCTCAGTCGAAGCCAGTCGCCCAATTAGTGGGGCGGCAGTCTGAACGTCATTTGGCGACGGCCCCGACTATATCATTAGGGCGATCGGCCCTATCTCCTCGGTTTTGCTCGATTCCTCCCCGAAACTCCGCTCTCCACTTGTAGGGCCAAACTCGAGCCCACCGAAGCGGTCCTCCGCCCTCTGAACTTCTCGACCCCGGCCAGGTCTCACCTCCATTGAGCTTTTTTTGTCCGTTTACCGACTTCTTCTAGGTATTTTTTCTTGTTGCTATCACTCGATCTCGTTGCTGTCTTTCATCGTCCAACTTCTTCTTTATCCTATTCTTTTATTTCTATCATTTTGTTGTCATTTCTTCAATAAGATGATCAATGCATAAAAAATTAGAAAATAAAATGGATTTCTTTAAAATTGCATCATTTTTGAAAAAAAAGTTGAATCCTTATTTTCTGTAGGTTGATGGAAGGAATTTCAAAAGGCTAACATTTCACATGTTCTAGAAGCTACTCATATGTTCAAGAATTGGATGATTCTAGAAGCACGTATATTTTATAGATTTTTGAAGGAACTTTAAGCACATTCAGAGAATTTTGGGAAAGAATTTTATTACTATAAATAGGGGTCATCAGGTCACTTTAAAGTATCCAAGAAATTGAGTAAGATACTCTTGTGAGTGCTCATATATTGTGAGTGATTATACTCTTGTAAGTCTATATGAGTGTCTCTCCTCCTTGTAATTATATAGTGAAGTTTTCCTCCTTGCACCCATAGTTTTTCCCATCACGGGGTTTTCCAAATAACTTTGTGTGTTGATTTTTGTGTTTGTATTTACTTCTTTTGTGAATCTCTTTGATCTTGTCGTTCGCTCCATTCTCAACATGTTCTAATAAAATTTGGTTATGCCATGTTTTCTACCTCTTATTAATCCTAACTTTATTTCTACTCATTTTGTTTCCAAGTGTTTTTTCCCACTTCATTGCTCGCTTTTCAGTCACGATGGCGGAGGAGCACCGCCGCCAGTAGGCGTCGGCGTAGGCGGTTAGGAGGCCGACCCACCATTGGAGCACCTTCGAGGTTCATCCTAGTATTGCCTCCTATGTGGGCATCGCCACCCACGATCTTGTAAGTGAATTTTTTATTTTTGCGAATGTGTTATGCGCTTACCTTTTATTTGGACGGTACTTAGATTTTTTTTTTGAGCACCGTGCGAGGCGCATCACACTTGCTTATCTTTGAAGGAGTGGCCATTACATGCAGATTCATCGAGGGCAGTGGGCTGTGAGTCATCGTACGCTTCATCTGGATCATCGGTTACTTACCGTTGGTTGAGATGGTCCGCCAATACCTTCCACCTCGGTGAGATGGCTGGCCTCGGGATGTGGCGATGATTCTAGGACTACGGATTGATGGGCCACCTATCATAGGTCCGATTGTGATTGGCGAGGAGAAGAGATGGGCCACTTGGCCTGATTGCTGCGATGATTTGTTAGGACGACACCCATTACCAAGCGTGATGTATCATGATCCGTCGATCCGCATCGGTACATTCAGATGGGTGGGGCACATGCGCGATGCATGCCACTAAGGTGGCTTAGGTGGACTTTCTGAGGAGTCATATGACCGAGCGAGGAGTTCTTACGTCGCGGGCTTATATTTTATTTCCGATTGGGCGCTTCTTCACGATACTTAGTTGAGGTCCACTACGATATTTACTCACGGAGGATCTGGATTCTTTTAGCATGATGTCTATAGGTGGAGCGGTTTGGCTCATCTATATAGGAGGCTGCAGTCAGTAGACCAAGAAACATGGTGGTTACTACACCTCCTTCAGATTTGGGCTTGGGAGCATATTCATGCTGGATGTCCATTATCTAATGAAACTTGAAATATGGAGTTCGATCTTTTAGAGTGTAAAGGTTTTCATTTGTGTAGATTTAAAATTAAATACATAGAGTGTAATCTTAGTTGTAGAAGATTTAGAAGTCGGTTTGTGACAATAACTGATGAAGTCATTACAACGAGTGAATGTTTTAGATAGTGGGAGGAATGCATTGGGCTTTATTATTGTGATAATAAAATCGTTAGACTTAATAAGGTGGAATTGCTTGTGTTAAACAACTATTTCTTGTGCGATGATAATGACTTGAAAATTTCTATGGAAGGGTGGAATTGCTTTCGTTGGTGCAATTCTTCTTTGCTATTCTCTTGCATTGGCATGGTGCAGCTTTGCTGGCTCGGGCATCATGCGCAACGTATTGTGTCTCACAAGAATATAAGTAGGTGGATCTTCCCCACTAATTGAAGTCGAGCCGTTACGATAATTGGCGGATATTGCTTGAGTGCGATCGGGAGCTTCGATCATCTGAAAATTTGTCCATTTGGTCTAAGGCATGCAGAAAACATTTCACTCCCAAATTCTGAATAATTGGAATATCTCAACCGCCTCTTCAGAGTTTGAGTTCTTTACATACCCATCAACAAGGACATTGTTTGATATCAAATTCTTTTCATACAGCATTTTAGAAGCTTTACAAGCATCTTCCATCCTACCGGAGTTGGTGAACATACAGTAGTATCTAAATTTTCTCACCTTTACTTCCCAACTTGAGCACATAAACATACACTAATCAACCAATTCATTTCACAAATGGACAAGAAACAAAAATTCATTATGCCGTAATCAAAGTTAGCTTGTACATGACTCAAGTTTGTAATGAAACAAAAAATAAAATGTAAAATCTGATCGTCTAAACCCTACCGTGTGACAACGCCTTCCTCGGTCATGCTTGCTATGTGTACGTCAGCATGCGGTGGCCCTCTACCATCGTACTGAGAAAGAATCTCAAATATATTAGTGTTAATATTGTAAAATCTTAGTAGATCAGTGCAACCTGGAAGAGAAAAATAAGCATTAGTCTATTGAAAAATGTACCGTCGACTGTCAATGTTATGGGGGCATGATGACTGTAGTGACGGATGTTTTGCATATGCTACAAGTTACGCTACTTGAACCTACATTTTTTATCCATTGTGTTTGAATCTATTTGCGTGGTCGACCCTACGAAAGTTAGGTGGTACTAATCCATGCTCTTCGATAGATGACCAATCAGCGTCGGTAGAGTATGAAATTCATTTATGTATGTCGCTTATCTGTTGTAGAGTGTAATCTTGTGACACACCGTGAGATGGTTTAACCGAAATCCTAATGCGACAATCACATGTGAGCATGGATAATGATATATGATCGTTCTGCCACAATTACAAACACATAGGCCATTATCTAGTAAATCAACTCTGAATGATCGGCTGGACTTGTCAAAAACTTGCATCTCATGTGGGTTTATATTCACAGGTTCAGGGAAATGCCTAGCCTCCCTTTCAGTACGCTGTAATAGTGTGGAGAACCTATGGGTATAAATAGACAAATTGACTTTCTCTTGCTGAGTAGTAGTGGATAATCGTTTCATGAACAAAGCTACTAAGTTGTAATAGATAGCAGTGATTAAAGCCTGAATCGGTAAACCACGTGTCCGTTTCAGTACACCGTTAAAGCACTCAGATGCATTCGTTGTCATTGTCCCATAACGCATACCACCATCGTGCACAAGGGACCATTTTACAGGGTCACGCTCTATAAGCCAATTGTACGCTTCTTCTTTAACATTTTTAATGTCTAGCATTAAACGGTTGAATTGACGAATATCATCAGTGTTCACCTGCCATATACATCTTTTGGCATAGAAATTCAACATCAGCAATTCCCACTCTGCGTACGACATTTTTAAAATTTTCACGCAAATGGCACAAACAATGCCTATGCGCTGCCCAAGGAAAAATCTCTTTGCATCCATGCAAGAGACCAGCATGTTTATCAGATATTATGCATAAATTACGTCTACTAGACACAACGGGTAACATATCATGCAAGCACAATAAAAACCACAACCACGAATCAACATTTTATGATTCCACAACAGCAAAAGCTAGAGGAAACAACCCATTATTACGCCGATTCTATTGGTTAATAATGTACGATACTTGCCAGAAAAGTATCGTAAGCTCAACCGTCTGAACTCCATCCCATTATTGAAGGTCCAAAAGCCCAAAAAAATCTCGAAAATATTGTAGTGGTAGATTGAATTAATGTACCGGGTAAAGTAGTAGCGATTGCATATAAAGGCGAGAGTCCTATGACTCTTCCCATTAGAATATTGCTTTTATTGCCTTACACCTTACATCCCATGCTTTCATATATGAAACTTTAACATTGAATTTCGACTCCATTCTACCTATAATCTCTAGGTTTCAAATCAATCGGTGCACGATCACGGGTTTGATGTAACGCTATGAAATTTGAACTACCTATCGATGGCCGGATGAACTTCGCATTGACACATATGATTTTCACCAACTTTTGATATTCTCCAAGCACCCCTAATCGTCTGCCGCTACAATGCGCCAATTCAGGCCTTCTAGGGTATCGTCTTTGCATACATACAACCGTATAGTTCTTACGGTTAGGTAACTGATTGAACATTATTTACTATGGACCACAATAGCAAATTGCATACTCGTTTACTTACAAAACACATACCTTCACAATGTCATTTGGAATTTCAATTTCATCATTTATGGCGGTTTTGGATGGTAGTAAACATCGTTGTCCCGCCTAGTTTTACACATCCGGACATACTCGTTTGTGGACAACATATGACTCTCACTATCAATATTGCGAAATGAGTGATTTTTCAGTAGATTATGACTGTCTATATTCTCAAGTACAGTGGCTTCTAACCCGACTGAACAGTCATCATCACTAATACCTGCTTCACTGCTGAGCCACTACTCATAGTCTGATACTCATCTCCAACTGCAGCACTCTCAGGCACATACGGTTCATCCGAACGGTAGATAGCATCATCACTGCCACATAACTTATAAGTTCAGCAACTAATTATCATATTAATTGTTACAAGTATAATCAGATAAATTATGACGATATACTACCTGGGAATAAACTCATCAGAGCTGCGTTGTATCCCTGGATGTTCTTGTGCGATGAAATCCTGTGTATGTGTTAGCGGTATATCTACCGACCTTTCTGGATCGGTGATGTGGATGCAATATTAACATCTTCCACTTCGACACCTCTCAACATCGGCGGAAGCTTCGTCAGTGTAACCATGCGTCGGTCGGATATAATGACGCTATAAATCCTACCGGATAATGACGATAGAGTAACGTGTGGCGCTCGGATCAATGTGCAAGCTTCTCTAATTCGTTGCTTCAATTCCGAGGGTCGTGTGGCGAACCTTAACCGGGCGATTTCGACCTCCCACATAACTTGGGTGAATTGCTCATCGATACTCGGTTAGCCTTCATGAAAAGAATCAATAAACAAATTCTCTATTCATCTTGCAAAACAAGTTATATGAATAATGAGAATTTTATATTAACACACCCTAATTAATACTACTTTTGGCTACTTAACACCTAAATAAATTGATAAATAAAATGATTCTTGTGTGTTTCTGAAGAACGACAGGGATGTGCTAAAAAATGTAGAATCGAGAATTTTTCTCAACCGAAATGGAGCTGCAAGAATTGTCGTAGAAAGCTAAGTTGACTTCCAAGTAAATGAGAGAGGAAGTAGTTAAACGTCGTCAAAGCGAATCGGAAAAACAAAAAGTTTCTATCGAATACTTGGACAAGACAATCACGGTGGTCGATCTGGCCGGGAAGTTCCAAGAGGGGAGGACCGTGCTCGGTGGGCGGTCGGAGTTTGGTCGGAGTTCCTACGAGCGGAGAGCGGAGTTTCGGGGGAGGAATCGAGCAAAACCGAGGAGATAGGGCCGATCGGGGCCGATCGGCCCTAATGATATGTCGGGGCCAGTCGCCCAATTAGTGGGCGCTCATATCTAACGCCCACCGACGCATATCTGAATATCGCTTCGGCCACTCTTTCACGTGGACGCGCCACGTCGAAGCGACTAATACTAATTCTATATTCTTAAATTTTTTTTATTAATACTTAATTAGCTAATTCACATTTTAACTGTACTCAATTTAAAAAAATTGTCTAAGATATATTCCCAATTAACTTAAGCCAAGGTTTTTTTTTTCACCGGTTGAATGGTACATGTATCTAGTCTCTTACCACAAAAAGCAAAATTTCATCCCGATCATCAATTGATTGGCCTTTCCAAGTTCTTATTTTATTGGTTGAGGAAGGCCTCAAATATCGCATCTGGCAGGAGGAGATTGGTCCTCCAAGTGTGAAGGTCTGCTGAATTATTCAGCCTGTCGTTTGCTAAAGTTTTCTTGCGCATCTCTGACACATGTACTATATTTTATCAGCAATAGATAGATGCCCAGACCATTATTTATAGAAGGCCAGAAGTGAAGCTTTATCAAGCTCTTGGATTAGAAGATCAAGATTAAAAGCTTAGCCATGCATTCATCAAAGGTTCATGGAAGAAGAGAGAGAGTACAGCCTCAGCACTCTCTCACCATCATCATCATAACTCTATGGGGAGTGAAAAAGGAGCTGTGCTCTCTCTCTTCTTCTCTTGACCTTTTGATAGAAATGGAGCACTAGTTATGGAGTCTTTGTTCATCTTTTCTCTCTCCCTCTATATAAATATTTGGGTATTCTCCTTTTGTTTTTTTCTTTTTTTTCTTTTTTAAGTCAAGATCTCAAGATTTATATTATATAATTTATTCAACTTAGACAATTCGATTTGAGATGCAGATTATTCTTAAGACGAAAGCTTGAGTACCAAATATGGAGAATGTATGGCTTTATTACATTAAATCAGCATTTTATTTAAGTTTCGGTTAAAGGTTCAGACTAAGTGATCGCTAGCTATAATCTCTTCTGCGTATTTTTTATTGGGTCTTCGTTTTAAAATTTTTGAAAGGTTTATTAATTAGTCTATTATGGCTTGAGTACCAAATATGGAGAATGATGGTGAAATAGATGGAGATGTTATTAGTAGAATTCAAGTTGGATGGTTGAAGTGGAGGAATGCATCTGGCCTATTATGTGATAGAAAGTTCCATTTAAACTTAAGGGAAAATTTTATAAGAGGATGGTAAGAACTGCAATGACTTATGGTGCGAGAATGTTGGCCAATAAAGAGAAGCATAAGACTAAGAAGTGTTACGAGATGAGGATGCTCAGTGGATGGCTTTACTCTTAGAGATAGAATGCAAAATGAGTATGTTGAAAAGTTGGAGTAGCTCCAGTGATAGATAAGATTAGGAGAGTCGCCTTAGATGGTTTGACCACATATAAAGCGTCATCAGATGACGATTAGGAGAGTAGATGCATTAGATTTGCCTTATTTTAAGAAAGGTAGAGGTAGACCTAAAAAGACTTGGTTAAGATGTATAAAAATGATCTTGGTATCTTGAATTAAATGAGAATTTGACACATAATAGGACACAATGGAGATGAAGGATTCATGTAGCCGATCCCACCTAGTGGGATTAAGGCTTGTTGTTGTTCTTGTTGTTTATTAATTAGTCTTTTATCATATAAATAAATGTTAGTTGAGATTAAAAAAATTATATTTTTTAATAATTTTTTTGGAAGATTTACATACATGCCACACAATTCTTATGCATTTACATATCTAATATCTAAAATTAGATATTTACTTATCTAATATTTTTCTATATTTAAAAAGATGAATTTCAATTTAAAATTTTGAGAATGATGATATTTTTAATGTGATATTAAAGATTGAAGTGTTATACTTATACAAATCGAAGTTTAACTGTTAGATATGTAAATATATAAGAATCATGTGGTATGCATATAAATCCCTCTTTTTAAATTTTTTACAAAAGTATTGCTGTTGACGGATTGGTTAAAAAAATTACACTAAATATATCTGTTTAACATAAAAATAGTATTTACCAACAATTTCTATAAAAATTGTAATTAATTTTTTTAATAAAACCATTAATACTAAATATATTATTTCTAGTACCAATTTTAAGAATATATTCTACTTCAACTTAATATTTAGTTTTATTTCTTAATTATATAATCATTGCTAGCTAGCATGAATTTGTAGTTGTGAAATGTGTTTAGACATCAAATTTTAGTCATCATTTTTTTTTAAATTATTGTTAAAATTAATATTTTTACTATACTTTTTTTATTATTAATCACTTAAAATTTTAACCATAATTTTATGCAAATTATTATTACACAGTTTTTCTGGTCAACCACTTTAGCCACTCCAGCAATACTTATACTCTAAGAAAATATGATTTAATTTTTTAAACTTATGACTACAAAATACTTTTACTATTTTTTAAAATAATTTATTAATAATGTGATCTTAGTAATAATATTTTAAATAATATTATTATAGCTCAAAATTATTGTACTTCTTGTAAAGATAATATTTAGAAAATTTTTAAAAGGAATCCTTATCTGCACCCATTTTGCATTTAGATTTGTGTTCTTTTGTATATAAATCTATATTAATGATGGAGACTTATAAACATAAATTTCAATGTGAAATTTGATGATGATAAATTCTACATAATATTATTTTTTGCAATGAATTCCTTATAAGTTCATATAGTTTAATGTTGATGTTGCTGGCTTATAAGTTAAAGATTTTAATGTAAATGGTTTCTAGGATTAATTAGTTTCTTTGAAGTGATTTTTGTCCGATTACTTGGTTTAGCATATTATGAAGCTTTCGGTTGATTCTTCTATTTTTGATCAAATTGTTTTTTAGGGTTCTAATGATTGTTTAATTTGGAAGTTGTTTGGAATGACAATAGAGCTCAAAAATGATGAGGGTTGGTTTGTTATGGCATCATCGTATTGATCTTAATGTGTCTTATATGTTGTTGGAATTTAATAAACAAAAATTAAATATTATATTTAATTTTTATTTTTTGTCGATAACATGTGATTGGTATCAGATAAATGCGCATGCACGTAATATTTTTTCCCAAATTAGAATGTTATATAATGCTTGTTTGTTGTCTCTTCTTTTCTTGCTGTGTGAATCAAAACTTTTTAATCTGCTGCAATAAATATTTTACCGATTCCCTGGTTCAAAAATGTTTAGTTGAACAAGAATACTGCTTATAAGTATGTTTATGATTTCGGAATAATCAAGTTCCATTTTTTTGTCTCTTAATTTAAAAATTTTAGGAAATAAACTTTCTGGTTGGCTAACTAGACATGATTCTCAAAAATTCAGGTTTAGAAGGGTTTCATGTTCAAGGCTGTGTCTTTAAACTTTATGGTTGTATCTTTGACCTTCAGTGGGAGATCTGCGAAGATATCTTCGGCAGTAAGGACTTTCTTTGGGAACTTAAAATTCTTTTTGTTGTGGTGTGTTAAAAAAAAAAAAAAAAATCATGTGGAGAATCAGAAAGAAACATTAATATAATGTCGTAATTGAGTTTAATAAAATCGGCCGCCACTCCAAATGTTTCTACTCTTAAGAAAGTATACACTAAATTAAACACCATTGATGTATAAAAACTTGAAAAGTTAGTAATTAGTATAAGATTTTTCTGTGTTATGCTCATCTTATGCTATTTATATTCGATCATTGATGCTCGATCAATCGAAGTTGTTAAATTCATTGGATGTCATTTTACTAACTTAAAAAGCAGTGTTTAAAAAGATTTGTATTATATCAATTTTTGATTTGACATGAACTCAAAGTATATATAGTCAATATACCATATAAATTATGCATATGATTATATATATATATATATATATATATATATATATATTTATATATATATATATATATATATATATATATATATATATATGCAAGTCTTTTAAGATATTTACTTGAAATTGAAATTTAAGCATTTTTAGCTAATAATATCTTATCTGCTAAAAGATGCTCGCATGTATCTGGACATTAGCTGCTCATATCAGAAGAAACATAGCTAGCAGTTTGTGCTGTAGCCTGACATGGTGGGGGGAGGAGTGATGTTATAGGGGACGTCCAAAAATTAGACTGAAGTGCTTGTATTCTAATTTCAGTCCATTCTATCATGAAATAGGGACAAATTAATAAAGACGAGGGATTCTGTATGGTAAGGAAGAAGCTATCAACGCACACCATTCATTATTTCTCAATTCTCAAAGCCAAATATTGTACAGTTCCTGCGTGGAAAACTATTATATATTACATCTGAAGCTCAATATTTTTCATGTTACTATATTATTTCTTTAATATTCTATAGATTTTAAAATTTATATATATAATTAGATATACAAGCATGATAAAAAATATTAAATAAATATTTAGATAGATAAATTTAAATTATTCATATATATATATATATATATATATTTCAATAAAACTATGAGATATTTTGTACAATTTTTTAATGAGAAATTTCTTATTAAGATGGATCGAAAAGTAGTTTGTTAACTTTATTAAAATTTGGAACCTTTTGGGTTATTAAATTTAAATAACATGTAATTTATTTTTTAGTTAAATTATACGCTTATAATGGCAAGTCTCAATCAAAATTGAAAATTTACTAGACGTCAACCTTATCATGCATTCGATATCAAATCTCAATATTTGTTCACATATTCTTATTCAAAAAATATAAAAAAAATGTTTAAAAGACGCACACATGTAAATTTTTTCTATTAAAAAAAATTCTTCGCATGATTTTTATCTGCATAAAAATTTCCTTACAATATTAAAAAATATTTTATCATCGCATAGTTCTGCAAGTCTTAACTATTTATAAGAAAAAAAAATCTATTTTCGTTCCAAAAGACTACAGCGTTCCCACTTCTCCGCCTTCCTTGTAAATCAGTACTGCTTTGCATGCCATTTTAACCCGCCAAAAGGTTTTTTTTTTTTTTTTTTGACTTTGTAACTCATAACTAAACTTAATGCGTCAGTTAGTTTAGTAGATAGGCATTAGCATAAGCTGCAAATCAGCACAAAGCTCTTTTTAAAATTTTATTTTAATTTTGTTTTAAAAAATATAGATGATCAATATTGATATCTTAGATATATTGTTTTGATTTTTGTGGCACATTAACTCAGCATATTAACACAATTTTTTCTGAGATGTGGGTGAAAATGTGTAAGAAAGTCATAATTAAAAACTCGTTCTTTGAAGAGCTCAAGGATTTCTTTATTTAATAATTAATGGTCTCTGATCACTTCTTGGTCTCTTCTTCCTTCTCGCGTCAAAGGGAAGCTCCCATGCTAGTTCTATATATCTATACTCCATTGTTCTTCAAACAAGATTTAACTTGAGGTTCTAAGGACCCCCATCAGGAAACAAGGCAATGATCTATCTCTTTAATGTCCACCTTTTCGAAACAAATACGATAAAATAAATAAATAAAACAAGAGAAGAAATAATAATAATAATAATGCAAAAAAAGGGTTAGTCTGCATTCTTGTCTGTAGAGCTACTGTTGCAGCTCCCTACTCCACTATGGCTACAGGAATCATGAAGTGAGTTTAGATTCTTTTCTGTAATAAATTAACCAACGAAGGAAGTTTACACCGACAACTTAATTTCACATATTTCTTGCATCAAAGCAATCCATAGGGACCTAAAAAGCTTAATTTATATATTTTTCTCTAGGGCGGAACCAACCACTATTTTGAGGGTGGGCAAATAGATGAGATGAATTAAGGCTCAGATGCTTTGAGTATTTTGTTCCTTTAATTTTAGGCAAATGAAGTTAATGAGTATGGGCAAAATTACCATAAGCCTATAGAGTATTAAAGAAAAATTAATTTTCAAGGTGGGCAATCGCCCACCCTGAACAATGCTTGGGTCCACCCCTGTCTGCCTTGGATTAGTAAAAAGCTTGACTGGCAGTCTGATAGTAACTGTTTACTCAAGAAATACAAGTGTACTCAACGAGCACTTACTGTTTACTCAAGAAATACGAGTGTAGTACTTGCAGGGAGATAGAAGACCTACACAGGAATATCCGCCTGTTAGAGGCAAAATTTATGCAAGTACAATCATCAACGAAGCTTGGCTCTAGGAAGGGCAAACATAAGAGACCACCCAGTAAGGTGGTTAATATCCAACGATCAACTCATACATGAAAAGTCGCCTATATGAGAGCAATTGTACAATCAGATATATATATATATATATATATATATATATCAAACAATTCATCCAACCAAACACAACACTCATCTTCATGAGCAAATTCTTTCTTGTATAATCGTTAGAACTAATATATCTTTTTCTTATATTTATTTTTTATGAGCTCCGAAAATTCGCCCCCGACCTCTCGATGAAGAGAGTATAATTTGAAGTGTTGGTGTAATTTTTAGAAGACATATGAATAGTAAATAAGACACTACCCAGATATTTCGCTCTCATTTTGTGAGGACTTTAGATTTGATTCCAGGTTTCCTATAAGCAAGCTATAATTACTCCTCAATGATGAGAGAACTTTTCGATTTGGCTTATTAGATTGCTTCATGGCGTATAATAGCATGTGAGTTTTCAAATCTAGATTATGAAATTCACATTTAACTTAAAGCGGATGGTTGGGGACGATGACATGCGATCTAGATCCCATGGTTCCATCATCCCATGGCGTCGTCTTAGTCGAGGAGGTAGTCGACCCAACTTAGAAGGATCCTTATTAGCAACACATGGATTACGTCGTCCAAGAAATCCTTGTAGACCTAGGGTGGTGTTTATCTAAGGAGACAAGCTTAAGTCTACCTTAAATTTGAGGGCTTTTGCCTCAAGTATATACTTCATAACTCAAAAGGCAAAGCCATTGAGCATTACTGATCGTGGCCGTAATAGTGTTATTTAGCCAAACCACCTTGTGAGGACTCGGTGTGCTTACATTATGTGTGGAGCCTACTGGCCAAACCACGCAGTTAGAGGACATGGGCCACATCTTTGCTGGCATGAGATTGCTTGAGAGTAAACATAGTTGTGTACTTGATTTGACTTTGGCTCCTTTGTGAGTTAGAGTTTTCTTAATTTGTCACCTTTAACAAACTATTGCGGAAGGCGAGTTGAATTTTTGGCTTTAAGTTTTTAGATTGAATTTTATTTAGACATTTATAGCTCAAAGATATTTTAAATACTGCATTTAGATTGATATTCAATCTAAGTTAATTTTCTTTAAATTGTAATCATATTTTGATGAAAGTATCCCCTCCGGTTAAAATTTTTATTTAACACGACCATCATCGAGGTGGTTTATTATTTCACTATTTCAGATCCTATCAACTCTATTAATTTAATAATAGAGGATAAGATCAACTGTCATATGACAGAATTAACTTCTCAGATATTTTGCTTGATTGAAAATATTATAATAACATAATTTGATTTTTAGGTTTTATTAACCCTTCTCCAAGACCCAGAAGCAACTCGTAGCATCCTCGACACTGGTTTTAGCATTGATAGTGTAGGGCAGTGTATTTGATTCAATATTAATTTAAATCTAAGAAATTTATATAATATTGCTTGTTTTGATCTATTTCTATTTCAAGTATAAATTTTTTTGATAAAATTTTTGACATTTTCGACCTCCTTGTAGTCCCACATAGGCTAAATTTGGGTCTATGCAAAAAAGGCGTGTATGGGTGGTGTAAATACCCATGAATCGTCATTCCGTCAAAATACATGTATGAGTCTCCCGATACTGTTTTAAACACATATTTTCATCATGCCAAGAAAGGCGTGCGTACTTATATATTTGTAATGTCAAGTCAAAATATTAATTTTAACTTATTATTATTTTGTGACAGTTTATTAATCATATCGATTAAAAATTTGGCGACATTTTGACATCCATCGTCCATATGAAAGCCGGGTATGTTGGGCGCCCACCATGCAAGAAAGGCGTGTATGGGTATATAAACCCGCAATCGCCTTCTCACCATGCGAAGAAAGGTATGTATGGGGCTCTAAGGTATCTCGAACAGATTTCCATACCCAAGAAATGTAATACTTATACACACCACAAGTTAGTTCAAATAATAATTTTATATCATAAGCATAATTTACTATCTAGTTATCACAGGTCCCTGTGAAGTTTTGACATCAGGGTTCGTCCATATAGAGCTACTTGACATCCCAGCACACCACGCCAGAAAGTGTATAGGTGGTATAAACCACGGCCTGAATGCGCCTTCCCACCATGCCAAGAAAGACATGTATGTGTCTCTAAGGTACCTGTTGAAATAAATTTCTCCGCCACACTAAGAAAGGTGTGTATGTGTACTTATACATAAGCAAGCAAGTACAAATTTTCTCGCAATGCCAAGAAAGGTGTGTATGGGTACTTATAGTAAACAAGCAAACATAGGTTTTCCCTCCACGCCAAGAATGATGTGTACAGGTACTTATGGTCAAAACAAACTTGGTGCAGCTTGCGGGGCATCGGGGCTCCGAGGCGCGCGTCGGTCTTGTGTGGGTGTCTTGCGCAGCACACTCAGTAGAGTGTCGCCCGATGCACATGTGAGCGCCTGGCCTTGAAGAAGAGCGCGAGCGCGATGTGGAGCCTGTATGCATGGCGGCGCCATGGGTCGCGGCGATGAGCGTGCCATTCTGATCTTTCGTACTTGCTACAATGTTTTTTCTATAATATCTGGTAGTTTCATCGAAAACTCCACACTTATGATGAACAGGAGAGAGAGAGAGAGAGAGAGAGAGAGAGAGAGAGAGAGAGAGAGGAAGAGAGAACCTCCATACAAGAAGAGAGGGAGAGACCATGAGGGGCTATTGGCTGTGGGACAAGGAGGGAGAATAGGAAAATTAGGGTTTAGGGTTTTAGGAGGGGTATTTATAGGATTTGCATTATTTTATTATTTTATTTGCCCTGATTGGATTTTCGCACCGAAATCGTCACATAAATAATATATATATCAATTTTAGGTTACTATGATGTTCCGGACATAATGGTGCAATACCTTTTGCGATCGGAAGCTGTTTGGTTCAAGTCGACGTCAAATCTGGGTCAATTTCAGTTCAAATTTGCGCGTCGTTGCTTCCACTCACTCGATATTCGTGCATACTCATCCAAATTGAGCGCGAATAGTCTCATTTGATAGGTTTTGACATTTTGACGCTAACAGAGTGATCAATTTCATGAACGAAGATCATTTAGGCAACATCGCAGCTTCTTAACCTTGATATACATGTCAACGCATCATCGACCCTCCTTCTTGATCGGTCGACCGCCGAATTATGCAAGATGTCTATTCTTATCAATTTCAAAGTTCTAAACATGATGACGGAGTCTATTCATCGATTGAAGGTCATTTTAACTGATTTTTAGTGTCATCGAGTGTATTTCAGCTCTGATTTATGTGTTATTGTATCTGATTGTTCGATATTCACGCATACTCATATGAATTGAGCTTGAATAGTCTCATTTAATAGGTTTTGACGTTTTGACGCTAACGACATAACCAATTTATGAATGAAGGTCATTTGGACAATGTCGCGGCTTCCCAACCTTGATATGCATGTCAACGCATCGACGACCCTCCTTCTTGATCGGTCGACCGTCGAATTATGCAAGATGCCTATTATAATTAATTTTGACGTTCTAAATGTGATGGCGGAGTCCGTTCATCAATCAGAGATCATTTCGACTGATTTTTGATGCTGTCGAGTGTGTTTCAGCTTCATTTACATGCTGAAGCTCATCGAATTCACCTTGTGAGCTCGATTTGACTTATGGCATTTGCATAGAGGTCAACAAATGCCCCCAACAAATATGATTCACACATAGAGCAAGTCATGTTTGTTGAAGACTGATTGACCCTTTGGGCTGGTCACAGATCTTGGATCACTTCAGCTTCGATTTCGGTGGCTCATAAAGCTTTAAAAAGATTTGTCAATAATATGATGCTTTATTTTGGATATGCTAGATGACGAGGTTGACCAATTTGTCAGGATCAACTTATCGATTGGATAAGAGCTCTTCTCCATCTGCTATCTACTTCAATGGGCTTGCTGAATACCTCTTTCTCTTGTATTGTAAACTTGAATTTTCTTCGACCCTAGCTTCATGCTTGATCGGGTTTGATGGAGGAATTAGTTTATTTGCTTTGAGATTTGAAATTCCTTCTGCCCTAGCTTTAAGCTTGACGGACTTGATGAAGGATTGACCTGATTTGTCCATATTGACTTGTCAGGAAGTGTATGTACGCCCTAAATCTTGTGCTTGCTGCTTTGATGGACTCGTTGAAGGGTGCATACAGTTGACCAGCCTTCCGGCTCATAATAATCAATAAAATTCCTTTAGTTTGACCATTGCCTTTGTGTGAACTATGGAATCGCTTCTTCGATCCCATGCTTTATGCTTTTACGGACTTGATGATGGAATTGACTTTGTTCTATGCTTTGTGCTTGATCAAGTCATTTGAAAAGAGATTGGAATATCACCTTATAGGTAATATATAGATTGATTTGAGGCAGCTTTGAATTAAGAGTTTCCTCAATATGTTTTGGTCCATCGATCGAGCGAAAAGATCTCTTGGATTTTGGTTGCTTGTAGTCACTAAGCTAGATCTGGTTTAAGATTGAACAACTATCATCATTGGACTGACGAGCAGGGGCTCTTTCACTGTGGCCTTTTCTTACGGCTTATTGAGTGAGGAGAGTGTCAACAACTTGGCCATTTATGGGCTTGTTGAGTCCGACCTTCAGAACCTACTGAGTTTTTGACTTAAGTTGTGATGGCTTGGCGATCTTGTCATTAGACTGAAGAATGGGGGCTCTTTCACTGTGGCCTTTTCTTACTGCTTATTGAGTGAGGAGAGCGTCAGCAACTCAGCCACCTATGAGCTTATTGAGTCCGACCTTTAGAACCCATCATTGTCCTAGACTTGAAATTGTAGAGGTTGATATTTTTCTGACTTAGTTGATTGAAGCTTCCAAAATAAAGAGTTCTTCTGACTTGATCTTTAACATTTGATGAATCTTGGAGGAAAACTTTTGACATTTAGGATTGTCTTTTCGTGTATTGAAATAGATTCTTTTTGCTCTTGTACAACCTGCAACTTTAACAATAATAGTTATAGATATATTCAGGGATCTCATCATAAAGCTTGATGTCAACCTGAATGCATATACAAGAAATTCTTGTTTCACAGGGAATGATTGAACAACTTTGATTTATAAAAACTGAAAAAATGCCCTATCTAATAGGGGGATTGCAAACTAGTTCAGAAATGTATTACAAAGTTTGAACTTCTTTAATATAAATAGATGAAACTTGTTCTGATTATTATATATATTTATCTAAGGATCTCGGCTTGAAGCATGATGTCAACTTAGCTAAATATATAAAAATATCCTTTGTCTAACAGGGGGAGGCTTTCACAATAACTTGAAAATGCATTCTCATTTTACGAGAGAATCTTCAAGTGATATTACATATATATTTGAAATCTTTACTAGTGAAAGATTCATTTAAGTATTTATATACTTATCCATAGTCAGTTATGGTATTTCTTGATATATCGACTATTGATTGGTGGCATCGGTCGTTGATCGTTCTTGCCAATAAGCTGATAGGCTCCTCCTTCATACACCTTCTCTATGATGTAAGGACCTTCCCAGTTAGCTTCAAATTTACCACTGATCTTGCAATGAGAGATGATTGGCATTCTCGACACCAATTCACCTTTCGGAATGTCGAGGCGTCTTGAACTATTGAATGCTTTAGACATCCTCGCTCAATAAATTTCTAAACTTTGTTGAGCTTGGAGTCTAACTCTGTCAAGTGCATCCAACTCTTCCATTCGTAGGGGAGCATTCTCATCTTAAGTAAGATTGAATTGGACAGCTACTCGAAGTGATGACAGCTCAACTTCTAGCGATAGAACAGCCTCAACTCTAAACGTTAGAGCATAAGGAGTGGCTTTGGTTGGCATTTTATAAGTTGTTCTATGCAGAGTACTTCCATCATTTTGGTGTGCCACTTTCTTTTATTCTTCGTGAGAATCTTTTTTTACTTTACAATGTCTTATTGAAAGCCTCTAAATCCATTGACCTTGGATTATAGATTGATGAATACGTAATAATTTTGTTATCATCGAATCGTATATCTTCACACTCTTGAAAGCTGGACCATTGTCTGAAATGATTCATCATGGAACCCCAAATCTATAGACAACATTGTTGGTGAAGAAGTCAATGATTTGATCAACAATGACTTCCTTAAATGGAGCGGCCTCGACCCACTTGGAGAAGTAGTTAGTAGCTGCTAGAATGAATCGATGTCTCACTGATGATGGAGGATCAATCGGTCCAATTATATATGTGCCCAACTTTTGAACGGCCAGGACGCTATTGTTGGGTGTAGAGGATTTAGAGGTTGATGAATGAGATTTCTGTGTACTTGACAATCATGACATTTTCTGGCATGATTTATGCAGTCTTTCATCATTGAAGGCCAATAGTACTATATTCTCTTAATTTTTGTTGCCATTTTAGGACTGACTGGTGCGCGCCACATAATCCTTCATGAATTTTAGACATTACTCTGTTGGCTTCATCCATCCCTAAGTATCACAGCCACATTTTCTCAAAAGATCTACGTTATAATGTGTCATTGACATAAGCATATCATATGATTCTTTTTATAATTTGTGTGGCTAGTGATTTATTGCTTGACAATTTGCTTTCCTTGAAATAATCAATGAAGGGTTGTCTCCAATCATCTGGCTCTTCCACTGTGAAAGCTTCGCATGATTTGTTTACAATACTTTTGAGTTTTTTTGTCTCTTGTACTTATCGTTCTTTAGGAGAGTGAGGAGTAATTTGAATTGCTTCCTGCTGGCTTGAGTTTGATGTCCCCTCTACTTGCGGGGAATATGGATTTACTGGTTGCAGAACTCGATAAGTGGACACTTACTTATGGTAGTATGCCAGTTCAAGCTTGTTAATCTTATAGAGACTCAACACTTGGTTGATTACCAATTGAGAGTCTCCAAAGATTCTTAAACTTTGAATACCAATAATAATAGCTTCATCGAGACCTGCCACCAATGCCTCATATTCAACTTCATTATTGGTTCTTGGCTCAGTTAGCCTGTATGAACATCTCATTATGCCACCCTCCAGTGTTCTGAAGATGAGATGCCAGTTCTTGCTTTTGGTAGATTTGACATCTAAGCAGGCTTAATAGATGATGCACCATCGAAATACATTTCTCAGATATGCAACTCCTCTCTTTCATGGATTAGTAGGATCTGTTCATAGGGTAAATCATCGTTGACTGTTGAATCTGCTGGGATAGGATGCATAGCAAGAAAATCTACTAGTATTTGTCCCTCAACAGCTTTTTGAGATACATTTATAATATCGAACTATAATAGGAGTACTGTCCATCATGCCAAACAACATGTCAATGTTGATCTTCTCATCAAGAACTTCAACGGATCGATCTTTGAGATGAGTGTTATCTTATGTGACAACATGTAATGTCGAAGCTTCTGGGCGGCGAAGATCAGTGCAAGACAGTGCTTTTCGATCGGATAGTACTTTGCCTCAGCTCCTATCAATCTTTGACTGATATAGTGCATTACATTTTCCTTACCTTCTTCATTGTGTTGTGCAAGCAATGCTCCGAGGGATTCTTCTAATATACTTTAAAATGAGGGTTTCTTCCGATTGGTGGATTTAACAGGTATCTTTTGATGCTGTCGAATGCTTCTTGACACTCATTGTCCCACTAAAATGGTGCATTCTTCTTTATCAATTTAGCAAATGGTTGACACATGCCTAACATATTTGATATGAAGCACCGTATGAATGCCAAATGTCCCTACAAGGAATGAAGCTGACAAAGATTCTTCAACGGTGGCATATTTAGTATCGCTTCGATTTTATTAAGGTCAATCTCAATTCTTCTATATCATACCACATAGCTAAGGAACTTTCTAGATGAAATTCCAAATGCACATTTAAGAGGATTCATTTTGAGATCGTACTGCCTAATTCTTTCGAAGATCATCCTCAGGTCACCAAAATGATCTCTTCGATCTATGCTCTTAACAACGAGGTCATCCATATAACATTCTACTTTCTGATGAATCAACTCATCGAAGATGCATGTCATGGCCCTCTGATATGTCGCTCTAGAATTCTTCAATCCAAAGGGCATGACTGTGTAGCAGTATATACCAATTGGAGTCCTAAATGATGTGTACTTCTCATTTTCAAGAGCCATCATGATTTGATTATATCTCGATGATCCGTCCATAAATGAGAATATGTCGTAGTTAGAAGTATTGTCTACCAGTAGTTCTGATATTGGAAGAGAAAAATCATCTTTTGGGCATGCTTTATTCAGATCTTGAAAATCAATGCAGATACGGATTTGACCATTCTTCTTTCTCACTAGAACAACGTTGGCTATCCAATCTGCATACTTTTCTTCTCAGATAAAGCCTGCTTCGATCAGCTTCTTAGTTTATGCAATCACCTGTTCTTCAATCTTCAATCTCATTCACCTTGGAGCTTGCTTAATAGGTGTTGCATCTCCCTTGATGGCTAGTTTGTAAATTACCACGTCAGGGGATAAGCCTGACATTATTGAGTATGTCCAAGCAAAGCAGTCCCTGAATTCACATAGTAGAGATTTCATTTCTTCGAATTTTTCATCAGGTAGAAGGGCACTGACAAACATTGGGTGAGGATCATCCTCTGTTCCCAAATTGATTTCCTTCAACTCATCCATGGTAGCCGCCTATCCATCATCCTTAAGCTCTTTAGGTGCTGGCTTGGCTTCTACCTCCTCATCGTTGGTCAGATAAATCTCATAAAGACCATCTTCATTTTTAATTTTAGTGTTAATCTCTTCTTTTGTTACCGCATAATAGGTTTTTCTTTGATAGTGTTTACGTCGGATGTATCCAAGACCTTTAGATGTATGATTATCACACTTTCTGAGGTCGTGGACTTTTAGATCAGAGTATCAAAGAAGTGGACTTCATTTGTGCATTTCAATATCAACTCAATTTGTGTGTATCATCTTGCGAATCCTTGAAGGATAATATTTTGGCATTCTTGTGAGAACCATATCATCAGATTCATCAAATTGCATGAGCCAATTATAATCCTGGTGATAACACTCCTTAGACTTGTAAAATAAAATTCCACGTTCATTACTTCCAGGCAAAGAAGGCACATAGAAAGTCTTTAACTCTTCAACAATGTGGACTTCACGTAGAGTGATTTCTTTGAAGTGTTGAAAAGGAACCAACACGGTCACTAATAATTCTTCTGATATCAATAGGTCAACCATCCTTCTTAAAGAGATACACTGAACTTCACTTTCATAAGTATGTTCAGAATCATACTCAGAATCTGAGTACTCCATAATTTTTTTTCCTTTCACTAGAGACTTGTTTACTCCTTTGGGTCTAATAGAAGGATCATCATCTTCTTCTTCTGTGTCACTGCCTAGATGAGGGACTAGCCTTTTCAACTTATGTGATGCACTAGCTGCTTTAGGAAGAGTCAGTGTCGCATTTTTTCTTCCTTTTCCTTCTTCACTTCTTTGTGTTCTTTTATAGCCTTTGAGGTAGAAACTTTGGATTGTTGAGGCTTGGGCTCCTTCAACAAATAGTATTTTACATCTTCATAGATTTTAGCTTTGTGGGCTGCAACTGGTTGAAGGTTGCCAAAAATTCTATGTTCTTCCTTGCCTCTTATGTATTTCATGCATTGGTACAAAGTAGATAGGACTATTCCGTACTCATGTAACCAGGGGTGCCCCAAAAAGTCCTTGAATGATGTGTCAACATCAATGACATGGAATTTGACTTATGTGTGAAGTTCTCCGAATCTTAGCAGCAAGATAAAAGACCCGAGCATCTTTTGCCCTTTTTCATTGAAGCTGTGGATCATCAATTTGTCCCGTCCTAGATGCTGAACATCAAGGGACAATCCTCTCAATGTTTTCAGACTCATGAGATTAACGAATGAACCTAGATCAATTAGAATTCGATTGATTATGACACCATCACTCTCCACAGAGACATATATCGGGCAATTATGTTCTGATGTCCTGAGCATAAGATCTTCCTCAGAGAAGGTGATCGTCGGAAGGTCTTGAGATTATAATACTTCAGTCATACACCACTTGGTGAAGTACACTTCATATTTCGTCGGATTCTTAAGAGCTTGAATTAAGATTTCACGAAGATCCTGTGATATCAGAAGGGCCTCATACACACTCAATTGTACATGGATCTTCCTCAAGTGCGATAAGATGTTGTAATCGATTCCTTTATCCATGTTAGACTTCTTCTTTGGATCTTTGGGAATGATATTTTCATTGACTTATATATTCTTGTCGTTGACTTTACTTGGCGTTCCTTTCTTCTATGATGACGGTAGCACCTTGCCACTTCTTAGCTGTACTGGGGCTGCTCTATTTGGCTCAAATTCTTCTGAAGAAGTCTCCTCTTCAAAACCACTATTTATGCCTGAGGATCGGATGGAGCCTTCAGAATCACTTCCCAATTATATTCCCTTCATCAATGGTGATATTGAAGACTCTGATTCATCTTCCTCAAAAAAGCACAAGTCTTCTTCCAAGCTATCTTCTGTTTACTTCACCATCAGGTAAGGCTTGAATGCCACATCATTGGTGGTTCTTCTTCTTGGATTATCTCAAAAAAGTAAGTTCTATCTAGGAGTATTTAAGGATATTGGGATAACCCGACAGACTTCTCTAGAAAGAGATTCTTCGTCATCATCTCCTTCATCATTTGTTTCAATTATTTGGAGTCCTGACATGAAATTAGTAAGCTTAATTGGTTGTCTTGTTGGTCATTGGTATTCTTCAAGATTATTAATAATCTTTTAGGTAATAAATTTCTTCTTTATCTTCTTTTGTTTGGCTGGCCTTTTGGGAGTTTTTGGCAAGCTCTGAATAGGTTGTTTCTTAGGGTGAGGAACACCAAACACCTTGGACTGCTTCTGAAGAGCAGAACCTTTTGATGTAGATTCTACCTTCGGTTCCAGCACTAGTTCAAGTAGAGATTTCCATTTGACACCTGAAACACCTTCTAACTGCTTCAGCATTTTCATAGTTTTCTTCAAGACCGCGGTCTCCCATTTGTCATTCTCAAAGGTATTTTCTTTTGCTTTATCTTTCCACGGAGGCACGAAAAAGGACGTAACCACCCTTGCAGATTCTTTCTTTAGGTGAACAAGAACACTATTGGATAGCGTGAATTTAACTCTCCTATATTTCCTTTCTAACCAGTCCTTGAACACATAATAATCTTCTATAGGGTGGCTAACTACCCGATGATATGGATAATAGTTTGGGTTATTAGTTCGTCCTGACTGTTCAAGTCTTTTACATTATGGAAACTCTAACCCTCCTTGAGTGCTTGCTGAAATAGTTTGGCCACACTTTCCATTTTGAATGAATATTCCTTGTTCATCTTCTCCTTAAGAGATGAAGGCATTCGATCATCATCTTCTAATGATTGTCTTGAGTGATCACCACTACTCAGAAAGTTATGGGTTTGTCATTGCCTCCAAGAACTAACCTCGGTTAAGAATTGAAGGGTTTTTTAACTTTCTTTTCAAGATAGATAGGTTGTTTCCCCTTATTTACATTGTAAGTTACCCTCCTTTCTCTATTTGAATCATATGAAGCAGTGTGAGATTCAGTCCCCCTTGATTCTAAGAACTTACCTTTCTTTATTACATCGAATGGCTTTCTTAGAGATTCAACTTTTCAAATTTTGCCACCCGATCTAGCAATTCTTGAAAGGTGGTGATGGAAGCCATGCATAAATAGGGCACCATTTTGTCATCAGTGTTGCCCATTAGCAGCTGAATTGCATGTTATTCTTCCAGATGTTGCTCACACTTCATACTCATGTTTTGCCAGCGAGTCATGTACTTTGTAACTGACTCATCCTTCTTTCTCTTCTTCAGGGCGAGGTCAGCTATTGTAGTCTTTCTAACTACATTAGCAAATATTTTGATAAACATTGCCTCCAACTCGACGAATGTCTTAACTGAGTCATTTGACAACTCTGTGTACCACTCGAAAATAGTTGAAGTTAACCTACTAACGAACTGTCAAAATAATAACGCATCATTACCCCCAATATTACCACATGTTGCTTTAAATTGTGCTAGATGCTGCTTGGGGTTACTATTGCCATCAAATGAGTGAAATTTCGGCACTGAGTAACCCTTAGGATACAACACCTGGTCATATTCTATAAGATATGAGTGACCTCTATTCACCAGTTTCTCCACCTATTCTGCAGCTATGACAACTTTGATCTTTTCACTTATAATAGTTTCAAGTTGTACAACAGTCACTAGCTCAGATTTGCTTAGTATTTGCTAGAGAATGGGCAGAGTAGTCAATTGATTGACTTCATTTCTACCATTATGAGCACTTTGTGCTCCAGAGGTTTGTGGCTCTTGCTCAACTAGTGGATTAATGGGCATAGTATTGATTGTTTGATGATTGACAGGAGGAACTGATGTCGGAACTATGGCAACATTCATTTGTATCATTTGCATCATGAGATTCATCTACGTCACCATCTAGTTCATCTTTGAATTCAGTTGAGAGATCTCCTTATCCTTCGCTTTCATCTACCTTCGCATTTGCCTTTGCACCTGAGCAAGTGTAGTAGTGTCGACGAATAGCATGTTATCTTCTTCTTCTTCTGGTTCCTCTTCTTGCTCATCACTTGAGGAAAGGAGGCCGCTTGACCTGTTGGTTCTTCGATGTGGATAGGGAGTCCAAGATGATACTGGATCGATCTTGTTGTACATAGATTCTCCAATGTGTTGTACCATATACACCACCTCCACCCCCATGATGTCTTCTTCTTCTTCCTCCTCTTCTTCTTCTTGTAGTCTTATCTCTGATCGATGTCTCCATCTGATTTCAGGCTAGAGTGTGGGATGAATGTCTTCTCAATCGAAGGGCTACAATAAAAATCAAGAGAAGATCATTTTGGTTGGTGATGGGATTCCCTAGAGGATTCTATAGGGTATCGACTACCACAAGCCTCATTAATTTTAACATTCATTTTAGGAAGCAATTCCTGTTATGTCCTGTCATCAGCAGATCTCCGGATATGCAGACCAAATATCACGCCCTTTTGCCTTTTAGTGGCAGCTTCTTCTTGAGGCTTCGACCTCCAGACTTGTTTTCCCTTCTGCTGGGACCTTTCGATAATAGATTTTTGAATGCATGGTTCAGGTGTCACACCCCGATGTTCACCGCGCAGGGATTGTTTGTAACGCTCCTATGCTTTTACTACCTTTGATGATAGCCTTTGCAGTGGAGCATTGTTGGCTTCTCTAATAATTGGCATTTGATATCTTTTATTCATAAGGCCTTGTTCTTTTATAACTTTCAACACCTTGTGCACTCTAGAGGATAGAGTCTCAGGATGCCTCCTTTGTTGGGTTGGATCTTGGTATCGTTGCTCCCAGAATGATTTCTTAATATCACTAGTAGAGTTATTCCTTTTTACCCACTTAAGATTTTCAAATTTGTTGTGGGTGGGAACACTCAGTTCCACATGGTGTGTAATGGAGGGGCAGTGAGAGGCTTGCTTCCTTCATTCCTTCTTCTCCTTTATCTTCTAGTTAGCTTTCCTTTCAGATGAGGAAGCTTCAGCATCATGTTGGCCTTAGGCAAAGGGCAAGGTCGGCAGAGAAGTAGCGTTCAGATGCACTACTAAAATTGTTCTCCCAATCATTATTCTCTTCATGGCTGGAGCTTCAGTGTGTCCCAACCTTTCAAATACAGAGGTTCTCTTTTGAGGGACCTCAACAGTAGTAGCGACAGGAGTTTTGGTGGATTTTGTATGCTGCATAGGCTGATATGCAAGTTGTGCATGATTGTCTCGTGCAGGCCTAGCAGTAGTTTGAGCAGCGATCGTTGGAAAATCTATGCTACCAAATTGTATAATAGCTCCAACGTCATTGGTGTTGATGATAGCATTAGCCAGATGGATGTTGGCTCCGTGGCCCAGCTGCACACTGAAGGGTGTGTTCTGAAGATCCATTTGCGAAATGAAAGATGGGGAGTAGTAATCAGTAATTGATATATCATCCCATACTTTCATGATGTAGAGATATAACAGAACAAACACAATAAAATATGAAAAAAAATTATGAATTAGAAAAGATTTTCAAAACATCAGAATTATGTTCGTTACAAAAATAATTTTGAGTTTCAATCAATTTAACTTTATAAATAACTTTAAATTTTCATTTTACTATACTCCGCTGCTATCATAGCTTTGATTTGACTAGCCAATTATGGAAAGAGAAACCTGTCCCAGTGGAATTGATGAAATCTATAGGCTTCGAAAATTTGCCACCGACCTCTTGATGAAGAGAGTATAATTTGAAGTGTCGGTGTAATTTTCAGAAAGAAGATGAATAGTAGATAAGACTCTACCCAGAGATTTCACTCTCATTTTGTGAGGACTTTAGATCTGGTTCCAGGTTTTCTATATGCGCAAGCACCTATAATTAATTACCACCCTCAATGCTAAGAGAGAACTTTCAATTAAGGTTAGTTATTAGATCGCTTAATGTGTAGCGTATAATAGACATGTGGAGTTTTCAAATTTAGATTTATGAAATTCATTATATTTAACTTAAAGTGGATGGTTGGGGGACCGATGACACGCACGATCTAGATCATATGGTTCCATCATCCCGGGCTATCACGGTCCCTAGTCTACTAAGTCAGAGGAGGTAGTCAATCTAACCTGACTGAAGGATCTTTATCAGTAATGCATGAGTTACGTCGTCTAAGAAATTCTTGTAGTCCTAGGGTGGTGTTTGTCTAAGGAGACAAACTTAAGTCTACCTTAGCTAACAGAGAGTTTTTTGCCTGATCAAGTATACCTTATAGTTCACAACTCAAAGGGTAGAGCCATTGGAGAGCATAAGGACTACAGTCGTGACCATAATATAATGATGTCATTTAGCGTCAACCACCCGGTTAGAGGACTCTGGTCGTAACTGCATCATGTGTAGAGCCTATTGGCCAAACTACATAGTTAGAGGATACGAGCCACATTTTTGCTGGTATGAGATTATTTGAGAGTAAACATAGTTGTGCACTTGATTTGACTTTGGCTCCTTTGTGAGCTAGAGTTTTCTTAATTTGTCACCTTTGACAAACTATTACAGAAGGCGAGTTGAATTTTTGGCTTTAAGTTTTTAGATTGAATTTCATTTAGACATTTATAGCTCAAATATATTTTAAATCTTGCATTTAGATTGATGTTCAATCTAAGTTAATTTGCTTTGAAATTGTAATCATATTTTGATGAAAGTATCCCCTCCGGTTAAAATTTTCATTTAACACGGCCATCATCAAGGTGGTTTATTATTTTGCTATTTCAGATCTTCTTGACCTTATTAATTTAATAATAGAGGATCAGATCTGCTGTCATATGATAAAATTAGCTTCTCAGATATTTTATTTGATTGAAGATATCAAAATAACATCATTTGATTTTTAGGTTTTGTTAACCCGGACCCGTTCATAAGACCCAACTGGGAAGCTACCCGCGAAGCATTTTCAGACACTAGGTTTAAGCATTCAGCATAGTATCAGGGCCCCATGCGGGTGTATTTGATTCAACATTAATTTAAATTTAAGAAATTTATATAATATTGCTTGTTTTGACCTAATTCTATTACAAGTATAATTTTTTTTAATAAAATTTTGACAGTATTTTGATAGTCTCCCAGCGTCGTCCCCACATTGGGGGGTACAATAGGGGCTGGGCGTGCCCACCATGCCAAAAAAGACATGTATGGGTGGTGTAAACACCACGACCGAATGCGTCATCTCACCATGTCAAGAAAGACATGTATGAGTCTCTAAAATACTCGTATAAAGCGCATATTTTCCTACCCTAAGAAAGATGTGTACATGTACTTATATATTTGTAATGTCAAGTCAAAATATTAATTTAACGTTATTATTGTATTTTTATTAAACAGTTTATTAATCATGTCAGTGCAAAAATTTGTTAGTATTTCAATAGTATCCTGGGATCGTCCCGTATAGGGGGCTACTTCGGGTATGTTGGAGGCCCACCATGCCAAGAAAGGCGTGTATGGCTGGTATAAACTACAGCCTGAATGCACATTCCCACCATACCAATTAAGGCATGTATGGGGCTCTAAGATACCTGCTGAAATAGATTTTCCCATCACGCCAAGAAAGATGTGTACGTGTACTTATACACCTGAAAGTTAGTTCAAATAACAATTTTATATCATAACAAAATTTACTATCTTGCTATGCAGGTCTTTTTGTCGGTGTGAAGTTTGGTAGCATTTCGACAGCATCCCAACGTCATCCCCGTATAGAGCTACTTCGGGCATGCTAGGCCTGTCCACCACGCCAAGAAAGGCGTGCATGGGTGGTATAATCCATGGCCTGAATGTGCCTTCCCACCATGCCAAGAAAGGCATGTATGGGTCTCTAAGGTACCTGCTGAATTGGATTTCTCCACCACACTAAGAAAGGTTGTACGGGTAAGCAAGTACAAATTTCCATGTCACGCCAAGAAAGGCGTGTATGGGTAAAATAAAAAGCAAACAGGTTTCCAACGCCGAAAGGCGTGTAAGTACTATGATCAAAACAGGGCTTGCAGCAGTGTCGCAGGGGGGAATCAGGACACTCAGCCCTCTTAGGCACTCTGGTGGCATGTGAGGTCTCACGTGGGCCTGCAGGCGGTAGCCTCGGGGTTTGTCGAGCCCCTGGTGGCGATCGTGGGCTGGTGTCTTCTGGCCGATTTGAATAGTGTCACCATACAGTGCTTTTGCCATGATGTTTTCTTCAGATCTTGGTCATTTTCGAAAACTCACCGACACTATAATGAGCTGGGGGAGAGAGAGAGAGAACCGTCAGGAGAAGAGAGGGAGAGGCTATAGGCTATGGGAGAAGGAGGGAGAATAGGAAAATTAGGGTTTCAATTTTTAGGAGGGGTATTTATAAGATTTGTATTTTTTATTATTTTATTTGACATAATTTAGATTTTTGTGTTGATATCATCACATAGATAATATATATATCAATTGTAGGTTACTCTGATGTTCCGCATACGATGCAGTCTGTTTTGCGATCGGTGGCCGTTTGGTTCAAGTCGGCGTCAAATTAGGGTTTTAAGTTCAAGTTTGCCCATCGTTGCTTCCGCTCACTCGATATTCGCGGATACTCATGGGCGTGAACAGTCTTATTTGATAGGTTTTGATGTCTTGATGCTAACGGAGTAATGAATTTTAAGAACAGAGATTGTTTGGGCAACGTTGCAGCTTCCCAACCTCGATATGCGTGTTAGCGCATCGACGATCCTCCTTCTTGATCGATCGATCGTCGAATTATGAAAGATGCCTATTCTAATCAATTTCGACGTTCTAAACATGATGACAGAGTCCGTTCGTCGATTGGAGATCATTTCAACTGAATTTTGGTGTCGTCGAGTATATTTCAGTCCGATTTGCGTGTTGTTGTATCTGATTCCTCGATATTCATGCATACTCGTCCGAATTGAGTGCGAATAGTCTCATTTGATAGGTTCTGACATTTTGACGCTAACAACACAATCAATTTCGTGAATGGAAGTCATTTGGGCAACGTCGCGGCTTCCCGACCTCGATATATGTGTCAGCGCATCGGCAACTCTGCTTCTTGATCGGTCGATTATCGAATTATGCAAGATGCCTATTCAGATCAATTTCAATGTTTGGAATGCGATGGCGGAGTCCATTCATCGATTGGAGGTCATTTTGACTGATTTTTGATGCCATCTAGTGTATTTCAGCTCCGATTTACGTGTTCCTGTATCTGATTGCTCGATATTCACGCATACTCATCCGAATTGAGCACGAATAGTCTTATTTGATAGGTTTTGACGTTTTAAAACTAACTACACAATCAATTTTGTGAACGGATGTCGTTTGAGCAATGTCACAGCTTTCCGATCTCGATATGCATGTCAGCTCATCGGCGACCCTCATTTTTGATCGGTCGACCGTCAAATTATGCAAGATGTCCATTATGATCAATTTTGACGTTCTAAATGCAATGGTGGAGTCCGTTCGTCGATCAAAGATCATTTCGACTGATTTTTGATTCTGTCGAGTGCATTTTGGCTCCGATTTGCATGCTGAAGCTCATCGAATTCACTTTGTAAGTTCGACTTGACTTATGACGGTGTATGAAGTTCAACACTTTTTATATATAGTCCCCTCACTTTCCTCCCTCTTATAAAAGGCAGAGGGGATAAGTAGGGTAAAAAGCAAGCGTTCAACAAGCTACCATTGACTCGCTCGATTAGAGCTTCGTTTATGTTCGTTCATTTAATTAATGAGCTTGAACACTTTTGTAAATACTCGATTGTTAAATGAACAAGCTTGAACAAGTTATTGTTCAGTTCAGTTATGTTCGTGAACAGTATCATTTAAAGCTCTCGAACAAGCTCGTTAAGGAGCTTCGATAATATCGATTAAGGCTCGATGCTCGATTAAGGCTCGATTAAGGCTTGTTCATAAACAATCAGTATAAGTGATTCGTGTTAATTTAAATTTCTTGGTTAACCCGGCTCAAGTGTATTTGAACCCTGGTCAATAGGAGAATAGGGTGAATTCTTTTGAACCCGTTCGATTGTCTTTGGGTCTGGCCCTGGATCGAATTCTTTTAAACCGCTTGATGGGAAGTTTCGGTGGTTTTAACTTTGTTTTCGACTCTTTCGAAAGTAGAGTTCTCCGAGAAAGTGGGGCGACGAGAGGGCTAGGGTTCCGGAGATCATCGGTGGAGAGGTCCGGGGTGCAAGAGAAAAAGATAGAAGGTGAAGAGGAAGAAGAGAAGACTACGTGAAGAGTAAAGCGGCGGAGGAGGAACGGTGTGGGAGTCTCGGCGAAGGTACCGCTAGCAGTAAGGCATTAAGACTAGACTCTCGACTCTTTTACACGCTACCTCCTCCACGCTTCTTTAAGAGGCAGTATAGGGGAGAAGGCGAAGCGGTAAACAAAGTGTCAGGGGTGGCGCCAATGGAGGTTAATCATGTGATGTGCCGCTTCCACCTTTCTTCTTCCTGTTTGAAGCCACCGACACTCTCCCCTCGTCTGTACTTCCTCGTTATCCTTAATCGGCTCCCTTGCTTTGCTCCTCTCCTCCGCTAATTCTCCTCCTCCCTCTTGACTTTTCGTCTTGCTTTTTATATCTTTTGTTTGTTTGCATTTGATTTGTTAAGTCTTTGAGTTTTGCATCATGGGTTGTTGTGGGACGTAAGAGGGTTTGTGCGGATGGAGGGCAAACAGAGTTTTGATGGAATGCCGAGTTCTTTCCTGATGGAATGCCGAGTTTGTTATTCCTTTTTGTAAGTATTAGTTTTCATCATTTTAAAATTTGGGAAATTTACATACATAGCTCACCCTCCTCCTCCTTCTTCCTCCTTCCTAATCCCTCAGCCTAAGTAATCCATTTTTTTCCTCGTTAATTAAGGCTCGATTAAGGCACCACCTAAAAAGCGAGCTCAAGCTCAACACCATCATAAAGCTTCATCGAGCCGAGCGCTCGAGCTCGATCGAAACGAGCTTGAACTTGAACAGTACCCTGCTCGATTCGGTTCGGTTCGTTTGCAGCCCTAGGGATGAGGATTTTTTTTACGTTTATTTTAGAGAGTAGATTCTTTTACCTCTTACTTGTACTTATATCCTGAGAGATGATAATAATTTCTCGTACTTTTCTGCACTTTTTAATTCTATTTTCTATTTATTTTGTCCTATCTATCTAACCCTGCGTCCAAATGCCTGTAACAAGAACCTCGATGGATAAATTGCGATATGACAGTAACAGTGGTGCTGGTGCAAGGAATGACACAAGCATTGGAAGGCCTTGGTTGCTTAGAAAGCTGAGAGGGGCTATTTTGGGAATGCCATGTAAGAGGAAGGACAAGTTTTAACGTATATATCTTTAAATTAAATTTTAGTTATTTAAGTATAAAAATTTGAAAATTTTATTTTAGTTTTAGTCGTCTGTTTACTATGATGTGGTTGGTAAGTTGCCCTTAAATAGATGACTTACTTTTATTATATTTTTTAATTGAATTTCAAATTCAATGAATTTGTAAACCAACATGGAATTCTACACTACGTCTCCAATGGTGCAACAACCTCTTCACCTCTGAACAATCATAATAAACTAAAATAAAATTATTTCAAATTAGTAAAAGAAATTATACTTATAAGGGTCTACTCATAAGCAAATTGAGTTAAATAAGCAATTAATGGTCAGTCATAAGCAAATTGAGTTAAATAAGATTTAAATGAGCTATGTAAGAAGGTGTGCTTGGTTTGTCACTTGAGCTTAGTCCTGCAGAATTGGATTAAGCTAGGAGCTAATTGGACTTGACAAGGGCTAATTAAGCTCAGCATGATGGTGAGCTTACCTTCTTGATTGGGTCAAGTTGTTCAAATAAATCATTTAATTTTAAATTAGGTTAATTTTAGATTGAGTGTAACTAGTAAATTATTTTTGGTTGGGTCAATATAATTAAATTAAGCTGAGGATATGTGGGTTCATGTTAGACCTAATTAAGCCATAATACGTAGGATATAGAGCCATTTAGACTCACCCAAGATTATTAGGCTTAGTTAAGATTATTTATGTTGTTTTCAGTCCAATAAAGTCATATTAAGCCAATTAGAATTAGTTTATTTTTACATACAAAAATAAATTATGTTTTCATAACAAAAATAAAAAAAAATGCAAAGAATGAAAACTTTAGTCCAAGAAACATGATAAAAATAATAACAAAAATATGAACCAAAATTCTGGGAACACCAACCATGAAAGTAAGAAAAACAATCAATACTTTCATATATGTGCAAAGATATATATATATATATATATATATATATATATATATATATATATATATATATATATATATATATATATATATATATATATATATATATATATATAAATCAAGCACAAGTCTCAAGTAAAAGTATGTATACAATTAAATTAAGCATTTCGATGAAAGTCCAATAATATTAGAATTGGGTGAAATCGGGAAATGAGCTCAATCTCGAAAGCTACATATGAAAACTTCGACACTAATTGGATGATCAAATGACTTCCAAATTTGACATGCTTATAGTCAAATCGAGCGGCTCGACGAGGCGAATCCAACGAGCCTAAGATCACTCAAATCAAAGATCATTTGATTGGTCAAATAACAAAAAGATTATCTATGATCAAATGAATCTATACGAACCGTCCGATGAAGTATTTTGAGATTTTGGCTACAATGACCAAAATACCTCTCGAATCCTATAAATAGGACCCCATTCTTATCATGAAGGGAGGAAGAGCTTGAAACGAACTTGGAAGAAAGTTGAGAGAGAGCTAGAAGTTCGAAGTTCGTCATCACCATCTTTTGTCGCCACTATTATCGTCGTTGATTACCAACAACCTATAGCTATATCATCGCATTTGTAACATAATTGAAATTAAGATTATCGTGATATCTCTGTAATCCAACTATCTCTTAAATTTTGTACTCCAAATCAGATATATAGGGAGCATTTTTATTGGCCTAAGCCACGAGATTTTTTCCCCTCTTTATGGAATTTTTTCACGTAAAAATTATGGAGTTCCTTATTCTCTTTTCAACTATCTGTGTAAGTGCTAGATTTCTATACAAGCTAAGGCGTAAAATTTATTCTACCTCTATAAACATATATATATATATATATATATATATATATATATATATATATAAGAGAGAGAGAGAGAGAGAGATAAATACTCTCAAAAACTCGTAATTTATTTATTTTTTTCTTTATGCATGATCGTACTTTTTTCTTCATCACATGCACCCCAATCAAGAAAGAGTAGCCTATACAAGCAAAGCTGACTACAGATCTAAATCCTTCATGTCAATAATTATCTCTTTGTTATCTTTGGCTTATATAAATTCCAATTAGATTCCCATTTGGTTGTTGAGACCCCTTTAATCATTTTCATCACACTCATCATGAGATGCTTATGGTAACGTGGACCACTAATGCCAAACACATCATCAAAAACAAATAATCAGCCGCCTAATCACATCCCATTATTCTCATTAGCCTCATTCATTATAACCACCATCATAAGCTAGCTTCTCCTTTTATTCACACATAGCTCTATTTATATGTAATAACAGAAGGCATACTAAAATAGACCCACGACTCAGTGCTAAGCATTGCATGGCATCAAGAGTAAGGTCATTGTGGCGCATTCAAGCAAGGGCCTTGCCAGCAAGAAGCAAGAGGCGGCGGCGAGCGAATGGCGGCAGCATTCAGTTGGGAAACCAAAAGCGACGAAGGCTGGCAGTGAGGTGGGTGGTGCGGTGGTCTCGAGCTAGATGGCGAATGGCAGTGGAGCTTTTTCGACCATTAAAGCAGACAATCATGACTACCGTAGCCGACGGTGTTTTGTTGTTGAACTCTCGCCATCTAGGACTACCATATGTCTACCCTTTCCCAGTCCCATTCTGTTGAAATCTTGCTCCAAGTAAAAACGAGAGATCATTAAGCAAACTTATTTACCATATGAATATATACGTTTTCAGAGTTTCTTAAAAACTATTAGTTTATGTCTTGTGA
The DNA here is from genome assembly GCA_021442155.1 of Cymbidium sinense. Taxonomy (NCBI): domain Eukaryota; kingdom Viridiplantae; phylum Streptophyta; class Magnoliopsida; order Asparagales; family Orchidaceae; genus Cymbidium; species Cymbidium sinense. Next base: position 249,708,644 of record CM038215.1, read on the forward strand.
GTTTTTTTAGTACTATTATTATATATGTTTCGGCAGAAATAATGCGTCTAAAAATAATTTAGAATAAACGAGCAGGTCAAATCCAATTTTAATTAGAGAGATAAAATTAATAGACTAAAAAAGTTGAGTGATAAAGAGACCTTATATAAGGATTGGCTCAGCACTTTGAATCTATGGACACTAAAATCATCCAATTGAGTCCAATTATATCCAACGTGTCAAAATATTGGTTCAAAGGCAATCGAGACTAAGCATGAATGACCAACATGATCAACTTCATTTTAGAAGGATTTAGACTTCCAAAGACTCGTTTGGATTGTTTTGTAAATCATTTTTTAAAATGCTCCTCTTAATGAGTAGAACTTGTCCATTTAAAAATTACAATACATTGTCACTATTTTTGAAGAACTTAATTCAAAGAAGATGATCTTTCACTACAGGGAAAAAATATTTTTAACAACGGTTAATATCACCATAAAAATAGTTGCAGTAGTTCTAAAATCATCACACAATTGCCTTTTTTGTTTTACTTCAGAAATCTATTCCATAATGGTTTTAGAAGTGGTGGGAAAAATAAATAGCAATGGTTATAATATGGCTGTTATAACCACCACTATGGTTGTTCTAGTCACGGTTGAAACTGTCACAAGAGTTGCAAAATAGTGGTGGTTTAAGCCATCATAAATATTCCAGATTTGCAGGGGTTAAGAACATGTTGTATTATAAAAAACATGTTGATGGAGAGCGTGAGTTGCTGGTAGCCAATGTTGATGACCCATAAAGCAAATTTTTTTACTGTTATATAGCCATGATGATTCTGTGTTGTCAGCACAACATGGATAAGCAAATCTACCTTTGGTACTCCACCAAAATAGCATGTCATATGCAAAAAAAAATCATTGATGGTCCACATTATGCTGCACAAAAATTACAATTTTGTTCAGGCACAACATCATAACACTGTACTCTTTACCATAGATCATGTAACTCTTGGATAAGTGGTTGTAAGTAAACATCAATATCATTTCCTGAAGTCTTCTCCTCAGGTATAATTGTGAATAATATGAACAAATTTTGTTTCATTCCAGTCTAAGGAGGCAAATTATATGACACTAAAATCACGTGCCGAATATTGTATGTGCTACTAATAATTTTGAAAAGATAGAATCCATCAGCAGCTAGTCCAAGACAAACATTGTGTGGATCTAAAGCAAAATCAGGATATCGTGAGTCAAATGATTTCCATGTAGCCCCATCAATAGGGTGTCTTATTACGCCATTTATGTTTCTGTCTTTATCATCCCAAATCATCTCTTCTGCAGTTTTCTTTATTTTGAATAATCGTTGTAATTTAGGAGTAAGTGAAAAATATCGTATAATCTTAGCTATCTTTAAATGTATTTTTTTTTCTCATATAATCTTTCTTCTTTTGATTAGTATCCCATCAAGATGAGCCACAAATATGGCATATATTTGTATTAGATTTATCTTTCCAAAAGAGCATATAATCATTTGGTCTGGCATGTATTTTTTGTCATCCCAAATCGAATGCTTTCATCAATTTTTTTACCTCATAGGTATTTTTTAAGTAATGAAACCCCTTTAGAAAATGCATCTGATAGTAGCTCAAGTAACATATCAATAGATCGTAAAGTTTAGGAGTTTAGACACTTGATAAAGAACAAGTGTAGTATAAATGATAATTTTGAGAACGACCTACATCCAAGATATGACTCTGCCCCTACATCTTCTATTAACTTTGAAAATTTCAAATCGACATTCGATGGATCTATATTATGATTTTCATAATCTTCTCCTGAAGTAATGTTCTCTTGTAATAGACCAAACGTATCTTTTAATAATCATTCCATATAATCTGTGTTTGATTAGTTCACTTGTATAAGTAATTGCTCTATAACTGATGTGGTACATGGTGCATCTTTTTCTGTACCTTAGCACCAGTTGTATGATCCTCTCCATGCTGATTCCAAATAATATATCCATAAAAAAAATCATTCGATATTAAATGACTCTTGACATCTTTTGTGGTATGAAAATACCTATTAGTAGAACTCTAAAATCATTGTTAAAAATTAAAAGTTTTAGTTAATTTGATTATGATAAAGTTAGGAAGTAATTAATAAGATTAATAAAATCATAAAGTTATATTGTGATGAAATTGAATATTGCTAAATGAAGAAGATATATAGGCCGACCAGATCACTATTTATTTTTTAATACTATTATGCATGATGTAAGAAGTTGATAAGATATTAAATGATATAAAACTATAATGAGATGTGAAAAGAAATACATAAAACTAAGATGAGATGATCTAAAATTTGTTAAATTTTAAAATTTTATAAAAACTTTAACAATGAATACAAAATTTATATCAATTAAGATTTCAATCACACTTAAAAAATAATCAATAAATAATTTAGAAGAAAGAAAAATAATAGAAATCATCAATTTAACGATTCAAATCATACGCCAATATAAGGAGAAATGTTCTCTGAAGGTTGACATGATTTAATATTGCAATTTCAATCAACACATTCGAACTCAAGTGAGAATGACAAGTTTTAATCTTAGTTGTTGTGATAACAACAAGCCCGACTTCCAAAACTCATCCCAATAATTTTCAGATTAAGTTATAGTGAAATACCAGAAGAATAAAAAAGAACTAATCAATAGAATACAACTACAACATCATGTATTAATGGCATTACGAACCAACATTTTTTAGCATTGGAGTCCATAGATCTTATGCATTCTAATAATTGTAAACTAAACAAATAAATATTCCTAGCTACTAAATATATAAGAACATATAAATTATTCTAAACTTATACATATTATTGATATATCCCTCTAAAATTTATAAATGAAGCGTGGATCGCAAGTTAAAGCATTTATATAATTAAATTAAACGCTTCAATGAGACGAGTTCAACAATGCTAGAAACGGGTTAAATCGAACCTAAATGAGCTCAAACCAAGCCCAAAAGCTATATATAAAAACTTCGAAATACTGATTGGATGATCAAATGACTTCTAAATTTAACGTGCTTATAGTCGAATCGAGCAGCTCGATATGATGAATCCAATGAGCCTAATATCACTCAAATCGAAGGTCATTTGAATGGTCAAATCACCAAAAAGATATCTATGATCAAATGAATCTATACGAACCGTCCGATGGAGTGTTTTGAGATTTTGGCTACAATGACCAAAATACTCCTTTCATTCTTGTCATGAAGGGGGGGGGGAAGAGAGAGCTAGAGACAAACTTGGGAAAAAGCTGGGAGAGAGCTAGAAGTTCGAAGTTCGTCATTACTATCATAGCCGCTGATTGCCGCCTATTATCGTCGTCGACTACCACCAACAACCGTTATAGTACAACTACCACTGCATAGCTATTGTAACTTGATTCTAGAATTCCCATTATTAGAATTTTCTACATACAATCTTGTAATCCTATTGTTATGAAGATTTAAACTCTATATTCCAAATCGGAGATATAGTGGAGCATTTTTATTGGGCTAGGCCTTGTGATTTTTTTCCCTTCTTTCTGGAGATTTTTCATTTAAAAATTCTGGAGTTTCTTATTTTATTTTTAACTATTTGGGTGTATGTTGGATTTCCATACAAGTTAAGACGTGAAGTTTGATTCTACCGCAACTGGTTTTCTGGCACGCAATAGTTTGGCATCGTCTGTGAGATACATTATCTTTACATCTTCACAATGATTGACAATCGTACTTCAAGTTAAGAGCAACACCATCTATATGATGGAGAGAATTCTACTTTGGAATAACACATATGAAGCATGAAGAAGCATCAAATGTTGATCCTTCAGTTCATATTAGAAGCTGGGGTGCAACCCTTATTCTCAAAGATCATCTACATCAATATTCTAGATATCTAATTGATTATTAGTTAGAGAAACAAATCAATGATGGGGAGTCATTTCAACATTGAAAAAAAAGACATAGCTTCGCAAATTATGATTCTTCAATCATACTCATAAAAAAGCCAAAAATCAAGAAACAACTCTAACAAACAACCTCAAATATGTCATAACTTTGTACCTACTCCACACAGGTTAATATCATTGAGTAATACTCTGACAAATAATCTCAGAAGAATCAAAATGTTTAACCTCTTCCACACAGATTAACGTCATACTTTGACAAAACAACCTCGGATGAGAGTTAAAACTCTTCAAATTCTTTAAAAAATTAAAAACTTTTTTAAAAAAACTCACGTTCTTTTAAAAAATAATAATAATTAAAGAAGAAGAAGAAAACTCTTCATATTCTTAATATATATATATATATATATATATATATATATATATATATATATATATATATATATATATATATATATATATATATATATATACTTTCATCTTCCTATAAAAAGAGAGAAGAGAAAATTATTCCTATTATAAATAAAATTTTTTTGTCTCTTCCTCTCTCTCTTTCTCTCTTCATGTCTCTCTCTCCCTCTCTCTCTCTCTCTCTCTCTCTCTCTCTCTCTTTCTCTCTCTACATCTCTTTCTCTCCCTTCTCTCTCTCTCTCTCTCTCTGGAAAAAAAAAATTGGGGGGCTCACAACTCTCTCTCTCTCTCTCTCAAAACCAAAACCAATATATATAGTAATATAGGCAAATTATCACTTTATATATATAATAAAATAAATATTAATAACTAGTTAATTAATTAATTAATTAATACACATAACACATAATTATAAATCAAAATATTTTTTAGTTGGGGGGAGGGGCAAATGATATATTTCTCTAAAATTTATAAATGAAGCATGAATCTCAAGTTAAAGCATATATGCAATCAAATTAAATGACTTAATGAGATGAGTTCAACAATGCTAGAAACAGGTCAAACCGAGCCCAAATGAGCTCAAACTAAACCCAAAAGCTACATATGAAAACTTCGAAATACTGATTGGATGATCAAATGACTTCCAAATTTGATGTGCTTATAGTCAAATCGAGTGGCTCAACAAGATGAATCCAACGAGCCTAAGATCACTCAGATCGAATTTTATTTGAATGGTCAAATCACCAAAAAACTATCTATAATCAAATGAATCAATGCAGACTGTTTGATGGAGTGTTTTGAGATTTTGGCTATAATGATGAAAATACCCATTTCAGAATCCTATAAATAGAATCTCAATCTTATCATGAAGGCGGGGGAAGAAGAAGGAACTAGAGGCGAACTTGGAAGAAAGCTGGGAGAGAGCTAGAAGTTTGAAGTTCGTTATTACCACCGTAGTCGTCGATCGCCGCCTATTATCGTCGTCAACTGCCACCAACAACCATTACAGTCCAACTACCATTGCATAGCTGTTGTAACTTGATTCTAGAATTCTCATTATTAGAATTTCCTACATGCAATCTTGTAATCCTGTTGTCGGGAAGATTTAAACTTTGTATTCCAAATAGGAGATATAAGGGAGCATTTTTATTGGGCTAGTCCCCGTGGTTTTTTCCCCCTCTTTTTGATGTTTTTTCACTTAAAATTTTTGGAGTTTCTTACTTTATTTTCAACTATCTGGGTGTGTGCTGTATTTCCATACAAGCTAAGACGTGAAGTTTTATTCTGCCGCAACTAATTTTCTGGCACACAATAATTATTATAATCTAAATCTATATATACATATTAAGAACATATAAATTATTCTAAACCCATATATAAAAACTTTATTATAATCGAAACCCATAAATATTCTACAATCTAAATAATATTATTAGTATTTATCAAAACATATAAATCTTAAGCTAAACTTGTTTGAATAACATATAAATCTGAAGCAAAATATATAAATTCATAGAAAATGAAAGCTACTAAGAAAAATCAATAATACATGCTCAAAATCGACCGACGAAGTAAGTGGCCAAAAATCCTTTGCGAGACCCAAAAAATTCGATTGGCCTTTCATGGAAACAGTATATATCAATAGACCAAACAATAATCTTACTTAAAAATAAGAAATCAAACCTAGAAACAGAGAAAAATGTAGCTGGAAATGAAAGGGAGAACCAGCTGGCCGAGACACCTTCACACAGTTTGGTAACTAGGGATTTAGGGTTGGGTGACAAAATTGTTGTTATAATAGATGGTGTCTATGAAAGTAGTTTTAACCGTTGTTTATTATGGCGGTTTAAATGACCATTTATAACGGTGATTTTTAACGCTATTATATTTAAAAAAAGATAGCGGTTTAATTATTGTTGCTATGTACTATAGCCTTTGCACAGTAATTTTAGTAGTGTTTCTAAGAATTATCTTTGTCAATTAGATCACCAAAATTTTAATCTATTACCATCTATGTGATCATAACACTAAGATACATAATGTGGTATGCTCAAATCACCAATTAAAGGCAATGATTTAGTGGCTATCCACTTATTGCTAGTGCTTGACTTAGCCTAAGTTTGAGGTAGGTGGCTTGATTGTGTCAACTCAGAGGTATATCATCCGGACATAGTTTGATTATAGAATGACACAATCTATATCATTTATTATATAATAATTAGAAATATTTTGGATAAGAATTAGTGTTCCCTTCTTCAAACTATAAATAACACTTAATTCAACTCACTTGAGAAGATTTTTGAAGTTCTAATCTTCAAAGAAATTTAATAAATAGCTCCTATCCATAAGACCAACATCCGAATCTTCACTTAATGCGGCATTTGTTGACTGTGTCAAGAATTATGTTATAAGCTCGCTTTTCCCAAAACTGTAATTTGTGGGACTTGTATTTTAATATTAATATAATTATAATGTTTATTTTAGTTAAGTATAATTAGCAACTTTTCATCTTAAGCTTAATATCATTAAGGATTTTCCTATGCCTCTAACATCTGATTAGTAATGGTTGCATAAGGTGATGGTTGGAAACCAAAATTTAAGGACTTTAAATTGGTGACCAAATGCCTCATAAGAGTCATAGGCTGTTTAACAACATAGCTTAAAGACCAAGGAGGGCCTATATACCCTCTACTCTCCTTAATTTAATCCAGAGTAATGATAAGGAAAAATAATGAAAGAGTGTCTTAGCTTCTTATCACCTTCATTAAAATCCTTTTGGCATTGCTATAAGCCTGAGATAACAACTAAAATAGGGAATGAGTGAGTTGGCTTCACTGTAACACAACAATCAAATAAGGTTTGGATTAGCTTAGCCTAATATTAAGCACAATCTAGGAGTAAACTCCAAATGATTTAAGGACAAAATGACATATTTAAACTTGTAAGACTAATAGGGCTTTGAATTGGAATAAAGGTATGCTATGAAGGCTAATTTATGTTGATCATGCATTACGACTTAATGAACTAACATAAGATAATGAGACTCAATAGGTCAAATTGACCAGATTTATGGGTAGTTAAGTGCACCCAGGGGGTGGCTAAGTCTTGAAATAGGAGTAGCCTAATTTTAGTTCTATCACTTTAACTCTTTATTTAGTTGGAATACATTTAATAGGTTTTGTTATGCCAATTATCAAGCAGGCCAATAAGGCTTGAGTATAGCTAGTTTAAAATTATTGGACTCATTAAATTTGATTAAGTAGTCCAAAACTGAGCTAATAGCCCAATTGGACTTGATTTAATGAACTTGGTTCAATCAAATAAGGTAATTAGGCTTAATCAACTTTTATGGCCTAACTTAAGGGACTGGAAGCACAAAGGGATTTACTTTGAGTTAAATTAAACCAAATTGGTCATAGATCAATGAGTTAAGAGTTAACCTAAGTCTAACTTGGATTAAATTTGATGTCTGTATGAATGACAATAAAACTAACAAAATCTTTCTAGAGTTAATCATGCATAATGTGACTCCATAAGAGTAATCAATGCTTAATTTAACAAAATCAAGCTAGGCTTCATGGCTTATTTGGTTCAACTAAAACTTCTTCAAGTCAATGAAGATAACTTGGCTAATTAGGCCATATTTGAGGCTAAATTTGGACAACACTACCTAGTTAAGTCAACCACAACTAAGTTTGAACACAATAGCATTTATGTTAACCAAAGCCCAATGAATTAGACTAAGGGAAAAATTGTAAATTTAAGACAAAAAATTAAGTGATTTAGATTATTTGAATTAACTAAAAAGTATAAGTAAATTGAGACTAGATCCATTAGTTTTGAATAGGATTCAATAAGGACCACTTAGGTCACCCATAAGAATTTGTTAAGGGCCAAAAGTCAATCATAATTTATATCAAGTCAACCATATAAATCAATCATGGTAGTTTATTAGGATCATAATTAGCCTCCTATTATTATGCCTATGTAATTTGATCTTTTATTAAAAAAAATCTAGAAAGTTTAAGTTAAGCAAAGTGATTAGATCATACTAATGAGTCTTTAAACATACCAAACAATTAGTGTAGTTCTTAAAAATTAGCTCAATATCAAATGACATCTTATCCGTAGATATCACATCAAACATTAATTGTTGAGACATTTTAAAACTTTCATAATAACTTTTCTTTAAAAAAACTTTTAAAGAAACTCTTACAAACACGAGAGAATTTCCTTTAAAAATATAGTGATTTAGAATATTGGTTGTCATCAAGAATCCTCCATGGAGAATCATGAATAAATATATACAAATTTGCTAGTTTAGATCTCCAACAAAATCAAAGGAATCTAAGAAGTTTGAGTTAGCCAAGGAGATTAGATCATACTAATGAGATTTTTGGCACACTAAATAATTAGTGCAATTTTTAAAGTTATTCTAATATTAAATAGCATCTTAGTCATAGATATCACATTAACCATTAATTAGTGAGACATTTTAAAACTTTCATAATAATTTTTCTTCTAAAAAAACTTTTAAAGGAACTCTTCGAAACACCCGAGAATTTCTCTAGCAACACAAAGTGATTTGGAATAATGATTGTCGCCACAAATCTTCTCTGGAGAATCATGAATAAATACATACAAAAATTTTAGTTTAAACATCCAACAAACTCATTTTAAATTCTAATTGCAGTCAACTATATGATGAATTTATCAATTTTTAAATCTTATTTTTTATCTACATGCAATCAAATGAGAGTTTCAAAGCTATGCTAATATCTAAATGTTGTCTCCCATGTTGCTTTCTGCTTATGTACAAAGATCTTCTTCAATGTCCATTGATTCGCCAAAGACTCGAAACCTCTAAACTTTTAAAGATCCTACTTTTATAAGTAGGGCTAAGAAATTAGCCCGAAGATTGTTGATCGCTCGAAAATCGACTCGCATTTTGGCTCGAATCGAGATCGACTAGAAGCAAATGAGCCCATTTTTGAGCCAAATTTTTTGACTTGATTTCGATTTGCATGCACGGATCGGTCAATTGACTCGTGATCAAATTGAATTTGTGCGACTCGCCACTCGGGAATCAGGCTGTCAGGTCACGGGTGAGACCCGAATGCTGATTTCCGCCTGATCAAGGGCATCGTACACCAACGGTGGAGATGGAGTTCATTTATGTCTTAATTCTTATAACCTCATTTTTTACCTCGATGGTTCGAGACTTTTCACTCTATAGTCGCTTAAGCCCACTCTTCCTCTTCTTTTTATTCTTCTCGTGCCCTTATTTTTTTGAAAGCGGTGTCTCATCTCTCACGATCTTTCGATCCACCCTCTATTATTGCGGTGTCGAGATCGAGGTGTTCCAAAAAGAGCTATTATCTTTTTTTGGCCTAACTTGTTCAATCCCTCAGTGGCTTGTTTTGCATCTTTGCCTTAGATTTACTCACGCAATACACAATAAACTACCTACTTGTTTCATTTCCTAAATCTGCAGGTATTTTATGCTATGATGTGTTATTATAAAGATGTAGTTATTTTTTGTGTTTTTATGAGATGTCGATAGTATATTTGTGTTTCTATTCTTCAAAGCTTTTTTCGGTTATTTCCATATTTGATTTCAGTTTTTTCAATTATTTCCATGCTTGAGCTCTTCTAAACTTCAGAGATTTTGATTCTTTCAGTGATTTGGGATTAACTTTATGCTGCTTTATTTTAATTATAATATGATTTCATGAGTACCTTTAGATTTCATGATGCTATAATAATAGGTTAGTAACATAACTAAGTGTCCAAGCTCATGATGTGCATCTCTATTTTACAACGGATGAAGTTATATCTCATTTTTTTTAGCTGCATGTCAGCTTTATTGTGTTCTCAATCTTCTGCTTGGAATATAATATGGAATTGTAAAGGCTGAACATGTAGACCTTTTGTCTTGATTGTGCTGCCCTAAACCCTAATAAATTATGGGGGAGTGGGGGTTCTGCATGTCAACCTCATTGTGTTCTGACTTCTGAATCTTTTAATCAATTAAATTTTATCATGTTGTGTCCAAGCTCATGTTGTGCAATACTATTTTATTGCACATGAAATTACATCTTAATTTTTTTAACTACATGATAGCCTTATTGGGTTTTGAATCTTCTGCTTAGATGTTGGAATATATTGGGGAATTATAGAAGGTTGAACATAGCCACCTTTTGTCTTGATTGTGCAAAACTCAATTTTAATATAAGGAGTGAGGGTTCTGAAAATATTTATGGAAGGCTAAACACAGCTCTCATTATGGGGGAAGCATATGATTAATTTTTATGCTCATTTTTAGGTTGCATGATTGATGAAGCATTATGGTGTTTATTTTTGATATGTGTATGGGGGACACCACGTATATCTGAGGGTGCCTTATTAAGGTGATCGGGTATGACATCAAGAAATGGTGTACTATCTCGAGAGATAGAAATCACGTCCCTATAATGTACCTAATCACCTAATAAGGACTCCTAAGGCATGATGGGTCTTCAAATATACTAGAGATTTTTCTCCTACTTTACATGGATAAATAAAGTAGGATTTATATTAAATCGGATTATAAAGTTCCCTATGGAGGTAAGCCCTCATAGTTAATTACATCCTAAATAAGGTGAATTTCTTAGGAATATTCTTGTTTAAAGTATGCAATTGTTGTTTCTAAAGATTTTAAAGATAGAACTATCAATAAATTGGTTATACTTGGAAAATCAATCGGGATAGATAAAAAAGGAGAGACTTATTATCGAAGCTAAAGGAGATGAGTAGGGAATGCTTATGATACTAAGAAACCTAGTAGAATTATATGTTTGAGTTGAAATTTTATTAGAAGACTGTGGCTTATAATCTCGCAATACAATATTATGGAAATGCCTTAGAGGTGAGGATTTATACTTGTAGCATGAAGGAAACAGTCTAGGGAGCTTTAGCGAGGGACAAAGCATATCCTAAATCTAAGTGAATATGGGTATATGGTTTACCTCTACAAGAAAGAGTAAACCACCCGACTGTTGGACTTATAATAGCTTGGAGTGGCAGCCAGCTAACTCCTCTTACATTTTAAAACTATGTAGACAAGTCATATGATTTTGCAAGATAGTTTGGTTGTTATTATTTAGAAAGAAACTAAAGTCCTTAAACCCACTCTCTAAGAGACTAGAGCATGAGTGGTATGAATAATGACTTAGTTTAATGCAAATCTTATCAATTTTTATTTGATTTTTGACTCTTTATTTTGACAAAGGCCATAGGATTTTTTATATTTCTAAATGCATGTTGAAATGAAGTTATTGGCTAAATCAAAGAGAAAGAGGTATTTTTCACCATAGAGGAGACCCTCAAAGGTCAAGTCTTCCCCTATCATGCAAGGATATAAATCCTCTCTTAGGAAGAGTGATATAATATAGATGCATGATATTAAACATATAATATTTAGTTAAGAGGTTGCTAAATCTTTTAGTTATCTTGATTTAATGCTTAGGCTTTATGTGAGGTTATGGGTTATTTGGAAAATTTAGTTATAAGTTGTAGTTGGGGTAGAAAGTTTATTTTTCCTAAGAGCCTAATCGGATCCAGGCCATACATTAAATCACCATTCATAAAAAAACTAGAAAAAAGGCATGCCATTTCTATTACTCAATTGTAAACAAAACATCAAACAATTTTATAAATCTAACACAAAAGAATAATTTCGGTTGGTGCATTTGCCTAAAAGAGAAATGGGTAACCGAGCTCTAGCCTTATACAACCCAGTATATGAAATAATAATTACAAATTTACAAAAGAATAAATGCTATGAGGGGTCTTCATTCCTCATATCTCTTTCATTTCTTCATTTGGTTTGCCTCTTTTGATTTAGTAGGATTCAAGGCATCACATGGCACCCTAAGATCAAATCTTCTGGCCAATGTTCATCCTTAACCCCCATAGAATTAATCCTAATTCCTAATGCAAAATTACATCAAAATAGGAAAAGTAAATCTAACTACACCTGCAAAAATAAGTGTTGGCTAAACATACCATATAAACCAAGTAGTTATATGGATAATTTGGACTTAGCACCCTACACATAGGTAACCAAGCCCACCTGCCCTAATTTAGATTATGCTTTGGGGTTAAGCAACCAGCAAAAGAGAGCATTTATATTTTTTAAGCACATCTTAAGCATAATCTTATGCAAAAAATAGGATTAGGCTAATCACGACCTAACATCCAGTCTATGAAGCATACACCTTAACATCCAATCTAAAATAATACATCATAAAATAAGACATTCATCACACCATGCACCACCCTAACATAAAGCTAGAAGTGGTGACTTAATTCTAAAGTGTGTGCATTAAGTCTTGTGTGGTATGCCTTAACTAAGCTTTGTTAGAATTTTCTAAGTATGCAAGGGTGTTTAATCATAAAAAATTGATTTTATTTTAAATGATTTAGTTAATTTGGGAATTTTTACTTAATGTTTTCTTTTGTTCCACTTGACATACTCTTAACAACTAAGTCTTATAAAAAGAAGAAAAGAGAGGATTACTCTCTTTTATCTCTAGCTTAAGTCACTTCCAAAGCATATTAATTAAATGAATTCTCTTTAGTGAATGGATTATTATATATTTTTAATTAATCCTAGGTTTAGGTTCACTTAAATAATCTCATTTAATAAGAAAGGTATCTGGAGATTAATTGGAATTAATTACTATCACATAACACATATTTATTCATTTCTTTCCATCATATATAGCATGCATATGACTAAGTCTTAAACATATCTATACATGCAATATGTGTTGGCACACTTAAATGATGAATATGAACATGCACATCATTTTGATTGAATTATTTTTATCATATTAATTTAAAGCACTATCTAGATTCTTATGCAAAAATACATAGGAATGAAGTTAAACAGGTACGTGTCATTATTAACAAAGGAAGTAAGGTAATTCAACGACATCCTTGGGGCTAGCTAAAGCATTGTATTCCTGGGATATCCAGACTAAATACCATTTGCATCCAAACACATGTAGGTTGGCATACATGAATGTAAGACAGAGAGTTTCTAACCACATGATTAATTAATTCTATCACTTAAATAATGGCAAATGCATGTGTTTTGGTAAAAGAAAGAGGGGTTTTGACTCCATAATTAAGTACACACACATGTATATGAGTCATAAGCTAGTACATGCCATTATTAACTAGGGAAGTGAGGAAATCAATGACCTCCTTGGGTCTAATATGTCATTATTTAATTCTTAAGGACAATCATATTAAATAAGCTTATTTAAATAAACCAAAGTTTCTTAATGCCACTTTTGATTTTATGTTCAACTTGATTTAAGAGATGTGAGAAATATTTGCTAATCCAAATCCCATTCCCCATATGTGTGAGTTAATTTGATTTAACAAGAAGCAATTAGATTGATTTTATGGATTGATTAAGTTAAGCATGGATTAAATCAATTAATTAAACCCTTACCTATATTACCTTAAGGTAATTGATTAAATGATTATGAGCTAATGTAATATTCAAATAAATTAAAATTCAATAGCAATGCTCCTATAAAATAAAAAGGACCTAATGCAATTAGCTCATAATCATTTATTAATTAAGTTTAAGGAACTATTTTAATTACTTTCATGATTTTGTCACACATGTGAGCTAATCATAATTTCATTAAACCTCTTTAGGTTCTTGAACACCTAAAGCTCTGCCCAAGATTAATTAAAGAAAATCAAATTTTCAATTAGGTTTTTTTTAATTTAATTAAATGATTAATCCATTAATTCATTTCTCTTTAATTAATTATCAAAGTTAATTGATTATCTTTTGAAATGAGATGGGCTTAAGGGAAAAGGTAGCGAAAGAGGTCCCAACCTAATTCTATAAGCCACCTACTTGATCAAGCATGATTTAATATGATTTGAAATTTAACTTAGCTAATTAAGTCATTAATTAATTAATTAATTAATCATTAATCAGCATTTCGGTTGAAAAGAGAAGGAAACTTAGGAAAAAAGATTAGGAGGGAGGCCCCAATCCAATTCTCTAAGCCCCCTTACTATTCAACAGTGATTAGGGAGTCCAAATAGTTAATTAATTACTGTTCATATACTTAATTATCCCTTAATTAAGTTAAGAAGCTAATTAAGGATTAATTAATCAGTCCTCATAATTTAACATGTAATAAATCCCAAAAAATTATAGGAGGCATAGGTCATCCTCTCAAATAATCTCAAAAATTTTTGGATCAATCACTTGAATGATTAGAGAGTAATTAAGCTAAGTTTTTAATTAAACCCTAATTAAACTCTATTTACTATTCAAAATCAATTGAAAATATTTTTATTAAATCCTCCTCTGAAATACACTTAAAATGAGCTATTATTTATATTTTTATATTTTTCTATAATTAGTTATGAATTATGAAAGTTTCAACCTTAAAATCTAATTAAATAGACTTAATTAAGCCTAATCCTATTAGTGCCATGTGGTGCCACAAGATTGGCTATTTAAGTTGTCACGTCTGTGCACTGAGTCAGCTAGCGGTGGATATGTAATTGATCTCTACCGTCGATCTTGGATTGGATGGCATAGATCAAACCCATGGTGTATAGGGGAGGAAATAGATGGATATATCATGATCTGATCAGAACTGTCTGTTACAATCATGCAGAACGGATGACCTGTGATCCTCCTTCCCGCGAGTGATGAACGACCAAGCCCGTCCGCCATGGATCGCTTTATCCGAGCTCACCTGAGCTTGGATACACTCCAAACTTAACCCACACCTTCGTGTGAAGGATCCATATGGATCCAACGACTATGATGAGCTTATATGCAAGTTTCCTTCAAAAAGAACCAACAAAATTTTTTTATATCTATGGTTTTGAGGAATTACCTCATCGGAGCTCAAGACTAGAGGTAGGATTGATGGAGGTAGCTTCGTCTAGTAGAGATGAGGCCCTGTTGAGAAGTAATTAAGTTTGTTCTAAGTGGATTACTCAATTGGCCAAGATTGGTGTTTTGGAGCTTTGACCTTGATTGAACTCCTTGCTTTAGTGGGTTTGAAACCTAGGGGAAGCTTCTGGTAGCCTCGATGAGGTATAGAGATGGTGTAGAAATGAATAATTGATCTTTAGTGGCGAATTGAGGGAGCTTGGATTGAAGATGGCCTCCCCTATTTCAGTTCTGCATGGAAAGAGGGAATGCTGAAGGTGGGAAGTTTGGGATCACTCTAGAACTTGCAAGGAAGCTCAGAATTATGTTAGAATCTCACATGAAGTAAATTGATGCAAATCTCATTCGAATTGAGGTGGTATATCCCTTGATTTGCTGAGTTGGACTAACGGGATGGTTTCCCATTTTTTGGCCGGCCAGTCACCGTTAGAGTGCTGGAGGGGTCTCAATCGAGTCCACGTGGCTCGATTGGGTTGGAGGAACTCATGGGAGGTGGCTCAAGATCTGATGTGGGGAGATCTTCTTGGTTTGATCCTTTGGGTGCTCGGCTTGTATGGGAGGTGAGTTAACTCACCTCCCCTTGGTCCATGGCTGACCTAGCATGAGTTAAATGGTCTAGGTGGGTTAGGTAAACCCTCATTTGGGTGAGTGAAGGCTGCCAAGGTGATAGGAGAGTGTACTTTGCCATTTATGGGTGGAATCCTATGTGAAGAGGGCTTAACCAATGGACTATGGCTTTGGATGGGGCCCACATGGCTTTTGGGAAAACTTTAGGCTGATCTAGGGTCAGTTTGTGCTGGGTTTAGTCAGCCATCAAAGTCCCATGGGTTGGTTTTATGGCTTTTGGCTTCATTTGGTCAAATGGGTTCATATGGGTTCATATTGGGTTGGGTTGACCAATTGGTTAAATTGGGTTAAACTAAGGTTAGGTTCAAATGATGATTTGAAGAGTTTTGGTTCAAGTGGTTTCAATCAATCTGGCTTAGGTTTAATTTTGGCTCACCTGGATTCATATAGGTCAAATGGGTTAAGTTGACCAATTTGATTTGACCAATTTGACCAAATTGGGTTGGGTTAAATGTTGGTTTATGTTCAATTAGTCAATTGAAAATGATTGTAGGCTTTGGTTTGAATGAATTTGGATTTAATTTGGATTTTAGCCAACTTGACCCTTTAGGTCAATTTGGACTAGGTTGGGTCAAGTTGACCAATTGGTCAACTTGGGCTCAATTACAGCTTTGGTTTAAGTTCAATAATCAATTTGGAATGAACTTGAGCCATTAGTTGCAATCAATTTAGGTTAGATTAAGATTTGACCCATTTTGGCCTTTTAGGCCAATTTGGGTCAACTTGGGTCAAATGACCAATTGGACTTGGTTTGGCTCAATTGAGGGTCAAGTCATATTCCGTCATTGATCATGAGTTAGTTTGAATCAATGGTTTCAATCAATTTGGTGTATGGTGGGTTTTTGGCTAGTTTAGGTTTTATTTGGGCTAAAGGTTGACTTGGTCAAAGACAAAGTTGACTTGGTTTGACCCAATTCAAGGTGGTTGATCATCCTAAGGTGATTGTTGATCATGATATGAGGCTTGGATGGGCTTGGTTCAATCCAATTTGGGTTGGATTACAATTTGGCTCAAAAAGCTCCTTTAGGCCACTTTAGGTCAAGTGGACCTAAATGGGTTAGTTGGTTTGGTTTTGGCTTGATTCAAGTTCAGTTGAACTTATATATGAGCCTAATATTGAAATATAAATCCAACTGTAATCAATTTGGACTCCAATAGATTTTGGCTCATTTGAAGTTTTCAAGCTAAAAGGGCTAACTTGGGCTTGACTTAGGTTGACTTGAGTTTGGTTTGATGGTTGTAGGTTTTATTTATATTTGGATAGATGATTGAAGGAATGATTGATTCAAGAGAAAATGAATTAATTTTGGCTTAGTTTAGATAGGATTTGGCCAAGTCCAAGGAAATGGCTTAAATGGATTGAATTAGGTTTTGGTTTAATTTTGGGTTTAGTTTTGGCTGATTGAATTTATATTTCATTTATATTTCAAAATATAAATGAATATATAAATGATTCAAGAGAAAATTACTTGAGTTTGGAGTGATTTGGAAGCAAATTTGACCAAGCTTAAGGATGTAGGTCAAGAGGGCTTAGGTGGAAACTAATTTAATTTGATTTATTTTTGGTCATTGGAAGGTGAGTTTCATTTATATTTATGAATATAAATGAATGAATAATTAATTTATATAGAAACCAATTGACTTTGGGTTGATTTGGGTTACGATTTGATTAATCTTATGGAGGTAGGTCCATATGACTTACGAAGGAATTTGGCTTGGTTTGATTTAGTTTGATTTGGTTTTGGTCATTTGAGTTTATATCTTATTTATATTTGTAAATATAAATGAAGGCATAAATGATTCATGAAGAGATCAATCAAATTTGGGTTGAATTGGGTGTAGATTTGGCTAAGTTTATAGAATTCAATCATAAGGCTTTAAGGAGAATTTTAATTTTGGATTTGATTATGGGTTCCATTTGGTTTGAAATTTGGATTTAGATTTTGTATTAGAGTTGAATTTGAGATTTGGTTTGAGAAGGTAAACATAGGTTGGGTTTAGGCTATAGGGCAGGCAAGTTTCCCTAAGTACCTAAGACATAACTTATCTCTATGGCTAACCCTTCTAAGTCTGTAGGCTTAGGTTAAGTGTTTACCTAATCCTTAGAAGTGTCTTAAGACTAAGGAGCTCTTAGTATCTATAAGAGTCCTAGATCTATGATGTAGAAGTTGAGAATTCACTCCAAAATTTAGGTCAACAAAAGGACCCCAATAGGTGTGGTGTAACTAACATGGCACACCGCACATATTGGCGTTGATCAAGATGATCAACAATGTCCAAAGGATCGTAAGCACTAATGGAAATGATCTATCCCTAAACCTGAGGCGTAGACAGAATCACGATCTTAGTGCAATGCAGCATAACTTATGCCAATGGCATAAGAGAGGGAGGAAGAATCAACTAAGAGATTGAGTGTATGAACCTTCCACTAGGGAAGCAGGATCGAGTTATCTGCTAGGATAAGGGTTTGAGTTTGATTGCAAATTTGATTTGGGGAGAAAAGATCTGCTGGGGATTAGGATTTATAACCCATCAGGGATGGGTGTTTGAACCTTCCACTAGGGAAGCAGGTTAAGGTTATATGGATTTGATTTGATTGATGGGTATCCTCTGAGGATAGCCTTTGGTTAGGTTTGCTGAATTTAAGTTCGATCTAGGCTCCACTAGGGGACTAAATCGATTTGCACCTCGCTAGAGAGAAATTTGATTTGATTTAATTAGTGTGCATCCACTGAGGATGAGAATTTTATTTGATTTGCTTGCTTATGATTTGGGGCTCCACTGGGGAGAGAATATGATTTGGTTTTAAGGGCACATCTGCTAGAGATATGAGCTCAGATCTATTGAGGTAAGGTGGATTTGATTTGATGGATTTCTTTAGTTTGCTTGGGGAAGTATCCATGGATAAGAGTGGATTTAATACATGGACCCTATCGGTGTGCAATGGATCTACTGAGAAGGGGCTATGTTAGCCTTGAACTATCTTAGATTTACAAATCCAAAGGAAAGTTTACTAGCCATCAGGTAGGACTAACCAACCTAAGGGTTGCCTTTTAGTGTGCTATGGTTAAGTCAGGAAGAAAACTTATAGACTTACATCTTCCTAAATAAGGAACCACTGGGGTGATTTGCTGGTAGCACAATAAATCAAACCCGTCTTAGGGCGTCTATTGAGTGAATGCCACTGTGGACTCATATTAACTCAAAAATAGTCAAGATTAATTTTATTTTAGATGGACCCATCTGTATGGATCCACTAAGAAGGCTAATATCGGTCCCAGTCCTATCTTAGATTTACAAATCCAAAGGGATAGTCTACCGCCATGGGGTCGAGCTTGACCTAAAGGGTGTCTTTATTCATATGCTTGGGAAGTGTGTAGATTTACATCTTCTAAAGTGGGGAGCAACTATTGGGGTGATCGATTGATAACACAATAAATCAAACTTGACCTAAGCCTGGCCGTCGGTGTGCAACGGTCATGCCGGAAAGAATGCGTAATTGTGGTGAAATATTTATTATATTCCTGCCTTCATCTATCCCCTTCCCTTTTGAAAAAGAGGATAAATGAAAATAAAAATATAAAACACCTCTTGTTGGGACACTACGCAGATCCACAGATATTCTTATTAAGGTGATCGAGTACGACATTGAGGAAAGATGTACTATCTCGAGAGATAGAAGTCACCACCCTACAATGGAACTAATCACCTTAATAAAGACTCCTAAGGACTATAGGTCTTCAGAATGTACCAGCGATTCTTCCCCTACTTTACATGGAAAAGTAAAGTAGGGTTTATTTTAAATCGGGTTCATTAAATTTCCTACAGGGGCAAGCCTCCATAGTTAATTACATCATAAGGAATATTCTCGATTAAGGTAAATGATTATTATCTCTAATGATTTCGAAAGGTTGGACTATCAATTGATTGGAGTTTTATTTTAAAGAAAAGATAAAGATAATGAAGAGTTCTTATCAAAGCACCCATGGTTGGGCTTTATATTGATTGAATTGATTTAAGAAATCGACTTACAATTCCATGATATAAGGTCATGGAAATGCCTAAGAGGTGAGGATTTATGCTCATATAAAGGAAGTAGCAACCTCTTAACCTAAATCTAGGAAGCTTTGGCGAGGGCCAAAAGCATGACCTAAATCTAAGGCAAAAATGAGTATTTGGTTTACCTCCATAAGAGAGAATAAATCACCCGACTGTTGGACTTACAACCGCCTAGGGGTGGCCACCAACTAACTCCTCCTATGATTTTAAATATTGTAGGCAAGTCAAATGCTTTTGCAAGATAGCTAAGCTGTTATTTATTTAGAAAGAGACTAAGTCCTTAAACACACTCCTTAAGAGACTAGATCATGTAGGGTATGATTTAATCACTTAAATCTAATGAAAGTTTTATTACATTTTATTTTTATTTTGTACAATCAATTTGACACAGGCTTTAGGATTCATATGCCTAATGCATAAAAATTAGATTATGGGCTAAAATCAACAAGATAAGGAGGTGTATTTCCACCATGGCTTTCAAAAGTCAAGCAAGTTCTCTGGCAAAGGTGGAAGCCCTTCAATCAAGAGTGAAATAATATGCTTTTTATGCATGATGTGAGAAAAGTAATACAACATCCAACTAAGGGGTTGCTAATTCTTTTATCTTGATTTATAACCTAGGCTTTAGGTGAGGTTATGAGTTATTTTATCTTTAGTTTTGAGTTATTTTGATTGGATAGAAAATTAATTTTCCTAAGAGCCTAATCATCATCCAAGCCATACATCAAAGCAAGGAAGAAACTAGAAAAGATGCCATCTTAATGCACAAGCTAAATAAATATCAATCAATTTATAAAGCTAGCACAAAAGAATAAGAGACCATTTATGGTTGGGCTCCAGTGCACAAACTCGAAAAAAAATATGGGTAGCCGAGGTCTACCCTTATACAACCCAGATTACAAATGAATTAAATACAATCACGAAGAAATTCATTATTATGGTGGTCTTCTTTCTTCTTTCTTCTTTCATCTTTCTTCTTTCATCTTTCTTCTTTCTTCTTTCTTCTTTCTTTTTTTGATTGGTTGGAATGTGGTTGCTCCAAAGGCTTCACATGGCACATAAGACATGATCTTATGACCAATGTTCATCCTAATCACCCATAACAATCATTCCAAAATCCTAATTGCAAAATTTCATGAAAATGGAAAAAGAAAATCTAACTAAAACCTACAAAATAGAGATTAGCCAAACAAGCAATACAATCCCAAGCATGTATATATATATAAATTGTACTTGGCACCCCACACATTATTAACTAAGTCCACTTGACCTATTTTGAATTATGCTTAGGGGTATAAGCACCTGCACAGCAAAAATATTTATATTTTTATTACAACGCCCCTTAAGCATAATCCTCTGCAGAAGATAATAGTTAGATTAAGATCGCTCTACCATTCAGTCCACGCACATATACCCTAACATCCAGACTAAAATAAAACATCACAAAATAAAAGCAAACATCAAATAATGCAAAATCTCTAGGGGTAGAAGTGGTGACTTAATAATGTTTGCTATTCAAGGTTCATGTGGTATGCTTAGCTAGGCTTTAAGGTTGAAGTTTTCTAACTGTGAAGATGTTCAATTTAGAGGGTGGTTTCATTTAAGTGATTTAGTTGCATTGGTTGATTTTATTTTGTATTTGACTTGGTATGAATGAATCTTACAATTAATTACTAAGTATTGTGAAGAGAGAAAAAGAGAAGAGAACTTCTCTTTCCTCCCTACCTTAAGTAATTTTTAAGGTAGATTCATATTTGATTATTGCTTAGTGAATATTTTATTATGTGTTTTAATTAATCCTAAGTTTAAATTTTCCTTAAACAAACCTATTCAACAATAAAGGCATTTTAAGATTAAGTAAAGTGAAATACTATCATAAAACACACAACACTTCATTTCTTTCCCAACATGTATAACATGCATATGGATGAATCCTAAATATATCTATACATGCAAATGGAGATGTTTAACACACCTTAATGATGAATGCTAAGAGAGTTACTTAAGAAAATTTGGATGCTTCATGATGCATGATTTTGTTAAGTAAAAAAAGAGTGATTCTTTTATCCATTTTTCATATGCATATTTACAAGTATAAAAGATATATGTGAATACGGTGCCATTATTAGCACCAGGGGTGTAAGGTACAAGACCTACTTAGGGCTACTTAAAGCCTTGCAATCTCGGGATTGTCCAAACTAATATACCACTTTTCTTAAATATATGTGCATGTACAAATACAAATGCATGGAAAGAGAATCATGCAAAAAATTGATATTTGTTTGGTTAATTTGTTGGTTGTTTAATTTATAGGTGTAAATGTGAGAATCCTTCTTAATCCATAACATGGAAGTGGGTAAGAAAGGATATAAGCAAGTGTTATGTTCTTTCAAAAGAACTATACACTTTGCAACTCCATCCAAATTCATGTTAAAAGAGAAGAGAAGGAAAGCCACACAATACACATCTTTATATTTATACTCACATGCAAGCTTATAAATAATCATAAGTGGCATATCTTTTAGTTATGATATTTGATTTATAAGTTTTGAAAATAATTTTGGATTTAGTAGTCATAATAGCCATTCATATTCTTACTTTAGACAAAACATGCAATTTGACATAAAGGAAATATTTCATTTTAATTTGATTTTTAAAAGACATGAATGCATGATTTTCATATAACATACACATTTAGCATGTTAAGAAAGAAATAAAGTGATGAAAGCATGTAAATGCATTCTCCCTAATTAATTCTTAAAGATAATCTTATGAGATAGGATTATTTAAAGTAAATCAAATTTATTTTAAAAAGATTTTTAGTTTTGTTTGAGTTTGATTTGAACTTAGGAAAATGTGAAGGGGTTTGCTGGTGTTGACCTCATTTTTAGGATGAGCTCTCAACCCCTCCATCTTAGACATAGGACTCCTCTTAGATTTAAGAGATCCTTAATCTTAAGACACATCTAGTGATTAGGTGGACACTCAACTTAGCCCTAGAAACTTAGAAGAGTTAGCCATAGAAATAGGTCATGCCTTAGGGGTGTGTCGACCTCATTTTTAGGATGAGCTCTCAACCCCTACATCTTAGACATAGGACTCCTCTTATATTTTAAGAGATCCTTAATCTTAAGACATACTTCGTTCCGGTTACGTATTGCTACTCCCTAGCCTGAGACTTGAAAGAGTTAGCCATAGGAATAGGTCATGCCTTAGGGGTGTTAGAAAATTTCTACCATAGCTTTAAACCAAATTCCTCTCTTCCTTCCTTCAAGTCAAATTTAAATCAATTCCAACTTAATTAATTTTCTCCAAACTCAAATCAATTCCACATGATTGAAACCCATGATTGAAACAAATGATTGAAGCTCATGATTGAAACTCCAAATCAAAATATTTTCTAAGTCCTTTGGTTCTCTCTCATAGACTTAGCCTAAATCAAATCTAAATCAATTCAAATTCGAGAAATTTTCTCACAACCCATTTATATTCTCATTTATATTCACATATATAAATGAAATATAAATTCAAATCAATCAAACTAAATCAAAATTCAAATCCAAATCAAAATCTTTCCTAAGTCCTTTGATCCTTCTCTTGGACTTAGCTCAAATCAAGTTCAAATCACTTCAAATTCATGAAGTTTTCTCATAACCCATTTATATTCTCATTTATATTCACATATATAAATGAAATATAAATTCAAACAACCATAACCAACTCCAAAGATCAAACTCAAATTCAATCAAAATCCAACCTAAGCCTTTCAAGTTAAAATCTTGTAACTTAGTCAAATCAAATTCAAACCAAGCCAAACCCTTGATTTTTCATCATGATTCAATCAATCCTACAATCATGAATCCTAATATAAACATAAACTTCAATCATCAAACTAACAATCAATTCAAAAATCAAACCCAAGTCAAGCTCATGTTCACCCTTTTGAACTTGAAATTGTCAAATGAATCAAAACCCATTTGACTTCAAACCACTTGCAAATGGATTTATATTTCAATCATAAGTCCATATGTGAGTTCAATCAAACTCAAGCTTTGACCAAGCCATTTGACCCACTTAGGATCACTTGACCCAAAGTGACCTAAAGTACCCTTATGAGCCAAATTCTAATCCCAACCAAATTGGATTGAACTAAGCCCTAAGCCTCTCTCATCATCATCAATGATGATCAATCACTCAAATTGGGTCAAACAACAAGTCAAACTTAAGGGTTGACCAAGTCAACACTTAGCAAAATGAAACCAACATAGCCAAAATCCATCATAGGCAAGATTGATTGAAACCATTGATCAAAACTCAGTCATGATCAATGTTTGAACTTGACCAAGTCAACATTTGAGCCTAACCTTGCCCAATTGGCCACTTGACCCAAGTTGACTTGACCTAAAAGTCAAAATGTGTCAAAACTTGATCTAAGCCAAATTGATTGAAACCAATGGGTCAAGTTCATTCCAAAATGATTGTTGAACTTGACCAAAGCTCAATTGGCCAACTAGACTAACTAGCCCAATTGATTTGAACTCTTGACTAAAGGTCATATTGAGCCAAAATCAAATTAAACAAAAATTGATTGGAAAAAAAGATACCAATTCATTTCATATGATCAATGAAACCTAAGCCAACTCATGACCTAATCCAAATAGGTCAAATGGGTCAAATGGGTCAAATTGGTCAACTTGACCCATTTGACATAAATGAACTCAATTGAACCAAATCCTAATATAAATAAAATTGAACCAAACCAAATCCACCAACACATTTCTAATGTCCATATGAACTTGACCCAACCCTTGGTTTGACCCAATTTGACCAATTGGTCAACTTGACTCATTTTGACCTAAATGGGTCAACATGAGCCAAATCACATCAAACCAACTCCAAATTCAATGAAACTTAGCCTAACACATTTTCAATTGTACCAAACATATTCAAATTGAAACCTAAGCTAAATGATCATTTTACCCATAGGCCATAGGGTAAATTTTGGCCAAATTCACTTGGAATTTAGTCAAATCATCTTCATGACCACTTGGCATCTCTTAGTGGACCAAGTGACACTAGTGAGCATGGTGCACTTGACCCAATGGGTTTGGGTCAGCCCAACCAAAGGCTAAGACCACTTCACTTGAAATTAAGCACATGGAATCCCTCCCACTTCAATTAAGCACATGGGAGCTCCACTCCCACTATACTCCAATAGGACACTCAGACTAAAAAAACCCCATGAGTCAATTGATTGGATCAAAATGGATAAGATCCTTCTGGCCATCGATTGCTTTGGGAGATATACTCCCCTAATTCAATTCATTTTCATAATTCTCAATTGATTAAGCTAGAAGTCAGAATCCATTTCCAAGCCTCCCAAGCTTTCTTGAATGATTTTGAATTTCCATTTTTTTGGTTTTCATAGGGAGCTAGAGATTCCATCTTAGCCAATCTCAAAATCAATTCCTCTTCAAGCACCCTCGGAGGATCAAATCAAACTCACTCCAAGCTTCACAAGTTCTCCAAGCAAGGGATGATCTTTGATCAAGATTGAGCTCAAGTGAAGGTGAGTTGGTCCATAGGAAGTTCCATCAATTTAAGCCTCAAACCTTCAACAAGCTTTTGTCTCCACTATGAAGCTACTTTGATCGAGCATGATGATCCTCGGCGGTATGCCATTAAATAGAGCTCAATTTAGCCATAGTGTGGTCCTTTGTGAAGTGAAGTTTCATCTCATGAGAAACTAGCCGTTGGATGTGATCTCCCTTGCATGATGATGGTGTGGGTTGAGGTTGGATTCAATGGCTCAATCGAGCTTCGAATCTTCCCTAGAAGATGGGCGGTGGCCATCTCATAGAAGATTAGGGATGAATCATGGCCATCCATCCACACATTTTGGATGGAGCCATGATTAAAACATAGATCCATTTAACCTTAGAGCGTGTTTAATCTTGTCGATCCTTGATCGGGGAGAAAGCATAGCTTGGCGTGACCGATGTGATACTTAAATAGCCAATATCACCATTGGCGCGTGCGTCAGCCTCCATGGCAGATGATTGGTATATAATTAGGGGATTAATTACTAATTAATCTTGAAACTTCAAATATTCATATCAAGTGTAGAAAAATCAAAAAATATGAAATAAATTGCATATGAAAGATAATTGAATGTAGAATATTATAAAATTAATTTTGATGGATTTTTTTAATAGTGTTATTTTCGAATTTGGGTTTTATTGGGAATATAATTGCTAATTACTCTTATTTAATTAATTCAAACTTCTTTGTATTGTAGTGGGATGACTTCTCTCCCTAATTTTCTTGGATTTATTATTTTAATTAGGGTAATTTGGATTCATTCTAATTACTCTCTTAATGTAATTAATTAAGTGTGTAATGTGGTTTAATCCTCTTATTGTTAATTAAGGTTTGTTTAAATGAATGGGAGATTTGGGGAATAATTTTGGGATATTTTCCTTGGTTATTTCCTTAAACCCCTTTCTTCCTTAATGTAAATTAATATTAATCACTAATTACTTAATTAATTTGATAAAATTCTAAAACCTTCAAGAACTTAATTTATCTTGGGTAGAGGTGTTCAATAACTTAAGTACATTAAGGAAATCAAAATCCAACTCACATGTGTGAGACGGATTATGAAATTACTTAACTTGAAACCTTCAGCTTAATTAATCATTAATCATGAGCCAAATGCATTACACCTTTTCATTCTTAGGTGCATTGTTGATTAAATTCCTTGTGTGATTTTATGTCATATCATTGGCTCATAATTATTTGATTAAGTATGCTAAGGTGGTGTAGGTAAGGGGTAATTAACACTTAATTCACTTAACCTAATCAAAATATAAAATCATCTAATCATCTAAAATTAAACTAAAATGACATACACATGTGGGAATGGGTTAGGACCAACAAACATTCTTTCACCTAAATCAAATAAACAAATTCAAATAAAATCACATTAAATAAACTTTGATTTCACTTTCTTACTTCATAGGATTGTCTTTAGGAATTAATTAGGGTGAATGAATTTATATTGCTTTCATCACTTTACTTCTTTCCTAACATGCTAAATATGTATGTCATATGAAATTCATGCATTCATATCTTTTAAATATCAAAATTAAAATGAAATATTTTCTTTATGTCAAATTGTATGTTTTGGCTAAAGTAGAAATATGAATGGCTACTATCACTATTAAATTAAAAATTATTTCAAAACTTATAAATCAAATATCAAAACTTAAAGGTATGCTACTTATACTTTATTTTTAAGCTTGCATGTGAATATAAAAATGTGTCTTATGTTTGCTTCCTCTCTTTTCTTAACATGGGTTGAATAAGATTTGCAAAGTGTATAGTTCATTTTAAAAGAACACAACACTTGCTTAATCTACTCTTATCCTCTTCCATGTCATAACTTAAGAAGGATATTTACATCTACACATATAAATTGCATAAACAAAATCAAAAATTAAATAAACATAAACTTTGCATCTTTCTTTCTTTTTTCATTTATTTCTTTTGTACATCCATATATATTTAAGGAAAGTGGTATATTAGTCTAGACAACCTTGGGGTTGCGAGGGTTTAAGTAGCTCTAAGTAGGTCTTGTACCTTACACCCTTGGTGCTAACAATGGCATCGTGCTCACTTATGCCTTTCATACATACACATGTGCATATGAATAAAGGATAAAAGAATACCCCTTTTTCTACTTAATAAAAATCATGCATCATAAAGCATTCAAATTTTCTTAAACATTTCTTAGCATTCATCATAAAGTGTGCTAAACATTTCCATTTGTATATAGATATGCTTAGATTCATTCATATGCATGTTATACATGTTGGGAAAGAAATGAAGTGATGTATGCTTTGTGATCTTAATTCACTTTATTTAATCTTAAAATGCCTTTCTTTTTGAATAGATTTATTTAGGGAAAATCTAAACTTAAGACTAATTAAAACACATAAGAAAATATTCACTAAACAAAATCAAATATGAATCCACTTTACGTAAGGTAGGGAAGGAAAAGGAAATTCTCTTCTCTTTTCCCTCTCTTTAAAACTTAGTAATTAATTATAGGATTCACTTAAACCAAAATAAATCACAAATAAAATCAACTAAACTTAAATAAAATCACCCATAAGTTGAACATCTTCACACTTAGAAAATCTAAACTTAAAGCCATAGCTAAGCATATCACACAAACCTTAAAGCACACACATTAGGTTAAGTCACCACTTCTAGCTTTAGGTTAGGGTAGTGCATGGTTTGATGTTTACTTTTATTTTGTGATGTATTATTTCTAGTTAGGATGTTAGGGTGAATGTACGTAGAATGAATGGTAGGATGATTTAGTCTAATCATTATCTTCTGTATGGGATTGTGCTTAAGGGGCACTGTAATAAAAATATAAATGCTTTTGTTGTGCAGTGTTATACCCCCCATAATCCAATAGGCCAGTGGACTTGGTTACCCATGTGTGGGGTGGTCAATATACATGCTTGGGATGTATGGTTTGTTTAGCTAATCTCTATTTTGGTGTTAGTTAGATTTACTTTTCCTCTTCATGTAATTTTTTTACAATTAGGATTTTGGAATGATGTTATGGGGATTAGGATGAGCATTGGTCATAAGATTCATCTTATGTACCATGTGAAGCCTTTAGCAACACCTTCCAACCATCAAAAGAAGAACAAAGAAGAAGAAAGAAAAAAAGAAAGAAGAAAGAAGAAAGAAGAAATGAAGACCCCATAACATGAATTTCCTTACTTGATTGTAATTAATTCATTTTAATGTCGGGTTGTATAAGGGTAGAGCTTAGCTACCCAATTTTTTTTTGGGTTTATGCAGTGGTGCCCGACCACACTTGGCCTTTTATTCTTCTGTGCTAATTTTATATAATGATTGATGTTTTGTTTAGCTTGTGCATTAAGATGGCATCCTTTTCTAGTTTCTTCCTTGCTTTGATGTATGGCCTAGATGACATTTAGGCTCTTAGAAAAACAAATATTCTACTAAATTAATTAACTCAAAATTATAAATAAATAACTCATAACCTCACCTAAATCCTAAGTTAAAATTACGATAAAAGAATTAGCAACCCTTTGGATGATATATTTCTTTTAACATCATGCATAAAAGCATATTATTTCACTCTTGATTGGAGGCTTCCACCTTTGCCAGAACTTGGCTTGACCTTTGAGAGCCATGGTGGAAACACCTCCTTATCTGATTTTGGCCCATAATCTTTCTTGCATTAGGCATATGAATCCTATAGCTTGGTCAAATGATTGTCCAAAATAAAAATAAAATATATGAAAATTTTGCATTAGATTTAAGTCATTTGAAGCATGCCCTTACATGATCTAGTCTCTTTAGGGAGTGTGTTTAAGGACTTAGTCTCTTTCTAAATAAATAACAACCTTGCTATCTTGCATAAATATAAGACTTGCCTACATGAATTTAAAATTGTAGGAGGAGTTAGTTGGCGGCCACCCCCAGACGGTTGTAAGTCCAACAGTTGGGTGGTTTATCCTCTCTTATGGAGGTAAACCAAATACCCACTTTTGCCTTAGATTTAGTTGTGCTTTTGGCCCTCGCCAAAGCTCCCTAGATTTAGGTTAGGTTGCTTCTCCCTTGGGCCATAAGTATAAATCCTCACCTCTTAGGCATTTTTGCATTATGGAATTGTAAGCCTAAATTTCTAATAAAATTTAACTCAAAATTAAATTCAATTTCAAAATGTAAAGCCCAACCATAGGATAGTTTGATGCTTACTAGGCTTCCTAGTATCTTAAGCATCCTCTACTTATCTTCATTTGGCTTTGATAGAACTCCTCTCTTGATCAATCCACTTGATCTTCTAAAATAAACCAATGATTGATAGTCCTACTTTTCAAAATCTTTGGAGACAATGATCATTTACCTTAATCGAGTATTCTTAAGAATCTCATTCCTTAGATGTAATTAACTATGGCTTGCCTATAGAACTTTAACGAACATTTAAAATAAACCTACTTTACTTTTCCATGTAAAGTAGGGAAGAATCTGGTACATATGCAAACCCATTGTCCTTAGGAGTCCTTATTGAGGTGATTAGGTCCATTGTAGGGTGATGACTTCTATCTTTCGAGATAGTACACCTCTCCTCAATGTCATACCTGATCACCCTAATAAGAACATCTGTGGATCTTTGTGGTGTCCAAATGTAAAGAGTATATTTCTATCTTCATTTTATCCACATAGATTGAAGATGGAAGTATACACTTAGAAATTTAATTTTCACCACAATTTTTTGGCGACTCTTGGGATGGTTCCTCTCTCCATCTTTGGTAAATGATCATTGTCTCAAGTATCGATATGGTTTATATGTGAATCCATGACTATCTTTCTTTCCATTGACACTTAGCTTATTTCATCCTTAAGTTAAGCTAGCCAACATTTTTAGGTTTTAGGACCTCACCCGTGTTGGTCTTAAAACCCCGTTGGTTCTCAATGGGTGAAAATAAAATTAATAAAGAAAATGATCAAAGACTTCCTCCTTACCATTTTTATGGTAAGGAAAGGTTCATTCTAAAATAATAAAGACAAAATAAATCCTTCATAAAAATCTTGCTTTTCAAAAAGCACTCTTTCAAAATGCACATAATAAAATGTTTTGCACAAAAATTTTCCTAAATCACCTTCATCAAACAATCTTCATAATTGTTATATATAGGATCATCTTTACAAAAATAAGATTCCAACAATCACATTTTCTAAAAGCACAAATGAACTTCTTCACTCAATTCATTTTGATGTAGACTTCATTTTCAAAATAAAATTCAAAATCATCTTTCAAAGCATACAATTTGAAGATGGGCCTTCCATTCAATACATCCAAATGTGTTGATGGATGTTATCTTCAAGAAAAAAATCATAACTTTGAAATTCCACTCAACACATTCCACATGTGTTAGGTTGGGCTCATTTTTCAAAAGCACATATGAAACCTCTCCATTCAATATAAATTTATTGAATGGAGGTTTCATTCCAAATAAAATAATATTATTTTGAAATGCCACTTAACATATTTCATATATGATTAGGTTGGAATTTCCTCTTTCAAAAGGCAATAAATACACATGAAAATACATCTTTGAAAATAAAACATAATCGATTTCCATCTTACATAACCAAATTTGTTAAATGGAAATCTCTCTTTTCAAAATCAACAAAAATAAAATTTTAAAAATATATTTGAAACTTCATTCTAGCATATCCCACTTGCTAAAGTGAAGTCTCCCTTTCAAAACACAAAATTTGAAACACATTCTTAGAATTTCATTTAGCATACTCAAATTTGCTAAGTGAAATCTCCATTTTACAAAATTTCAGAAACACTTTTGGAACTTCATTCTAGCATACCACATTTGCTAAAGTGAAGTCTCCATTTTTCAAAATAAAATCCAAAATAAAATGAAATACTTTTGGAACTTCATTTTTTTTAGCATACCATATTTGCTAAAGTGAAGTTTCCATTTTTTCAAAAAACAAAATCAAAAATAAAAAAATTTAAAACACATTTTTTAGAGTTTCATTTAGCATACTTAAATTTGCTAAGTGAAATATCCATTTCACAAAATCTAAAGCACTATTGGAACTTCATTTTTAGCATACCATATTTTGCTAAAGTCTTCATTTTTCAAAACAAAATCCAAAATAAAAGAAACACATTAGGAATCCCTTAGCATACTTAAATTTGTTAAAGATCCTATTTTTCAAAATCAAAATCTCTAAAAAAATAAAAGAAACACATTAGGATTTTCTTAGTGTTCTTAAATTTGCTAAGAAACTTATTTTCAAAAAATTTCAAAAAAAAAAAACAAAACACACTTGGATTTTCTCATTTAGCATACCCAAATTTGCTAAATAAAAATTCCATTTTCAAATCATAAATGATTCACAAAATAAAGCAAACAAAGAAAAAGAAAAAATTATTTTCAAACATCTCACTTAGCGTACCCAAATTTGCTAAGTAAATTCCAAAAATCTCAAATCAAAAACCAAATTGACCCTTTACTTTAACATACCCAAATTTTTTAAATAAAGGGTCCTCAAAATAAAAACAAAATTAAAATTCAAACATGAACCTATGGAAGCATCTCTTTAAAAATATTTGAACCCATTTTCAACATATCCAAATTTATTGAAAGTGGATTCTACATTCAAAAAATTCTCTTTCCAATCAAATCTCAAAATCTATTCTAAATCATTTGAGCCCGACTTAACACTTTCAAGTTGTTGAGTATGGGTTCAAATTCTAAATTCTAAATTCAAAATCAACAGGAATCTAATTCAAGTTTATTTTCAACATCAGATTTGTTCGATCAATTTAGATCGTAGTTGATAGCAATGGCACAAAGATATGTTTACCTTTCCCATGGATGGATCTAGCCCTGATCAGCCACCTTCCTCGCTGACCCCACCTCATTCACTTTAGATGAGGTTTTGAGGGGGGCCAGATTACATGTGAGGGCACTCCCCTCACACATGTAGGAGCACGAGGGGCGAGCCATCATGTCATATCGCCATAATTTGATATTCCCTCTAAAGAGGAAAGGATTATTACTACAAGAGTGTCAAGTGTCGCTGCACATGTGGTTCCCGTGCGCCCCATTTAGGGCTAAGACCCACTCATTAGCACCCTTCAAGGGAAGGCTCCCGATCCCGTGGATTGTCTCCCCTTTTGAGCTAGTTCTTTACTCCACCTACCAAGACCCAAAGGAGGAATAAGAATGACATGATAAAGCAGTGCCATACTTGCATTACTAGGGAGATGGAGGCAGCTACACAATCTATTATTGAGGAGTTGCCCACTTTGGTTTCCCCACTGGTTACAATGAACTTGTTCCATCCTCTCACTGGGTCTGATAGAGAAGATGCTAGGAGGATCTTTTCTTCACCTCCACCAGCGATTTAGTTTCAGCCACCTAGGAGGTCATATGATGCCCTGGCCTCCATGCTATTGTGAGCCTTATGATCGAGTCTGCTCAATTTGATTTGAGTGTTATCCTAGTGGGGAAGCATCTTCACAGAGAGGCTGGGAGGCCCATACCTCGTCATATTACTAGCCAGAGAGGCGAGGTTTAGTCACAATCAATATCCTTGAACTCATTGATTTCTCGATCCGCACGCCATCAATCATACCAAAACATTACGGGACCATCATCAAGTGGAGAGTTCCTATTCTGAGAGAGTTGGTGGTATCTCACCACACCGCTCTACCCCCCATCCGTCATCTCATCCATGTTTCAGCATCTCCAATTTCGCCAAAGGCCATGAAGGCCACATCTGGGGAGAAGAGGACCCCGTTGGTGATCCGACTACGGTCAAGAGATCCCATCCCATCTACACCACCTATTATGGCGAGGCCGAGCTCTCTTGCTCCACCTTCTGCTCCAGTAGTGGTGAAGAAGGAATGGCGACCTCGAAGCATAGTAATCATCCCTTCACCACCACCACCATATAGACATGAGATGGTTAGCGAGGGAGAAGGATAGCACATATGATGGTAGATCCTCCTAGGAGTGTCACCCCATGCATATTTAGTGACAATGCATTATTTTCCAGTGTATAGCCCTCGGGTTGATTCTCCAAGAGGGAGGTCTGCCAAGACATGATAGTGATCCCACCACCGAAAAAGTCATTTATGCTATCCCGATAGATCATTCTCTAGATGATATAGTAGCTCATTATTTCATGGAAGAAGAAGTGATCATAGATAGGTTCGATGAGGAGAAGATCGCTTTGATCCCAATGAAGATGATTTTGGGAGACTCGGGTTTGCATGGTAGATACTGTGGGATCCCTCTTGAGAGCAGACTATGGAAGTGTTGAGTCGGCAGAAGACACCACTACCCAACACCTCCAGCAATAAAGTAGAAAGATAAAAGATAGATAAATGGAGAAGAAGCTCAAGATTATTAGCAGCTCTTAACATTAAAAACCAAGCCCCGTAGTTCATCCTACTATAGAAGACCAGAAAGTTGGTGCATGACTTAGACTAGCCAAGACTTTACCTCCTGAGCAAGGTAGCACTATGTGAAGGTAGTGGATAGTACCTCCATACAAGAAAAAGATATCAAGAGCATGGTTGAGCAGCAAGTGAAGAAGCATTGGCTCAAGCCCGGAGGATCATCCCCAAAGGGGTAGACCCTACCCGGAGGAATTTGATGCAATCCAATATCCTAAGGGTTTCGTGCCTCCCTTCCTTCAAGAGTTTTGATGGGAACCCAAGGCGACATTATGCATTTAGAGTTATTGCAAATGGTGGCGTGATGCTTTACTCTTCTATCTCTTCTTAGTAGCTTTAGTAGCATTTGATTAGTATGCTAACTTTCTAATAGTTCAAGAAGACTTTTGAGTTGAGCAACTCTTTATCAAGAGGTTTGTTGGACAAAAGGGTCACTATCTTTCATTGTGGCTCAACAAAACCCGTGTGAGTCCTCATTGATTACATTCTCAAATGGCATAATTTGAGTATGAAATGTGAACCAGACCAAATAGTACATGCCAGAGATTCTGCTTAAGAATATCCATGGCCCGGTCACCTTCATGCTCAAAGGTTTCACCATCAAAACCTTTGAGAAATTAATCAATAAGGCGGCTAACTTACAAGGAGAAGCTAAACAGTTACCTTCTCTAGATCTACCAACAAAGCCAAAGCATATATATGAGAAAAAAATGGAGTGATAGCGGATAAGGAAATAACCAAAGAGCAGTTTGAGAGACCTCGTGCTCCACTGCCATCGCTTCCACCTCCTCTACCACCACTGAGGTAGCCCTATCGGTTGTCACAACAGCCTCCATGGCCTACACCACCTCCTCCTCCACCACATTATTTAACAGTAGAGGTACACATACCCACCGCCAGGTAGCTATGGTCCACCTACTCTTTTGGATAAACTTAACAAGCCTTATTCATTTAAGAGGGAGGTTAACACGAAGATCTTTAAGAATCTCTTAAAGAAGCTTGATTTTTAGCTACCCGAACCTAGGAGACTGGAGGAAGTGGGTAAAAGCCATGATCCTAACTTTTGCCCCTACCACCGTATGCTAGGTCATATTTTGGAAGATTGCTTCACATTTAAGGACTAGCTTGAATATAGCTTCAAGACCGATTCTATGGTCATTCCAAAGGAATACCTTGTAGAACAACCATCCAATTCCATTAGGATAATCCTTGGGGATACTTGCAATCCTTCCAAAATCAAAGAAGGTTGGGATATCTCCTTATCCAAAACCTTCAAGAAGATTATATCAAAGATCAAGAAACTTTCCTTGCGGTTGCCTGAGTCAACTTAAAGCTCCAACATCAAGGAAGGTTTACAAGTTGCCAGAGCCAACTCAGGGAAAGGGGGAGCTCAAGCAAGAAGCAGAAAGATGTCTACCAGATAGCCAAGTAGCAACCACCGATCGAGTCCAACCTCCACTTGTATAGCTACCATCCCTTACTACTTTTTCTTCTTCTTCTAGTAGACATCTTTGGGAAGGGGCATCAAATCCCTCCCCTCTTACTTTACTTGATTTCTACTTTGTACCTCCTATCAAATCCAAGAAATTGAAGAATAAAGCTAGCTTGAATTATATATGTGTCACTTGATGGGTTTGAATCTATTTCTAATAACTCTTCAAGTCAAAAACAACTATAATAATTTTGATCTTCCTTTTTGATTCGTGAGTTGGATTTTCCTACTCAATGCTGGGTCTCTTGAGATAGACTTGGAATCATCCAATTTTAAGGGGTCCCATAGGAGAAGGTAGGTGAGCATGTGTGTAGAACCTTCCATTACCTGCCACAAGAGATCACCAAAGTCAACCTCCTGTGGCAAGGTTCTACCTCCTAGGGCACTCAAGATAGGGAAATAAGTCATTGGTTGAGGATCGAGAAGCCCTCCATATGCTCCACCCTTGGATATGCTTGTGGAGGATCAGCCCAAGGTGGACTACAATGTCCTCTCTCAAAGTTGTCATCTAAGCTAAGCATATATGATGCCCTCATTATCCAAAGAGATGAGGAATCATTAATCAAGGCTCTTGATCTCGAGATATGCTTAGCGACACTATTGGAGAGGAGGCACATTATTCCAGAGAAGCCCAATGGATTACATTCATAGATGAAGATCTTCTTCTGGGGAACATGGAGCACAACCATCCCCTACATTATAATTGACATAGCTAGATTCAGACTAGCCAGAGTTCTCATCAATCTAGGTGCATCAGTGATAATTATGAGTTTAAAGACTCTTGCCTATTTAAGGATCGACATCTCCACACTCCGAGGAGATCGGATGATGTGGAGAGGATTCAATGAACGAAGTGAGTGGGCTTTAGGTTACATAGTGTTACCTTTGGAGATAGGTGAATGTAAGACTGAAGCCAAGTTTTATATCATTAATTCAAATACTTCGTTCACTGCTTTGCTCAGGAAGCCTTGGATACATCAGAACAAGATGATTCCATCCTCCCTCCATCAGTGCATCAAGTTCAGAAAGGATGGGATTGAGTACTGTGTCAAAGGAGATGAAAAGCCATTTTCAGTTAGAGAGATTGAGATATATGAGGATACGAGTACTATCTTCCTCAAAACACCATTTCTCATGAACTTGGACAAAATTGAAATTCAAAAGAAAAAGAAAAAGAAAAGAAAAATGAAAATTCAAGTGAACAAGAAAGAGAAATTTAAGAAGAAATAGATCTGCATATCACATTCCACCCATAGTTTACTCCATCATATGGACATATGGGTAGGATGACTCAACCTCACCGGCAGGAGGTAAATGAGGCTTCTGAGGTGGAAGACCGGGCCATCAACCAGCAGGGGTTATGTTCAAGTTCATAGGAGTACCCCTACTATTCATATAGACTTGGAATCCAGCTCAAAGGATGAGTCTAATGTGATTAGTATACCAACCAACCCCTCTCAGTGGGTTTCATTAGAGGTGACACTCGAGCTGAACAGTGATGAAGATCGGGCCTCTAGAGAAAGCAAAGTATTCGAATCAAATATATGTAAAACTATCAGGCATTATTTAGGAACCTTAGCTCTAACCTCACTTTCACCTCAAAAAATTGAAGATTTAGTAGTTAAGGAAGCTCCTCAGTCTTCCAAAGATATGAAGCCGAAGAGATTATTTTTGGGATCATCCTCCTCAAGTCTTGAAGTTGATGTAAAACCTGAGGAGAACTCATATAAAGAATTAATAGAATTACCATTTGGCTTTTACTCCCCTTGTGTTCATAATCTTATCCAGAAAGGTTTGGTTCCTCATACATGGTCCGCAAGTTAAAAGTAGAAGTGGAATAACATATAGGGAAGCACAATCAAGATCAGGACTAGGATTTGGTACAATGGGTCCAGTCGAAGATGACGATTACTGCTTAGTTGTTACCAATCATTTGGAGTCTGATAGGTTCTTTCACACAACACCAACTCTTATGAGAATGTGTGTTTAGAAACCTCAGATGATCCAGAAGATTTCCAAATTAAAGATGCACCGCCAGAATTTGAAGAGGAGATCCATTCAATAATTGACAAGCTTAAAGAAATCAACCTCGGGACAGAAGAAAATCCACACCCGACATACATCAGTTCATTAATGAATAAAGAAGGAACCAATGACTTGGTTAGGCTATTGACTGAGTTTAAGGACTGCT
Organism: Cymbidium sinense; assembly: GCA_021442155.1. NCBI lineage: Eukaryota > Viridiplantae > Streptophyta > Magnoliopsida > Asparagales > Orchidaceae > Cymbidium > Cymbidium sinense. Next base: position 249,746,394 of record CM038215.1, read on the forward strand.
TTGCATGGAGTTATGAAGAGATGCCCATATTATCTCCTAACGTAGTCCACAACCTAGCAATAGATCCTAGTGCTAACTCTATCAAACTAGCTCCTAGACGCATGCGATTAGAAATTGAACAATATATCATTTTTGAAGTAAAGAAACTGATCGATGCTGGTTTCATCAGGAAATAAAAATACCTTACTTGGTTAGCCAATGTCATCCCAGTTAAGAAGAAGAATGGCCAAATTCGTATTTGTGTCGATTTCAGGGATTTAAATAAGGCATGTCCTAAGGATAAGTTTCCTCTTCTTATACGATATTTATTAGTGGACATCGCCTCATCTCATGCGTTCTCTTCATGGATGGGTGGCTATAACCAAATGGCCCCTAAGGATGAAAGAAACATTGCTTTTTTCAACCTCGAATGTATTATTTATAGGGTCATGCCTTTTTGACATTAAAAATCTGCTACATACCAATGGGCCATGACTTAGATCTTCAACTCATATTCATCATCAAGTTGAGTGTTGATGATCTAGTCAAGAGCATAGAAAAGAAAGACCATCTTTTTTATTTGAGAGAAGTTTTCGAACGGTTAAGATAATATAACCTCAAAATGAATCCCCTGAAGTGTGCATTCCGAGTAGCTTAGGAAAATTCCTTGAGTTTGTTGTCCAACACTGGGGAATAGAAATAGAAATAGATCTAGAAAAGATCAAAGCTATCTTAGAAATGCCACCTCCTAAGAGTTTAACTCAACTCAGATCTTTCCACGGATGATTGGCATATCTAAGATGCTTTATTTTCAACCTATCGGGGAGATGCAAGTCATTCTCAGCACTTGTCAAAAAGGATGCCAAATTCAAGTGGGATGACAAGTGCCAGCATGCCTTTGAAGAGATCAAATAGTATTTGGTGAAGTCGCCAGTTCTAGCAGCCCCTATCCTAGACAGGCCACTCATCCTCTACACTACTGCATTGGATGATTCTCTAGGTGCTTTGTTGGCCCAAGCTAATTACGAAGGGAAGGAGAGCACTCTCTACTACCTCAACTGTCATCTGATTCCTGCTAAACCAAACTATCCAATCGTTAAGAAACATTGCCTTGCTTTGATCTTCGCATCTCAAAAGCTACGACACTATATGCTTTCTCATAAGGTGAGCTTGATTTTTAAAACTAATCCACTGTAGTATCTCATGACATGGCCAATGCTATCCAGACGTTTGGCACATTGGTCCATGATTCTCTCATAGTTTGATATTACATTACTCCGCGTAAAAGGACAAGACTAGCAGATTTAGCAAAGACATCCACTTCCCGATTCTTCGCAAGATGATCTCGATGAACAAATCATGAACTTAGGGGAGGTTGACAATCACCGATGGGAGATGTATTTTGATGGTGCAGCTTCTTTTCATAAATGGGAAGCATCACGATCTACTCTTCCAGGGAAGGCAGAGGTATGAATAGTTCATCTAACTCCAGACCATGATGTGATGAGATTCTCATAAGATCTTTCCAACCCCTACACCAACAATGAAGCCAAGTATGAGGCTTTGATTGCCGGTTTGGAGTTAGCCATCATAGTCGGTGTCAAGAGCATCAACATCTTTAGGGATTCTCAGTTGGTCATCAATCAGATTGTCGGGTCCTATAAGGTTCTCAAACCCAAGCTTCGACACTACCATGAGTATACCATGAAACTGTTGGCCCAAATATCTGAAGTCACCATCTATAAGGTTCCCCAAGCAAAGAACACAGTAGTAGATTCTTTGGCCAAACTTGCCAAAGAATTGACATGTCCGGAAGATGAGTTCATTCCAATAAGGGTCTGAAATAGACAAGTCCTATCCCTTCTCAACAAGAGACTTTCTCTTGAAGGGGAGGTTGTCGTTCCCTATAAGAATAAGGAGCTCGATTGGAGGCAACCATTCATAGACTATTTGAACACCGGCAAAGTACCTCAAGAAAATTCACAAGCCCATCAGGTGAAACAGAGAGCTCTCTCCTATGCTCTCGTTGATGGCACCCTATCCAACGGTCCTTTGACCAGATGTGGTTACGTTGTTTAGATAAACATGAAGCCTATGGTATCATAATTGAGGTACATTCTATGCAGAGTGCATCAGTCCAGTCCAAAGATGAAGATGAAGATCAAGAGACTAGGATACTACTTTCCTTCGATGATTACAGACTACATGGATGTAGCTAGGTGATGCCATCGGTGTCAAGTACACGGTGTGGTCCTACATCAACCACCTAACATTCTACACCCTACACTGGCCTCATGGCCATTTGAGTGTTGGGGTATCGACATTATGGGTCCAATCAATCCTCCTTCTTCCAAGGGTCATCGATTCATCTTACCACTTTACTACTTTTCAAGTAAAGGCAATTCCACTTAGAGAGGTCATAGCTCAGCACGTACTTTAGTTTTTCAAGAACCATATCATATATATGTTCAGGGTGCCTCAACAAATTATATCTAATAATGGTACTGCATTCAAAAGCATGAAGATCAACAGCTTCTCCAGAAGACACAGTATAGATTGGAGATACTCCACCATCTACTACCCTAGAGCAAATTGCTTAGCAGAAGCATTCAATAAAACTCTCATCCAAATATTAAAGAAGTCCCTTGATGATAATAAGTAGTTGGTTTAAGCCTTGTGGGCCTATCGCACCATTTCATCAAAACTCCTAAGCCTGTTTTAAGGTAGGTGTGAGAGAACTAGAGAGGCATCCTATTCCCTTTAACATAAACATAAGAACAAATATAAATCTTTTATCTTGTGCTACTTTGATGTGGGAGCAAGCCCCTGTGGCACTCATTCATTAGCTGCTCTAGGTCCGGTCTACATACTACCTCACTAGTATGTAACCCCAATGGTCACTTATTTGAAAGATGTGAGTCCCCATGCTTTCTTCTTGACTTGACCACTGTAAACCAATGAGCGCCTTGTTAATTTAGTAGGCTTCATCGCCCAACTAGTAAGTTACCTCATGTCGATTTTGCTTAAGGAGATGTGAGTTCTCGAGCTTTCTTCTCAGACTAATCATCATAATCCAATTGGGTCAAGTATATTTGAGATTTAAGGTAAGTCCCCCAGAGGCTCCTTTCCTCTTGACAACATTTGAGTCAATATAAGTCCTTTAATGACCTTTGCTAAATAGTCACCCTAGGTCGGATGGCACCTGTCGAGTCGAAGATAGACTATCTCACCAATCAGTTCCACTATAGGAAGATGTGAGTCTAACTTTCTACAGAAACCAGGCCACCTTAGGTTTGATATGCTATGTAGCGACTCACCCAGTGGATACACCACTCTTGGTAGATGTGAGACCCCATGCTTTCTCCTTGAGTTGGCCACCAAATACCTATTTGATATATGACTAGACATGTCATCTTCTCCAGAGTTTTGGATTAAGCAACCCCTCTCCTGGGCATTCTATTTGGATCACATCCTTGCACCTATTTAAATAAAGTTACTTTTGGATTGGACAATCCTTTCCTTGTAGCCACTCTTGGAGAATTGTTCAAATGTGTAGATTCTCCCAGTTAAGTAAGTCAATGTCTAGTAATATAAGACACCCCTCAAGAAACTAACATGGTTCATAAACACTAAATAAATTAATTAATTAATTTGCTTGTGGATTAGAATTCAAGCCCCAAGGCCCCTTTTCCCAAGTACATCCTATCTTTGGGCAATGTCGAAAAAATCCCGATAGAAATTGCGACACGAGTTGAGATAAATCCTCGGGTCGGTACTCACTTCGTAGTTGCCCTTGGGTCAGGTTCAATCTATTTCACCACAAGTAGGATACCCTGGCAGTCATTCTACTTTGGAAGATATAAGACAATGACACATTATTCCTAGCATGACTAGCGTAAACCAACAAACAGTCCCAAGTCGGGTTGATTTTGCCCATCGATCACCCTGGTCTTTATGGAAGATGTGAGTCCCAGCTTTCTTCCCAAATTGATCATTGCAACCGAAAGGCATTCCTTTGGTTGGATAGTTCTCCACCAAGAGACTCCCCTTTAGTTCAATAATCAGATAGTCTAGCGATATAAGCTCCTTCTCAGTATGATCCATCACAAATCAATGGAATCCATCAAAATAATTAAAAATGAAGTTAATCTTGACTATCTTTGAGTTGACCTAAGTCTCCTAGTGGCATTCACTCAATAGTCAGCCCTAGGTTGGGTTCAATATGTTTCTTTGTCCATAGATCAATCCAGCAACTGGTCCCTACTTTGGAGGATGTAAGTCTACTATACTTTCTTCTAATGGCACGAGGCATTCCCTTTGGTTGTTAGTCCTACTATTTGTAGTAGACTACCCCTTTGGATTGGTAATCGAGTTAGGTTAAGGCCTCCATGGCTACTTGACGATCCATCAAACCAATGGTCCATTTCAAAATAAAATTAAAAATTTGAAACAAGACCCTTCTTTTGAGTGAAACAAAGAACACAAAATAATCAATCAATCTAAATCAAATTATTTGCTCTTTGAGATGCAAGTATTTTAGTTCCCTGAATTCTAATAAAAGAGACCACAACCTCCCTCCCTCATGTGAACTTGCCTCCCTAGTGGAGAGTTCACTTTTCTATCCCCAGTGGAGTCAAAACAAACACAATTAAACAAATAACAAATTGAATTATATCAATTTATCTCCCCAGTGAGACTTAAAATCAAACCTCTCAACCCCTTGTGGATGATTTGAACCTGTTTCTCAAGTGGAAGGTTCACATACTTTATCCCTAGTGGATTCCTCATTCCATCTCTTATGTCCTTGACATAAGTAGAGCCACATTGCACTAAGCTCTAGATTCCTTCCACACCTTGAGTTAGAGTAGATCATCTCTGTAGTTTATGACCCGTGTTGTTGATGTCCACCAAAATGTGTGGTGTTCCTTGTCAATCACACCACACCTATGGGCACCCTTTGTTGACCATTTTAGGATGAGCTCAACCTCCATCTTAGACATAGGACTCTCTTAGATTTTAAGAGATCAGTCTTAAGATACATCTATGATTAGGTGTACACCCAATAGCTCTGAGACTTAGAAAGTTAGCAAGAAGGTCATGCCTTGGGTGTGTTGAGCTCATTTTTTAGGATGAGCTCTCAGCCTTCATCTTATTTGTTAGGACTCATCTTAGATTTTAAGATATCCTTAGTCTTAAGACACATCTAGTGATTAGGTGACAACTAGCCTGAGACTTAGAAGAGTTAGCCATTGGGATGAGGTCATGCCTTGGGTGGGAAAATTTGCTACTACCTTGAACCAAATTCTTCTCTTCCTTCCTTCAAGTCAAACTTAAATCAATTTTAATTAATTTTATCCAAACTCAAATCAATTCCACATGATTGAAACCCATGATTGAAACAAAATGATTAATTAATGATCAAACTCCAAATCTATTTCTAAGTCCTTTGGTTCTCTCATAGACTTAGCCTAAATCAAATCTAAATCAATTCAAATTCAAGAAATTTTCTCACAATCCATTTATATTCTCATTTATATTCACATATATAAATGAAATAAAAATTCAAATCAATCAAACCAAATACAAAATTCAAATCCAAATCAAATCTTTCCTAAGTCCTTTGATCCTTCTCATGGACTTACAAATCAAGTTCAAATCACTTCAAATTCTTGAAATTTTCTCATAAATTATTTATATTCTCATTCACATATATAAATGAAATGTAAATTCAAACAACCAAAATCAACTCCAAAAATCAAACTCAAATTCAATCAAAATCTAACCTAAGCCTATCAAGTCAAAATCTTGAACTTAGCCAAATCAAATTCAAACCAAGCCAAACCCTTGATTTTTATTCATGATTCAATCAATCCTATAATCATGAATCCAACTATAACATAAACTTCAATCATCAAACCAAAATGCAATTCAAAAATCAAGCTCATGTTCACCCTTTTGAACTTGAAATTGTCAAATGAATCTAAACTCATTTGACTTCAAACCACTTATGAATGGATTTATATTTCAATCATAAGTCCATATGTGAGTTCAATCAAACACAAATCAAGCTTTGAACAAGCCATTTGACCTACTTAGGCTCACTTGACCCAAAGTGATATAATGTACTCTTATGAGCCAAATTCTAATCCAAACCAAATTGGATTGAACTAAGCCCACCTAAGCCTCTCATCATGATCAACAATCATCATAAGATGATCAATCACTCAAATTGGGTCAAACCAAGTCAAACCTAAGGGTTGATCAAGTCAACACTTAGCCAAAATGAAACCCAACATAGCTAAAATCCTCCAAAGGCTAAATTGATTTAAACCATTGATCAAAACTCATTCATGACCAATGTTTGAACTTGGCCAAGTCAACATTTGAGCCTAACCTAGCCCAATTGGCCACTTGACCCAAGTTGACCCAACTTCACCTAAAAAGTCAAAATGTGTCAAAACTTGATCTAAGCCAAATTGATTGAAACCAATAGGTCAAGTTCATTCCAAAATTATTGTTGAACTTGACCAAAGCCTCAATTGGACAACTAGACCTAACCTTGCCCAATTGACCATGAACCCAACTTGACTGAAAGGGTCATATTGAGCCAAAATCAAATTAAACCAAAATTGATCAGAAATAAAGATACTATGGTGAAAATTTTCTATAGGATGAGGAATCGCCTTTCAAATCTACTGGGAGAAATGAAAGAGACACAAGCACTATAAAAATTCATCTTTTTAGGACACCATGCAGATCCATAGATGTACTTATTCAGGTGATCGAGTACGTCATCAAGAAAATAGTGTACCATCTCAAAAGATAGAAGTCACTACACTTTAATGGACTTAATCATCTCAATTAGGACTCCTAAGGATGATGGGTCTGCATATGTACCAAAGATTCTTCCCCTACTTTACATAAAAAAGTAAAGCAGGGTTTATTTTAAACCAAGTTCGTTAAGTTCCCTATAGGGGAAAGCCCTCATATTTAATTACATCCTAAGGGATGGGATCCCTTAGGAAAACTCTTGATTAAGGTAAATGATCGTTGTCTTTGAAGATTTCAATTGGAAGGACTATCAATCAATTAGTTCATGTTTCAAAGATCAAATGGGATTGATCAAAAGAGGAAGTTATTATCGAAGCCAAAATTGAAGATAAGTAGGAGATGTCCATGATGCTAGGAAACCTAGCAAGCATCTCAAACTATCTTATAGTTGGGCTTTACTTTTTGAAATTGATTTAGTTTGTTTGAGTTGATTTTCATTAGAAATATAAGACTTAAGATTCCTTAACACGATTAAGAGGAAATGCCTAAGAGGTGAGGTATGTATGGCCCACAAGGGGAGAAGCAACCTCATAACCTAAATCTAGGGAGCTTTTGAGGGCAGAAAGCCTAAATCTAAAAAAAATGGGTAATTGGTTTGCCTCCAAGAGAGGACAAACCACGACGACTTACTTGGGTGGCCTAACTCCTACAATTTTAAATACATGTAGGCAAGTCTTTATGCTTATGCAAGATAGCTAGGTTATTTATTTAGAAAAGACTAAGTCCTTAAACTCACTCCTAAAGAGACTAGATCATGTAAAGGGACATGCTTCAAATGACCTAAATCTAATGCAATTCAAATTTCATTTTATTTTCATTTTGGACAATTATTTTGACTTAATAGGATTCATATGTAATGCATGAGAAATAGATTGGCCAAAATCAGCGAGAAGGAGGAGGGTGTTTCCACCATGGCTCAAGGTCAAGCAAGTTTCTCAGCAAGGTGGAAGCCTCAATCAAGAGTGAAATAAGATGCATTTGTGCATGATATTATAAAGAAATGCTCATCCAGCTAAGGGGTTGCTAATTCTTTTATCTTGATTTTAAACTAAGCTTTAGGTGAGGTTATGAGTTGTTTAATTTTTTATTTGAGTTAAGTTGGGTAAAAGATTTATTTTTCCTAAAGAGCCTAATCCACATCGAGCCATACATAAAGCAAGGAAGAAACTAGGAAAAAGCATATACTTAATGCTAAACAAATCATCAATCAATTTATAAAGCTAATAAAAGAATAAAAGGCCATTGTGGTGGCACCACCACAAACCAAAAATATCAAATGTGTAGCTCTACCCTTATACAACCCAGATTACAAATGAATTAAATTACAATTAAGCAAGGAATTCATTATTATGGGGTCTTCAAGCTTCATTTCTTCTTTCTTCTTTTCTTCTTTCTTCTTTGGTTCCTTCTTTTGGATGGTTGGAAGGTAGATGCTCCAAGGCTTCACATGGTGCATAAGATAGGATCTTATGACCAATGTTCATCTAATCCCATAATAATCATTCCAAAATCCTAATTACAAATTTACATGAAAAGGAAAAGTAAATCTAACTAACACACAAAATAAAGGTTAGCTAAAATAAACCACACAAAATCCAAGCATGTATATTGGACTTATCACACACATGGGTGACTAAGTCCACTATGGATTATGCTTAGGGGTATAAAGCACACAAGCAAAACATTTATATTTTTATTTATGATAGCCCTTAAGCACAATCCCAAAAGAATAGTTAGACTAAGAGCGTCCTACCATTCATTCTACATACACCTAACATCAGTCTAAAACATATATCACAAAATAAACAAACATCAAACCATGAAACCTAAAGCTAGAAGTGGTGACTTAGGCTAATGTGTTGAAGGCTTGTGTGGTATGTTTAGCTATGGCTTTAGGTTCAAATTTTCTAAGTGTGAAGAACATGTTCAACTTAGGAGGGTTTCATTTAAGTTGTTTAATTATTTTGGGTTGATTTTATTTCATGTTTTGATTGGTTAAGTGAATCTACAATTAATTACTAAGTTATGAAGAGAGGAAAGAAGAGAACTTCTCTTTCCTTCCCTAACCTAAGTAATTTCTAAAGTAGATTCACATTTTAGTTTTGTTTTGGTGAATGTTTTGATTAAATCTTTTAATTAATCCTAAGTTTAGATAAACTCTAAACAAACCTATTCAAAAAGAAAGGCATTTTAAGATTAAATAAAATGAATCAAAATTCACATAACACACATTACTTCATTTCTTTCCCAACATATATATAACATGCATATGGATGGACCCTAAGCATATCTATACATACAAATGAGAATATTTAACACACTTTGTGATGCATGCTAAGTAATCCATTTAAGAAATTTAGAAGTTGAATATGCATGATTTTCTTAAGTAGAAAGGGTTTTCCTTATCCAAATTTTCACATACACACATGAAAGTAAGAAAGGCATAAGTGAGAGTGCATATATTAACTTGAGGTGTAGAAGGTACAAGACTACTACTTAAACCTCACAACCTGGGGTTGTCTAGACTAATATACCACTTTCCTTAAATACAAACATGTATATAAAGAAATGAAATGGAAAGAAGAATGCAAAAGTTGTATTAATGGATTCATTTTTTATGCAATATATGCAAGTATAGGTAACCCTTCTTAAATGGTAGCATAGATAATGAATAGGATATGAATTAGGTAAGTGTTAGGTTCTTTTCAAATGAACCATATATCTTACCAAATTCTATTCAAAACATAAGAGAAGAAAGGAAACCTATACTAAGCATACCTTTATAATCTTTCACATGCAAGCTTATAATTAAATATAAGTAGCATACTTTCAGATTTTCTATTTGACTTATATGTTTTTAAAATAATTTGGATTTATTAGAGATAATAGCCACTCATATTTCTACTTTAGCCAACACATGGAAATTTGACATAAAGTAAACAATTTCATTTTTAATTGGAATTTGAAAAAGATGAATTCATGAAATCACATGACATACAAGTTTAACATGTTGGGAAAGATTCAAAGCAATGAAAGCATGTAAAAAGTTCACTTCACTTAAATCCTAAGACATTCTTATAGAATAAGAAAATTTAAAATAAATCAAAGTGAATTTCAAAGTGATTTTGTTTAGTTTGAAGTTTGATTTAATTTTGAAAAGGTGAGATGAGTTTGCTGTTCCTAACCCATTCCACATGTGTTTGATATTTTTGTTTAATTTTTAGATAATTAAATCCATTTTTATGTATTAGGTTAAGGTATGAATTAAGTAACTTAATTAACCTTACTACACCACCTTAGAATATTAACTAAATAATTATGAGCCAATGAGATGACATAAAACTCACAAGAATTTAAATTTGCAATGCACCTAATAAGAAAAGGCCTAATGCAATTTGGCTCACAATTAAAGTTAATTAAGCTAAGGGGTTTAGCTTAAGTAATTTCAAAACACCCTTTCATACTTATGAATTGGGTTTTGATTTCCTTTTAGTGAACTTAGGCTATTAAACACCTAAGCATCTACCCAAAGTAGATTAATTAAGTTAGAACTTTTTTAGAATTTTTTAGAAATTAATTAAAGATAATTAATGAATTAACCCTTAATTAAGAGGAGATTAAGGAAGAAAGGGGTTTAGGGAATAGCTTGGGAAATGCCCCAAAATTATTCCATAAACCTCTATCTGGATGACCTTAATCAACCCTAATCATGGATTAAAATCACTAATCATACCTTAATACTTAGTACATAAGAGGTAATTAAGAAACATATGCAATTCTCTAATTAAGCCTTCAATAAATCCCAAGAAAATTAGGGAGGCAAGTCATCCCCTAAAATACCCAAGAAGTTTGGGATTAATCAGAGCTTAATTAAAAGGTAATTAGCAAAATAAATTTCAATAAAACCCAAATTAGAAAATATAATTCAAAACATTGAAATTAATTTTAAAATATTCTAGGTTGAATTATCTTTCCATAGATTTTTATTTCATATTTTTGAATTTTTTAGAGAGTTATGAATTTTAGAAGATCTAGATTAATTAGCATTAATTAATCTAACTAATCCTCAGCTCATGCGCGGTGTGTCATGTGCATTACATACATGAGTTCAATTGTCAAATCAAATGGCGGTGGTGCTTTGATCTCATCGTCCGATCAAGATGGACTAGAGATCTCATGATTTTAAAAGGATAAAGGAAATCTAAAATGTGAATAATCTCAGTCCATCCAAAATGCATGGATGGATGGTAGATCTCAAGTTCTTCCCCTTGATCAATGGGGCCATCCATGATCAGGGGAAGATTGGCTTCGATTGAGCTGGATTCAAACAATTAACACCATCTAAAGCAAATCCAGCGATGATTCATGAATTGAAAATTTCTTTCATAAGGACCAACACCTCCATGCTAGTGGTCAAAAATTCCATACCTGAGGTGATCTGAGCGATTCCTTGAAGCTTAGTTGAGATGAAGCCTAAAATTTGAGAACTTGAGGTTGAGTGGATTATATGGACCAACCTCACTTTAGCTTTGTGGCTTTGATCACTTCCCCTTGCTTGGGAAGAGCTTGGGTCACTCGACTCTCAGATGGAGTGTGGGAATTTGGTGGAAATTGATGGAGAAAATTGGATTTCAATTTTCCTCTATTTTCACTATTCAAAAAAGAGAGAAAAATCTAAATCTAGGAGGGACTCTCGATGGCTCCTACTCTCCCTTCAATCGAAATGTGAGGATTCAATTATGGGGAGTATATCTCCCCTTGAAGGATCGACATGCATATTTCCATTTTGATCAATTGATTGAGAGGGTTGTTTGAGTTAGAGTGCACATGGTGATTGATGAGTGGATGACCTCCCATGTGCTTGAATTTGAGTGGAGAGGGTTTTGAATTGGATTTTGACCCATGGGGGTTTGGTCAGGGTGGCTGACCCAAACCCATTGGGTTGGGTGCACCACTCTTCATTAGGTCCCCTTGAGCTTTTAGGAAAGCCTCAAGTGAATGTGAAGAGGGTATGACCAAATTACCCATGGATTAAGCCAAAATTTGTTCTATGGCCTAGGAATAATTTATTTTGCTAATTTTTCACTTTGGATATGTTGGGTATGTGGAGAAACTAGGTTTGGCCAAGTTTCATTGGATTTGGAATTCATTTGATAAGGTTTGGCTCATGTTGACCCATTTAGGTTAAAATGGGTCAACTTGGGTCAAGTTGACCTATTGGTCAAATTGGGTTAAACCAATTGGTGGGTCAAGTTGATATGACCATTTGAAATGTTTTGGTGGCTTTGGTTTGATTCAATTTAGTATAGTTTTGAATTTGGCTCATATGACTTCATTTAGGTCAAATGGGTCAAGTTGATATATTTGACCCATTTGACCTATTTGAGGTAGGTCAAGGGGTTTAGGTTAGTTAGTCATATGGAGTGGATTGGTATCTTTGTTTCCAATCAATTTTGGTTAAGTTCAATTTTGGCTCAACCTTTGGTCATGTTGGTCTAAGTCATGGGGGTAGGTTGGTCTAGTTGGATGAGGCTTTGGTCAAGTTCAACAAGTGATTTGGAATGACTTGACCCATTGGAATCAATTTGGCTTAGATCAAGTTTTGACACATTTTGACCCTTTAGGTCAAAAATGGGTCAACTTGGGTCAAGTGACCATTAGGCTAGGTTAGGCTCAAATGTTGGCTTGGTCAAGTTCAAAACATAGGTCATGAGTGAACTTAGATCAATGGTTTCAATCAATTTGGCCTATGTTGGAGTTTGGCTATGTTAGGTTTCATTTTGGTTAAGTGTTGACTTGGTCAAGTTTGACTTGGTTTGACCAATTTGATTGATTGATCATCCATGATGATTGTTGATCATGATGAGAGGCATAGGAGTTTGGTTCAATCCAATTTGGTTAGGATTAGAATTTGGCTCATAAGTACTTTTAGGTCACTTTGGGCCAAGTGAGCCTAAGTGGGTCAAATGGCTTGGTTAAAGCTTGATTTGAAGTTGATCGATCTTGTATATGGACTCATGGTTGAAATATAAATCCATTTACAAGTGGTTTGAAGTCAAATGGATTTTGATCCATTTGAAAATTTTATATTCAAAGGAAGAATATGAAAGGATTTTGGCTTTGATTTTTGACTTGGGTTTTGATTGAGTGATTGAAGTTTGGATTTATATATGAATTCATGATTGTAGGGTTGATTGAATCATGAGAGAAAATCAAGTTTGGCTTGATTTGAATGATTTGGCTAAGTTCAAGATTTTGACTTGAAAGGCTTAGATTGATTTTGAGTGGATTTGAGTTTGATTTTTGGAATTGGTTTTGATTGTTTGAATTTATATTTCATTTATATATGTGAATATAAATGAGAATATAAATGATCATGAGAAAATTTCAAGGATTTGAAGTGGTTTAATCATGATTTAGTTAAGTCCATTAAGAAGGATTTAAAGGACTTAGGAAAATTTTGAGTTTGATTTGAATTTTTGAATTTTGGTTGATTGATTTATATTTATATTTCATTTATATATGTGAATATAAATGAGATATAAATGAATTATGAGAAAATCCCATGAATTTGAAATGGTTTGATCAAATTTAGGTTAAGTCCATTAATGGAAAATTAAGGACTTAAGAAATTTTAAATTTGGAATTTAATTTGGATTTGATTTGATTGATTTATATTTATATTTCATTTATATATGTGAATATAAATGAGAATATAAATGAGTTTTGAAAATCCATGGTTTGAATTGATTTGATCATGATTTTGGCTAAGTCCATTAATGGAAAAGACTTAGAAAAAATTGAATTTAATTTTGATTTGATTTGATTGATTTATTTCTATTTCATTTATATATGTGAATATAAATGAGAATATAAATTATGAGAAAATCTCAAGATTTGAATTGATTTGATCATGATTTTAAGTCCTTAAGGAGAATTAAAGGACTTAGAAAATTTCATGATTGATTTGGAATTTTGGTTTGATTTGATGGGTTTAATTTATATTTCATTTATATATGGAATATAAATGATTTTTGAAAATGGATTTGATTGGTTTTGATGGATTTGAATCATAGACTTAGAATTTTGATGAGATCATGGTTTCAATCATGATTTCAATCATGGATCATATGGAGTTGATTTGAGTTTGGAGAAAATCAATTAAGATTGATTTGGAGTTTGACTTAGGAAGGAAAGTGAGGAATGGTTTAAGCTAAGGGTAAATTTAACACCCCAGGCATGACCTATTCACATCTCTTCTAAGTCTAGGGCTAGGTTGAGTGTCCACCTAATCACTAGATGTGTCTTAAGACTAAGGAACTCTTAAAGTCTAAGAGAGTCTATGTCTAAGATGGAGGGGTTGAGAGCTCATTCTAAAATGAGGTCAACAAAGGGCACCCAATAGGTGTGGTGTGACAAGGAACACATGCGTATTGTGTTGGCCAAATGATCAACAAGAGAGATCACAAGCACTAGAAACAATCTATCCTTAAAGGAAAGAAAGAATCTAGAGCTTAGTGCAATGTGGCTCTACTTATGTCCAAGACATAAGAGAGGAAGAAATCCACTAAGGGATGAGTGTGAACCTTCCACTAGGGAAGCAGTTCAAGTCATCCACAAGGGGATGAGAGGTTTGATTTGATTTGAATCTAGGAGAGATTTGATTTGTTTGGGAAGAGGGTTGAATTTGTTTAATTTTGTTAGTTTGAATTTTTAGATGAACCTGTTGGTTTTGCAATGGGTGCACTAAGTAGGAGCCATGGAGGCTAAGACCTAACTTATTTACCAATCCAAAGGGGTAGTCTACTAACACATAGTAGAGGTAGCCAACCAAAGGATGCCTTTTTGTAGCAATACTAGGAAGAAAATAGTAGACTTACATCCAAAGTAGAGACCGATTCTTTGGGGTAATCTATTGGCAAGATGAACCCAACTAGACTATTGAGTGAATGCCATTGGGGACTTAGATCAACTCAAAGATAGTCAAGATTAATTTCATTTTTAGATTTATTTATTTTGATTATGATGAATCCCATAGGTTTGCGATGAACTGAGTAGGGGCCATGGAGGCCTAGACCTAACTCAGATTTATCAATTCAAAGGGAATAGTCTACCAACCACAAGGTAGGGCTATCCAACCAAAGGGGAAATGCATTTTGGTATACAATGGTCAAGTCTTGAGAAGAAAGTGCAGGGACTCACATATTGTAGAAATAAGAAACAGGGTGATGGTTGCTTTGGGCAACAAATCAACCCGACTAGGGCGAGTGAATGTCACTGGGGACTTAAATCAGCTCAAGAATAGTCAAGATTAATTTTCATTTTTTAATTTGTTTTGATGGATTATTGGTTTGATGGATCAAGGAGCTTATAAGCCTATCTGATTCTTGAACCAAAGGAGTAGCTTCGGATGGGAGAACTATCCAACCAAAGGAGTGCCTTTTGATTTGCAATGATCAATTGAAGAAAGCTGGACTCACATCTTCCACTAGAAAGATCCTTTGGGGTGATCGATTTCTTTGGGCAACAAATCAAACACTGCGTCATTTGCATAATCATGCTAGAAAAGAATGTCATCTTTACATCTTTCAAGCGGAATGGGGGGTAACACGCTTGTGGAAAATAGATTGAACCTAGGTGACTAAGTGAGTACCAGGATTTATCTCAACTCAGTAGTAGGCAATTCTATAGGGAGTTTCTACAAAAGATAGATGCATGCTTGGGAGAAGGGCCCTTTGGCTTGAATTCTAATCCACAAGTGAATTGATTTTATTTATTTAGTTTATTTTACATGGACCCTGTTAGTTTTGATTAAACTAAGAAGGAGCTATCATCGAATATCTGATTTATTGAACCAAGGGAGAATTATCGATCCAAAGTAACTTCTAGTGTCTAAATGGGTGCAAAGGACTTGATCCAAATAGAGTGCCCACATGGATGGGCAGGGTAAATCCAACACCGGAGAGATGACACTTATCAATTTAATGTATTTGGTGTCCAACTCAGGAGAAAGCATGGGGACTCATATCAAGAGTGGTGTACTCCGGGTGAGTCCTTAAAACATAAACATACCATTAGATCATGATGATTAGTTCAAGAAGAAAGCATGGGGACTCACATCTTATGAAACAAAGTCAATATAAGGTAGCTTACTAGCTGAGCAGTGAAGTTTATCATACTAATAATGCCCTCTTTAGTTTGTAATGGTCAACTTAGGAAGAAAGCACAGGGACTCACATCCTCCAACAAGTGACCACTGGGGTGACATGTGGCGAGAAGCATGTGGGCCGACCTAGGCACCAATGAGTAGTGCCACGGGGGCTCCCATCAAAGTAGAGATAAAAAATTTGTGTGTTGTGTATGTGTTAAAGATAGGAATGCCTGGGGACTCTTACACCTTAAAATACACTAGGATTGATGAAATGGTGCCAGGATGGCAAAGGATTCCACTAAGAAAGTGCTTGGGTTCTCTCACCTAACTTAGTTATGATCAAATAGGATGCCTCGGGTTCTCTTACACCTATTCTAAAGCATCGAGGATTGTGTTTGTGTTGTGAAAGAGGGATAGGATGCCATTGGGGACTCTTACACCTACCTACATCGGTGGATTTACAAGATAAACAAACAACACTTTGAAAGAAGAAGATTTGATGAATGGAATCAAATTTTTTGTTCTTTTTATTAATGATTATTTTCAAACATGATTTATTTCATGGGTAATATTTCTTTAGATAGAGCCCATTAATTGGAAGCATCGGGTGTTCCCTTTACAATCAATAAGCTGATAAGATCCTCCTTGGTAGGCCTTCTCTGACATAGGGGCCTTCCCAAGTGGGTTCAAACTTGCCTCCCATCTTTTGAGCAATAATTGGTCTCCTTAGGACTAACACAAGTTCTCCTACTGAAAAGACCTAGGGTGGACCGACTTGTTGTGAGCTTGAATCATTTTGGCCTTGTACAACGGTTTTTTAGGAGACTCTCCTCAAACCTTGAGCTCTTCTAACTTTACATTATGTTGTGATCTTGTTATCCAATGCTATCCTTAGTGATGGGAGTTAAACTTCTAAAGGTAGAACAGCTTCAACCCATATTCTAAGGAAAATGGGGTAAACTGAGTTGGAGTTAGGTATATGGTGTGGTAGGCCCACAAGGTTTCAACCAACTACTCATTCCATTATCATTTATTGTCATCAAGAGTCTTCTTCAGTATCTCGATGAGAGTTTTGTTGAATGCTTCTACTAAACCATTAGCTCTAGGGTAGTAGATGGTGGAGTATCTCCAATCTATACATGTCTAGAAGTTGATCTTCATGCTTTTGAATGCAGTACCATTATCAGATATAATTCATTGAGGCACCCAACCTATATACAATATGGTTCTAAAAGTAAAGCACATCTTTGGATGTGACCTCTCAGTGGGATGGCTTACCACTTGGAAAAAGTGTGGCGCTAAGATGAATCGATGCCCCTTGGAAGAAGGAGGATCGATTGGACCTACAATGTTTACACACTCAAATGGCCATGAAGCCAAGTAGGGTGTAGAATGTTGGGTGGTTGGTGGAGGACCACCATACCTAACATTGATGGCATCTCTAGCTACATCCATGCGTGATCATAGAAAGTAGTATCAAGTCTTTTGATCTTTCATCTTCATCTTGGACGATTGATGAGCTCATAGACACAATGTACCTTATTATACAATGCCATGGGCTTCATGTTTGTCTAAACATGTAACCACATTTGGTCAAAGGTGATGCGGTGCCATCAACAAGAGCATAGGAGAGAGCTCTATTTCACGATGGGCTTGTGATTTTCTTGAGGTAGTTTCGGTGTTCAAGTAATCTATGAATGGTTGCCTCCAATCTAGCTCATTGTCCATTTTGGCAATGACAACCTCCCCTTCAGAGAGAAAGTCTCGATGAGTTCAAATCAATAAGGGATAGGACTTGTCTATTTTGGACCCTTATTGAAATGGACTCATCTTCGACATGCCAACTCTTTGAAGTTTTGGCCAAGGCATCTGTGCATTCTCTAGGAACCTTGTAGATGGTGACTTAGAATGGGCCAACGACTTCATGGTATACTCATAGTAATGATGAAGCTTGGGTTTGAGAACGTAGGACCAATGTGGTTGATGACCAATTGAGAATCCCAAAGATGTTGATGCTTGACGATAGTGATGGCTAACTCCAGCCGACAATCAAAGCCTCATACCGACTTCATTGTTGGTATGGGGTTGGAAAGATAGTATGAGAATCTCATCACATCACTGTATGGAGTTAGAAGAACTATTCCTACCCTTGCCTTCTGGGAGGATATATCATGGTGCTTCACCTTTAAGAAAAGACACCATCAAAAGATATCTCCCATCAGGTACCGCCTACTTCCCTAAGTTTATGATTTGTTCATCGGGGAGATCATCACTAAGCGGAGAATCAGCAGGAAGTGGGTGTGCTGCTAAGAAATCCTCTAGTTCCTATCCTTTTACCGCACAAAGGGGTACAAATGTGATATCAAACTGTGAGAGTATCATGGACCAATGAGCCAAACATTCAAATAGCATTGGCCATGTCATAAGATACTATAGTGGGTTCATTCTAGAGATCAAGTTCACCTTATGAGAAAGCATGTAGTGTCGAAGCTTCTGAGATACAAAGATTAAAGCTAGGCAATATTTCTCAATAGGTGGATAGTTTGCTTCAACGGGAATCAGATGATGGCTATGGTAGTTGAGTGCGCTCTCCTTCCCATCATCATTGGCTTGGGCCAATTAAGCATCGAAAGAGTCATCCAATGTAGCAGTGTAAAGGATGAGTGGTCTGCCCGGGATAGGGGATGCTAGAACTGGTGGCTTCACCAAGTACTCTTTGTTGTCTTCGAAGGCATGTTGGCACTTATCATCATAGTTAAACTTGGCATCCTTTTTGACAAGTGCTAAAAATGGCTTGCATCTCCCCAATGGGTTTGAGATAAAGCATCTTAGATATGCCAGCCATCCTTGAAAGGATCTGAGTTAAGTTAAACTCTTAGGAGGTGGCATTTCTAAGATAGCTTTAATCTTTTCAGGATCTATTTCTATTCCCTGTGAACAACAAACCCAAGGAATTTCTAAGTGACTCAATGCACACTTCGGGATTCATTTTGAGGTTATATTATCTTAACCTTCAAAAACTACTCTCAAGTCAAAGAGGTGGTCTTCCTTTTCTCTACTCTACTAGATCATCAACGTAGCACTCAACGATGATGGATGAGTCATTGAAGATCCGAGTCATGGCCCAATGGTATGTAGCACCGATTTTAAGGCGAAAGGCATGACACCTATAAGAAGATTCATTGATGTTCGAAAAGCAGTGTTTCTTTCATCTTCAAGAGACATCTTGATTTGGTTATAGCTAGATGACCCATCCATGAAAGAAAAGATTGCATGAGATGAGGTGATGTCCACCATTAATTTTGGTATAGGAAGAGGAAACTCATCCTTAGGACATGCCTTGTTTAAGTCCCTAAAATCTACATAAATGCGAATTTGGCCATTCTTTTTATTAACTGAGATGACACTAGCTAAACAGGTAGGATATTTTTCTTCCCTGATGAAACCAACATCGATCGCTTGACTTCAAAATGACCTTGTTCAATTTCTAATCGCATGTCTAGAGCTTTAATAGGGGTAATGTTAGTCTATTGCTAGCTTGTGGATGCTATGTTAGAGATAATCCACATTTCTTCATAACTCCATGTAAAGCGATTTAAACTCACCAATAGCCTAACTAAGTCATTAGTTTCTTCTTCATTCAATGAATTGATGTATGTCGTGAGGATTTTCTTCTCGAGGTTGATTTCTTTAAGCTTATCGATTGTTGAATGAATCTCCTCTTCAAATTTTGGCGTGCCTTTGACTTGGAGATCATCTCGATCATCTGAGTTTCTAAACACACATTCTCATAAGAGTTGGGGATGTGTGAGAAGAAACTATCGATTCTAAATGTTGGTAACAACTAATAATCTTCATCATCATGACCCACTTGTATCAATCCTAGTCTTGCTCTTGATTGTGCTTCCCGTAGATATTCCATATAGCTTTTCAAAGTATTAATTGCTTTGGACCATGTGTGAGGAACTAAACCTTTCTGTATAAGATTTTGAACACAAGGCAAGTAAAAGTCAAAAGGTAATTCCATTAATTATTTAAAAGTATCTTCCTCAAGCTCTACATCAACTTCAAGGCTTGAGGATGATGATCCCAAAAAGAACTTTTTCTGCTTCATGTCATTGGAAGACTTAGGGACTTCCTTAACTACTAAACCTTCAACTTTCTGAGATGTAAGTGAGGTAAGAGCTAAGGTTCCAACCACGCCTAATAGTTTCACATAAACCATTTGAATACTTTGCTTTGCTTGGAGGCTGGTCGCCTCTATCTGGATCAAAGTCACCTCCAATGGAACCCATTGAGAGGGTTGGTATACTAATCACATTAGACTCATCCTCCATGTTGGATTCCAAGTCTAGTGAATATGGGAACTAGAATAGAACCTCTATTGGTCAAGGCCAACTAGGTGTCTCCACCTCTAAGCTTACCTCTACCTCTACCTGGAGGTTGAGCCATCTACCCACATGTCCATATGATGGAAATGAATGGGTGGAATGTGATATGGATCATTTCTTCTTCAATCCTTTCTTGTTCACTTGGACTTTTATTTTTCTTTTCATCTTCTTTTATTTTTTTTCTTTTGCTTCTTTTTCTTTTGTATTTGCATTTGAATTTTGTCCAAGTTCACGAGAAAGGGTTTTTTGAGGAAGATAGTAGGTCGCATCCTCATAAATCTCAATCTCTCTAACTGAAAATGGCTTTTCATCTTTGGTGACATGGTATTTAATTCCATCTTTTCTAAACTTGATGCACTGATGAAGGGAGGATGGAACGATCTTATTCTGATGTATCCAAGGCCTACCAAGCAAACTAGTGAATGAAGTATTCGAACCAATGATGTAGAACTTGGCTTCAATCTTCCAGTCACCAATCTCCAATGGTAACACTATAGAACCTAAAGCCCGCTCACCTTGATCATTGAATCATCTCAACATTATCCTATCTCCTCGGAGTGTAGAGATGTTAATCTTTAAATAGGTAGGGGTCTTTAGACTCATAATGTTCACCGATGCACCTGAATCCATGAGAACTGAGTCTAAACGTCTATCCATTATATAGAGGGGGACGGTTGTGCTCCAAGTCCCCCATAAGAAGGTCTTCATCTGTAAAGGTGATCCCTTGGGCTTCTTTTGCATAATGTGCTTCCTCACCTATAGCTATCGACTGAGCTAAGCATATTTCAGGATCAAGGAGGGCCTTGATTAGTGATTCCCTCATCTCTTTGGATAAGACAAGGGCATCATATATGCTTAGCTTAGATGGAAACTTTCTTAGATGAGAAAGGATGTGTAGTCCACCTTCTGGTCTTCCACAAGCATATCCAAGTGGTGGAGCATCATGTGGGGCTTCTCTTTATACCAATGACTTATTTCCTCATCTTGAAGGTGCTGCCCTAGAAACCTTGCCACTATGGAGGTTGACTTGATGATCTCTTGAGGCAAGGTGGTGGAAGGTTCTACCGCACTTGCTCACGCCTTCTCCTATGGGACTCTCGTAATCGATGATTCCAAGTCTATCTCAAGAGGTGAACTCATATTTCAGAGTTGGAAAGTCCAACTCAATCAAAGAGAAGATTGGAAATTATTATAGTTATTTAGACTTGAAGAGTTATCATTAGGAATAGAAGAAGATACAACCCATCAAGTGACATAGATGTAATTCAAACTAGCTTTATTCTTCAATTTCTTGGAATTATTTGAGGTACAAAGTCAAGTAAAGTGAGAGTGGGTAAGGGATTTGATGCCCTTATCTACCGATACAAGAGTTCTACTAGTAGAAGAAATAGAAGAGCTATGAAATGGAAGAAGTCACTATGGAAGCGCAACTAAAGGCTAGAGGTCGGACATGATGGCTATGCTAAGGGCTATCCTGAAACACAACAGCCGCCGCTAAGCTCCCACTTTCCAGAGTTGGCAGCAACTTGCAAACCTTTAGTGTTGGAGGTTTGAGCTGACTCAGGCACTTGAAAAGAAAGCTTCTTGATCTTCTGAATGATTTTCTTAGAGGTTTTGGATAGAGAAATATCCCAACCTTCTTTGGTTTTGGTAGGATCACATGTATCCCCAAGGATTACCCTAATGGAACTAGAAGGTTGTTCCATAAGGTATTCCTTTGGGATAACTACAGCACTAGTCTTGAAATTGTGTTCAATCCAATCCTTGAATGTGAAGTAATCCTCCAAAATGTGGCCTAGCATACAGGGTAAGGGAAAAAGTTTGGATCATGAATTTTGCCTACTTTCTCCGGTCTCCTAGGCTCGTGTAGCTGAAAATCAAGTTTCTTTAGGAGATTCTTAAAGATTTTCTGATTACCTCCCTCTTAAAAGAATAAGGTTTATTTAACTTATCTAAAAGAGTAGGTGGACCATAGCTACTATGCATGCATGCGGTATGGTGGTATGGTGTGGCCGGGCCATGGAGGCTTGAGGCCTAGAGGCTACCTCTGGTGGCAAAGGAGGTGAGGCTCGAGGTCGGTCTCTGACTGATCTCTACCTGGCTACTTCCCCTTGTCAACCACTGCTACTACTCCTAGCATCTTTTTGTAAACCTTCTACAACTTATGCTTCAGCAACTAATCTTGAAAAGGCAACTAATTGGCCTCTCCTTGTAGACTAGCTTCCTTGTTGATTTTCTTCTCAAATGTCTTGATAGTGAAGCCCTTAAGCATGAAGGTGACTGGGCCATGGATATTCTTCAAAAGAATCTCAATGGCATGTTGTTCAGATAGCTATAGCTCGTATTTCATACCCAAGTTAAGCCATCAGAAAATATAATCAATAAGGGACTCTCCGGGGTGCTGTTGTGATACAACGAGATCACCTACAATAACCCTTTACTGAGCTCCATTAAATCTCTTGATGAAGAGTTGCTCTAACTCAGCAAATGTCTTTACTTATTCGTTGGGCAGTTCATCATACCAATCGAAAGTAATACCCGCTAGGCTACTGACAAAAAGGTGAAAGAGTCAGCCGCCACTGTTGCAATAATTGGCCCTGAAATGTGCTATGTGTTGCCTTGAGTTTCCACTGCCATCAAAGCTTTTGAAGTAAGGAGGCATGAAACCCTTTGGATATTGGATAGCATCAAATTCCTCCGGGTAGGGCCTACCCTTTGGAATCGATGATCCTCCCTGGGCTTGAGCTAAAGCTTCCTTCACCTGCTGCTTAACCATGGATTTTATATCTTTTTCTTATATAGAAGTACTTTCCACTACCTTCCTATACAAGCTAGTGCTACCTTGTTCAACGAGTGGTAGAGTCTTAAATGGGTCCAAGACATGCACTAACTTAGGCTGACTAACATCAATTGTAGTAGAATGAACTAAAGGGGCTTATTTATGAAGCACTGACACTACTGCTAACAAGTCCTATAACTGATGCGCCATCCTATCAATCTGCTCATCCTTCTACCTCAACTGATGTAAGAGGTGCTGGGTTGATTCTGCAATGTCTTCTTGATCAACCTCATCACCTTTCATGGCTTATTATTCCCTGAGAAGAGATCCTCTAGTGTCAACCATGTAGACTCCAGCTGAGTCCCCCATCAAGTCATCTTCATTGGGATCGAAGCTAACTTTCTCTTCATTAGACTACTCATACCCCAAGATCTCCTTCTTCTCCATGAAATAATGTGCAACTATTTCATCTAAAGAGCAATCTATCTGAGTAGGTACCAACAGTCTAGGCTGACAAATGTGATCACTATCGAGCAATGAGAGGCACCAGACCTCGCCTGTCATTGGAGAGTCAATCTGTGAGTATCAGGATGAATCACACTCGACCGCTATGAGAGGGGTAGCAATCCTAGGATGTTCCTCTACCACTGGTGCAGTTGAACTGTCGTATATAATATCTGTAATAAATGTCACCATCTATATATCCTACTGTATGGGCAGAGTTGGTGAAGGGACGACCATGATGCTTCGGGGTCACACTCCTTCCGCACCACCACTAGGGTAGAAGGACGATCATGGGAGCTCAACCCTACCATAATAGATGGTGTAGAAGGGGTAGGATCCCTTGGCCATAGATGGATCACCGAGGTGCACTTTCTCAATTCCTTCATGGCCTATGGAATAGATGCTATAACCTAAACCCGATGAAGGGGAGTGTGGGTGGAGACACCACTCTTTCTATGAACTACCCTCCTGTGATGGATAGTCCCAATAAGAAGAATATTGTTAGTATGGTCAGCGTAGCTGCACCGAAGAAAATTAATCAGCAAGGCCGTGACCAACAACCTCGCTCTCCTAGTGTGGGTATGGGCTGGGCCTCTCCCGAGAATCGCTTCCCACACTATGGGGATGATATCAGAGATCAAAGGTCCCACTCGCATCCATGCTCCCTACTTGAAGAGATCGGAGGTCGCGATGACCTCGCCTCGGAACTGGCTGAAATTGCACCACTATAGGAGCTGATGAACAGATCCTCCTAGCATCCTCTCTATCTGATCCAGAGAGTGGATAGGACTGATTCTCTATAACCAGTGGTGAAGTGACAATGGGAAACTCATCCATGGCTAATCGAGCTACTGCCTCTAGCTCTCTAGCTATTCGGGTGTGATACCATTTGATCATGCAATTCTTATTCCTACATTGTGTACGGGTAGGATAAGAGGAGTGCAAGCTAGACCCATACTCAAATGTAGGGGAGGCAAGCCCTGAGACTAGGGGAGCCTTACCCTTGGAGGGTACAGATGGTAGGGTACTAGCCCTCACTGGGGCAACATGAGCAACTCGGGCAACCGGACTGATTAGTCTGCTGGCATATGCACTGCTATGACTGAAGTCTGTGGTACTTCCACAACTTTCCTCTTCATCGAAGAGACATCAGAATCAGAGGGTAAGTTTATCCTGATGACCGGCTTATGCTTGGTCACCTTGGTCCTACTGACTATGGTAAGGGGAGTGACCTCACAAGTAATCCTGGCTCCCTCAAATCCCCAGCTAAAGTGAATAGTGGGTATGGTTCAGATGGGGGAAGTTGGCCTGATCTAAAGCCAGATCCATAGGGGCCTTGGGGGAAGGTAAACACAAACTTTCGAGAAATGGCCATTTCAACAACTATAAGAGACTAAAACCGAACTTCTACTGCACTGACTGTAAAGAATCTGCAATGAGAAAAGAGCTTGTATTAGATTTCTATCTTTATAGATTTGTTTGAATTTTGAATTTAAAAATTTGAACCCACATCCAACAACTTGGAAGTGTTAAGTGGGGATCAAATAGATTTGAGAAGATTAATTGAAAGAAGAATTTGAATATGAACCCAACTTCAACAAATTTAAGTATGTTGAAATGTGGATTCAAAATTTTGATGAGGATGCTTCCATAGGTTCATGTTTGTTTGGAATTTGAATTTTTGATTTGGAGGACCCTTCCTTTAACAAATTTGGGTATGTTAAAGTAAGGGTCAAATTTATTTTATTTATTTTTAATTATTTTAGAATTTTACTTAGTAAATTTAGGTATGTTAAGTGAAGTCTTTGAGAATGATTATTTCTTTTTGTGAATTATGTTTTGATTTTGGAAATTTTGGAACCCTCACTTAGCAAATTTAGGTATGCTAAGTGAAGAACCCAAGTGTGTTTTGTTTGATTTTTAAAAATAAGATCCTTAGCAAATTTAAGTATGCTAAGTGAATCCTAAAGTGTTTCATTTTGTTTTGATGTGTTTGAAAGTGGAGATTTAACTTTAGCAAATTTTGTATGCTAAAGATGAAGTCCCACTTGGTTTTGTGAAATGGACATTTCATTTAGAAAATTTGAGTATGTTAAATGAAATTCCAAATGGTGTGTTTAAAATTTTGATTTCATTTTGGTTTTTAAAATGTAAACTTCCCCTTAGCAAATTTGGTATGCTAAGGAAAGAATTTCCAAAGGTGTTTGAAGATTTTTGTTTTGGCTTTAGAAACTTCACTTTAGCAAATTTGAGTATGTTAAGTGAAGTTTCAAAAAAGTGTTCGAAATTTTTTTTTTTAGATTTTGGATTTGGAGACTTCACTTAACAAATTTTGGTATGTTAAATGAAGTTCCAAAAAGTTGTTGGAAATTTTTTGATTTTGGGATTTGGAGACTCCACTTAACAAATTTGGGTGTGTTAAGTGAGGTTCCAAATGGTGTTTGAAAAATCATAGATTTTTGATTTGGCGACTTCACTTAACAAATTTGGGTACATTAAATGGAGTTCCAAATGTGTTTAGAATTTTGAAAGTATGATTGTTGATTTTTGATTTTTGATTTGGAAACTTTACTTAGCAAATTTGAGTATGCTAAGTGAAATTCCAAAGTGTGTTTGAAAAGTTTTTGGATTTTGGATTTGGAGACTTCACTTAACAAATTTGGGTATGTTAAATGAATTTTCAAATGTGTTTTTGAAATATTTTTTGAATTTTGGACTTGGAGACTTCACTTAACAAATTTGGGTACGTTAAATGAAGTTCCAAAAAGTTGTCTGAAAAATTTTGATTTTGGGATTTGGAGGCTCCACTTAATAAATTTAGGTATGTTAAGTGAAGTTCCAAGTGTGTTTTGAAAATTGTTTAAAATATGATTGTCGATTTTTGATTTTGGATTTGGAAACTTCACTTAGCAAATTTGACCATGCTAAATGAAACTCCAAATGTGTTTTGAAATTTTTGAAAAATGATTGTTTAAGTTTTAATTTTTGAAAGGAGGACTTCCATTCAGCAAATTTTTTATTTTGTGAGTGATTGTTGCTTTTTTGAAAGAGAGGAATTCCAACTTAAAACATATGTGAGATATGTTCAAGTGGGAATTCCTAAATGATATTTATTTTTTAGCTGGGAATCAAATCTTCATTTAATAAATTTATGTATATTAAATGAAGATGTTCATGTGTGCTTTTTGAAAAGTTTAATTTTGTTTACAAATGACATTTCCATTCAATAGGTGTGAGTGTATTGAATAGAAAGATTCATGTGTGCTTTTTGAAAACTTTAATTTTGTTTGGAAATGAACCTTCCATTCAATAAGTGTGAGTGTATTGAATAGAAAAATTCATGTGTGCTTTTTGAAAAGTTTAATTTTGTTTGGAAATGAACCTTCCATTCAATAAGTGTGATTGTATTGAATAGAAAAAGTCATGTGTGCTTTTTGAAAACTTTATGATTATGATTATGATTTTTGGAAAAGATGATTATTCATTTTATTTTGAAAATGAAATCTTCATCAAAGTGAATTGAAAAAATATGTTCATTTGTGCTTCTGAAAATGTTGTTTGTTTTATTTTTGAAAGTTCTCACATGCAACAATTATGGGAATTGTTAAATGAGGGTAACAAAAATTTTTGGAAAATATTTTATTAAGTGCATTTTTGAAAAGGTGCTTTTGAAAAGCAAAGTCTTTATGGAAGATTTATTTTATCTTTATTAATTTTGGATGAACCTATCCTTATCATGAAAATGATAAGGAAGAAGTCTTTAAAATGTTTTCTTTTTATTTAGATCTTTTCATTTTACCCATCGGAGAACCCAACGAAGGTTTCAAGACCAACAAGGAATGCGGTCCTAAAAGCTAAAGATGTTGGCTAACTCAACTCAAGAATGAAATGAGCTAAGTGCCAATAGAAAGAAGGATAGTCTTGGATTCATACAAAAGTACAAACCCACTATCGATACTCAAATATAATGATCATTTACCAAAGATGGAGAGAGGAACCTTCCCTAGCGGAGTCGCCAGAAAAATCTATGGTGAAAATTTTCTATAGGATGAGGAGTCGCCTTTCAAATCTATTTGGAGAATGAAAGAGACACAAGCACTATAGAAATTTGTCTTTTTAGGACACCACATAGATCCACAGATGTACTTATTTAGGTGATCGAGTATGTCATCAAGAAAATAGTGTATCATCTCGAAAGATAGATGTCACTCCCCTTTAATGGACTTAATCACATTAATAAGAACTCCTAAGGATGATCGGTTTGCACATGTGCCAGAGATTCTTCCCCTGCTTTACATGAAAAAGTAAAGCAGAGTTTATTTTAAACTAAGTTCATTAAGTTCCTGGGGCTGGATGGGATCCTTAGGAAAACTCTCGATTAAGGTAAATGATCGTTATCTTTGAAGATTTCAATAGGAATTACTATCAATCGATTAGTTCATGTTTGAAAGATTAAATGGGACTGATTAAAAGAGGGAGTTATTATTGAAATCAAAATGGAAGAAAAGTAGGAGATGCCCACGATGCTACGAAACCTAGAGAGTATCTCAAACTATCCTATAGTTGGGCTTTACATTTTTCAAAATTGATTTAGTTTGTTTGAGTTCTATTTTTCAATAGAAATTTAGGACTTAAGATTCCTTAACACAAGAATAAGGAAATGCCTAAGAGGTGAGAAATTATGCTTATGGCCCACAAAAAGGAGAAGCAACCTTAGAACCTAAATCTTGGGAGCTTTGGCGAGGGCCGAAAGTATAACCCAAATCTAAGGCAAAAATGGGTAATTAGTTTGCCTCCATAAGAGAGGGAAAACCACCTGACAACTTGGACTTACAACCGCATGGGGGTGGCTATCAACTAACTCCTCCTAGGATTTTAAATACATGTAGGCAAGTCTTTATGCTTATGCAAGATAGCTAGGTTATTATTTATTTAGAAAGAGACTAAGTCCTTAAACTCACTCCCTAAAGAGACTAGATCATATAAAGGGACATGCTTCAAATGACCTAAATCTAATGCAATTCAAATTTTATTTTATTTTTATTTTGGATAATTATTTTGATTGAGGCTAATAGGATTCATATGACTAATGCATGAGAAATAAGGTTATTGGCCAAAATCAATGAGAAGGGCGGAGGTGAGTTTCCACCATGGCTCTCAATGGTCAAGCCAAGTTTCTCTGGCAAATATGGAATCCCTCCAATCAAGAGTGAAATAAGATGCATTTGCGCATGATATTATAAAAGAAATGCTCATTCAGCTAAGGGGTTGCTAATTCTTTTATCTTGATTTTAAATCTAAGCTTTAGGTGAGGTTCTAAGTTGTTTAGTTTTTATTTTGAGTTATTAAGTTAGGTAAAAGATTTATTTTTTTTTCTAAAGAGCCTAATCCACTTCCAGGCCATACATAAAGCAAAGAATAAACTAGGGAAAGCATGCCACTTAATGCAAAAGCTAAATAAATCATCAATCAATTCATAAAGCTAATCGCATAAAGAATAAAAGGCCGTTGTGGTCGGACAACACCACACAAACTCAGAAATATCAAATATGGGTAGCCGTGCTCTACCCTTATACAACCTAGATTACAAATGAATTAAATAATTATTAAGCAAGGAATTCATTGTTATGGGGGTCTTCAAGCATCATTTCTTCTTTCTTCTTTTCTTCGTTGTTCTTTGGTTCCTTCTTTTGGACGGTTGGAAGGTAGATGCTCCAAGGCTTCACATGGTACATAAGATAGGATCTTATGACCAATGCTCATCCTAATCCCCATAACAATCATTCCAAAATCCTAATTACACAAATTTACATGAAAAAGAAAAGTGGAAATCTAACTAACACCTGCAAAACAAAGGTTGGCTAAAATAAATCACACAAATTCCAAGCATGTATATTGGACTTATCACCCCCACACATGGGTGACTAAGTCCACCTGGCCTATTGGATTATGGTTAGGAGCATAAAGCACTTGCAAGCAAAAGCATTTATATTTTTATTTATGATAGAGCCCCTTAAGCACAATCCCCTGTAGGAAAGAATAGTTATACTAAGAACGTCCTACCATTCATTCTATGAGCACACCCTAACATCCAGTCTAAAACATATATCATAAAATAAAATAAACATCAAACCATGCACCGACCTAACCTAAAGCTAGAAGTGGTGACTTAGGCTGATGTGTTGCTTTGAAGGCTTGTGTGGTATGCTTAGCTATGGATTTAAGTTTAAATTTTCTAAGTGTGAAAACATATTCAACTTAAAGGAGGGTTTTATTTAAGTTATTTAATTATTTTGGGTTGATTTTATTTTATATTTTGATTAAGTTTAAGTGAATTCTACAATTAATTACTAAGTTATGAAGACAGGAAAAAAGAAGAGAACTTCTCTTTCCTTCCCTATCCTTAAGTAATTTTTAAAGTAGGTTCACATTTTAGTTTTTTTTAGGTGAATGTTTTGATTAAATATTTTAATTAATCCTAAGTTTAGATAAACTCTAAATAAACCTATTCAAAAAGAAAGGCATTTTAAGATTAAATAAAATGAATCAAAATTTGCATAACACACATTACTTCATTCCTTTCCCAACATATATATAACATGCATAAGCTTATATATACATATAAATGAAAGTATTTAACACACTTTATGATGCATGCTAAGTAATCCATTTAAGAAATTTAGAAGTTGAATATGCATGATTTTTCTTAAGTAGAAAGGGATTTCCTTATCCAAATTTTCACACACACACATGAAAGTAAGAAAGGCATAAGTGAGTACATCGCTAATATTAACCAGAGGTGTAAGGTACAAGACCTACTTAGGGCTACTTAAATCCTCACAACCTTGGGGTTGTCTAGACTAATATACCACTTTCCTTAAATACAAACATGTATATAGAAGAAATGAAATGGAAAAGAAGAATGCAAAAGTTGTATTAATGGATTCATTTTATTTATGCAATATATGTATGAAAGTATAGGTAGCCCTTCTTAAGTGGTAGCATAGAGATGAATAGGATATAGGATTAGGTAAGTGTTAGGTCCTTTTTGAATGGACCATATATCTTACCAAATTCCTATTCAAAACTATACCAACATAAGAGAGAAAGGAAACTTATGTTAAGCATACCTTTATAATCTTTCACATGCAAGCCTATAATTAAAATATAAGTAACATGCTTTCAAATTTGGTATTTGATTTATGTATTTTGAAAGTAATTTGGATTTAGTAGTGATAATAGCCACTCATATTTCTACTTTAGCCAACACATGCAATATTTGACATAAAGTAAATAATTTCATTTTGAAACTTGAATTTGAAAAATATGAATGCATGAAACCACATGACATACAAATTTAACATTTTGGGGAAAGATTCAAAGCAATGAAAGCATATAAACAAGTTCACATCACTTAAATCCTAAAGATATTCTTATAGAATAAGAAAGTTTAAAATAAATCAAAGTAAATTCAAAGTGACTTTTGTTTGGTTTGGAGTTTGATTTAATTTGGAAAAGGTGAGATGAGTTTGTTATTCTTAACCCATTCCCACATGTGTTTGATATTTTTGTTTAATTTTTAGATAATTAAATCCATTTTTATGTATTAATTAGGTTAAGGTATGAATTAAGTAACTTAATTAAACCTTACCTACACCACCTTAGAATAGTTAACCAAATAATTATGAGCCAATGAGATGACATAAAACAAAACTCACAAAAAATTTAAATTTTCAATGCACCTAATAAGAAAAAGGCCTAATGCAATTTGGCTCATAATTAAAGGTTAATTAAGCTAAGGGGTTTAGCTTAAGTAATTTCAAAACACCCTTTCATACTTATGAATTGGGTTTTGATTTCTTAATTGAACTTAAGCTATTAAACACTTAAGCATCTACCCAAAGTAGTTTAATTTAGTTTTGGAAACTTTTTAGAATTTTTAAATATTAATTAAGGGGATAATTAATGAATTAACCAATAATTAAGAGGAGATTAAGAAGGGAAAAGGGGGTTTAGGGAATATCATAGGGAAAAAGCCCCAAAATTATTCCCTAAACCTCCTATCTACTAGATCTAACCTTAATCAACCCTAATCATGGATTAAAACTACTAATCATGCCCTAATTATGCTTAATTATATAGGAGGATAATTATGAAATCCATATGCAATTCTCCTAATTAAGCCTTCAATAAATCCCAAGAAAATTTAAGAAGGCAGAAGTCATCCCCTAGAATATACCCAAGATTTTTGGGATTAATCAGAGACTTCATTAAAAGGTAATTAGCAAAATCAAAATTCTTAATAAAACCCAAAATTAAGGAAAATCATAATTCAAAACTCATTGAAATTACTTTTAAAATATTCTAGGCTGAATTATCTTTCCATAGGATTTTATTTCATATTTTTTCTGAATTTTTTAGAGAGAGTTATGAATTTTTGAAGATCCCTAGATTAATTAGCATTTTTATTAATTCCCTAACTAATCCTCATCACATGCGACATGCGGTCAAGCTTTACATATGCCGTGAGTCACTTAAGTTGTCAAATCCAAAATGGTGGCTGGCGACGGATGCGGTTTGATCTCTGTCATCCGATCAAAGATCGGATGGTCAGAGATTTCCTCATAGTTTTAAAACGGATAAAGGAAATCTAAATGTGGGGAATTATCTCGGTCGTCCATCCAAAATGTGCGGATGGACGACTAAGATCTCCCAATTTCTTCTCCCGTTGATCAATAGAGATCATCCATGATCTAGGGGATGATCCGAGATCAATTGAGCTCAGATTCAAACCAAATTTAACCCACGCCATTTAAAGCCAAAGAGCGACACATCCAACTGTGGGATTCACTTGAATTAAAAATTTTCTTCACAAAGGACCAACACCTCCTATGCTTGGTGGTCAAAAAAGTTCATACCTCGCCAGAGGTAATCACCGATTCTTGATTCCCTTAGAGAAGCTTCGTCTGGGATAGAGCCTTGCTGAAGTTTTGAGCACTTGAGGTTGAGTGGATTGGTATATGGACCACCTCCTCCTTAGCTAGCTTGCAGCTTTGATCGAGCTAGGTCCCCCTTGCCTTTGGAAATTCAAAGAGAGCTTGGGTGCACTCGACTTGCCTCTCTGATGGAGTGTGTGGGGAATTTGGTGGAAATTGAGTATGGAGAAAGTTGGCTCTTCAATTATTCGCCTCTATTTTCACTGTTCAAAAATAGAGGATAGGAAAATGGCTAGAGCTCTAGGAAGCTAGGGATCACTCTCTGATGGCTCCATACTCTCCCTAGTATTCAATCGAATGTGTGGCTATTCAATTCAAACTGAATTAGGGGGAGTATATCTCCTCCTTGAAAGATCGAATAGTCATCCATCCACTTGCCATTTTTGATCAATGGAGCTTATACAGTAAGTTGATTGAGTTGTTAGGAGTGTGCACATGGTCGGTTTGATCCAAAGAGTAGATTGCCAACCTCCCATGTTCTTGAATTTGAGTGGGAGATGGCTTTTGAATTTGGAGTTTTGACCCATGGGGTCGGGTTTGGTTTAGGGACCAATTGGCCTGACCCAAACCCATTGGGCACCCCTCTTCACTAGGTCCCCTTGAGCTATTAGGAAAGCCTCAGTGAATGTGAAGAGGGTATGACCAAATTACCCATGGATTAAGCCAAAATTTGTTCTATGTCTTAAGGGTAGAATGGTCATTTTGCTAATTTTTCATTTTGGATATGTTGGATATGTGGAGAAACTAGGTTTGGCTAAGTTTCATGAGATTTGAAATTCATTTGATAGAGTTTGGCTGATGTTGACCCATTTAGGTCAAAATGGGTCAACTTGGGTCAAGTTGATCAATTGGTCAAATTGGGTCAAACCAAGGGTTGGGTCAAGTTCATATGACCATTTGAAATATTTTGGTGGCTTTGGTTTGATTCAATTTGGTATAGTTTTGAATTTGGCTCATATGACTTCATTTAGGTCAAATGGGTCAAGTTGACCTATTTGACCCATTTGATCTATTTGGGCTAGGTCATGGGTAGGTTTAGGTTAGGTTAGTCATATGGAGTGGATTGTTATCTTTGTTTCCAATCAATTTTGGTTAAGTTCAAATTTGGCTCAACATGACCCCTTTAGGTCATGTTGGGTCTATCAATTAAGCTAGGTTAGGTCTAGTTGGCCAATGAGGCTTTGGTCAAGTTCAACAAGTGATTTGGAATGAACTTGACCCATTGGTTCAATCAATTTGGCTTAGATCAAGTTTTGACACATTTTGACCTTTAGGTCAAAATGGGTCAACGTCAAGTGGCCAATTGGGCTAGGGCTCAAATATTGGCTTGGTCAAGTTTAATCATAGGTCATGAGTGAACTTAGATCAATGGTTTCAATCAATTTGGCCTATGATGGAATTTGGCTATGTTAGGTTTCATTTTGGGTTAAGTGTTGACTTGGTCAACCCTTAAGTTTGACTTAGTTTGACCTAATTTGATTGATTGATCATCTCTTGATGATTGTTGATCATGGTGAGAGGCATAGATGAGTTTGGTTCAATCCAATTTGGTTAGGATTAGAATTTAGCTCATAAAGGTATTTTATGTCACTTTGGGTCAAGTGAGCCTACGTGGGTCAAATGGCTTGGTCAAAGCTTGATTTGAGCTTGATTGAACTTGTATATGGACTCATGATTGAAATATAAATCCATTTACAAGTGGTTTGAAGTCAGATGGATTTTGACCCATTTGATAATTTCATATTCAAAGGAAGAATATGAAGGGATTTTGGGTTTGATTTTTGACTTGGGTTTTGATTGAGTGATTGAAATTTGTATTTTATATATGAATTCATGATTTTAGTTTGATTGAATCATGAGTGATAATCGAGAGTTTGGCATGATTTAAAATTGATTTGGCTAAGTTCAAGATTTTGACTTGAAAGACTTAGTTTGGATTTTGAGTGGATTTGAGTTTGATTTTTGGAATTGGTTTTGATTGTTTGAATTTATATTTCATTTATATATGTGAATATAAATGGATCATGAGAAAATTTCATGAAGTTTGGAGTTTGAATTTTTGAATTTGGTGTGATTGATTTATATTTATATTTCATTTATATATGTAAATATAAATGATGATATAAATGAATTATGAGAAAATCCTATGAATTTGAAATGGTTTGATCAAGGTTTTGGATAAGTCCTTTAATGGAAAATTAAGGGACTTAGGAAATTTTTAGATTGGGAATTTAATTGGAGGGTTTGATTTAATTGATTTGTATTTATATTTCATATATATTTCATTTATATATGTGAATAAAAATAAGAATATAAATGAGTTTAGAGGAAAATACCAAGGATTTGAATTGATTTAGATCATGATTTTGGCTATGTCCATTAATGGAAACTAAGGACTTATAAAAAATTTAAATTGGGAACTTAATTCTTGGATTTGATTTGATTGATTTATATTTATATTTCATTTATATATGTGAATATAAATGAGTTTTGAGAAAATCTCAAGGATTTGAATTGATTTAGATCATGATGAGGCTAAGTCTTTAAGGGAGAACTTAAAGAACTTAAGAAAATTTCGTGCAATGATTTGGAATTTTGAGTTTGATTTGATGGGTTTGAATTTATATTTCATTTATATATGTGAATATAAATGATAATATAAATGAGTTATGAGAAAAACTTAAATATTTGATTTGGTTTTGATCATGATTTTGGTTAAGTCCTTAAGGGAGGATTAAGGACTAAGAAAAATTAGACTTAGGAATTTTGATGGATTTTGATCATGGGTTTCAATCATGGATTTTTAATCATATAGAGTTGATTTGAGTTTGGAGAAATTCAATTAAGATTGATTTAGAGTTTGACTTGGAAGAAAGAAACTGAGGAATGGTTTAAGCTAAGGGTAGGAAATCTCCTAACACCCCTAAGGCATGACCTATTCCTATGGCTAAATCTTCTAAGTCTCTTGGTGTCCCTAATCACTATATGTGTCTTAAGACTAAGGAACTCTTAAAGTCTAAGAGAAGTCCTATGTATAAGATGGAGGGGTTGAGAGCTCATTCTAAAAATTAGGTCAACAGATACCAATCCATTTTATATGACCAATGAAACCTAAGCCAACCCATGACCTAACTCAAATTGGTCAAATGGGTCAAATTGGTCAACTTTGACCTAAATGAACCCAATTGAACCAAATCCAAATATAAATTAAATTGAACCAAACCAAATCCACCAACACATTTCTAATGGCCATATAAACTTGACCCAGCCCTTAGTTTGACCCAATTTGACCAATTGGTCAACTTGACCTATTTTGACCTAAATGGGTCAACATGAGCCAAATCACATCAAACCAACTCCAAATTCAATGAAACTTAGCCTAACCCAATTTTCAATCATACCAAACATATTCAAATTAAAACCCAAGCCAAATGACCATTTTATCCCTAGGCCATAGGGTAATTTTTTGCCAAATTCACTTGGAATTTGGTTAAATCCTCCACATGACCACTTGACACTCTCTTAGTGGACCAACTAGACACTAGTGAGCATGGTGCACTTTACCCAATGGGTTTGGGTCAGCCCAACCCAACCTAAGGCTAAAATCAACCACCTCACTTGAAATTAAACACATGGAATCCCTCCTCCACTTGAATTAGGCACATGGGAGCTCCACTACTCCACTCTACACTCTAAACCGAATGCAAGGACACTCCTAATTGCCTACCCATGGAATGAGGTCAATTGGATCAAAATGACAATATCCTTCTCGGTCGTCTGATTTCTTTAGGGGGAGATATACTCCCCCTAATTCCAATTCATTTTCATCATTCTCCAATTTGATTTAGCCTAGGGAAGTCAGAGTAACCTATTGCAAGCCTTCCCAAGCTTTCTTGAGTGATTTTGAATTTCCATTTTCTCAATTTTTGTAGACTGAAAATAGGGGAGCTCCACTTGAATTCCATCTTAGCCAATACTCAAAACCAACCTAATTCCTCCTTCAGACACCCTTAGAGGATCAAATCAAACTCACTCCATGCTTCACACAAGTTCTCCAAGCAAGGGAGGAGTGACTTTGACCAAGACTGAGCTCAAGTGAAGGTGAAGTTGGTCCATAGGAAGATCCATCCAATCTCAAGACCTCAAACCTTCAACAAGGCTTCGTCTCCACTAGATGAGGCTACTTCAAGGGAATCGAGCGCCGGTGATAGCCTCCGGTAAGGTATGCCATCAAACCAAGCTCAATTTAGCCATAGTGTGGTCTTTTGTGAAGTGAAGTTTCATCTCATGAGAAACTAGCTGTTGGATGTGATCTCCCTTACATGATGATGGTGTGGGTTGAGTTTGGATTTAATCCAAACTCAATCGAGCTTGGATCTTCTCTTAGAAGATGGACAGTGGCCATCTTTCACAGAAAAGATCAGGAATGAATCATGGGCCATCCATTTGTGCATTTTGGATGGATGGCCATGATTAAAACACATAAGATCCATGGATTAACCCTTAAGAACCATGGGCTTGATCTCATCATCCTTGACCTGGACAGGGAGAAAGCGCCAGAGCACCGTATGGCTGTTACTATGTGACTACTTAAATACCCCATCGCACACATGGAAAGCATGCATTAGCCTCCATGGCCCAGATTAGCTATATAATTAGGGGATTAAATTACCTAATTAATTATGGAAACTTCAAATATTCATATCAAAGTGTAGAAAAATAAAAAAATATGAAATATATTTCATATGAAAGATAATTGAATGTAGAATATTATAAAATTGATTTTGATGGATTTTGAAAAGTGTTATTTTTTGAATTTGGATTTTATTGGGAATGTAATTAGGCTAATTACTCTCTAATTATTCCATTAATTAATCTTAAACTTCTTGTGTGTATTTAGTGGGATGACTTCTGCCTCCCCTAATTTTCTTGGGATTTATTAATTTTTCAATTAGGGTAATTACAGGATTCATTCCAAATTGCTCTCCTAATATAATTCAACCTAATTAAGTGTGTAATCAGTAGTTTAATCCCTTGATTGAGTTAATTAAGGTTTTTTTAAATGAGTAGGAGGTTTAGGGAATAATTTTGTGATATCTTCCTTAAGCTATTTCTTAAACCCCCTCTTTCTTCCTTAATCTAAATTCAATTAAGGATTAATCCACTAATTACCTACTTAATTAATTTGGTAAAATTCTAAAACCTTCTATAACTTAACTAATTCATCTTGGGTAGATACTTAGGTGTTCAATAACCTAAGTACATTAAGGAAATCAAAATCCAACTCACATGTGTGAGAAGGATTATGAAATTACTTAACTTAAACTCCTTAGCTTAATTAATCATTAATATTGAGCCAAATGCATTAGGCCCTTTTCTTCTTAGGTGCATTACTGATTTAAATTTCTTGTGTGGTTTTATGTCATATCATTAGCTCATAACTATTTGATTAAATATGCTAAGGTGGTATAGGTAATGGGTAATCAACACACTTAATTCACACCTTAACCTAATCAAAATATAAAAATCATCTAAACATCTAAAGATTAAACTAAAATCCCATACACATGGAAAAAATGGGTTAGGACCAGCAAACATTCTTTCACATTTCCTAAATCAAACATAAAGCAAATTCAAAATAAAAATCACATCAAATAAACTTTGATTCACTTTAAACTTTCTTACTTCATAGGATTGTCTTTAGGAATTAATTAGGGTGAATAAATTTATATTTCTTTCATCACTTTACTTATTTCCAAGCATGCTAAATGTGTATGTCATATGAAATTCATGCATTCATATCTTTTAAAATTCATATCTTTAAAAATCAAAATTAAATGAAATATTTTCTTTTATCAAACGCATATGGCTAAAGTAGAAATCTGAATGGCTATTATCACTATTAAATTCAAAATTATTTTCAAAACTTATAAATAAAATATCAAAACTAAAAAGTACACTACTTATACTTTATTTATAAGCTTGCATGTGAATATAAAAATGTGTCTTATGTTTGCTTCCTCTCTTTCCTCTTAACATGGAGTTGGATAAGATTTGCAAAGTGCACAGTTCTTTTAAAAGAATATAACACTTGTTTAGAATCTACTCTATCCTCTTCCATGTTATAACTTAAGAAGGATCTTTACATCTACACATATAAATTGCACAAACAAAATCAAAAATTAAATAAACATAAACTTTGTATCTTTTTTTTTCATTTATTTCTTTTGTACATGCATACATATTTAAGAAAAGTGGTATATTAGTCTGGACAACCCCAGAGGTTGCTTTAAGTATAAGTCTTATACCTTATACTCCTGGTGCTAACAATGGCACCATACTCACTTATGCCTTTCATACATACACATGTACATATGATTAAAAGATAAAAGAATACCCCTTTTTCTACTTAATGAAAATCATACATCATAAAGCATTCCAATTTTCTTAAGTAACATTTCTTAGCATTCATCATAAAGTGTGATAAACATTTCCATTTTTATGTATATATATGCTTAGGATTCATTCATATGCATGTTATACATGTTGGGAAAGAAAATGAAGTGATGTATGTTTTGTGACATTAATTCACTTTACTTAATCTTAAAATGCCTTTCTTTTGAATAGATTTGTTTAGGGAAAATCTAAACTTAGGATTAATTAAAACACATAATTAAACATTCATTAAACAAAATCAAATATAAATCCACTTTAGAAATTACTTAAGGTAGGGAAGGAAAGAGAAGTTCTCTTCTCTTTTCCCTCTCTTTATAACTTAGAAATTAATTGTAGGATTCACTTAAACCAAAATAAATCACCAAATAAAAATCAAATAAATTAACTAAACAACTTGAATAAAACCACCCATCTAAGTTGAACATCTTCACACTTAGAAAATCTAAACTTTAAAGCCAAGCTAAGCATACCACACAAGCCTTACATGACACACACATTAGGCTAAGTCACCACTTCTAGCATTAAGTTAGGGTAGTGCATGGTTTGATGTTTGCTTTTATTTTGTGATGTATTGTTTCTAATCTGGATATCAGGGTGAATGTGCATAGAATGAATGGTAGGATGATTTAGTCTAACATTATCTTCTACAGGAGATTGTGCTTAAGGGGCGCTGTAATAAAAATATAAATGCTTTTGTTGTGCAGGTGCTTATACCCCTAAGCATAATCCAATAGGCTAGGTGGACATGGTTACCCATGTATGGGGTGCTAAGTCCACTGTACATGCTTCAAAATTGTATGGTTTGTTTAGCTAATCTCTGTTTTACAGGTGTTAGTTAGTTTTAATTTTTCTCTTCATGTAATTTTTGCAATTAGGATATTAGAATGGATGTTATAGGATATTAGGATGAGCATTGTTCATAAGATTATATCTTATGTACCATGTGAAGCCTTTGGAGCAACCACCTTCCAACCATCCCAAAAAAAGGAACCAAAAGAAGAAGGAAGAAATAAGAAAGAAGAAGGAAGAAAAAAAGAAATCAAGACCCCCATAACATAAATACCCTTACTTGATTGTAATTAATTCATTTATAATCCGGGTTGTATAAGGGTAGAGTTTAGCTACCCAATTTTTTTTCAGATTTTTGGTGGTACCCGACCATAAATGGCATTTTATTCTTTTGCATTAGCTTTATAAAATGTTTATTGTTCTGTTTAGCTTGTGCATTAAGATGACATCCTTTTCCTAGTTTCTTCCTTGCTTTGATGTATGGCCTAGATGATGATTAGGCTCTTAAGGTAAAATAAATCTTCTACTAAATTAATCAACTCAAAAAAAATAACTCATAACCTCACCTAAATCCTATGTTAAAATCAAGATAAAAGAATTAGCAACCCCTTAGTTGGATATGCACTTTCTTTTCCAACATCATGCATAAAAAGCATATTATTTCACTCTAGAATTGGAGGGCTTCCACCTTTTCCAGAGAACTCGCTTCACCTGTGAGAGCCATGGTGGAAATACACCTCCTTATCTTGTTGATTTTTGGCCAATAATCCTATTTATCATATGTTAGGCATATGAATCCTATAGCCAGAGTCAAATGATTGTCCAAAATAAAAATAAAAATATATGAAAATTTTGTATTAGATTTAAGTCATTTGAAGCATGTCCTTACATGATCTAGTCTCTTTAGGGAGTGTGTTTAAGAACTTAGTTTCTTTCTAAATAAAAAGCAACCTTCCTATCTTGCGTAAACATAAAGCTTGCCTACATGAATTTAAAATCATAGGAGGAGTTAGTTGGCGGCCATCCCCAGGCGGTTGTAAGTCCAACAGTCAGGTGTTTGGTTTATCCTCTCTTATGGAGGAAAACCATAATACCCACTTTCGCCTTAGATTTAGGTCGTGCATTTTTGCCCTCACTAAAGCTCCCTAGATTTAGGTTCTGAGATTGCTTCTCCCCTTTGCGGGCTATAATTATAAATCCTCACCTCTTAGGTAATTCCATAAACTTGTACCATGGAATTGTAAGCTCTAGCATTCTAATAAAAATTTAACTCAAATACATTAATTCAAATTTAAAAATGTAAAGCCCAACCATAGGATAGTTTGGGGTGCATACTAGGCTTCCTAGTATCTTAAGCATCCCCTACTTCATTTCTTTTAGCTTTGATAAGAACTCCTTCCTTTTGATAGATCTCAGTTGACTTTCTAAAAATAAACCAATCGATTGATAGTCCTACCTTTTCAAAATCTTTGGAGACAATGATCATTTACCTTAATCGAGAGTAATCTTAAGGTATCTCATTCCTTAAGATGTAATTAACAATAGGGCTTGCCTCCATAGGGAACTTAATGAACCCGGTTTAAAATAAACCCTACTTTACTTTTTCATGTAAAGTTGGGGAAGAATCTCCGGTACATATGCAAACCCATTGTCCTTAGGAGTCCTTATAGAGGTGATTAGGTCCATTGTAGGGTGGTGACTTCTATCTTTTGAGATAGTACACCTCTCCTCAATGTCGTAGCTAATCATCCTAATAATAACATCTATAGATCTACATGGTGTCCAAATGCAAAGAGTATATTTCTATCATCATTTTATCCATATAGATTGAAGATGGAAGTATACACTTAGAAATTTAATTTTTCACTACAGTTGGTCCTAACCCACTTCCCACATGTGTATGTTGTTTT
The DNA here is from genome assembly GCA_021442155.1 of Cymbidium sinense. Taxonomy (NCBI): domain Eukaryota; kingdom Viridiplantae; phylum Streptophyta; class Magnoliopsida; order Asparagales; family Orchidaceae; genus Cymbidium; species Cymbidium sinense. The sequence goes on from CM038215.1 coordinate 249,788,180, forward strand.
AGTTTAATTTTAGAACCATTAGTTGAGTTTTATGCTTTGCTTTGGTTAAGGTGTACATTAAGTTCATTAATTACCCCTACCTTTATCACTTTAACATATTTAATCAAATAATTATGAGCCAATGTATGACATAAAACCACACAAGGAATTTAAATCAGTAATGCACCTAGGAAAGAAAGGGCCTAATACAATTGGCTCACAATTAGTGATTAATTAAGCTAAAGGGTACTTTTATAACCCTTCCCACACATGTGGGTTAGATTTTGATTTCCTTAAGCTACTTAGATTATTGAACACCTATGCACCTACCCAAGATGAATTGGTTAAATTCTGGAATGTTTTGATTTTGAAAAGTTTGATTAATTAAGTCATTTGCACTTTAATTAGATTTTTATCAAAATGAAATAAACTTAGTGAAAAAGATATAGGAAAGAACTCCTAATCTCATTCCCTAAGTCCATTCACTATTTTAAGGTAATTAGTAAACCTAATTAATTAATTTATCACTATTTAAAAGGCTAATTAATCAATTAATAGATTAAGAGGGTAATTAAGAATGACTCAAGCAATTCCCCTAATCAAATCATTAATAAATTCCACAAAAATTAGGGGAGAAAGAAGTCATCCCACTAAATGCACATGAGAAGTTTGGAATTAATCAGTGGGATAATTAGAGAGTCATTAGCATAATCATATTCCCAATAAAACCTAGATTCAAAAAATATCACTGTTCAAAATCGATTGAATTTAATTTTAGATTATTCTCCTTTGAATTATCTTCACAATGCTTTTTATTTTATATTTTTCTACATTTAGTTATGAATATTTGAAGATTCACTGATTAAGGATTAATTAAAACCCCTAATTATTAACTAATCCTATCGGCGCCACGTGGACTGCTGATGCGGCGTGTGCTTTCCATGTGATGCGATGAGATTCATCACTTAAGTTGTCACATCCGAGCCACGCCGCCAGGAGCTACGCTTTTCTCATCATCGATCAAGGATCGATGGTTGAGATCGCCCAGATTCTTGGAATAAATCGAGGATCCTACGTTTTGATCAAGATCGTCATCCAAAATGTGATGGACCATTCCATGATCCTTGAGCTCACCGGAAAGGGCATCGCCCACTCTTAGGGCAAGATTTGAGATTGAGCTCGATCGAGCTCAAACTCAACCATCACATGCAAGGGAGAAGACATCCAATGGTCAATTTCATTTGAGATGAAAATTCTCTTCACAAAGGACCACACACTCTATTCTAGGCTCAGTTTGAAGGCATACCTCATCGGAGGCTATCATCGGCGCTCCAATCAGTCGAGATAGCTTCGTCTAGTAGATACAAAGCCTTGTTGAAGATTTTAGGCTTTAGTATTAGGTAGATCCTTCTATTGACCAAGGTGCTCCTCCTAAGCTTGCAACCATGATCAAGAACATTCTTCCCGTGCCTTGAGAACTTGGATGAAGCTTGGAATGTGTTCGATTAGGTCCCCTCAAGGTACTTGAAGGATGAATTGTCTTGATATTGAGTATTGGATGAATCAAAAATTCCAAGGAGCTCCCCTATTTTTGGTTTGAAGGAATTTAAAATGGGAAAATGGAAGTAGCTTTAGAAGGCTTAGAGGAGCTTGCAATTTTTTTCTCTGGCTTCCCTAGGTTCAATCGACTATGAGTGTGTGTGAATGAAGTGCAATTAGGGGGAGTATATCTCCCCCTAGATCGATCGGATGGTCGAGCTTGCTTATGCCATTTTGATCAAATTCACCTTATGCAATGGGTTTGTTAGGCCATTTAGGGTTACATGTGATTCAGTTTTGGCTAGAGGAGGTAGTGGAGAAGTTGCCAGGTGCAAAATAAGGTGGGAGTGATTCTCATGTGCTTGAAATGAGTCGAGTGGTCAAATTGACCATTGGGTTGGGTTTGGCTAACCCAAACCCATTGGGTCAAGTGCACCATGCTCACTAGTGTCCACTTGGCTCACTAAGAGAGTGTCAAGTGGCCATGAAGAGGATTTAACCAAATTCCAAGTGAATTTGGCCAAAAATTACCCTTTGACCTAGGGTTAAAATGGTAATTTGGCTTAGGTTTTAGTTTGAATATATTTGGTATGATTGAAAAATGGGTTGGGCCAAGTTTCAATGAATTTGGAATTGATTTGATGTGATTTGGCTCATGTAGACCCATTTAGGTCAAAATGGGTCAAGTTGACCAATCGGTCAAATAAGGTCAAACCAAGGGTTGGGTCAAGTTCATATGACCATTTGAAATATTTTGGCATCATTGGTTTGGTTCAATTTGATTTCTATCTGGATTTAGTTCATTTGATTTCATTTAGGTCAAATGGATCAAGTTGACCAATTTGACCTTATTGATAAGTTAGGTCATGGGTTGGTTTAGGTTTCATTGGTCATATGAAATGTGTTGATATCTTTGTTTCCAATCAATTTTGGTTTAATTTGATTTTGGCCCAATTTGACCTTTTAGGTCAAGTTGGGTTCAAGGTCAATCGGGTTAAGTTGGGTCTAGTTGGCTAATTGAGGCTTTGGTCATGTTCAACAAGTGATTTGGATTGAACTTCACCCATTGGATTCAATCAATTTGGCTTAGATCAACTTTTGACATATTTTGACTTTTTAGGTCAAGTCAACTTGGGTCATTAATGGCTAGGTTAGGCTCAAATGATGACTTGGTCAAGTTCAAACATTGATTTAGAATGAGTCTAGATAAATGGTTTTAATCAATTTGGCCTATGATGGATTTTGGCTAGTTTATGTTTCATTTTGGCTAAGTGTTGACTTGGTAAACCCTTAGGTTTGACTTGGTTTGACCCAATTTGAGTGATTGATCATCTCATGATGATTGTTGCTCATAATGCGAGGCTTAGGTGGGCTTAGTTCAATCCAATTTGGGTTGGATTAGAAATTCACTCAAAAAAGAGTACTTTAGGTCACTTTGGGTCAAGTGAGCCTAAGTGGGTTAATTGACTTGATCAAGACTTGAATCAAGTTTGGTTGAACTCATATATGGACTTATGATTGAAATATAAATCCATTTGCAAGTGATTTGGAGTCAAATGAGTTTTGATTCATTTGACAATTTCAAGTTCATAGTGGGGAACATGAGTTTGACTTGGGTTTGATTTTTGAATTTAGTTTTGGTTTAATGATTAAAGTTTATGTTTAAATTTGGATTCATTATTAAAGGATTGATTGAATCATGAAGAGAAATCAAGGGTTTGGCTTGATTTGAGTTTGATTTGGCTAAGTTGAAGGATTTGACTTGAAAGTCTTAGGTTGGATTTGCGTTGAATTTGGATTTGATTTTTGAATTGATTTTTATATTAATGATTGAAGTTTATATTTATATTTAGATTCATGATTGAAGGATTGATTTAATCATGAAGAAAAATCAAGAGTTTGGCTTCATTTGAGTTTGATTTAGCTAAGTTCAAGAATTTGACTTAAAAGGCTTAGGTTGGATTTTGGTTGAATTTGGGTTTGAGTTTTGAATTGATTTTTGGATATTTGAATTTATATTTCATTTATATTTGTGAATATAAATGAGTTATGAGAAAATTTCTTGAATTTGAATTGTTTTGGATTACATTTAAGCTAAGTCCATAAGATATAATCAAAGTGACATAGGAAAAAAATTTGGAATTTGGAATTTCAATCATAAGCTTCAATCATTTGGAATTGATTTGAGTTTAAGAAAATCAATTAAGTTGGGATTGATTTGATTTTGAAGTTGATTTTATTTGGAGTTTGGAGTTAGTTTGATTTGGAGTTTGACTTTGAAAGGAGGAAGTGAGGATTTGGTTCAAGCTATGGGGTAGGCAAATTTTCCTAACACCCCTAAGGCATGACCTATTCCTATGGCTAACTCTTCTAAGTCTCTAGGATTAGGTTGAGTGTCCACCTAATCATTAGAAGTATCTTATGACTAAGGAGACTCTTAGTGTCTAAGAGAAGTCTATGTCTAAGATGGAGGGGTTGAGAGCTCATCATAAAAATGAGGTTAACAAAGGGCATCCAATAAGTGTGGTGTGACTGACAAGGTACACCGCACGTATTGGTGTTGATCAAAATGATCAACAACATCGAACAATCACAAGGACTAACATAAATGATCTACTCCTAACCCAAGGTGAAGAGGGAATCCAGAGCTTATTGCAATGTGACTCTACTTATGTCACAGACATAAGAGAGTGAAAGAGGAATCCACTAGGGATAGAGTATGTGAACCTTCCACTAAGGAAACAGGTTCAAATCATCCACAAGGGGATGAGAGGTTTGATTTGATTTGAGCCTCACTAGGTAGAGAAATTGATTTGATTTGTTGATTATTTAGTTGTGTTTATTTTGATTGTTTTGTTTGATTGACTCCATTGGGGAGATTGATTGGATTTGTTTTAGATTTTTAGATTTTTTATTTTTGAGATGGACCTTGTTGGTTTGCGATGGATCGCACTGAGTAGAAGCCATGGATGCCTAGACTAAACTTAGATTAACCAATCCAAAGGGGTAGTCTACCAAACAAATAGTAGGACTAGCCAACCAAAGGGATCGCCTTTCGGTGTGCAACAATTATACTAGAAGAAAGCTTAATAGACTTACATCCTCCAAAGTAGGGACTAGTTGCTAGGGTGATCCATTGGCAAGGCAACGGATTGAACCTAGGGCTAACTATTGAGTGAATGCCACTGGAGGACTTAAATCAACTCAAAGATAGTCAAGATTAATTTCATTTTTAAATTATTTTGATGGATCCCATCGGTTTATGATGGATAACACTGAGTAGGGGGCCATAGGGGCCTTGGGCTACATCCAATTTACTTATCCAAAGGGAATAGTCTACCAATCACAAGGTAAGACTAACCAACCAAAGGGATGCCTTTTGGTGTGCAATGGTCAAGTTAAGAAGAAAGCGTGGGGACTCAAATATTCCAAAATAAGGAACCACTGGGGTGATAAGTTGGTAAGGCAACAAATAGAACCCGACCTGGGCTGACTATTGAGTGAATGTCGCTAGGGTACTTAAATCAGCTCAAAGATAATCAAGATTAATTTCATTTTTTTATTTACTTTTTTTGATGAATTTCATTGGTTTGCAATGGATTAGAAGAGAAGACTTATATCGCTAGACCGTCTCGATTCTTGAACCAAAGGTAGTAACTTTTTGGCCGAAGGGAGAACTATCCAACCAAAGGAGTGCCTTTCGGTTTGCAATGATAAATTCAGGGGAAGAAAGCATAGGGATTCACATCTTCCACTACAAAAGACCACTGGGGTGATCGATTGGCAAGGTAATAAATCAAACCCGACCTAGGGTTGCCCGCCAATTTGTGATAGTCATGCTAGAAATAATGTGTCATAGTCTTACATCTTCCAAAGCGAATGACCGCGTGGTAACTTGCTGGCAAAATAGATTAAAGACCTAAGGGAAGTGAGTGAGTTGACCCAAGGACTTATCTCAGCAATTCTATGGGAGTTCTCCGACCGCTCTAAAGATAGATGTTGCTTAAAAAGGGCCCTTCAGGGGCTTGAATTCTTAATCCACAAGCGAATATTTTTTTTGTTTATTTAGTTTGTTTTGTCATGGACCCTATTAGTTTGCAAGAGATCATACTGAGAAGGAGCTTATATCAATCTAGACTTATCTCAGATTTATTGAACCAAAGGAGAATCTGTGCATATGTTGAATAAATTCTCTAGTCACAGGGTGGCTACTAGGAAAGGGGGACTGTCCAATCTAAAAGTAACCTGGGTAGTGTCTAAATGGGGTTGCAAAGGTTGTGATCCAAATAGAGTGCTCATAGGGAGAGGGGTCACTAAGGGCTTGATTCAAAACCCTGGAGAAGATGACATGGCTAGTCATATATCAAATATATTATGGCCAACTGGGAGAAAGGGGGGACTCACCGCCAAGAGTAGTGTATCCACCGGGTAAGTCGCTGTCAGCATAGCAAACATCAACCATCCTAAGGTGCATGTTGGTTTGCAATAATCAGCCTAGGAAGAAAGCTCAAGGACTCACATCCTCCTATAGTGGAACTGATTGTTAGGATAGTCTATCTTCGGCTCAACAGGTGTCATCCGACCTAGGATGACTACTGAGTGAATGCTGCTAGAGGGCCTATATCAACTCAAATGTAGTCATGAGAAAAGAAGCCTCTGGGGGACTTATCCTAAACCTAGAATATACTCGACCTAGTTAGATCATAATGATTAGTTTTAGAAGAAAGCACGGAGACTCACATTTTCTTAAACAGGAATCAACATGAGGTAGCTTACTGGCTGGGCAGTGAAAGCTACCAAACTAACAAGGCGCTCATTGGTTTATAATAATCAAGTTAGAAAGAAAGCACGGGGACTCACATCTTTCAAATAAGTGACCACTAGGGTAACATACTAGCAAGGTAGCATGCAAACCCAACCTAGAGCAGCTAATCAGTGAGTGTCACATGGGGCTTGCTCTCACATCAAAATAGCCCGAGATAAAAGATATGTGTTTATTTTTTGTGCTTGTGTAAAAGGGAATAGGACACTGCTTGGGTTATCTTACACCTATCCTAAACACGCTTGGGGAATTTGATGAAATGGAGCCACAGATGGCAACCAGAATTCTTATTAAGAAAGGATGTCACTTGGGTTCTCTTACACCTAACTTAGTTGTGCTAATCGAAATAGGATGCCTCTTGGGTTATCTCACACCTATTCTAGTAGCACTGGGGAATTGTGTTTGGTTGTGTTTGTGTTGTGAAAAAGGGATAGGATGCCTCTTGGGTTGCCTTACACCTATCATATACACGTCATGGCAGATTCGTAAGACAAGCAAACAACGCTTTGAAAGAAGAAAAGATTTTGATGAAATGGAATCAAATTTTTGTTCTTTTATTGATAATTATTTTTAAACATATTTTATGGGTAATTTTTCTTTAAATAGAGCCCATCAATTGGAAGCATCAGGTGTTCCCCTTTACAATCAATGAGCTGATATGATCCTCTTTGGTAGGCCTTCTCTATGGCATAGGGGCCTTCCCAAGTGGGTTCAAACTTGCCTCCCATCTTTCGATGGACAACAATTGGTCTCCTTAAGACTAACACAAGTTCCTTTACTTGGAAAGACCTAGGGCAGACTAACTTGTTGTGAGCTTGAATCATTTTGGCCTTATACAACTCAAGGTTTTGGCACGCCCATAGGTAACTCTCCTCTAAACCTTTGAGCTCTTCTAACCGCAACTTTACATTCTTCTCTGTAGTGATCTTGCTACCCATTGTTATCCTTAGTGATGGGAGTTGAATTTCTAAAGGTAGAATGGCTTCAAACACATACACTAAGAAAAATGGGGTAGATTGATTTGGAGTTCGGTATGTAGTGCGATATGCCCATAAGGCTTCAACCAACTACTCATTCTACTTCTGCTTATTGTCATCAAGTGTCTTCTTTAGTATTTGGATGAGAGTTTTGTTGATTACTTCTATTAAGCTATTTGCTCTGGGGTAATAGATGGTGGAGTAACTCCAATCTATATCATATCTTTTGGGAAAGCTGTTGATCTTGGTACTTTTGAATGCAGTACCATTATCAAATATAATTTGTCAAGGCACCCCAAACCTATATATGATATGATTCCTAAAAAACTAAAGCACATGCTGAGTTGTGACCTCTTTGAGTGAGATTGCCTCAGCCCACTTGGAAAAGTAGTTGGTGGTAGCTAGAATGAACCGATGACCCTTGAAAGAAGAAGGATCGATCGAACCCACAATGTCGGTACCCCAACACTCAAATGGCCATGAGGCCAATGTAGGATCTAGAAAGTTGGGTGGTTGATGTAAGACCACACCGTATCCCTAGCTACATCCATGCAATATGTGATCAAAGACAGAAGTACCTAGTCTCTTGAACTTTGTCTTCATCTTCGTGGATTGATGCCCATAGACTGAATGTCTCGATAATCCTACTTCATTTTTGTCCAAACAAAGATAACCATATTTGATCGAAAGATCGTCAAAGGTGCCATCAATGAGAGCATAGAGAGCTGCTTTCACCGATGGGCATTTTTTCTTGAGGTAGTTTATCGATGTTCAAATAGTCTATGAATGGTTGCCTCTAATCCAACTCCTCATCCTTATAGGCAACGACAATCTCCCCTTCAAGAGAAAGTCTCTAGATGTGTTTAACATCAATAAGGGATAAGATTTGTCCATTTTTAACCCTTACTGGAATGGACTCATCTTCCGGACATGCCAATTCTTTGGCAAGTTTGGCCAAAGCATCTGCTACTGCGTTCTCTACTCGAAGAACCTTATAGATGATAACTTTAAGGATTTGGGCCAACAGCTTCATGGTATACTCATGGTAATTATAAAGTTTGGGTTTGAGAACCTTGTAGGACCTGATAATCTGGTTGATGACCAACTGAGAATCCCCATAAATGTTGATGCTCTTGACATAGACTACAATGGCTAACTCCAGATCAACAATCAATGCCTCATACTCAACTTTGTTATTGGTGTAGGGATTAGAGAGATAGTATGAGAATTTCATCACATTATGGTCTAGAGTTAAGAGAACTATTCCTACCCCTACCTTTCCTGGAAGAGTAGATCGTGGTGGTTCCCCTTTATGAAAGGAAGTTGCACCATTAAAATACATCTCCTATCAGTGGTTGTCAACCTCCCCTAAGTTCATGATTTGTTTGTCAGGGAGATCATCACTAAGTGGGGAATCAGTAGGCAGTTGGTGTGCTGCTAAGAAATTTGTTAGTACTTGTACTTTCATCATACAGAGGGGTATAAATGTGATATTGAATTGCGAGAGAATCATAAACCAATGTGCCAAACTTCCACATAGCATTGGCCATGTCATGAGATACTGCAGTGGATTGGTTCTAGAGATCAAGTTCACCTTTCGAGAAAGCATATAGTGTCGTAGCTTTTGAGATGCAAAGATTAGAGCTAGGCAATGTTTCTCAATAGGTGGGTAGTTTACTTCAGTAGGAATCAGACGACAGCTGAGGTAGTAGAGAGCACTCTCCTTCCCTTCATCGTTGGCTTAGGCCAACAAAGCAGAGAGTCATCCAATGCAAAGGTAGAGGATGAGTGGTGCCCGATAGGTGCTAGAACTGGTAGCTTCACCAAATACTGCTTGATATCTTCAAAGGCATGTTGGCACTTGTCATCCCACTTGAACTTGACATCCTTTTTGACAAGTGCTGAAAATGGCTTGCATCTCTCCGATAGGTTGGAGATAAAGCATCTTAGATATGCCAACCATCCTTGGAAAGATCTAAGTTGAATTATACTTTTAGGAGGTGGCATTTCTAAGATAGCTTTGATCTTTTTTTGGATTTATTTCTATTCCCCGGTTTCAGACAATAAACCCAAGGAATTTTTCTGAAGCTACTCCGAATGCACACTTCAGGGGATTCATCTTGAGGTTATATTATCTTAACTGTTTGAAAACTACTCTCAAGTTAAAGAGATGGTCTTCCTTTTCTCTACTTTTGACTACTAGATCATCAACGTAGTACTCAATCTGATGATGGATGAGTTCATTGAAGATCTGAGTCATGGCCCGTTGGTATGTAGCACCAACATTTTTAAGGTCGAAAGGCATGACCCTATAATAATAGATTTCGATCAAGGTTTGAAAAGTAATGTTTCTTTCATCCTCGGGGGCCATCTTGATTTGGTTGTAACTAGATGACCCATCCATAAAGGAGAATACTGCATCAGATGAGGTGATGTCCACCATTAATTCTAGTATAGAAAGAGGAAACTCAAACTTAGGGCATGCCTTATTTAAGTCCCTAAAATTGACACATATGTGAATTTGGCCATTGTTCTTCTTAAGGGGGATGACATTGGCTAACCAGGTAAGGTATTTTTCTTCCTTGATGAAATTAGCATCGATTAGTTTCTTGACTTCATAAATGACTTGTGTTCGATTTCTAATCACTTGCGTTTAGGATCTTTCTTGATAAGGTTAGCACTAGGGTCTATTGCTAGTTTGTGGATTGCTACATCAGGAGATAATCAGGGCATCTCTTCATAACTCCATGCAAAGCAATCCTTAAACTCAATCAATAACCTAACTAAGTCATTAGTTTCTTCTTCATTCAATAATGAACTGATGTATGTCGGGCATGGATTTTCTTCCATCCTGAGGTTGATTTCTTTAAGCTTGTCAATTATTGGATGGATCTCCTCTTCAAATTTTGGTGGTTCATCCTTAATTTGGAGATCATCTGGATCATCTGAAGTTTTTAAACACACATCCTCATAAGAGTTGATGTTGTCTGAAAAGAACCTATCAGATTCTAAATGGTTGGTGATAACTAAGCAGTAATCATCATCATCGATCAGACCCTTTATATCGAATCTTAGTCCTAATCTTGATTGTGCATCCCTCTATTATTCTTGAAGTACCACTTAGACCATGAATAAGGAATCAAACCCTTATTTGCAAGATTAAGGACACAAGATGAATACCAATCAAAAGGCAATTCCATTTTTTTATATGAATCATCAAGTTTTAGGACTTGAGGATGATGATCTCAAAAAGAATCTCTTTGGCTTGACATCCTTGGAGGACTTAGGGGCTTCCTTAACTACTAAACCTTCAACTTTTTGAGTTGAAAGTGAGGTTAGAGCTAAGGTTCCTAATTGTTGCCTGATAGTTTCACATACATTTGATTTAAATACTTTTGTGCTTTGTCTGAAGGCCTGGTCTTCATCGTTGTCCGGCTCGAGTGTCTCCTTTAATGAAACCCACGGAGAGGGGTTGGATGGTATACTAATCACATTAGACTCATCCTCCGAGTTGGATTCCAAGTCTATGTGAATAGTAGGGGTACTCCTGTGAATTGGAACATAATCCTTATTGGCTGATGGCCAACCAGGGGATCTTCCACCTCTAAAATTTCCTCTGTTTCTACCTCTGCCTCTGCCTGGTGGTGGTTGAGTCATCCTACCCACATGTCCATATGATGGAATGAACTGTGGGTGGAATGTGATATGCGGCTCTATTTCTTCTTCAATTTCCTTTTCTTGTTCACTTGGATTTACAATTTTCTTTTCATTTACCTTTATTTTTTTCTTTTTTTTCTTTTTCTTTTTCTTTTGAATTTGAATTTTGTCCAAGTTCATGAGAAAGAGTGTTTTGAGGAAGATATTAGGTTGCATCCTCATATATCTCAACCTCTCTGAAAGAAAATGGCCTTTCATCTCCTTTGACATAGCACTTAATCTCATCCTTCCTGAACTTGATGCACTGATGGAGGGAGGATGGAATCATCTTATTCTGATCCATCCAAGGCCTACTGAGCAAAATGGTGAACGAAGTATTCGAATCAATGATATAAAACTTGGCTTCAGTCTTCCGGTCACCTATCTCCAAAGGTAACACTATGGAACCTAAAGCCCGCTCACCTTGTTCATTGAATCCTCTCAACATCATCTGATCTCCTAGAAGTGTGGAGATGTCAATCCTCAAATAGGCAAAGGTCTTTAGACTCATTATGTTCACCAATGTACTTGGATCGATGAGAACTCTAGCAAGTCTGAATCTTCCCATGTCCACTATAATTTAGAGGGGATGGTTGTGCTCCATGTCCCCCAGAAGTAGGTCTTCATCTGTGAAATTGATTCCTTGAGCTTCTCTAGAATAATATGCCTCCTCTCCAATAGTGGTCAACTAAACTAAGCATATCTCTGGATCAAGGAGAGCCTTGATTAATGATTCCCTCATCTCTTTGAATAAGACAAGTTCATCGTATATGCTTAGCTTAGATGGCAACTTTTTTAGGAGAGAGAGGACATTGTAGTCCACCTTGGACTGATCCTTCACAAGCATATCCAAGGGTGGAGCATCCTGTGGAGGGGCTTCTCGATCCTTTGAACCAATGACTTATTTCCCTCTATCTTGAGGTGCTGCCCTAGGAGGTAGAACCTTGCCACTACTGAGGTTGACTTGGTGATCTCTTGTGTGGTAATGGAAAAATTCTACCTACACGACTCACCTGCCTTCTCTATGGGACCCTCAATTGGATGATTCCCTATCTCAAGAGGCCAACGTAGTATTCAGTAGGAAAGTCCAACTCAATCGAAAAGAGGAATATTAAATTGTTATTGTTGTTAGACTTAAAGAGTTATCATTAGAATAGAGCCCCATCAAGTGACATAGATATAATTCAAGCTAGCTTTATTTTATGATTTCTTAGATTTTGAAGGAGGTACATAGTTCAAATCAAGTAAAGTGGGGTGAGAGATTTGATGCCCTCATCCGCCGATACAAGATGTCTACTAGAAGAAGAGCTAGCTGAAGTAGAAGTAGTCGCTGATGTAGTAGATGTAATGGTGGACTAGAGGCTGGACTCGATCGGTGGTTGCACTACTTGGCTATCTCAGGCTGGCACAGGCTGCTGCTGCTGAGCTCCCCCTTTCCCTGAGTTGGCTCTGCCAACTTGCAAACCTTCCTTGATGTTGGAGGTTTGAACTGTCCCAGGCACCTGCAAGAAAAGTTTCTTAATTTTGGAGATGATTTTCTTATAGGTACTGGATAAGGAGATATCCCAACCTTCTTTGGTTTTGGAAGGATCGCAAGTATCCCCAAGGATTATCCTAATGGAACTAGATGATTGTTCCACAAGGTATTCCTTCGGGATAACTATAACACCGGTCTTGAAGCTATGTTCAAGCCAATCCTTGAAGGTGAAGTAATCTTCTAATACATGACCTAGCATACGATGGTAGGGGCAAAAGTTTGCATCATTGCTTTTGCCCACTTCCTCCAATCTCCTAGGTTCGGGTAGCAAAAAATCAAGCTTCTTTAAGAGATTCTTAAATATCTTCCTGATTACCTCCCTCTTAAATGAATAAGGCTTGTTAAGTTTATCCAAAAGAGTAGGTGGATCGTAGCTACCTGGCGACGGGTATGTCTACCATCGCTGCTAATGATGTGGTTGAGGAGGAGGCGGTGCAGGCCGGGGAGGCTGCTGTGGTGGCATAGGGCTACCTTGGTGGTGGTAGAGCAGGTGAAAGTGATAATTATGGAGCACGAGGTCTCTCAAATTGCTCCCTGATCGGTTGTTTCCCCTTGTCTACTACTATCACTGCCCCGGACATCTTCTCAAAAGCTTTCTGTGGCTTCTACTTTATTGATTGGTCTGGAAAAGTTGACTGTTTGGCTTTTCCTTATAAGCTAGCCAACTTGTTGATTAGTTTCTCAAATGTTTTGATGGTAAAACCTTTGAGCATGAAGGCGACTAGGCTATGGATATTCTTAAATAGAATCTCAATGGCATGCTGTTCAGACAGTTGTGATTTGCATTTCATACTCAAATTATGTCATCTGAGAATGTAATCAATGAGGGACTCACCGAGGTTTTGTTGAGTCATAACGAGAACACCTACAGTCACCCTTTGTTGAGCTCCAGCAAAACTCTTGATGAGCAAAAGGCTTCTCTAAATTGTTGGGAAGTTCAACATACCAATCAAAGGCTATGCTTGCTAAGCTACTGATACAGAGACAGAAGAGTAAAGCATCACCATCACCGGCATTACAATAATGGCCTGGGTAATATCGCTCCTCACCGCCATCAAGCTCTTGAAAGAATGAGACATGAAACCCTTAAAATATTGGATGGCATCAATTCCTCTGGTAGGGTCTACCCTTTAGAACTGATGATCCTCCTCGGGATTGAGCTAATGCTTCTCTCACCTACTGCTCAACCATGGTCTTGATATATTTTTCCTGTATGGAGGTATTATCCACTAGTTTTCTACACATGCTGGTGCTACCCTGCTCTATTGGAGGTAAAGTTATGGCTAGATCCAAGACATGCACCAACTCTGGCTGACTAGTCTCAGCTATAGTAGGATGGACCACGGTGTTATTTTCTCAAGATCTTGTTAAAGTCCTCAAACCGCTTCCCCATCCTATCTATTTGTTCATCTTTTTAGCTTGGAGGTGTTGGGTCAGTAGGATGTGTCTTCCTACCGCCTCACACTTCCACAGTTCGCTCACGAGGAGAGAATCACGGTATCTACCATGTGTACCCCTGTTGAATCCTCTAACAAGTCATCTTCATTCAGATCAAAGTTGACATTTTTATCCTCTAAATCAGACCACATATATCCTAAGATTTCCTTTTTCTCCACTAGATATTGAGCTACTATATCATCTAGGGATCGGTCTGACTGAATAGGCATGAAAGATCGGGTCTGACTGGTAGTAGGGTCGCTATCATGCACAGATAGACACCTAACCTCTGAAGCTACTAGCGAGCTGATCTTGTGAGGATTGCGCTCACTAGAGGAATGGTACTCCTGACTGCTACATGATCTGGGCAGAGTGGTACTCCTGGGGGGATATATGATCATAGGGGTGACTGAACTATCTCCTCCTCCCTCAACTACAGAGTCTATCTCCATAGCTTGCTGCAGTGGTGGTGCTGACGAGATGACTGCTATACTTCGAGGTCACCATTCCTTCTTTACCACTACTGGGGTAGAAGATCGAGTAAGAGAGCTCAGCCTCACTAGAGTAGGTGATGGGATGGGATCTCCCCAAAAAACACCAACGGTTCTCTTCTCCCGATGCGCCTTCAGCTAGAATAGTAGATCCGGGACATGTACATGAGAAGAGTAGTGTGGTGGAGGCACCACCGACTCTCTTGGGATAGAAGCTCCTCTCATATGATGTGTGGTCCCGAGTAAGATTATCGTTGGAGTAGTGCATCGAGGAAAATCTACAGCGGATCGCTCTGGCCTCGTTAGTGTAACATATGCGATGTGTTGGCTTCTCTAGCCCTCTCCTACCTAAGCTGCCTGCCAACACTACTGGGATTGATAGATCTCAAATCAAACTAAGCCCCAGACTCAGATCATCCGTAGGCACCACCTACTCGGCATAAAACTGATCAGAGGCTGGTGTACGACCTCCTCCTCTCACTGACTGGTGCCTAAAATTGAACTGTTGGTGGAGTTGAAGCAAAAATCCTCCTAGCATCCTCTCTATCATATCTAGATAGAGGGTGGAACTGGTTCTATGTAACCAGCAGAGAAACCATCCTAGGTAGCTCCTCTACAACAGACTGAGTGGCTACCTCTAACTCCCTAACAATGAGTGTAAGACCGCTTGATCATGCAGTTCTTGTTTCTTCATCGGGTCTAGGTAGGTCAAGCAAAGTAGGAACTAGACCCAACCTCAAAGGCACGGGAGACAATCCCTAGAATCAGGGGAGCCTTCCCCTTGGAAGGTACCAAGGAGTGGGTGCTAGCCCTAACTAGGGTAGCATGAGGAACAACCGAGTGCACTGATACTGCTATTATGGGAACCGCCACTACCTTCTTCTTCAGTGAGGGAATCTTTGAGACATATAGCATGTCGACCTGGATGACTGGCTTCTGCCCAGTCACCGTGCTCCTGGTAAATGTGGTAAGGGGGGTTCCCTCACATGTAATCTTGGCCCCCTCGAAGCCTCAACCAAAGTGGATTAGGTGGGCATAGTCAGATCGTGGAAGGCTAGCTAGATCCAGGGCCAAATCCATCCCATGAGGAAGCGTGAACACATACTTTTATGTTGCTATTGCAATCAACTAAAATAAACCGAGACTAAAATCGACTAATAAAGTCAATAATGTTAGAAAATAAACTTGAACGATTTATATTTTTTTATTTTGAATATGAATTAGAATTTGAACCCACACTCAACATCTTGAAAGTGTTACAAAAATGATTTAGAAGAGATTTTGAGATTGATTAGAAAGAGGATTTTTTTTTTTGAATGTAGAATCCACTTTCAACAAATTTGGGTATGTTGAAAATGGGTTCAAGTATTTTTGGAGAGATGCTTCCATAGGTTCATATTTGAATTTTGATTTTTTTTTTATTGTTTGGGGACCCTTTATTTAATAAATTTGGGTATGTTAAACTAAAGGGTCAATTAATTTTGTTTTTGATTTGAGATTTTTGGATTTTACTCACTTAACAAATTTGGGTATGCTAAGTGAGGTGTTTGAAAACAATTTCTTCTTTTTCTTTGTTTGCTTTATTTTGTGAATCATTTGTGATTTTAAAAATGGAATCCTCATTTAGAAAATTTGGGTATGCTAAATGAAGGATCCAAGTGTGTGTTGTTTTTTTTTTTTTTTTGAAATTTTTTGGAAATAGGATTATTAGCAAATTTGAGTAAGCTAAGAAAATCCTAATGTGTTTCTTTTGTTTTGAAAATAAAGACTTTACTTTAGCAAATATGGTATGCCAAAAAAATGAAGTTCTAATGTGTTTTGAATTTTGTGAAATAGAGATTTCACTCAACAAATTTGAGTATGCTAAATGAAATTCCAAAAATGTGTCGTAAATTTTGTTTTATGTTTTGTTTTGAAAATGGAGACTTCACTTTAGCGAATGTGGTATGCTAAGATGAAGTTACAAATGTGTTTTGAATTTGTGAATTGGAGATTTCACTTAGTAAATTTGAGAATGCTAAATGAAATTCCAAAAATGTGTTTCAAATTTTATTTTAAAAAATGGAGACTTCACTTTAGCAAATGTGGTATGCTAAAAGAAAGTTCCAATGTGTTTTGAATTTTATGACTTGGAGATTTCACTTAGAAAATTTGAGTATTCTAAATGAAATTCCAAAATTGCGTTTCAAATTTTGTTTTGAAAATGGAAACTTCACTTTAGCAAATGTGGTATGCTAGAATGAAGTTCCAAAAATGTGTTTTGAAAATGGAGACTTCACTTTTAGCAAATGTAGTATGCAAAAGTGAAGTTCCAAAAGTGTTTTGAATTTTGTGAAATGGAGATTTCACTTAGCAAATTTGAGTATGGTAAATGAAATTCCAAAAATGTGTTGTAAATTTTGTTTTGAAAAATGGAGACTTCACTTTAGCAAATGTAGTATGCTAGAATGAAGTTCCAAAAAAGTTTTGAAAATTTTTATTTTGAAAATGGAGACTACATCTTTAGCAAATGTGGTATGCTAAAATGAAGTTCCAAATGTGTTTTGAAAATTTGTGAAAATTCCAACTTAATCATATATGGAATATGTTAAGTAGGATTTCAAAAATAGTGTCATTTTATTTGGAAATGAAATCTTTATTCAATAAATTTGGGTATATTGAATGGGGATGTTCATATGTGCTTTTTTTAAAGTTTATTTTTGATTTTAATTGGAAATGAAACCTCCATTCAATAAATGTGGGTATATTGAATGGAGAGGTTTCATATGTGCCTTTTTAAAAATTTATTTTTGATTTTGATTGGAAATGAAACCTCCATTCATTAAATATGGGTATATTGAATGGAGTGGTTTCATATGTGCTTTTTGAAAAGGTAAAAATTCTAACATAACACATGTGGAATGTGTTGAGTGGAATTTTAAAGTTATGATTTTGCTTGAAGATGTAACGTCCATCCAACACATTTGGATGTATTGAATGGAAAGGCCCATCTTCAAATTTTGTGCTTTTTGAAAAATATGATTGTTGGAATTTTATTTTTGGGAAGTTCCTACATGTAACAATTATGAAAATTGTTAGATGTAGTGCAAATATTTTATTAAGTGTATTTTGAAAAAGTGCTTTTGAAAAGCAAGACATTTATGAAGGATTGATTTTGTCTTTATTTTTAGAATGAACCTTTCCTTACCATAAAAAATGGTAAGGAGGAAGTCTTTGATCATTTTCTTTTTATTAACTTTTTTTTCACCCATTGGAGAACCCAACGGGGGTTTTAAGACCAACACAGGGTGAGGTCCTAAAACCTAAAGATGTTGACTAGCTTAACTTAAGGATGAAATAAGCTAAGTGCCAATGAAAAGAAAGATAGTCTTGGATTCATACAAAAGTACAAACCCACTATCGATACTTGGAGACAATGATCATTTACCAAAGATGGAGAGAGGAACCATCCCTAGCGGAGTCACCAGAAAAATCTGTGGTGAAATATTTATTATATTTCTGCCTTCATCTATCCCTTCCCTTTTGGAAAAGAGGATAAATAAAAATAGAAATATAAAATACCTCTTTTTGGGACACCACATAGATCCGCAGATGTTCTTATTAGGGTGATCGAGTACGACATTGAGGAAAGGTGTACTATTTTGAGAGATAGAAGTCACCACCCTGAAATGGACCTAATCACCTTAATAAGGACTCTTAAGGACTATGGGTCTTCAAAATGTACCAGAGATTCTTTCCCTACTTTACATGGAAAAGTAAAGCAAGGTTTATTTTAAACTGGATTTGTTAAGTTCCCTACAAGGGCAAGCCCCCATAGTTAATTACATCTTAAGGAGCAGGATTCCTTAGGAATACTCCTGATTAAGGTAAATGATCATTGTCTCCAAAGATTTTGAAAGGTAAAATAATCAATCGATTGGTTTATTTTTAGAAAGTCAAGTGGGATGGATCAATAAGAGGGAGTTCTTATTAAAGCCAAATGAAGATAAGTAGGGGATGCTTAAGATACTAGGAAGCCTAGTAAGCACCCCAAACTATTCTATGGTTAGGCTTTACATTTTTGAAATTGAATTGATTTATTTTAGTTGAATTTTTATTAAAAATCTAGGACTTACAATTCCATGATATAAGGTCATGAAAATTCCTAAGAGGTAAGGATTTATGCTCATAGCCCGCAAAGGGAAGTAGCAACCTCTTAACTAAAATCTAGGGAGCTTTGGCGAGAGCCAAAAGCATAACCTAAATCTAAGGCAAAAATGGTTATTTGGTTTACCTCCACAAGACAGGATAAACCACCCGACTGTTAGACTTGCAACCGCCTGGGGTTGGCCGCCAACTAACTCCTCCTATGATTTTAAATACATGTAGGCAAGTCAAATGCTTTTGCAAGATAGCTAAGTTGTTCTTTATTTAGAAAGAGACTAAGTCCTTAAACACACTCCCTAAGAGACTAGATCATGTAGGGTATGGTTTAGTGACTTAAATCTAATGCAAATTTTGTTACATTTTATTTTATTTTGGATAATAAATTTGACACAGGCTTTAGGATTAATGTGCCTAATGCAAGAGAAATTAGATTATGGGCTAAAATTAGCAAGATAAGGAGGTGTATTTCCACCATGGCTTTCAAAGGATAAGCCAAGTTCTCTAACAAAAGGTGGAAGCCCTCCAATCAAGACTAAAATAATATGCTTTTTATGCATGATGTGAGAAAAGTAATACAATATCTAGCTAAGGGGTTGTTAATTCTTTTATCTTGATTTATAACCTAGGCTTTAGGTGAGGTTGTGAGTTGTTTAATCTTTAGTTTTGAGTTGTTTTGATTGGATAGAAAATTAATTTTCCTAAGAGCCAAATTGTAATCCAGGCCATACATCAAAGATAAGAAGAAACTAAGAAAAGTTGTCATCTTAATGCACAAGCTAAACAAACATCAATCAATTTATAAAGCTAGTGTAAAAGAATAAGAGGCTCTTTGTGGTCAGGCTCCACCACACAAACCTGAAAAGAAATATGGGTAGCCAAGCTCTACCCTTATACTATCTGGATTACAAATGAATTAAATACAATCAAGAAGGAATTCATTATTATGGGGGTCATCTTTCTTCTTTCTTCTTTTAGTTGGTTGAAATGTGGTTGCTCTAAAGGCTTCACATGGTACATAGACATGATCTTATGACCAATGTTCATCTTAATCCCCATAACAATCATTCCAAAATTCTAACTGCAAAATTACATGAAATTGGGAAAAAGGAAATCTAACTAAAACCTGCAAAATAGAGATTAGCCAAACAAGCCATACAATCCCAAGCATGTATATATATAAGTTATACTTAACACCCCACACATGGGTAACTAAGTCCACTTGGCCTATTTTGGATTATGCTTAGGGGAATAAGCACCTGCACAACTAAAAGCATTTATAATTTTATTACAGCGCCCCTTAAACACAATCCCCTATAGAAGATAATAGTTAGACTAAGATTGCCCTACCATTCAGTCTACGCACATACACCCTAACATCCAGACTAAAATAAAATATCACAAAATAAAAGCAAACATCAAACCATGCACCGCCCTAATATAGAACTAGAAGTGGTGACTTAGCTTAATGTGTGTGTTATTTAAGGTTCGGGTGGTATGCTTAGCTAGGCTTTAAGGTTGAAGTTTTCTAAGTGTGAAGGTGTTCAATTTAGAGGGTGGTTTCATTTAAGTGATTTAGTTACTTTGGTTGATTTTATTTTGTATTTTGACTTGATTTGAATGAATCCTACAATTAATTACTAAGTGTTCTGAAGAGAGGAAAAGAGAAGAGAACTTGTCTTTCCTCCCTAACTTAAGTAATTTCTAAGGTAGATTCATATTAGATTATTATTTAATGAATGTGAATGTTTTATCATATGTTTTAATTAAACCTAAGTTTATATTTTTCCTAAACAAACTTATTCAAAAAGAAAGGCATTTTAAGATTAAGTAAAGTGAATACTATCACAAAACACACAACACTTCATTTCTTTCCCAACATGTATAACATGCATATGGATGAATCCTAAATATATATATACATGCAAATGGAGATGTTTAGCACACCTTAATGATGAATGCTAAGAGAGTTACTTAAAAAAATTTGGATGCTTCATGATGCATGATTTTGTTAAGTAAAAAAAGAGTGATTCTTTTATCCATTTTTTTATGCACATTTACAAGTATAAAAGACATAAGTGAGTACGACGCCATTATTAGCATCAGGGGTGTAAGGTACAAGACATACTTAGGGCTACTTAAAGCCTCGCAACCCCGGCATTGTCCAGACTAATATACCACTTTTCTTAAATACATGTTCATGTACAAAAAGAAATGCATGGAAAGAGAATCATGCAAAAGTTTATATTTATTTGGTTAATTTGTTGGTTAAATTTACATGTGTAAATGTGAGAATCCTTCTTAATTACTAACATGGAAGTGGATAGGAAAGGATATAAGCAAGTGTTATGCTCTTTTAAAAGAACTATGCAGTTTGCAAATCCATCTAAATTCATGTTAAAAGAGAAGAGAAGGAAAGCCACACAATACACATCTTTATATTTATACTCACATGCAAGCTTATAAATAATCATAAGTGGCATATTTTTCAGTTATGATATTTGATTTATAAGTTTTGAAAATAATTTTGGATTTAGTAGTCATAATAGCCATTCTTATTCTTACTTTAGCCAAAACATGCAATTTGACATAAAGGAAATATTTCATTTTAATTTCATTTTTAAAAGACATCAATGCATGATTTTCATATGACATACACATTTAGCATGTTAGGACAGAAATAAAGTGATGAAAGCATGTAAATTCATTCACCTAATTAATTCCTAAAGACAATCTTATGAGATAGGATTATTTAAAGTAAATTAAATTTATTTTTAAAAAAAATTTTAGTTTTGTTTGAGTTTGATTTGAACTTATAAAAATGTGAAGAGGTTTGCTGATCCTAACCCACTTCCCACATGTGTATGTTGTTTTAGTTTAATTTTAGAACCATTAGGTGAGTTTTATGCTTTGCTTAGGTTAAGGTGTAGATTAAGTTCATTATTACCCCTTACCTACACCACTTTAACATATTTAATCAAGTAATTATGAGCCAATGTATAACATAAAATTACACAAGGAATTTAAATCAGCAATGCACCTAGGAAAGAAAGGGCCTAATACAGTTGGCTCATAATTAGTGATTAATTAAGCTAAAGGGTTTAATTTAAGTACTTTCATAACCCTTCCCACACATGTGGCTTGGACTTTGATTTCCTTAAGCTACTTAGGTTATTGAACACCTAAGCACCTACCCAAGATGAATTGGTTAAATTATAGAATGTTTTGATTTTGAAAAGTTTGATTAATTAAGCCATTTAATTAAGTGATTAAATTATTTAATTAATTTATACTTTAATTATATTCTTATCTAAATGAAATAAATTTAGGGAAAAAAAGATATGGGAAAGAACTCCTAATCTCATTCCCTAAGTCCATTCACTATTCTAAGGTAATTAGCAAACCTAATTAATTAATTTATCACTATTTAAAAGGTTAATTAATCATTTAATAGATTAAGAGGGTAATTAGGAATAACTCAAGCAATTCCCCTAATTAAACTATTAATAAATTCCAAGAAAATTAGGGGAGGCTGAAGTCATCTCACTAAATATACATGAGAAGTTTCGAAAAAATCAATGAGATAATTAGAGAGCAATTAACAAAATCATATTAACAATAAAACTTAGATTCAGAAACTATCACTATTCAAAATCAATTAAATTTAATTTTAAATTATTCCCCTTTGAATTATCTTCACAATGCTTTTTATTTTGTGTTTTTTGATTTTTCAACATTTAGTTATGAATATTTAAAGATTCACTAATTAAGGATTAATTAAAACCCCTAATTATTAACTAATCCTGTCGGCTCCACGTGGACCACTGACGTGGTGCACGCTTTCCATGTGGCACAATGGGATTTATCACTTAAGTTGTCACATCCCAATGCTGCGTTTGTGATGGCGCTACGCGCTTTCTCTCTGGATCATCCAATCAAGGATCGAACGGTTGAGATTGAGCTCACAATTCTTAAGGGATAAATCAGAGGATCCTATAGGGCTTGATCAGGACCGTCCATCCAAAATGCGCAGATGGACGGTCCATGATCTGTCCCTGAGCTCTCCTACGGGAGAGGGCATTCATCCACTCCTGAGGGCAAGATCCAAGCTCGGTTGAGCTCGGATCGAGCTCAAACTCAACCCACACCATCATCATGCAAGGGGGAAGACATCCAATGGTCAATTTCATTTGAGATGAAAATTCTCTACACAAAGGACCACACACTCCCTATTCTAGGCTCAGTTTGAAGGCACACCTCACCACAGCTATCACCATCGCTCCAATTCATTGAGGTAGCTTTGTCTAGTAGAGATGAAGCCTTGTTGAAGATTTTAGGCTTTGGTATTGGGTAGATCCTTCTATTGACCAAGGTGCTCCTCCTAAGCTTGCGACCTTGATCAAAAACACTCTTCCCATTCCTTGAGAACTTGGATGAAGCTTGGAATGAGTTTGATTAGGTCCCCTCAATGTACTTGAAGGATGAATTGGCTTGATATTGAGTATTTGATGAATTGGAAATTCCAAGGAGCTCCCCTATTTTTGGTTTGAAGGAATCCAAAAATGGTAAAATGGAAGTAGCTCTAGGAGGCTTGGAGGAGCTTGCAATTGCTTTATATGGCTTCCCTAGCTTCAATCGATTGTAAGTGTGTGTGAATGAAGTGAAATTAGGGGGAATATATCTCCCCCTAGATGGATCGGATAGTCGAGCATGCTTATGTCATTTTGATCAAATTCACCCTATGCAATGGTTTGTTAGGCCGTTTAGGGTTGCATGTGATTTGGTTTTGGCCAGAGGAGGTAGTGGAGAAGTTGCCATGTGCAAAACAAGGTGTGGGAGTGATTCCTATGTGCTTGAAAAGAGTGGAGTGGTAGGTTTGACCATTGGGTTGGGTTTGGCTGACCTAAACCCATTGGTTCAAGTGCACCATGCTCACTTGTGTCCACTTGGTCCACTAAGAGAATGCCAAGTGGCCATGAAGAGAATTTGACCAAATTCTAAGTGAATTTGGCCAAAACTTACCCTTTGACCTAGGGGTAAAATGGTCATTTAGCTTGGGTTTGAGTTTGAATATGTTTAGTATAATTGAAAAATGGGTTGGCCCAAGTTTCATTGATTGGAATTGATTTTATGTGATTTGGCTCATGTTGACCCATTTAGGTCAAAATGGATCAACTTGGGTCAAGTTGACTAATTGGTCAAATTGGGTCAAACCAAGGGTTAGGTCAAGTTCATAAGACCATTTGGAATATTTTGGCATCATTTTTTTGGTTCAATTTGATTTTTATTTGGATTTGGTTCATTTAATTTCATTTAGGTCAAATGGGTCAAGTTGACCAATTTGACCTATTTGACCTATTTAGGTTAGGTCATGGGTTGGTTTAGGTTTCATTGGTCATATGAAATGTATTGGTCTCTTTATTTCCAATCAATTTTGGTTTAATTTGATTTTGGCTCACTTTGACCTTTTAAGTCAAGTTGGGTTCAAGGTCAATTGAACTAGTTGGGTCTAGTTGGCCAATTGAGGCATTGGTCAAGTTCAACAAGTGATTTGGAATAAACTTGACCCATTGGTTTCAATCAATTTGGCTTAGATCAAGTTTTGACACATTTTGACTTTTTAGGTCAACTAGGTTAGGCTGAGATGATGGCTTGGTTAAGTTCAAACATTGATTTAGAATGAGTCTAGATCAATGGTTTCAATCAATTTGGCCTATGGTGAATTTTGGCTAGTTTAAGTTTCATTTTGGCTAAGTGTTGACTTGGTCAACCCTTAGGTTTGACTTAGTTTGACCCAATTTGAGTGATTGATCATTTCATGATGCATTGCTCACAATATGGGGCTTAGGTAGGCTTAGTTCAATCCAATTTGGGTAGGATTATAATTTGGCTCAAAAAAGGATACTTTATGTCACTTTGGGTCAAGTGAGCCTAAGTGGGTCAATTGACTTGATCAAAGCTTGAATCAAGTTTGGTTGAACTTACATATGGACTTATGATTGAAATATAAATCCATTTGCAAGTGATTTGGAGTCAAATGGGTTTTGATTCATTTGACAATTTCAAGTTCAAAGGGGTGAACATGAGTTTGACTTGGGTTTGATTTTTGAATTTAGTTTTGGTTTAATGATTAAATTTTATATTTATATTTGGATTCATGACTGAATGGTTGATTGAATCATGAAGAGAAATCAATGGTTTGGCTTAATTTGAGTTTGATTTGGCTAAGTTCAAGGACTTGACTTGAAAGGCTTAGGTTAGATTTGGGTTGAATTTGGGTTTGATTTTTGAATTGATTTTTAGATTAATGATTGAAGTTTATATTTATATTTAAATTCTTGATTGAAGGATTGATTAAATCATGAAGAAAAATCAAGAGTTTGGCTTGATTTGAGTTTGATTTGGCTAACTTCAAGAATTTGACTTGAAAGGCTTAGGTTGGATTTTGGTTGTATTTGGGTTTAAGTTTTGAATTGATTTTGGGATATTTGAATTTATATTTCATTTATATTTATGAATATAAATGAGAATATAAATGAGTTATGAGAAAATTTCTTGAATTTGAATTGATTTGGATTTGATTTAAGCTAAGTCCATAAGATATAATCAAAGTGACTTAGGAAAAAATTTTGGAATTTGGAATTTCAATCATAAGCTTCAATCATTTGGAATTGATTTGAGTTTGAGAAAATCAATTAAGTTGAGACTGATTTGAGTTTGAAGTTGATTTGATTTGGAGTTTGGAGTTAGTTTGATTTGGAGTTTGACTTTGAAAGGAAGAAGTGAGGATTTGGTTCAAGCTATAGGGTAGGCAAATTTTCCTAACACCCCTAAGGCATGACCTATTCTTTTGCCTAACTCTTCTAAGTCTCTAAGGTTAGGTTGAGTGTCCACCTAATCACTAGAAGTGTCTTATGACTAAGGAGACTCTTAGTGTCTAAGAGAATTCTGTCTAAGATGGAGGGGTTGAGAGCTCATCATAAAAATGAGATCAACAGTAATAGACTTACATCTCCCAAAGCAAGGACGGCTGTCGGGGTGACCTGTTGGTGGCACAACAAGTTGAACCCAATCTAAGGGTGACTACTGAGAGAGTGTCTATCTGGGGACTTATCTCAACTCAAGAGTAGTCAAGTGATTCCTATAGGGAGTTTTGTTGACACTGCCCTAAAGATAAGATGCATGCTTGGGAAAAGGTACCAATAGGGGTGTCCTCCTAATCCCTAAGAGAAAATATATATTTTGGTTATATGTTTGTGTGGACTCTGTTGGTATGTGAGGGACCACACTGAGAAGGGGATTATATTAGCCTAGTCCTATCTGAGACTTACTAGACCAAGGGAGAATCTTCCTATCCACAAGACAAGTTCTCTAACCATAAGGGTGGCTACTAGAAAAGGGGGATTGTCCAATCTAAGTGTAACACCTGGGTAGTGTCTAAATGGGGTTGCTAAGGATGTGATGCAAATAGAGTGCCCACAGGGGAGGTGCTGCTAGGGCCTTTATCCAGGACCCTATAAAAGAAAGCTTGTAGGTATACGGTGGCCAACTCCGGGAGAAAGCTTTTAAACTTATATCTTCCATGAGTGGTGTATCCATTGGGTGGGTCATTGTCAGCATAGTGAGAACCAACCAACCTAAAGTGCATGTCGGTGTGCAATGATCAATCTGAGAAGAAGGCTTGTAGACTTACATCTTCACAGACGAAACTGATCACCAGGATAGTTTGTCGTCGGCGGGACAGATGGTATCCGACCTAGGGCTACTACCAAATTGAGAGTCCCGTGTAAGTACTGGACAAAGACTTGAAGTAGTCAAGAGGAAAGGAGCCACTATGGGACTTATCCTAAGCCTCAAATATACTTGACCCAGTTAGTGCATGATGGCTAGCTCAAGAAGAAAGTGTGTAGGCTTACATCATCTTAAACAAAGTCAACATGAGCTAGCTTACCGGCCACGTAGTAAGGCCTACCAAACTAGCAAGTCGCTCATCGATCTGCAATGGTCAAGTTAAGAAGAAATCTTATAGACTTACATCCTCTAAACAAGGAACCACCGGGGTGACACAATAGGAAGGTAGCATGTCAGCCTGACCTAGAGCAGCTAATGAGTGAGTACCGTAGGGGGCTTTATCCCACAACAAAATAGCTCAAGATAAAAGATATATGTTTGTTTTATATGTGGTTGTGTGTAGTTTGTATTGGTGTTGTGTTGCTAAAGGATAGGATGTTCCTCACACCTACCCTAAACACATCGTGGCAGATTCTCAAACAAAGATGTTTCTCAACCTATAAGAGATGAGATCTGAGATAGAAAAAAGTTTTTTTTATTATTATTTTGAAATAAGATTTGTGGATAATATTTCTTTAGGTAGAGCCCGCTGATTGGAAGCTTTGGGTGCTCTCCCATATAATTTATAAGTTGATAAGATCATCCTTAGTAGGCCTTTCTTATGGCAAAAGGGCCTTCCCAAGTGGCTTCAAACTTGCCTCCCATCTTTTAAGGAGCAACAATTGGTCTCCTTAGAATTAAAATAAGTTCTCCTACTTGAAAAGCTCTAAGATAGACCAACTTTTTATTAGCTTGAATCATTTTAGCTTTGTATAACTCGAGGTTCTGACATGCCCAGAGGCATCTCTCCTCAAAACCTTCGAGCTCTTTTAATCGTAACTTGTCATTCTATTCCATTGTGATCTTACTACCCACAACTATCCTTAGTGATGGGAGTTAGACTTCTAATGGTAGAATAGCTTCGGACCCATACACTAAAGAGAATGGGGTAGATTGAGTTGGAGTTCTGTATGTGGTGCGGTAAGCCCATAAGACTTCAACTAACTACTCATGTCACTATTGCTTGTTATCATCGAGTGTCTTCTTTAATATCCATATGAGAGTTTTGTTGAAGGCTTCTACTAAGCCATTTTCCCATGGGTAGTATATGGTAGAATATCTCCAATCTATGTTGTGTCTCTGGACAAAGCTATTGATTTTGGTGCTCTTGACTGCAGTACCATTATCAAAAATAATTCATCGAGGCACCCCGAACATATATATGATATGATTCCTGAAAAACTAGAGCACATGATGAGTTGTGATCTCTCTGAGTGGGATTGGCTCCGCCCACTTGGAAAAGTAGTCGGTGGCAGCTAGAATGAACCGATGACCCTTGAAAGATGGAGGATCGATCAAACCCACTATGTTGGTACCCCCAACACTCAAATAGCCATGAGGCCATGGTAGGGTATAGAATGTTGGGTGGCTGGTGTAAGACCGCATAGTGTACCTGACATTGGTGGCATCTCCTAGCTACATCCATGCAATCTGTGATCATCGAAGGCTAATAGTACCCTAGTATCTTAATCCCGATGTTCATCTTCATACTGGATTGATGCGCTCCGCATAAATCAGAGTGTACCTTGGTCACGATCCTACGGGCTTCGTGCTTGCCCAAACAACGTAACCACATACGATCGAAGGACCGCCGATATAAAGTGTCATCTATGAGAGCATAAGAAAAGGCTCTTTGCTTTACTTGATGTGCTAGTGACTTCTATTGAGGTAGTTTGCCTATATTTAGATAATCCATGAATGGTTACCTCCAATCCAACTCCTCGTCTTTTTTGGCAATGGCAACCTCCCCTTCAAGAGAGAGTCTCTCGATGAGTTCAGCATCAACAAAGGATAAGACTTGTCTATTTTGGACCCTTATTGTTATGGACTCATCTTCCAGACATGCCAACTCTTTGGCAAGCTTGGCTAATGCATCTGCTAATGCATCTGCTAATGCATTCTCTCCTCGATGAATCTTGTAGATGATAACCTTTGGGACTTGGGCCAACAAATCCATAGTGCACTTATGGTAGTGATGAAGCTTAGGCTTTAGAACTTTATAAGACCCAACGATTTGGTTGATAACTAATTAAGAATCTCTAAAGATGTTGATACTTTGGATGCATAGCATAATGGCTAACTCCAGATCGGTAATCAGAGCCTCATATTCGTCTTCATTGTTGGTGCATGGATTGGATAGATGATATGAAAATCTCATCACATCATGGTCCAGAGTTAGGAGAATTATTCCTTCCCTTTCCTTTCCTGGAAGAGTAGATCATGGTTCTTCTCCCTTTTGAAAGGCAGCTGCACCATAAAAATATATTTCTCAATAATGAATGCTAGTGTCCCCTAAGTTTATGATTTGTTCATCGGGGAGGTCATCACTAAGTGAGGAATCAGCAGGAAGTGGGTGTACTGCCACAAAATTCGATAGTGTTTGTCCTTTTACCGCACGGAGGGGTACAAAAGTGAGGTCAAATTGTGACAAAATCATGGACCAACGCACCAACCATCCGGATAGCGTCGACCATGTCATGAGATATTACAGTGGATTGATCCTATAGATCAAGTTCACCTTATGAGAAAGCATGTAATGTCATAGCTTTTGGAATGCAAATATTAAAGCTAGGCAGTGCTTTTCAATAAGTGGGTAGTTTGCCTCAATAGGGATTAGACGATGACTGAGATAGTATAGTGCATTCTATTCCTTCATCATTAGTTTGGGCCAACAAAGTGCCAATGGAGTCATCTAATACAGAAGTATAGAGAATGAGCAGCTTGCTCGGGATAGGGGCTACTAGAACCGGAGGCATCATCAGGTAGTGCCTAATGTCTTCGAAGGCATGTTGACACTTATCATCCCACATGAACTTGGAATCCTTTTTGACAAGTGTTCAAAATGTTTGGAATTTTCCTGACAGGTTGAAAATGAAGCATCTTAGATATGCCAACCACCCTTGAAATTATCTGAGTTGAGTTAGACTTTTAGGAGATGGCACTTCTGATATCATCTTGATCTTCTCTGGATTGATTTCTATTCCATAGATCCAGACAACAAAGCCAAGAAATTTCCTTGAAGCTACTCCGGATGCACACTTCAACGGATTCATTTTAAGGTTAAATTATCTTAACCGTTTGAAAACTACTCTCAAGTCAAAGAGATGGTCTTCCTTTTCTTTACTTTTGACTACATGATCATTGATGTAATATTTGACTTGATGATGAATGAGTTCATCGAAGATCCGAGTCATGGCCTGCTGGTATGTAGCACCGACATTTTTAAGGCCGAATGGCATGACCCTATAGCAGAAGATTCTGATCAGGGTTCGAAATACAGTGTTTCATTCATCCTCAGGGGCCATATTTATTTGGTTATAATCATATGAACCATCCATGAAAGAGAAGATTGCATGAGATGAGGCAATGTCCACCATCAGTTCTGGTATGGATAGTGAAAATTTGTCTTTTGGACATGCCTTATTCAGATCCCTAAAATTGACACAGATGTGAATTTGTCCATTCTTTTCCTTAATTGGAATGGCATTGGATAACCAGGTAGAGTATTTTTCTTCCCTGATAAAGCTGGCATCGACTAGTTTATTGACTTCATAAATGACATGTTGTTCAATGTTTAATCGCATGCATCTAGAAACTTGCTTGATAGGGTTAGCATTAGGCTCTATTGCTAATTTATGGACTGTTATGTTAGGAGATACACTAGGTATCTCTTGTAACTCCATATGAAGTAATCCTTAAACTCAATCAATAACCTAACTAAGTCATTAATTTCAGTATCACTCAACAAAGAACTGATGTATGTCGGACGTGCATTATCTTTAATTCCTAAGTTGATTTCTTTGAGCTCATCAATGGTTAATCTGATCTCCTCTTTGAACTCTGGTAGTGCATCTTTGACTTTAAAGTCATTTGGATCATCTGAAGTTTTTAAACATACCTCCTAATATGAGTTAGTATGATTTAAAAAGAACCTTTGAGATTCTAAATGATTGGTGATGACTAGGCAATGATCGCCATCATTGACTGGTCCCATTATACCAAATCCTAGTCCTAGTCTTGATTGAGGATGTTTGCTTTGGTTGTCCAATAACCTTTCAAAGTAGTCCAACCTGTGTTTAGACCAAGTATGTGGGATTAATCCCTTCTTTTTGAGATTAAGAACACAAGGTGAATACCAATCAAAAGGCAATTGTATTAAATCTTTATATGAATCATCCTCAAGTTCTACATCTGCTTCTTGACTTGAGGATGATGCTTCCAAAAAGAACCTCTGAGTCTTCCCATTTGTCGATGACTTAGGGGCTTCTTTAACTACCAATCCCTCAATTATTTATGAGGAAAGTGGAGTCAGAGCTAAGGTTCCCAACTGATGCCTGACTGTCTCATACGCAGACTTGGATACATTTATACTTTGCTTTGGAGCCCGGTCTTCATCACTATCCTACTCGAAGGTCACCTCAAAAAAGATCTGTTGCTAAGAAGAGTTGGCTTGTGTGCTAGCCACATAAAACTCATCCTCTGAACTAGATACTAATCTATGTGGATAGTGTGTGTACTCAGCTAGACATACCTCCTATTGGGTCCAATGGGAGGCTTTCCACCTTGGGGTGCCTGATCTCCCTCTCCGCTAGTAGAGGTCGGGTCATCCAACCCATATGTTCAAATGAAGTAACGAATTATGGGTGGAATCTAATGTCAGGCTCTATATCTTTCCCTGAGTCCATGTCTCACTCTCTTCTATTTTATTTTTTTTTTTTTTTTTTTCTTTTCTTTTCTTTTCTTTCTTTTTATCCCTCATGGGGATCTTGATTAGATTCATGAGAATGGACTTGTTAGTTTTGGGGAAGAAAATAGGTTGTATCCTCATATATCCTAGCCTCATGAATTATGAAGGGTTTGAGATATCCTTTGACACAATACTCAATTCCATATCTCATGAACTTCATGCACTGATATAGAGAGGATGAAACTATGTTATTTTCATGTATCCACAGCCTCCAAAGTAAAGCATTAAAAGATATATCCAAGTCTATGATATGAAACTTGACTTCAGTCTTTCAATCACCAATCTCTAATGGCAACACTATGAAGCCTAAGGGCCTCTCATCTTGTTCATTGAATCCTCTAAACATCATCCACTCCTTTTGGAGTTTGGAGATGTCGATTCTCAAGTAGGCAAGGGTTCTTAAACTCATAATGTTGACTGATGCACCTTGGTCAACCAGAACTTTTGATAACATGTATCTGCCAACATCCATTGTAATGTAAAGAGGGTGGTTGTGCTTGGTCATTCCTAGAAGCAAGTCTTCATCACTAATTGTAACTCCTAAGATTTCCTTTGAGCTATGTGCCTCCTTTTTAGTAGTAGTCACCTGAGCCAAGCATATCTCTGGAACAATAAGAGCCTTGACTAGAGATTCCCTCATCTCTTTGGATAATACAAGGGCATCATATAAGCTTAACTTAGCTAGAAACTTTCTAAGATGTGCTAGGACATTGTAATCAACTTTGACTTGGTACTCTACAAGTATATCCATAGGTGGAGCATCTTGTGGAGGGGCCATATGCTCACTAGAATCAATGACTTATTTACCGTTATCTTGAGGTGCTATCCTTGGAGGTAGAACTTTGCCACTACGCAAGGGACTTCAGTGACTTCTTGAAATGATGAACTTGTGGAAAGTTCTACCTTCTCATCAGGTATACCTACAACTTCTCCTAAGGGATCCTCGAAATCAGTTGACTCCAAGTCAATCTCAAGAGGTGAACCCGATTGATTCAAAAAAAGGAAAATATGATTCTAAATCGGAAGAGAGTGGATCGGAATGACTAGAGTTATCATTATTATTTTCTAGACTTGGAGAGTTTTCAAGAGGATTAAAATCTAGAGTATGAGAAGTGGACAAGATGTAAGTAAAAGCTTTCTTCATTGATTTTTTTTGGGTGGAGGTACATGATAGAAATCTAATAAAATAAGTAGATTAAGGGATTTAATTCCCTTGTCTACTGATACAATGCTCCTGCTAGTAAAAGAGGAGCTACCAGAGGAAGAAGTAGTAGTTGCAACTATGGATGGAGTGTTGGACTTGAACGGTGGTTGCACTACTGAATTATCTCAGGCAAGTAAGGTGGGCAGTTGTTGCTACTGTTGGGTTATCACCTTCTTCAAGTTATCTTTGGTAACTTACAAATCTTCCTTGATGTTGGAGGTTTGAGCTACCTCAAGCACCTATAAAGAGAGTTTCTTGATTTTAAAAACTAATTTTTTAGAGGTTTAGGATAAGGCAATATCTCAACCTTCTTTTTTCTTAAGAGGATCACAAGTATCCCCAAGAATTACTCTAATATAACTGGATGGTTGTTCTATTAAGTATTCCTTGGGATAACTACAGTGCCTGAATTGTAGCTATGCTTAATCCAGTCCATAAAAGTAATACAATCCTCTAATCCATGACTAAGCATGTGGTAGTAGGGGCAATAGTTAGGATCATTACTCTTGCCCATTTTCTACAGCCTCTTAGGCTCTGGTAACTAAAAGTCAAGTTTCTTTAAGAGATTCTTAAAGATTTTTCTAACTACCTCCCTCTTGAATGAATATGGCTTATTCAATCTATCAGCAAGAGTAGGTGAGTAATAGCTACCTGGCAGTGGATAGGAGCACCGTTGTTAGGTATGTTGTTGAAGTGATGGGAATGGCCATTGTGGCGGCTGAAATGATGGTCGAGGTGGTGGCAAAGGAGGTGGAAAAGGAGGTTGCTGAGCTCAGGGTCTCTCATACTAGATTCTCGGTCGCTTCCCTCATCCAACACAACTCCCTAGCTTCTTGAACACCTTCCGTGGCTTGGGCCAAGATGATTGGTTGGGAAAGGGCAACTATTTGGCATCCTCTTGTAGGCTAGCTGCCTTGTTGATTAGTTTCTCAAATGTTTGGATGGTAAAGACCTTAAGCAAGAAGGTGACCGGGCCATGAATATTCTTGAGAAGAATCTCAATGGCATGTTATTCGGACAGCTATGGATCGTATTTCATGCTCAGGTTGCGCCACTTGAGAATATAATCAATAAAGGACTCATTGGAAACTTGCTTTGCTATAATGAGGTCACCTACAGTCAATCTTTCTGAGCTCCAACAAACCTCTTGATGAAGAGGTGATCCAACTCACCAAAAGTCCCTACTGAACCATTGGGCAGTTTGACATCCCAATCAAATATAACCCCCACTAGGCTACTAACAAAGAGTCTAAACAAGAGTGCATCACTATCACCAACATTGCAATAGCCAGCTCTAAAATGTACAGTATGCTAATGCAGGCTCCCACTACCATCGAAGATCTTAAAGGAAGGTGGCACAAAACCCTTGGGGTATTGAACTACATCAAATTCCTCCGGGTATGGTCTACCCTTTGGAATGGATGAGCTCCCCCTAGCTTGCGCCATCACTTCCCTCATCTATTTCTCTACCATATGCTTGATATCCTTTTCATGCATGGAGGTGCCATCTATAACCTTCCTATACAAGCTACCATCATCGTCCTCTATGGGAGTGCACCTAGGATGATCTAAAGTATGCACCAACTCTGGTCTATCGGCTATGATGGGAGAAGGCAGTGAAATTGGGGCTGAGGTTTGCAATCTTAAAACCACTGCCAATAACTCCTCTACTTTTTTTCCATCTTTTCAATGTGATCATTCCTCTACTTCAGCTGTTGGAGGAGGTGCTGAGTTGAGTGAGAAGTGACACCTTCCTTGAGCACAACACCTTCCTAGCTAAGCTAATCCTGATATAAGGACCCCCGTGTATCAACCATGTGGGCCTCAGCTGTGTCTTCCAACATGTCATCCTCATGAGGATTGAAGCTGACTCTATCCTCCTCCTGATTTGAATGGTTACTCCTGAGAATTCATCTTTTATTGGCAAAGTATTTTGCAAATATGTCATCTATCAATCGGTCTACTATGCCTGGCTAGACTAATATGAATACCAGCTATCTGTAAGCCGTAGGACTGTGCTCTTCTACCTCTATGCAATGGACACTGCCTACTTTCAAGACTTCCTCACTTGAAGGATCAACTGTCATGGGGACTATGTCTATGTCCACTCCCTCTCTCCCTCTGTCTACAGTGGTGGTGATGTGATGATGATTCTCTTGTGTCGCCACTCTGTCCTGACCCAGTTGAGGTAGAGGGCCGAGCATGGGAGCTCGATCTCACCTCAACAGGTGGAGTGGATGGAATGGGATCCTTGGGTCATAGCTGGATCAATAGTGGGAATGGTCTTTCCTCGAATAGGGGCTTCTAAAGCTTGCCAGGAGTCATAGATGTTGTAAGTTGAACGGGTGATGGTGGATGGCGAGGGTGTGATGCCAACATCAACTGCCTCTTAACTGGAGATCTCCTCTTGTGTTAGACTGTGCCAGTAAAAATAATATTGTCTAAATGATCAGCCCTGACAAGGCGATCAGGGAAATCCATCAAGGCCGAGGCTACCGACTACCCGGCATACCTCCGTCGCTCTCTTTTTCCCGCTTGGGCAGATACTCGAGCCTCCACGGCTCTCTCTCTATGGATCTGAACTATAACGCTCCTAGGGTTCATGAATCTCAAATCGAACAAGGTACCAGACTCTGAGTGTTTGTAAGCTCTGCTGACCTGGGGTAGAAGAGTCCTAAGTCCAGCATAGGGCCTCATATGCTCATTAGCTAGTGTCTCAAAGTATGCTAGTGGTGGAGGTGATGCAGCGATCCTCCTGTAATCTTCCTCTCCATCTGAGGTCGAGAGGGGGTGAAACCTACAACCACTCAAAAGTGGAGAGGTCTCACGGGGGAACCCTCCTCAACTATGTGGGAAGCAGCATCGAGCTCCTTGGCTGCTCACTTGTGGTCTCGCTTGACCTTCTTATTTTTATTGTAGCATTGGGTGTGGGTGAGCAAAGCAGAGCAGGAGCTGGAACCTACCTCGAAGGTAGGGGAGGCTATCTTGGAGGCCAAGATAGTCTTCCCCTTTGGGGTGACCAAAGAGGAGGTAGCAGCTCTCACTAGAGTTACGGTAGGGGTAACTAACTGAACCCATGTGGAAGCAGCTGGTATTAACACTGACACTGAATGGGTATAGGAACCACTATGGGCTTCCTCTTCAATGGGGGGAGCTCAGAATCAGATGGCATGTCAAAGCGGATAAGTGGTGTATGTCCCACCATCTCCTCCCTGTTAATAGTTGTGAGGTATCTCCTCACAAGTAATCTGGACCCCCTAAAAGCCACAGCCAAAGTAGATCAGATATGTGGCATCAGTCGTGGTGAGATTAGCCTGATCTAAGTCCAGATCTACACCAAAAGGGAAGGAGAAAATGAACTTGCTGGGAGCCATGATCACTGCACTGACTGAAGGCTAGAAAGACTGACTATACCGAAATCACTAGATTCATTTGAAATGTAACTGAGTCAGACTCTTGCTTTAGTATTTGTCTTCAATCATTGACTTATAAGCTTGATTTAGAATTTAAACCCACACTTAACAAATTTAGGTATGTTAAGTGGGGTTCATTGAATTTTTGGAGAGATTTTTGACAATTGGAAGAGAGACCTTACCATATAATTTAGATTTAGAACTCATACTCAACCAATTTAAGTAGGTTGAGCGGGGTTCAAATTTTGGAGGAAATTTTGGAGATATATATGTGTTGTATGTCTTGTTTTGAAATTTTGATTTGGAAAATATTTACTTAGCAAAATTGGGTATGCTAAAAAAAGGGTTTTCAATTATGTGTTTGAAAATTTTGTGGAAACATCTTGTTTGTGATGATTGGTTATGTGTGTAATATATGTTGATTTGATTTAAAAGTGGGGCTTTTTACTTAACAAATTTGGTATGTTAAGTAGAGGTCAAATGTGTTTGATGTATGTGTTGATTTGAAAATAAGGCTCTTACTTGACAAATTTGGTATGTTGAGTAAGAGTCAAGTGCATTTGTGATTTTTGAAAGTGAGGCTCTTACTTAACAAATTTGGTATGTTAAGTAGGAGTCAAGTGTATTTATGATTATTATTATTTTTTAAAATGAGGCTCTTACTTAACAAATTTGATATGTTAAGTAGGAGTCAATTGTGTTTATGATTTGAAAATGAGACTCTTACTTAACAAATTTGGTATATTAAGTAGGAGTCAAGTGTGTTTATGATTTTGAAAATGAGACTCTTACTTAAAAAATTTGGTATATTAAGTAGGAGTCAAGTGTGTTTATGATTTTGAAAATGAGACTCTTACTTAACAAATTTGGTATGTTAAGTAGGAGTCAAATGTGTTGATGTTTTTTGAAAATGAGACTATTACTTAACAAATTTGGTATGTTAAGTAGGAGTCAAGTGTGTTTATGATTTTGAAAATGAGAGTCTTACTTAACAATATTGGTATGTTAAGTAGGAGTCAAGTGTGTTGATGATTTTTTTGAAAATGAGACTCTTACTTAACAAATTTGGTATGTTAAGTAGAAGTCAAGTGTGTTAATGATTTTGAAAATGAGGCTCTTTCTTAAAAAATTTGGTATGTTAAGTAGTAGTCAAGTGTATTTATGATTTGAAAATGAGACTCTTACATAACAAATTTGGTATGTTAAGTAAGAGTCAAGTATATTTATGATTTGAAAATGAGACTATTACTTAACAAATTTGGTATGTTAAGTAGGAATTAAGTGTATTTATGATCTTTGAAAATGAGGCACTTACTTAACAAATTTGGTATGTTAAGTAGGAAATCAAATGTGTTTAATGATTTTAAAATGAGACTCTTACTTAACAAATCTTGTATGTTAAATAGGAGTCAAGTGTATTTATGATTTTTGAAAGAGGGAAATCTATTTAACAAATTTGGGTATGTTAAATAGAGTTCAATTTATTTTTGTGATTTTTCGAAATGGGACTCTCATTTGACAAATTTGGGTATGTCAAATGGAGTTCAAATGTGTTTTGATGTTCAAGATTTTGGAAAAGATAAATTCTATTAGAAAAATGTAAGTGTGTTAAATATAATTCAATTTGCTTTGATTTCCCAAAAGAAAGGGAACTCTCATTTGACAAATTTGGGTATGTAAAATGGAGTTCAACTATCTCTTGATTTTTGTGTGTGATTTCTTGCTTTTAAAAAGAGGGAAACTCGAACTTTAGCACATATGAAATATGACAAGTGGAGTTTCCATTTAATGTTATGATCTTATTTGAAAATAGAATCTTTATTCAACAAATTTAGGTATGTTGAATGAAGGTGGCCATTTTCAAAAGTGTGCTTTTGAAAAAGGGATTTTAAAAGTTTTTTATTTTGAATTTGAAAAGAACCTCCATGTAACAATTATAAGAATTGTTAAATAAGCTTTGGTTATATGAGTTTTTTGCTTTTTGAAAAATTCTTTGTGAACTTTGAGCAAATTTTTTTATTATTATTATGTGGATTTTAAAAAAGTGCTTTTAGGAAGTGGCATTTTGCAAAAGAGGTTGTTTTCTTAAACATAAGATGAACCTTACCTCACCAAGCTAGTGGTAAAGAGGTTCTAAATTTTTTTCATCTCCTTTCATTAGTAAATTTTATCTTTTACCTATTGGGCGAACTAATAGGGGTTTCAAGACCTACAAGGAGTGAAGTCCTAAAATCTAGAGGATGTTGGCTAGCTTTGCTTAAGAATGAAATAAGCTAAGTGCCAATGGAAGGAAAGATAATCTTGGACTCATATGAAATACGAGTCCACTATCGATGCTTGGTGACAATAATTATTTATTAGAGATGGAGAGAGGAACCGTCTCTAGTGGAGTCGCTAGAAAAATCTATAGTGTTTATTTTCGATATGTGTATGGGGGACACCACGCAGATCTGAGGGTGTACTTATTGAGGTGATTGGGTACGACATCAAGGAATGGTGCACTATCTCGAGAAGTATAAATCACCATCCTATAATAGACCTAATCACCTAATAAGAACTCCTAAAGCATGATGGGTCTTCAAATATATCAGAGATTTTTCTCCTACTTTACATGGATGAATAAAGTATGGTTTATATTAAATCGAGTTCTAAAGTTCCATATCAGGGCAAGCCCCCATAGCTAATTACATCCTAAGGAAGGTGAATTCCTTAAGAATACTCTCGATTAAAGTAGGCAATTATTGTCTCTAAAATTTCAAAGATAGGACTATCAATAAATTTGTTATACTAGAAAATCAATCAGGATAGATCATAAAGGAGAGACTTATTATCAAATCCAAAGGAGATGAGTAGGGAATGCTCATGATACTAGGAAACCTAGTGAGCATTCCAACCTATCTTATGGTTGGGCTTTATATGTTTGAAATTAAGGAGAATTATATATTTGAGTTGGAATTTTATTAAAAGGCTAGGGATTATAATCCCATAATACAATGTTATGAAAATTCCTAAAAGGTGAGAATTTATGCTTGTAGCTCAAAGGAAATAGCAACCTCGGATCCTAAATCTAGGGAGCTTTAGCGAGGGCCAAAGTTCATCATAAATCTAAGCGAAGATGGGTATATGGTTTACCTCCACAAGAGAGAGTAAATCACCCGACTTCTAAACTTATAATCGCCTAGAGTGGCAGCCAGCTAACTCCTACGCTTTAAAACCATGTAGACAAGTCATATGATTTTGCAAGATAGTTGGGCTATTATTATTTAGAAAGAAACTAAACTCCTTAAATCTACTCCCTAAGAGACTAGAGCATGAGTGGTATGAATAATGACTTAGTCCAATGCAAATCTTATCAATTTTTATTTGATTTTTGACTCTTTATTTTGACAATGGCTGTAGGATTTTTTTATATGCCTAAATGCACATTAAAATGAAGTTATTGGCTAAATCAGAGAGAAAGAGGTATTTTTCACCATAGAGGAGACCCTCAAAGGTCAAGTCTTCACCTATTATGCAAGGATGGAAATCCTCTCTTAGTAAGAATGAAATAATATGAATGCATGATATTAAACATACAACATTCAGCTAAGGGGTTGCTAAATCTTTTAGTTATCTTGATTTAATGCCTAGGCTTTATGTGAGATTATGAGTTATTTAAAATTTTAGTTATGAGTTGTAGTTGGGGTAGAAAGTTTATTTTTCTTTAAGAGCCTAATCGAATCCATGCCACACATTAAATCACCATTCATAAAGAAACTAAAAAAAGGCATGCCATTTCTATTGTGCAATTCTAAAGAAAATATCAAAAAATTTATAAATCTAACGCAAAAGAATAAAAAAGTGGTCTTAATGCATTTTATAAAGAGAAATAGTTAGCCGAGCTCTACCCTTATATAACCTGGTATCTGAAATAAAAATTATAATTTTATAAATGAATAAATGCTATGGAGAACTTCATTCTTCATATCTCCTTCATTTCCTCATTTGATTTGCTTCTTTTGATTTAGTAAGCTTCAAGGCATCACATGGCACCCAAGGATCAAACCTTATGGCCAATGTTTATCCTTAACCCCTATAGCACTAATCATAATTTCTAATGCAAAATTACATCAAAAATAGGAAAGGTAAATCTAACTACACCTATAAAGTGTTAGATAACATACCATACAACCCAATGCATGACTAAGTCCTAAACATATCTATACATTCAATATGTGTTGGCACACTTAAATGATGAATATGAACATGTACATTTAAAGTTTATGTTTTTCTTTTGATTGAATTATTTTTTATCATATTAATTTAAAGCTATATCTAGATTCTTATGCAAAAATACATAGGAATGAAGTTAAATAGGTACGTGTCATTGTTAACCAGGGCAGTGAGGTAATCAAATGACCTCCTTGGAGCTAACTAAATCCTCATATTCCTGATATGTCCAGACTAAATACCATTTGCATTCAAACACATGTAGGCTTGCATACATGAATGTAAGAAATAGAACTTTTAATCACATGATTAATTAATTCTATCACTTAAACAATGGATAATGCATGTGTTTTGGTAAAAGAGGGGGTTTGACTCCATAATTAAGTACACACACACACACATGTATGAGAGATATAAACTGGTACATGTCATTGTTAACCAAGAAAGTGAGGTAATCAAATGACCTCCTTGGGACTACTTAAAGCCTCGTAGTCCTAGGATTTCTAGACTAAATATTCAATTTTCTCAAATACATATGAATATATACATAACTAAAGGAGAGAAAATCATACAAAAGTTATACTTTTATTTGATTGAAAAGGTTTATGCACATGGAGTAAAGTCTTATTTAAATTCTAATATTGAAATATGCAAGAATGAAATCAAACAGAGTATGTGTCATTGTTAAACTAGGGAAGTGAGGTAATCAAATGACCTCCTTAGGCCTAAGTAACCAAAGTTTCTTAATTTTACTTTTGATTTTATGTTCAACTTGATTTAAGAGATGTGAGAAAGATTAGCTAATCCTTATCCTATTCCCCATATGTGTGAGTTAATTTGATTAACAAGAAGCAATTAGATTGATTTTATGGATTGATTAAGTTAAGCATTGATTAAATCAATTAATTAAACCCTTACATATGTTACCTTAAGGTAATTGATTAAATGATTATGAGCTATTATAATATGCAAATAAATTGAAAAGTAAATAGTAATGCTCCTATGAAATGAAAAGGGCCTAATGTAATTAGCTCATAATCATTTATTAATTAAGCTATAGGAACTATTTTAATTACTTTCAAGATTTTTTCACACGTGTGAGCTAATCATAGTTTCATTAAATCTCTTTAGGTTCTTGAACACCTAAAGCTCTACCCAAGATTAATTAAGAGAAATCAGATTTTCAATTAGGTTTTTCTTTTAATTTAATTAAATGATTAATCCATTAATTCATTTCTCTTTAATTAATTATCAAAGTTATATGATTATCTTTTGAAATGAGATGGGCTTAAGGGAAAAGGTAAGGAAAGAGATCTCATCCTAATTCCATAAGCCACCCACTTGATCAAGCATGATTTAATGTGATTTGAAATTTAACTTAGCTAATTAAGTCATTAATTAGTAAATTAATTAATTAATCATTAATTAGCATTTTGGTTGAAAAGAGAAGGAAACTTAGGGAAAAGATTTGAAGGGAGTCCCCAATCCAATTTCCTAAGCCCTCTTACTGTTTAACAGTGATTAGGGAGTCCAAATAGTTAATTAAGTATTGTTCATCTATTTAATTATTCCTTAATTAAGTTAAGAAGGTAATTAGGGCTTAATTAATCAATCCTCCAAATTTAACAAGTAATAAATCCCAAGAAAATTAGAGGAGGCAGAGGTCATCCTCTCAAATAATCTCAGAAATTTTAGGATCAATCACTTGAATGATTAGATAGTAATTAAGCTAATTAAGTTTTTAATTAAACCTTAATAAAGCTCTATTTACCATTCAAAATTAATTGAAAATATTTTTATTAAATCCTCCTTTGAAACACCTTTAAAATGAACCATTTTTGTATTTTTTGGATTTTTTTATAATTAGTTATGAATTATGGAAGTTTTAGCCTTAAAATCAATTACTTAGACTTAATTAAGCCTAATCCCATCAGCGCCATGTGGCACACCTTCCACGTGGTCTTTAGATTATTATTTAAGTTGTCATGTCGCCGAGTGGCGGTGGACACGGTATCGATCTCCACCATCCAATCTCAAATTGGACAGGACAGATCAAACATGCGGCATAAAGAGGAGGAAATAGATGGATCTAACATGATCTGATTAGAGCCGTCCGTTCTAATCACATGAAATAAATGGCCCATGATCCTCCTTCCTACAAGTGACGAACAATAAAGCCTGTCCACCATGGATCGCTCGATCCAAGCTCACCCAAGCTCGGATCCACTCCAAACTCAACCCACACCTTCACGCGAAGGATCCATAAGGATTCAATGGCTAGGATGAGCTCATATGAAAGTTTCCTTCAAAAAGGACCAACCAAATTTTCCTATATCTATGATTTTGAGGAATTACCTCACCGAAGCTCAAGATCGGCGGTGGGATCGATGGACGTAGCTTCGTCTAGTAGAGATGAGGCCCTGTTGAGAAGCAATTGAGTTTGTTCCAAGTGGATTGCTCGATTGGCCAAGAATGGTGTTTTGGAGCTTCGGCCTTGATCAAACTCCTTGCTCGATGGGTTTGGAACCTGGGGGAAGATTCGAGTAGCCTTGACAAGGTATGGAGATGGTGTAGGAATGAGTAATTGATCTTTAGTGGCAAATTGAGGGAGGTTGGATCGAAGATGGCCTCCTCTATTTTAGTTCTGCACAAGAAGAGGGAATGCCGAAGGTGGGAAGCTTGGGATTGCTCTGGAACTCACAAGGAAGCTCAGAACTATGTTAGGAAGCTCACACGAAGTGAATTCATGCAAATCTTGTTCAAATTGAGGGGGTATACCCCTTGAATTGTTGAGTTGGATGGACGGGATGGCTTCTCATTTTTCTGCTGGCCAGCTGCCGTTAGAGCACTG
The DNA here is from genome assembly GCA_021442155.1 of Cymbidium sinense. Classification (NCBI taxonomy): domain Eukaryota; kingdom Viridiplantae; phylum Streptophyta; class Magnoliopsida; order Asparagales; family Orchidaceae; genus Cymbidium; species Cymbidium sinense. The sequence continues at coordinate 249,831,115 of CM038215.1, forward strand.
GAGGGGTCTCAATCAGGTCCATGTGGCTTGATTGTGTTGTAAGAACTCATGGGAGGTGGCTCAAGGTCTAATGTGGGGATATCTCTTTAGCTTGATCCCTTGGGTGCTCGGCTTGTATGGGAGGTGAGTTAACTCACCTCCCTTTGGTCCATGGCCGACCTAGCTTGGGTTAGGTGGTCTAGGTGGGTTAAATGAACCCTCATTGGGGTGAGTGAGGGCTACCAAGGTGATGGGAGAGTGGACTTTGCCATTTATGGGTGAAATCTTATGTGAAGAGGGCTTAACCAATGGACTATGGCTTCAATGGGGCCCACTTGGCTTTTGGGCTGACCTAGGGTAAGTTTGGGTCAAGTTTGGTTAGCCATCAAAGTCCCATGGGTTGGTTTTATGAGTTTTGGCTTCATTTGGTCAAATGGGTTCATATGGACTCATGTTGGGTTTGGTTGACCAATTGATCAAATTGGGTCAAACTAAAGCTTGGGTTAGGTTCAAATGATGATTTGAATAGTTTTGGTTCAAGTGGTTTCAATAAATTTGGCTATGGTTTAATTTTGGTTCACTTGGATTCATATAGGTCAAATGGGCTAAGTTGACCAATTTGACCAAATTGGGTTGGGTTAAGTGTTTGTTCATGTTCAATTGGTCAATTGAAAATGATTGTAAGCTTTGGTTTAAATTAGTTTATATTTAATTTGGATTTTGGCCAACTTGACTCTTTAGGTCCATTTGGGCTAGGATGGATCAAGTTGACCAATTGGTCAAATTGGGCTCAATTATGACTTTGGTCAAGTTCAATAATCAATTTGGAATGAACTTGAGCCATTGGTTGCAATCAACATGGGTTAGATTATGATTTGATCCATTTTGGCCTTTTAGGCCAATTTGGGTCAACTTTGGCCAATTGGACTTGGTTTGGCTCAATTGAGGGTTAAGTCATGTTCAATTATTGATCATGAGTTGATTTGAATCAATGGTTTCAATCAATTTGGTGTATGGTGGATTTTTGCTAGTTTAGGTTTCATTTGGGCTAAAGGTTGACTTGGTCAAAGGACTAAGTTGACTTGGTTTGACCCAATTCAAGGTGGTTGATCATCCTAAGGTGATTGTTGATCATGATATGAGGCTTGGATGGGCTTGGTTCAATCCAAATTGGGTTGGATTAGAACTTGGCTCAAAAAGGTCCTTTAGACCACTTTGGGTCAAGTGGACTTAAATGGGTTAGTTAGTTTGGTTTTGGCTTGATTCAAGTCTAGTTGAACTTATATATGAGCCTATGATTGAAATATAAATCCAACTGCAATCAATTTGGAGTCCAATGGATTTTGGCTCAGTTTTTAAGCTAAAAGGGCTACTTTGGGCTTGCTTGGGTTGACTTGAGTTTGGTTTGATGATTATAGGCTTTATTTATATTTGGATAGATTATTGAAGAAATGATTGATTCAAGAGAAAATCCATTGATTTTGGCTTTATTTGGATAGGATTTGGCCAAGTCTAAGGAAATGGCTTAAAAGGCTTGAATTGGGTTTTGGTTTAATTTTGAGTTTAGTTTTGGCTATTTGTTGACCTCACTTTTGGAGTGAGCTTTCAACTTCTCCATCTTAGATATAGGACTCATCTATACATTAAGAGTTCCTTAGTATTAAGACACTTTGGTGTGATTTACCTAATCCTAGAGACTTAGAGAGTTAGCCATAGGAATAAGTTATGCCTTTGTTAGACTATCCTATGCTTTCCAATCCTTACTTCCTTCTTTCAAGTCAAACTTTAAATTCAAACCAACCTCAAATTCAAACCAACTTCAAATCCAAATCAACCTCAAACCTAAATCAACTTCAAATTCAAACCAACCTCAAATTCAAATCAACTTCAAACTCAAACAAATTCCAAATAAAAACTCAAAATCAATTTCAACTCATTGATTTTCTGAACCATCAAATCAATACCAAAATCCAAATCATGAATCAATTCCAAATGATTGAAACCCATGATCATTTAAATCCAAAATCTTTCCTAAGCCTTTGATTTCATCTTATGTACTTAGCTCAAACCAAATCCAAATCAATTCAAACTCAAAAGATTTTCTCATAACCCATTTATATTCTCATTTATATTCACAAATATAAATAAAATATAAATTCAAATAACCAAAACCAATTCAAAACTCAAATCCAAATCTAACCTAAATCCAACCTAAACTCTTTCAAGTCAAATTCTTGAACTTAGCTAAATCAAACTCAAATCAATCCAAGCCTTTGGATTTTCTCTTCAAACAATCAATCCTACAATCACAAACCAAATATAAATACAAACTTAAATCATCAAACCAAAATCAAACTAACCCAAATCAAACTCATGTTCATCCTTTGAACTTGAAATTGGCAAATGAATCAAAACTCATTTAACTCCAAATCACTTGTAATTGGATTTACATTTCAATCATAAGTCCATATATGAGTTCAACTAAACCTGAATCAAGCCTTGATCAAGTCAATTGACTCACTTAGGCTCACTTGACCCAAAGTGACCTAAAGTACCTTTTTCAGCCAAATTCTAATCCTACCCAAATTGGATTGAACTAAGCCTATCCAAGCCTCACATTGTGAGCAATAATCATCTTAAGATGATCAATCACTCAAATTAGGTCAAACAATGTCAAACCTAACCTTTGACCAAGTCAATACCTAACCAAATGAAATCCAAACAAGCCAAAATCTATTATAGGCCAAATTGATTGAAATCATTGATCTAAACCAATTCAAAATCAATGATTGAATATGATCAAGCCATCAATTGAGCCAAACCTAGCCAAATTGGCCACTTAACCCAAGTTGACCTAAAAAGTCAAAATATATCAAATCTTGATCTAAGCCAAATTGATTGCAACCAATGGGTCAAATTCATTCTAAATCACTTGTTGAACTTGAGCAAAGCTCCAATTGGCCAACTAGACCCAACCTAGCCCAATTAATCATGAACCTAACTTGATCTAAAAGGTCAAATCAACATGAAATCAAACAAAATCATAATTGATTGAAACCAAAGCTTGCAATATATTTCCAATGACCAACCAAGCCTTAACCAACCCATGATCTAACCTAATTGGGTCAAATAGGTCAAATTGGTCAACTTGACCCATTTGATCTAAGTGAACTCAAATGAACCAAAACCAAATATAAACCCAATTGAACCAAACCAATGATACCAAAAAATTTCAAATGGTCATATGAACTTGACCTAACCCAAGGTTTGGCCCAATCTTACTAATTAGTCAACTTGACCCAAGTTGACCCATTTTGACCTAAACAGGTCAACTTGAGCCAAATCATATCAAATAAACTCCAAATTCATTGAAAATTAGCACAACCCATTTTTCAATCATGTCAAATATGCCTAAATCAAAATCAAAATCAAATGACCATTTTACCACTAGGTCAAAGGGTAACCTATGGTCAAATCCACTTGAAAATTGGTCAAATTTTTTTCATGGCCACTTGGCGTCTTCTTAGTGGACCATTTGGACACCAAGGAGGGTGGTGCACATGACCCAATGGGTTTGGGTTAGCCAAACCCAACCCAAGGCCAAAATCTACCACTCCACTCAAAATTCTCCCATTGATCACCTCCCACACTCATTTAACACATGTGCACCTCCGCACTTCCAATCCTCTGCCAAAATCAAACCACATGGCACTCCTAACAACCAAAACAACCCATTCAATTAGGGCAATTTGATCAAAATGGCAAGGCAAGCTTCAGACGTCCAATCCAAGTAAAGTAAGATATACTCCCCCTCATTTTCACTCAAACCAAGACTATTGCATTCGATTGAGCTCAAAGGATAGAAAGAATTCATAAGGTTCCCTAGGCATTTCCAAGCTCTCTCCAATTTCCTTCTCTCAATTTTGCTTAAGCTGAAAATAGGGGAGGTGAGGGGAATTTCTAACCTACTCAATACTCAACCAAACTTCAATTCACTTGGAAAGCACCATCATGGAGGCAAGTCAAGCTCACCCAAACCTTTCCCCAAGTCACCAAGCCATGGGAAGGTAGACCTAGACCAAAGCCTCAAGCCATTAGAGGGGAGCTTGGTTAATTGGAAGATCCACTTCATCTCAAAGCTTGAAACCTTCAACAGAGCTTCATCTCCACCAGACAAAGCTACCTTCTCCGTTGGAAGCGTCAGTGATAGCCTCCGGTTTGGTATGACTCAAAACCGAGCTTAAGTTGAAAAATCTTTGGTCCTTTGTTAAGGAATTGTAATCCCATTGAAATTCCATAATTGGATCTTCTTCTCTATACTTCTAGATGGTGTGGGTTGAATCCTAGCCTAATTCGAGCTCAAGTGAGCTCGGATCTAGCCATGGAGGACTGACGGTCTCTGTCTCCCGCAGGAAAAGATAGGGATGAATCATGGACCGTCCATCCCGCGTGTTTTGGATGGATGGTCCTAATTAATCTACATAGATCCATTGATTTAATCCTTTATAATCTCAAGCTTATTCCTGACCGTCTGATCCTCAATCCAACGGCCCAGAAGAAAGTACATAGCGCTGCTGGCTAACGCGACCGCCGATTTGATAACTTAAATAACCAATCCCTTCATGCCACATGGAAAGCAGCGCCCGGTCATGTAGCCATTAGTTAGTGGCATAATTAATTAGTTATTTAATTGCCCTTTAATCATAAAAACTTCCTAAAATCATAATTAAATATAAAAAAATCAAAAAATGCAAACTCAACTACATTTTAAAGATAATTCAGAGGGGGATCCAATAAAATTATTTTCAATTGATTTTGAATAGTGGATTTTTCTTAATTAGGGTTTATTTAAAAATCTAATAACCTTAATTATGCCCTAATGATTTCATTAATTAATTATAAATTCCTTGGGTATGTTCAGTGGGATGACTTTTGCCTCCCTTAATTTTCTTGAGATTAATTAATGAGTTAATTGGGGAAATTAATTAATGAACCCCTAATCACCCTCTTAATGTTATTTAGGGTAATTAAGCATGTGAATAGTGATTTAACCCCTTAATTGAAATAATTAAACATTGTTTAAGTGAAGAGAAGGTTTATGGAATTGGTTTGGGATGTTTGCCCTAAGTTATTCCCTAAACCCCCTTTCTTCCTTAATCCAAACCTAATTAAGGATTAATCCACTAATGGTCTACTTAATTAATCCAATCAAATTTTCAAAACCAATCTGAACTTAATCAATCTCTTGTTGGGTAGATCCGTAGGTGTTCAAGTGCCTAAGGTAAGTTTAAGGAAATCAAATCCAACTCACATGTGTGGGAAAGCATTATGAAAGTACTTAATTAAACCCTTTAGCTTAATTAATCATTAATTATGAGCCAATTACATTAGTCCCCTTTCTTTCTTAGGAGCATTGCTGATTTAAATTCCATATGGTTGCATATCATATGTTGGCTCATAATTGTTTGGTTAATTATATTAAAGTGGTGTAGGCAAGGGGTAATTAATGGATGTAATCTATACCTTAACCTAAACAAAACATAAAATTAATCTAATGGTTCTAAAATTTACCTAAACCAACTCACATATGAAGGAAATGGGTTAGGTCCAGCAACCTCTTTTCACATTTCCTAAATCAAAAATCAAATTCAAAACCAAAATAAAAATCTCTTTGAAATAATTTTGATTCACTTTGAATAATCTTATCTTATAGGATTGTCCTTAGGAATTAATTAGGGTGAATGAAGTTACATGCTTACATCACTTTATTTCATTCCAAGCATGCTAAATGATTATTTGCCATATGAAATCATGCATTCATATCTTTTGAAAAATCAAATTAAATAAAATATTTTTTATGTCAAATTGCATGTTTTGGCTAAAGTAAGAATATGAGTGGCTATTATCACTATTAAATAAAAAAATATTTTCAAAACCTATAAATCAAACATTATAAATGAAGGTATACTACTTATAAATACTTATAAGCTTGCATGTGATTATAGCATAAATGTGTTATGTGATTTTCTTATCTTTTCTTAACATGGATTTGGTTAGGATTTGCAAAGTGTATAGTTCATTTGAAAAGAACATAACACTTGTTTAAATCCATTCCTATCCACTCCTATGTTATGACTTCAGAAAGATCTTCACATTTACATATGTAAATTGCATAACCAAATCAAACAAAAATTCTTTGCAAGTTTCTTCATCCATTTGTTTTCTTTTTGTACATACACATGTATTTAAGAAACATGGTATATTAGTCTAGACATCCCGGGATTGCGAGGCTTTAAGTAGCCCCAAGTAGGTCATGTACCTTACACCCCTAGTGTAGAAAATAATGGCGTCATACTCACTTATGTCTTTTATACATGTAAATATGCATTTGATTAATGGATAAAAGAGTCCCTCTTTTTCTACTTAAATAAAATCATGCATTCATGAAATATTCAAAATTTTCTTAAACAACATCTCTTTGCATTCATCATTAAGGTGTGTTATGATTTGCATTGCATGTATAGCTATGCTTAGGGTCATTCATATGCATGGTATACATGTTGGAAAGAAATAAATGGTAGTGTGTTATGAGATATTAATTCACCTTAATTAATCCTAAGATGCCTTTCCTATTGAATAGATTTATTTGGATTAAATCTAAACTTAGGAATAATTAAAACACATAATAAAGCATTCACTAAAGAAAAATCACTAATTAATCTATTTTAGAAATTACTTAAGGTAGGGATGAAAGAGAAGTTCTCTTCTTTTTTTCTTCTCTTTATTACAACACTTAGTAACTAAGTGTAGGTTCATTCAAACCAATTTAAATCATCAAATAAAATTGGCAAATCAACTAAATCACTTAAAATAAAAGCACCCATCTAAATTGATCTCTCACACTTAGAGAATTCCAACCTTAAAGCCTAGCTAAAACATGTCACACAAGCCTTAAATGGCACACACATTAGGTTAAGTCACCATTTCTAGCTCTATGTTAGGGCGGTGCATGATGCCTGATTTTGTTATGTGATGTAATGCTTTAGACTGAATGTTAGGGTGTATGTGCATAGACTGGATGGTAGGGTGATCTTAGCCTAATCATATCTTCTGTAGGGGATTGTGCTTAAGGGGCAGTGTAATAAAAATATAAATACTTTTATTGTGCAAGTTGCTTGTACCCCTAAGCATAATCCAAATTAGGACAAGTGGACTTGGTTACCCATGTGTGGGCTGCTAAGTCCAACTTATTCATATACATGCATGGGATTGTGTGGTATGTTTAGCTAATCTTTATTTTATAGGTTTAGTTAGATTTACTTTTCTCATTTTCATGTAATTTTATAATTAATATTTGGAATGAATGTTATGAGAGATTAGGATGAACATTGGTCATAAGACCAAGTTTTATGCACCATGTGAAGCCTTTGAGCAAACTACACCCCAACCAACCAAAAGAAGGAAAGAAAGAAGAAATGAAGAAATGAAGAAATGAATAAAGAAGAATGAAGAATGAAGACCCCCATAACATGAATTCATTTTAATTGTAATTATTTATTTGTAATTCGGGTTGTATAAGGGTAGAGCTCGGCTACCCATTTTTCTTTTCTGGTTTATGTGTTGGAGCCTGACCACATTGGCCTTTTATTCTTTTGTGCTAGCTTTATAAAATTATTTGATATTTGTTTAGCATGTGCATTAAGATGGCATGATTTTTCCTAATTTTTTATTATTTGCTGAATGGCCTGGATGCGATTAGGCTCTTATGAAAGAAAATAAATTTTTTATCCAATTAATCAACTCAAAATTAAAATTAAATAACTCATAATCTCACCTAAAGCCTAGGACATAAATAAAGATAATAAAAGATTTAACAAGCGGGATGTTGTATGTATCACATCATGCATAAAATCATCTTGCTTCACTCTTGCTTATGGAGGGCTTCCACCTTTGCCAGAGAATATGGCTTGACCTTTGAGAGCCATGGTGAAAACACACCTCCTTCTTGCTGATTTTGGCCCATAACTAATTTATCATGCATTAGGCATATGAATCCCATAGCCTATGTCAAATAAATTGTCCAAAAATTAAAATAAAACTTGACAAAATTAGCATTAAATTTAAGTCCTTACTCATGCCCTAGATGATATAGTCTCTTAGGGAGTGTGTTTAAGGACTTATTCTCCTTTCTAAATAAACAACAACTTAGCTATCTTACAAAAGCATCAGACTTGCCTACATGTGTTTAAAATCGTAGGAGGAGTTAGTTGGCGCCCCCCCCTAGGAGGTTGTAAGCCCAACAATTGGATGGTTTATCCTCCCTTATGGAGATAAACCATATACCTATTTTTGCCTTAGATTTAGGATGTGCTTTGGCCCTCACCAAAGCTCCCTAGGTTTAGGATCTGAGATTATTGTTTTTCTTTACAGGCTACAAGTATAAATTCTCACTCTTAAGTATTTTCATGATCTTGTGTTGTGGAATTGTAAGCCCAAGATTTTTAATAAGAACTCAACTCAAACAAATAATTCTCCTCAACTTCAAAAATGTAAAGCCCAACCATAGAATAGTTTGGGATGCTCACTAGGCTTTCTAGTATCATGAGCATCACCAACTCATTTTCTTTAGTTTCGATAATAATTTCCTCTCTTTTGATCAATCCCACTTGATCTTTGAAAAATAACCAATTAATTGATAGTCCTATCTTTGAAATCTTTGGAGACAACGATCATTTACCTTAATTGAGAGTATTTTTAAGGAATCGTATTCCTTAAGATGTAATTAACTATGAGGACTTGCCTCCATAGGGAACTTAACGAACTCGATTTAAAATAAACTCAACTTTACTTTTTCATGTAAAGTAGGGGAAGAATCTCTGTTACATTCGAAGATCCATTGTCCTTAGGAGTCCTTATTATGTGTTTAGGTCCATTATAGGATGGTGACTTCTATCTTTCAAGATAGTACAATATTTCTTAATATCGTACCTGATCACCCTAATAAGAATATTTATGGATCTACGTGATGTCCCAACAAAGATGTTTTATTTTTCAGATCTCTCTCTCCCCCTTAAAAAGGGAGGGAGAGGTTTGAGAAATAAAATAAAAAATTTACCACACTATTTGAATTTATATTTCATATATATTTGGGAATATAAATAAAGATATAAATGAATCATAAAAAAATCACTTGAGTTTGGAGTGATTTGGAAGAAAATTTGACCAAGCTTAAGGATGTAGATCAAAAGGGCTAAGGAGGAAACTAATTTAGTTTGATTTATTTTTGATCATTAGAAGGTGGGTTTCATTTATATTTATGAATATAAATGAATGAATAATTTATTTATAAAGAAACCAATTGATTTTGGGTTGATTTGGATTAAGATTTGATTAAGCTTATGGAGGTAGGTCCATATGACTTAAGAAGGAATTTGGCTTGGTTTGATTTAGTTTGATTTGATTTTGGTCATTTGAGTTTATATCTCATTTATATTTATAAATATAAATGAAGATATAAATGATTCATGAAGAGATCAATCAAATTTGAGTTGAATTGGGTGAATATTTGGCTAAGTTTATGGAATTCAATCATAAGGCTTTAAGGAGGATTTTGATTTTGGATTTAATTATGAGTTCTAATCATTTGGTTTGAAATTTGGATTTAGATTTGGTATTTGAGTTGAATTTGAGGTTTGGTTTGAGAAGGTGAACATAAGTTGGGTTTAGGCTATAGGGCAGGCAAGTTTTCCTAAGTCCCTAAGGCATAACCTATCTCTATGGCTAACCTTATAAGTCTCTAGGCTTAGGTTAAGTGTTCACCTAATCCATAGAAGTGTCTTAAGACTAAGGATCTCTTAGTGTCTATAAGAGTCCTAGATCTATAATGAAGAAGTTGAGAACTCACTCCAAAAGTGAGGTCAACTTTTGTCTTGAATCTTCTGCTTAGAAGTTGGAATATATTGGGGAATTATAGAAGGTTGAACATAGCCACCTTTTATCTTGATTGTGCAAAACTCAATTCTAATATAGGGAGGGTTCTGAAAATATTTATGGAAGGCTAAACAGAGCTCTCATTATGGGGGAAGCATATAATTAATTTTTATGCTCATTTTTAAGTTGTCTGCTTGACGAAGCATATAATTAATTTCTTATATTTTTTATCAATTTAATCTTATCATGACCACTATTTGATTATTTGAGTATGTGATTATATGTTAATGCCATGCAAAGCAATCATTAAAATCCTCAAATTTAGTTTTTGTGTTCATTACATGTTTTCTTTAGATTATGTATTATCTTTATCTATTGATATATATATATATATATATATATATATATATATATATATATATATATATATATATATATATATATATATATATATATATATATATTTGAATTGATGATGTAATTTCTCATAGACACAATGGCAAGTCCTTCTCAAAGCAAATCTAATAATTGTTCAAGTCATCCTCTTGATGATAATGAAATAACTCCAAATCAGAGTGTGGGTGAAATAGCTTCTATTGATGAAAACAAGGGTAAAAGGCAACGATCTGAAGTATGGCAACATTTTACTAAAATTTCTATAATAGAAAAAGGAAAAGTACATAAATTAAAATGTAATTACTATGTGAAATCTTATGTCAAACAGAAAATTGGTGTCATATCTCAGTTGAGTAGACACTTCAAAATGAATCACTATAGAAAAATTGATAATAAAGGAAAGAAGAAAAAATTATTTGATCTAGTAGCAGAGGATTTAGAGGAAACTGAATCGATATCTACTTTGTGTGTTTCATCTGCTTATAATCATTGTAGAATAAAAAATATTATGGCTAAGATGATTATTGTTCATGAATATCCCTTCATGATAGTTGAACATTTATAATTTAATATATTGATGAAATCAATGAATCCAAATTATCATAAAATTTTAAGAGTTGGCATCAAGGAAGAGTGTATGAAAGTGTATGAAATTAAGAAAGACAAATTGAAAAAAGTTTAAAAGTTATGGAGAGAGTTTCGATTACTAGTGATTGTTGGACATCAAATCAAATAATTGGCTATATGTGTCTTAGTGTGCATTATATTAGTTCTAATTGGAAATTGCAGTCCAAGATAGTTAGTTTTACTGATATAGATCTTCCTCATAGTGGGGCTATAATTTCGGAGGTAATTTCTGAAAGTTTGCTACAATGGGGTCTACAAAATAAAATAAGTATCATCACTTTAGATAATGCATCATCAAATGACGTAGCAGCTAGAATTTTGAAAGCACTATTTACTAGAAGATCTGGTAGTTTAATGATGGGGGGTTTCTTTCATGTTCGTTGTGTTGCTCATATTTTAAATTTAATGGTGCAGGATGGCCTGAAAGAGATTAATAAGATAATTAAAATGGTAAGAGAATCTATCTTATTTATAAAGCAATCTCCAACTTGCTTATATATATTTGGAGAGATTGCAAGGCAGATTGGTTTATCCATAACAAAGGCACTTTGTATTGATGTGCCTACACGTTAGAACTCCACATACAAGATGTTAAAGTCTGCTTTTTTATTATAAGATTATTTTTCCTGAATATGCTTTACGTGATCTCAATTATACATGATTGACATCTCAAGAAGATTAGGTTAACTTTGAGAAAGTAAGAGAATTGCTTCAAATTTTTCATCGAATGATTGAATTTTTTTTCAGGTTCAAGCTATCCTACTGCAAATAAAATGCTTCCCAATCTAATTTTAATCAAGAAAATATTGGATCGAGAATGCTTATCTAGTACTCTTTTCATTTCAAACATGGAAAGCACCATGAAGGCTAAATTTGATAAGTATTAGACATATTGTTCAATGTTATTCTTGATTGCTTGCATTTTAGATCATAAAATGAAATTGTTTGCAATCAATTATTATTACCCACAAATATATGATGTTGATGTTGTGATTGAGAAAAAGGATAATGTCAAATAAAAACTTTTTGAGCTATACTCTTATTATGTTGTTGATAAACAGCAGACAGTTAAAGAAATTACTAGAGCATCCAGCTGCCAACTTGAAACAATAACCTCAACTGAAGGAAGTAATATTTCATATGATGATCTAGTTGGTTTGTATGATTTTATAGAATCTACTGGTCTTCTAGTTCCACAAAAGTCTGACTTAGAGATATACTTAGAAGAAGCTTAGGTGAAATGCCTTGATTCAAAATTTGATATTTTGGAATGGTGGAAAATATCTTCCATGAAATACAAGACTCTCTCAAAGATAGCCAAATATATTTTTACCATCTCAGTAACAACAGTTGCTTCTGAGTTAGCTTTCAGTGTAGGGGGTCGTGTGCTTAGTGATTATATGAGTTTAATTTCATCGAGAACATTGGATGCTTTAGTATGTAGTGAAAACTAGATTCGGGCAGCATATAAATCATCGAAAGATCCATTAGTAATATTTACTTTTCTTATTTTATATTGCAACTTGCTTCTATTCAAATATGAGTCCATTGTAATTTCAGTTTGATATTCTTGCGGAAGAGAACTTAATTATATGTGTACCTTAAAGCTTAGCTATGGAATCACAAATATGAAAATCAGGTGATAACATTTCAATTATGCAGGTTAATTGCTACATTTCTCATTTTTGCATATTTTTATCTTCATTACAAGTTTTGTGAGACTCAAGAAACTTGAACAATCTAGTTGAAGAACTAGTTTGGTTGTCTTGTGTGACATTTACTATGGGCTACACATTTTATTATTTATTTTGTGCTTTTGCACTGTAATGCTTTATGTTAATGTTGATATGATGCTCAATTATAAAACTAAACTAAGATGGCCTAATGGGGATTTGGTGGTTGATTTTTTTATATTTTTAATAGAATGACAGTCAATGAAGTAAATTTGAGACTAATTAGTAATTTGAGGTGGCATACTTGATACAGTCTTTCAATTTTGATTTGCCTTTACAAACATGTTGCTTCATCTTACTATATTTTATTTGTTGATGCATGCAGTGTTGGAAATATGAATTCTGGAATGCCTTTGTAGACATGTAATACTGAAGTAAAATTGTTGCTTGGAACGATGTTAGTTACCTTATTTTATAAATAAATCTAAAATAAAGAGGCTATGGAAGGCTCGAAGCTTTGAATGATGTAATGGTTTAATTTTTGTGTACTTTAGTTTGCTGATTTTTGGTTTTTCATTCTTTTACCTACAGCCTACAAGGTATTGTCGTATTGCCTTCCACTTGTCTATTAGTTGATCAGTCCCTAAATCTTAAATTCTACAATCGGGCTGAGTGGCTGTCTGAGCTAAGGTAATTTACTTTTCTTGAATTTCTGTATATGTTGTGGACTATTCTATTTCTCACTATTTTCTATTTCATGAATATTAGTACAGTAAATTTGTTGAATGCCACCCTAAAAACTATCCAATCATCTCAATTTTTTTAGTGCACAAAAATATATTACATTTCTTTCTTATTTTGGTTTTCAGTTCTCCATTATTTTACCTACATAGGTCGGGGAATTACTATTTAGTAATAACTATTTATAGATTAGTTGATCAATTCTTCACTTCTTCAATCTTCATTTCTAGAATCTGGCTGTGTGGGCTAAGGTAATTTACCTTTTCTTGAATTTTTGTACATATTGTGAACTAATGGACTGCATATACTGTGGTAATCATAAAAAATATTGATTTGCCTTTTCTAACTATTATTTTCTTATCTGTTTAAACACAGATTTCTATTCTATTCTCACTGGTTTTCGGTTCTATAAATTTTTTTCTTAATGTTTATGTGTCTTATGGACCTATGGTCGACTAAAGTGAGGTTATCATGAAGAATTTTTTAATTTCTAATTTGGGACAATGGTTAGAAGAGATTATATTTATAATATAGGCTAACTCAATAATAATTTTTGCTTCATTATTGGTGGCTCTTATTAGATAGTCGGACAACCTAAAGCCTTTATTTATACCATCAGCATTGGTCCTTATACCTTTCTTGCCTTTAATATTCTGAATCTCCTACAATTATACAAGTGAATTATATAAATTACAAACTTCTACTAATTATTGATGCTTGAAGATGAATATTATTTTCTTTGAGTCCCAATAAGCAATAGTCAATAGTCAATTTAATATTTTTTATTATTTTTTTTATTTTTTAAATATTATATCAATTCTATCATTTTATGAGATTCTTTATTATTGACATACTTAAAATCATCAAATATGAAATATCAAATATATAATATTAATCAAAATTGTATAAAAATTACATTTATAAGAACGATTTATCAGTAATATGAAATTATAATTTATTATTAAAAATTTTACTTTTAAATTCAATTGTGTTATATATTTACGTGTTCAATTTCACCTTATCGAGCCAACTCATTTCACTTTCGAGCCAGATCGAGCTTGATCTAATTTTGATCCAAGCTAACTCAAACTTAAAACAATCAAGCCACGAGTCATTTCCGAGCCAAAATAAATTATCTCGAGCCAATTTTGAATTAAGTATAATTCAACTTGAAATCAGATCGTACACACCCATGTTTATAAATATAGAAGGAAAATATTAAGCAAATGAGGGAAAAAAAAAGAAGAAAGAAATACAAGCCACTTGAACTTAGAGTTTATTTAAGATCACTTTCATTTTCTATTTTCTATTTTCTATTTTTATTTTATTTTATTATAATTCTATTTTATTTTAAAATAAAATATATCTAATAATAATTATTATTTTAAAAAATATTCAAAACATCTAAAAATTAATTTAAATATTTTTTATAATAATATTATCTATTTTTAAAAATAAAAAATAAAAATACATCAAATAATATTTTTAAAAATACGATAAAAAATAATAAAAACAAAATTGATCCCAACCAATCCCTTAGTGATTGAAAATTTGAGCTTTCAACATTTTGATCATGAGTTCAAAACTTATGTATATGTTAGTATCAATTTGAGATTAAATTTACTCAAATATCCAGAAATAAATATAAAAACAAGAAAAGACTGTCGAGGACAAGTGACAAAATCCACGATCATATAATATGACAATCTATGAATTCAAAGTTATTGCTGAATGCATTTAAAGAGAGATCTCTTTGGTAGGAGGACAAAATCATTAAAAAAAATGATCCACGCATTATCGGCCATAATAAAAGATAAAGCAAAAAAACAAAGCGATGAAATAACGAGTGAATGAATGAAATTATTGTATTTAAGCAAGCACCATTGGACAGCATGAAATAATTGATACAATATAATAATGTATATACATAGCACACAATTCTTATATCCAACACCTAAAATTTGATATTTATAAAAATAGCACTTTTTCTATACATGAAAAAGGTACAGTTAGTTTTAAAAAATTAATAATTATGCTATATTTTTAGAGTAATATTAAAGGATTTTGGTTTTATTTATGTAAATATGAAAGTTAAAGTGTTAGCTATGTAAATATATAAGAATTGTGTGCGTTGAATGTAAATGCCCCAATAATAATTTAGAAATAGAACATAATAAAAAAGGAAGATTTACAAACATACCACATAATTCTTATGTATTTACATATTAATACCTAAAGTTTGACATTTACCTATGCTGGGAAAGGAGTATCCACTTTTAGAAATGTAATAGTAGTCATTTTTGATATGATGTTAAAATTTGAGTGTCATGAATATAAATATTAAAGTTTAGATGTTAAATATATACATATATAAAATTTATGTGATATGTAAATGTCCCCAAAAAAAATGTTTGCATTCCAATAACTCGATGTGTTAGTAGTAAATGTCATCCAGAATCCACCAAACGAAAGTTCCATTGAGCAAATCGTTAGTTTGAACCAAAAATAATGTTGACAGAAGAGTGTAAAAAGAATGCAATTTTTGCACAACAAAAAGAATGTTTAAGCTTTAATTACATGCAAAATCCTTCCAAATCAACAGCCCGGACTCTTAACAAGAACCGACAGCATGAACATATTACAGAACTTTCAATAATCCATCTTTATGAACATAGGATTGCGTGCAATTGCAAATCCAACAGCAAAAGCAATCACACATCACCAAATAATGAAAACCTGCTGTTTTTAACCAAAAACAGCATACCAACCCTCAGAAAATGTAAAATCCTATCATCAAGAACATCAAAAGCCATTTTTTTTTCACAAGAACTAAAATCCTATACCATAAAAAAAGAATAAGACGATCATGAGACAAAAATATGAATACCTTCCTCCCAGGAAGTAAATGCTTCTGAACAAAAAATAACTGCCTCGACTTGAGCAGCAGACATACACTTGCACAGGCAAAGATAGACCAGAAGAGACCCAACATCTGGTATAAAGCTTCCTCCCTTTCTTGGAGAAGAATTCTGGCAAGCTGGATGAAAAGAGAAAATGACATACTTCGGCTCTAAGTACTCCACAACCAACCAATTCATACAAGAACTGCGACCATTTATATCTTCATGGTCACAGCCCCGGCCAATGAATCAACAACAGCCAAGAAAAATCCTGAAGGAATAAAACATTTGACCATGGTTCTTTCATGACAGTGCAGCCTTCTCAATCTTCTCCTTCTCTATTTCTATCTCGCGTTGTTCAGCATGTTGAGCTATGCCATTAGCAAGTGCCTGATGGCTGAAGTCCATGGTCTGCATGATATTCTGAAATCTTGCAGGATTTGAAGATTGCAAGCCTAAATATAAGCACAATTTCTTGATCAAGTTGATATAAAAATATTTTCTTGAATTTATAAGTATATGCAAATCAAGTACCTTTAACTGTTTCCATAAAGAAAATAAATGGATCCACGTCATCAATAGGAGATTGGATCTCATCATCATCACTATAATCGTCCTCTGAATCAGCATCATCCTCATCATCTGGTTGTAAACCCTTTGCCTGGGTTTTTTTATCAAAAAAATAAGCTTTACACAATTAGCCATAAGCATATAGTGGATTCAATAAGTTTTCACCAGCAATGCAAAATGTGAAAGGAGAATATTGTGAAAACCCGAGATACCAAAACCACCCAAACTATATTTAGTATTGGATGGACAAAAATGCCCACCAAAACAAATTGTAAAGTCAAACTCATAATCCTAGTTGATGATCCATGTAAACTTCAATATAAAACAAGGTTTTTTCAAACGCAAAACTGGCACTCAATAATAAAAAAATAAAAAAAGAAGGTTGTGCCATTCATTTTAGTTTCAATTCTATGCTATTACCGAGAAAAAACCAAATTCAAATAAGCTTTGAGCCAGTACGTAATGAACTGTACGCTGGAAACAAGTGAAAAAGGCCATGTGATGTTATCAGAAATGCACGGACGCAATATACTGGAATATGGCTATCTAGAAAATTACAAAATGTCATAATTATGTCAAGAAAAATACAAAACACACATATTAGCATACAAAAAAAAAATAATCACTATATTCATAGAGGTGAACTCCTGATTCATAAATGTTTGAAAAATTGGTTTCTTCTAGATGAAAAAGTGAACGAAAGGAGACCAATCAGGCAACCACTTTTCAATTCAAAATTATTTAAATAAAGAAAATATAAACTAAAAATTTAAGGTATTCAATTGTCACCAACACCTAAATTTAGCATGCTTTTAAGAGCCAACGGATGCGTATTACAAAAGAACATAGCACAAGAAAGTGCCAAAAGGACTATTGAATTTTATTATTTTGATGTTTTAAATTGTCATCATAAAATCTTGCCATTCTACAAGTGCCATTTACCAATTCACACAAACAATCAATAATAAGATACTTCAGTTCTAACAAGTATGATGACATAAACAAACGCCAAAAAAAGTAAACCTGAAGGGTTTCTTTTGCATGTAATGGAATTAAGGTGAGCATATACTCAAGACTGAGTAGGGCGGCGCCAAGACAAAATCAAAAATTTTGATTTCAAGTTGACTTAAATCAACTAAATTTTCAAGTTGGCATGAGCCCAATATACACATACATAAATATCTATCTATCTATCTATCTATCTATCTATCTATATATATAGAGAGAGAGAGAGAGATAGATAGATAGAACTCACATGTGCTCTGGCCAACATAATAAAATGCTTGAACGTGGATCTCAAAATGCAATGCAGGCTTAAGATGAGATGAATTGAAACATGCTTTTGCTCTGAGAAACATGCAAACAATTGAAATGATTATAAGTAATTTCAGCTTAAACACAATCATCAATCATAATCTATGGTCTGATCCTCTGCACATAATGTATAGTTGACGAGATCTAAAATGCAAAAAATATTTAAATAAATTAAAGCGTTACACATGTTAAGAGCTCAATCATTGATAGGCCAGGGTTTAATATAACAAAACAAAATTACTTAAACACCTCAATGAAGGTTGCGTTCACAAAAAATCTCAACTTGATGGGTTTATACATTCAAAATGCTACAAATTCTAATATTAACCATTTTGAGTTTAAATCAAGATAAAATACAAATTATATCTAGAAAGATCACCAAAATATAAGTGCAATGAAGTAAAATTTGTTATCAAAACTTTAAAAAAATTCATCCACCATCTGCAAAAATTTGTCGGGGTAACATATTCAAGATAAATTTAAACTTACAAAAAGCCAACATCATATCAATAATATTACTATGATCACTCTTAAATAATCTCATGTCAATAAGGCATGACTAATGTCTTCTGACCATGTGATTTTCTCACAAAATAGCACTATTATAGTAGCAAGTATGATCAAAGCTGCCACTAAATTGCACCATTATATTACGGTTATAATTGTAGATTGTATGCCCTCCAATGACTTTGTCTCCTTAAGTTGTGAATAATAAGATGTATTTGATAAGATATAAAACCCTTTTGTTAGATAAGATCAACTAAAAATTATTGTCCGTTAAAACAAACATTTACCCCAAATCCACAAAACAATCTTAGACAATACAACTCATAGTTGCTATCAAGAATCATTGGTTCAAGTTCAACTACCTCATTTTATTAAATAGATCTAGGATAATAATAATCTGAGATAATGGAACCATGAGATCATGATCAAATCCATCACCATTCCTCTCACCATCATTACAATAGTAAATTTTCTTAATGTAATTAAAATTGCTACTTCTATATGTTAAGCTCTGCCTTCATAAAAAAATTTTCTCATCATTGGGAGAGATAATTAACCATAGGTGCTTGTACATATGAGAATACCTGGAACTAGATCTAAAATTCTCATAAAATGAGAATGAAATATTGGGTGATGTTTCATGTGCAATTTAATCTACCTTCTGAAATTTTTAACTGAAAATTAACAAAAATTGGGAGAGCCAAGCGCAACTTTTTCGAACCCTATTCAATTATCAACCAGGTTATAAGCTTCGGAGAAAATTTACAGCCTTAAACGAAATAATGATAGGCCCTATTATAAGAATTTACGTAAATATGTTACCATGTTACAACTAGGTATATTTTGAACTTGCAAAAACAAAAACCTTTCTGATGAAAAGGAATTCTGCAAGAATAAAAGCATCTGCAAGCTGTATAGCAAGCAATCATTCAACTAACTCAGGTAGTAGTTAAAACGGTAGCCTAGTCAACAGATAGCAACTTATTTTATAAATCTGTTAAATTATTATAAAAATGAAAAATTCATTCTGCAAGTAGGAGTTTGTGAAACTAAAACACAAGCAACCATCTAACAAGCTCAGCTAAAATCTCACGTGGAAACTAAATGAAAGCAATAATTTCATCTTTGAATTGAATTGTTTCATTTTTAATGCTTAGCAATCATGAAGAATTTGAGAAATGGTAAAAAAATCATCCAACCAACTCAGTTGATATTTAAGGATCTAGTAAAATAAACAATTAAATAACAACCCATGGAAGAATTGGCATCAGAATTGGCCTTTGCAATATAAAAAATAATTAAATTCTAAAATATAAGTTATCAGGCAACTATGAAAGTAAAAAAAGAATAGGAAACTATGGTATAATCACGCTTTTGTAAATTTTTTGACTGGAAAGCAAAATAAAACTATAATTGATTTCATATCAGAGCTTGAAGTATCAACTACATCAAGCTTTAAAAGAAGCGGAAAAGAACAAACGCAAATTCAAGAGATATAAAGCCAGGTGTATTGAAATTTTAAGCAAGAAAAAAAACCAACTTTCAATCTAAAATTTCAAAAACATTATATCACCAAAAGCTAGAAATTCAGTATGTATTTATGTGAAACTAAAGATACCTGTGCAGCCAATTTTCTGAGCCTTCGACTGTCTGCCTCATCTCCATCCTCCTCATCATCATCACCCATTTCTCTATCAGATTCATCATACTCATCATCATCAGTATGGAAGCCATCCATATCATCATCTTCAACTTCAACTTCCTTCTTAGCTTCTGTTAAAAACGGCCAAATAATTATAGCTTGAACCAATTTTAGGAACTCAGTAACATGAAGCTAATGACCAGTACCAAATAAGCTTCAACTTGGTTTCATTAACAGAACAGCATATTCTACAAATTCATGAAAGTATTCAGAGCAAGACGGAGACACATTGAATAAATAGATGACACCACACAGAAACAAAACAGAACAAATCAAGAGAAAAATAAAACAATAAGGAAACTTTGATGGAAATAAATGTTTGAGAGCGCAATGGTGAAGTCAAATGTTAAGACCATATGTGTGATTCAAGTAACAAATCACCTGCAACTTGATCCTTGTAAGATGCAAGAAGTTCTAGAGTTGCACAGAATACACGCCCTAAAGCATCTGTTGGCAGTTGCTCCTCGGTAAGAGCAATAAGTGAAGTTAGCCCCAAGCAGCACACCTTCTTGTCATATTCTCTGAAATCATGATAAAATATTGAGGTTGAGATAATGGTATATAAATTGGCCAAGCCACCTCACATGCGCTAACGAGAGGGACAGTGGAGGAAAGAGAAACATCAAGTACCGTTTAAAATTTGCACGAGTGCCACTCTTCTTAACCTCTTGTAGCATCTGAAACCACATATTGAAAACTTCTGAAGCAACACCTAGCTTATGCAGCATTCCAAGGGCCAAAGAAGCATTGTAATATAGGGCATCAGCAATCTGCGGAAAAGAACCAAAAAAGTTGATTTCATTGTAGAAACGTAGTAAGTGAGGTACCTCGTGGAGGTGAAGATTTTAATTATCAATAAGAAAAATGTAGGACACATTATAAGACTCAGAAAAATAAACACAACCATAAATAGGCACTAGATTTGAACGTTCATTACCTATATGCCTTATTATTAATAAAAATATATCATAAATATTCTATTAATAAGGCACAAGATCAATTATAGATCTAATTCCACACAAAAAGCTCAAGAACATTAAATTTACAGGTCACATGTTGGACTCGAACCTATGACCACTACAGAGGAAACGAGAAAATATTCCACTTGAGTTGGAGCTCTTGGGTCATTGCATATGCTAAACTATGTCATAGAAAACTTGATAGAATACGTCTGCTTCTCAAAGTAGAATTGACCATTCATATTATCATGTTTGAAAGTTACTTATTTAGTAATATATTAAGCCATTTTCTACCACTTATTTTAAATATCTTGATTATCCCAAAAGCTCGTTACTTCAGTAATCAATCACTAATTTGCAATTAATTATATTATAGGATTATTTTCACATATGCACTTCAAACTTACCTATTTTATAAATATTTTACCAACTAAAAGGGATGCTTAGATAAAAAAAAAAAACTAGCATCCAAACTGATTGCCATCTATTTAAAAAACTCCCCTTCTGTCTTAAAAAGTGGTCATTCAATCTTTTGTCGTGCAAACAAAAATATAAGTATTGGAACTGAAAGATGAATGATAGATGAAATTTGTTCAAAAAAAAAAACCAAGAAGCTTAATTAGCGATGCGAAATTTTGCTGCCCCTCAAGGAATCTCTAGATGTGATATCACATGTAGAAATGGCATCCTGAACCAAGGTAGATAGATATAGGAACTCAGAATCCCAATCCGATCACCCGTTTTGTTGCCTGGGAAATAACGACTACTCTCAAGAAGAGGAATTAGAGAAATGGGTTTAAGGAGACAAGTTTAGCTTCTTCTAGACAAAATACTCATATTTTTTCTTGAGTTTGACTGCATAAGAAGCAAATGAGTATGGTGAACTAAATACTCTGGGTTTCCTGAAGGAAGTTGGCCCTAAGACAGAATATAGTAAACAAAATCTGAAAGATTGCAAACCAGCTAGATCCACCATCTTTCTCCTCTGTTGAAAATAAAACACGTGTACTATATGCTTGTTTATGCACAAAGAAAAAAAAAGTATGATACCTTAAAAATATGAAAAGATATGAGACAAATGGAAGATCACTAGCATGTACGGCGAGAAATAAGATAAAAAATTACTTCCTTTCTTAAAATTTCTAAATGGAAAGGAAACGTTAAATGCATACATGCACAGTTAATTTGCAAAATCATCGATAAAATATCTAACAAATAATTATCGGACCAATCTATCAATTTCATTTGTTTAAGTTTGAAACATAATACTTTTCCTCAAAAAGGTTATACCATTTGGATATGATGCCTAGGGTTGTAAATGAACCGTCTCGTTGAACTCGAACTCTGATTAATACTCGTTAAGTTTGTTCAAATTAATAAACAAACAAACTTGAGCTTTTGAAAACTCAATGTTAAATGATGGATATGATTTTACTTGTTTGTTTATGTTCTGACATACTCGTTTATTTATAAGTAATTTGTTAAATAATTAATATTAAGTTTGGTAATAATTCATATATTATCTTCAAAATATGAGTAAATATAACTTCTAATTTTTAATTGAATATTTAATAAGTAATTTATAAAAATATATGAAATATTTAATTAAATATTTATAAAATATAATTGATACTATAGTTTATAAATTATAAGATAAATACAATTATACACAAAAAAAGAAACTCATATTAATTATTAAAATGTTTAATTAAAGTTAAAAAAATTATTTTATTTAATTATAAATGATAAAATGACCAAATGGGTGACCTAAGGGTCAAGTCACCCAAATAAAACCTAAAACTCATTGCAAATTCCAAAAGCGTTAGCAAACTTAGTTTATGAATTTATATGTCATATTATCAAAATATTTAGCTCTTTATTTTTTATGTATGTTTTAGTCGAAACTTACCTTTATAGAATTTTTATGATTTAGTTTCTTTTTTAGAATCTATATTTTGTATTGTGAGTAAAACTTGCAGAGGATAACTACAATAAAAAATTAGAGAAAATATAAGTACTCATTTAAAACTCGTTAATTAATTCAATTAAATACTTGTTCGATTAATTCAAACAAGCCAAGTACAAATCAAGCTTGAACATATATATAAAATTAAGCGAGCAACATCCATTCAAAAGCTCATTCAGCGAACAACAATTAATTTGTCCAAACTAAGTCCAATCCGAGAATTCTACCGGTGCAGTGATACCTGATTTTTTTATAAAAGTTCCAACTCAGATGAAACATTTGGTGAATGTTATTCCTTGGAGTACGACATGCATTCCAGAAGCTTTGGACATGGATACATCACTCATTTGAGAGTATTTGAATATCAAAAAAATATGATAAATGAATAAATTTTATGAATGTATGGACAATGGTTAATAGTGCAAAGAGGAAAAGAAAGAGAAGAGAAAATCAGAAAGAAAAGTTTTGAAGCCAGCACTTTAGGAAATCAAAAAGGGCAAGGAATAACAAAGTATTTCATAGTATCTACATTGTGTTAACTGGTAGGAGGTTTAAGCATATTGCATGCTAGACAAAGAGAAAGGCAATAAACTTTTTTTCAAACTACCAGTTTTGAAAATATTACAACTTTGCATGCCCGTTGACTTTAATCATTCATTTTTCATTCTTCTATTACTGGAACTATCATATTTATCAAACATCAGCCAAGAATAATCCATCCACCACAGCAAAGCCAAATCTCAAGCACTCTTCCAAACAGAAGGTGTTCTAAATATTGGACATTTAGCATGAAAAACACTCATTATTCCTTCGGACAATGAGGACAACATATGGTGAGAAAATAAAATGCATATGTAATATTTGAATCTACAGTACATCATATGAGTGTCTTTCATAAGAAAAAAAATACAATCAGTAGTCACAGACCCTAAATTTGATAGACTCTTAAATAACTCCTTTATAATCAGGGAAGATATGAGAATTAAGTTTAATGAACAATTCCATACTAGTTCTATTAAGGCTCATTTATATTCATGTACCACTAATTGAACAACAACAACAACAACAACAACAAACAACAACAAGCCTTAATCCCACTAAGTGGGGTCAGCTACATGAATCCTTGGTCTCCATTGTGTCATATTATGTCAAATTCTCATTTAATTTTAAGTATATTAAGATCATTTTTTTTTACATCTTAAGTCTTTTAGGTCTACCTCTACCTTTCTTAACATAAGGCAAATCTAATGCATCTACTCTCCTAATCAGTCATGGACGGACGCTTTATGTGGCCAAACCATCTAAGGACTCTCCCTAATCTTATCTACCACTGAGCTACTCCAACTTTTTCCCAACATACTCATTTTGCATTCTATCTCTAAGAGTAAAGCCACTCATCCACGCATCCTCATCTGTAACACTTAGTCTTATGCTTCTCTTTTATTGGCCAATATTTTGCACCAGTCATTGCGGTCTTACCACCATCTTATAAAATTTTCCTTAAGTTTAAGTGAAACTTTTCTATCACATAATAGGCGGATGCATTCCTCCACTTCAACCATCCAACTTGAATTCTACTAATAACATCTCCATCTATTTCACCATCATTTTGAACAATAGCCTAAATAACATTCTTATTAATGACTTGATCACCTAAAGTCACAACACTACCACTAAATCTTCTACAACTAAAATTATACTCATATATTAGGTTTAGATCTACTAAAACCTTTAGACTCTAAAGTTGACCTCCATAATTCAAGTTTCTGTTGGACTCCCTCTCTAGTCTTATCAACAAGAAGAATGTCATCAGCAAAATTGAACAAGTTCAATGATAATTTAAGAAGCTTGACATCTAGTTGAATAAGCATCAAATTTATCCTACTTGTTTATTTATATTCATGAACATGCTAGTTTGTTGCTTAAAAAATAGTTCACCAAGAAATCTCTTAACAACTCATTTGATGCTTGTTCAATAGCTTAGTTAATTTCACATTTTATGTCCATGCATATATAAGCTACATATGCCT
Source organism: Cymbidium sinense (assembly GCA_021442155.1). Lineage (NCBI taxonomy): Eukaryota > Viridiplantae > Streptophyta > Magnoliopsida > Asparagales > Orchidaceae > Cymbidium > Cymbidium sinense. The sequence goes on from CM038215.1 coordinate 249,856,409, forward strand.
TATGAATTTAGTGGAGTACAGTAATAGACATATAAGTATGATAGACATTCATAGTTATTAAATCATTATATGTTTAATTTATTTTCATTCTTATATTTTGATCAGCACAGGAATAATAAAGCATTAAAAAAATTTATTGATACATGTGAATCTCTTATTAACAAGTGTGTTTACATTTGTTTTGGATAAATAGGTTATAAGCTCAAATATTAACACATTACATATAATTTAGTAGATTTGGATTTGATTAAAACTCGAATGGTTTGAGCTCAATTACAGTTAGATAGACAAGCTTAAACATTATTTTAAATTTTGGATTATGTTTAAGTTAGGTATGAGAATGACAGGATACTTACTAAATAAATTTTAATGCAGCAATATTCAACTCGCTATCCATTTCTGCTGAATAATAAGATGAACACTAATACACAAATTAACAATGATGTCGAAAAACACAACCACCATGTCGGAATAAACATCCCAGTTCATTAAATTGCATTAATGCTGCTTAGAGTCTTTAAAATTAACTTGATCAAAGTTGTTGCTAGTAGGCTGCCAATAAAGGCACATGTATCAGGCTGTTAGGCATTAGGCATTGAACAGGTATTAATGGTTTTTAAATTGTGATGACATGAGAATAGATAAAAATAGCAATTCTCCTTCGGCTGGTTCAGACTACATGGCACACAACATGGTAAAACTCCCACTGAACTGATCGCATGCTATAAGGACATTCATGCAGGAAACAACATATTAACAGTTTTAATAATTAGACTCCTAGTAACAGTTCTATGGAAAAAAGTGGAAACATACTAAAATATACTTCCAGAATAAATCAGATATATTAACCCTTACCACTTCTATTAGAAGGCATCTTAAAGATGACTTCTCGTTCGTCGAAGTCGTTCAATTGTGATCCGAAGATATGGTTCAACCCACTGATCCAACTGACCTTTACAATTCTGAAATAGTACTTGAATAAGTTTTGGTGCAGGATGGATATCATTATCCTCCATATTTTTGTCTGCCATTATCTGCATATTTTATCAGAGAAACTTCAAATTTTTCGTAAATTACTATCAAAGTTTCCTGATGTTACTCATTAATTTCAAACAGAGATAGAAAATGTTATCTTGCTTGCTGATCATATACTTCCAATCATTTTTGGAACATATCAATGATCCAAGCTTTTACTTTAAGAAAATAAAACTGGAAAAATGACACATTCATTGCATCAATTCCTAAATGAAAAAAATTTACATTTTTGTCTGCATCTTGAGATTGATTTCTTCAAGAGAAACCTTGCAATCCATGCATGAGAAAAATATATTGATTTAGAAGTAATCAAAGCGTTAAAACAAGTTTTTAAAAGGTATCGGGTATATATTCATGGCAAAACTAAATAAATTCATTAAGGACGGACCAGAAATCAAATTTGTGATTTTTTTTAGTTTTCTATTTTCCCTTTCATAATTTTAGTAAGAAGGTGATACACTTTGCATATATTAAATCTAATATCAAATGATTCGACAAAATCAATTTTAGTTCAAATAATTGACTCCAACCAATGTAAAGCATCTTTTGATCAAAGCAGATGTCATTTTAATTGCATTAAAGTAAACAAATATAACTTCATATGTTGATCAAAATAAGATCGTGACCATAGTTAAAGATCACCATAATGACAACATAATAAATGTTAAATACAACGTTTTTATCAAAATCATGTCCAGCTTGCTCCTAGTGAGTACATACATTCACATCCCAAAAACATTACATTCTTTTTAAATACTAGTAATCACATGGAATTACAAAATTCAACAAGAGATCAGTTAGCACACAAATAGTAAATTTAAAGAAAACATCGCCACGTACTTTCAAATTCTTCTCAAAAAAATATTTACATGGAGAAACACAGCTAACTAAATAATAAGAAGAAACCATTTTGTTTTAGAATCCAAATTCATCACTCACCGAAGAAAGCGCACTCCAGAGGCTCTGCTGGTAATCAGGCTCTTTGCATGTCAGGAAATGTGCAGTGCCTCTGGATATGTAGTTGTCCAGCGGAATAAGGATATCTGCATTGAAGTAGCTTAGACAGCTTCAAGAGTATTCATAAGATAAATTTAAAAAAAATATAATCACATAAAATGACCACAATAAATTCATTGTTACCACACTAGCTGTCCTGTAAGATGCCCTAATAATGCTAGGAATAGTAAACACAGGCAAACTAAAAATAAACTTAAATTGCAATCTATTAAAGTAGATAAAACAGCCGAAAACTTTCTGATGAACCCTAAAACTAAAAAACAAACAAGCAGAAAAAAATAAGTTTAATAAAAATTGATCTAAAAATCTTAGGTAGATAGCTTCAGAGCATCAGCCAACTCTAGCAACTTAACCTACGCTCTAAAAGCAATAATGTTCAAACAGAGCAAAAGTATGAAGTGAAGCTCAACCCCTAGTAAAGTAAAGGGGTTACTTCATGGAATTATGTCAACTATCATTTATGGTATTTAAACCATAAATTTTTTTTAAAAAAAAGAAACATTAAATGAATGCTTTATACCCGCATGATTGGATATTTTCCCCATCATAACCTGTCTTCGGTATTCATCATGTATGCCTATATGGAGGCACTCCTTATCAATTAACAATACACAATAAAATTCCTCCTCTAATGGTATTGCAACAAGGTTAATCTTTTAACCTCCCCATATCTCATTTTTGTCACCCTAATCCCTCACCACCTCACACTTCTCGCACGCCATAGCACTTAGCTCCTGCACCTATTGTTTACTCAATCACACTGTATCGCTTGCTTGTACTCAAACCACAAAAATTGGTCAATCATGTGCCCAAGCATTTGTTCTTGCACGCATGGCACCCACAACACCTACTCATTCACCTCACAAACCCACCTACCTATTCCCCACACATATGTACTCCACCATTGCAACTCCTTACATATAGCAACCCCTATAAGCCTCCCACCACTTTCATTCCACACTCATAGCACCTCCACTATGATGACCCCCCTAGCTAGCTCCCACTATTACATGTGCTCGATGCATTTTATTACTACTGCTCCTACTTAATCTCCCTACCTCATATATGATCTGAGTCCACCCTTAGATTCTTTGTACCTCTCTCTTCATAGTGTCATGCTTTGTCCATCTCTTCATAGTGTCATGCTTTTTCCATCTCTTCTCAATAAGTGAATCCCATCCACCATCAATATCCATCAAATTCAATAGCACCATCTCATGCAAAATAGGACTTTTGTTTCCTTATTAGTTCTCAAAATAAACATCAACATTTCAAGTTATGTCGCTCGACTCACAATGAAATCATCAAAATTTTCTACATGCCAAGCATCTAGCTATGACATCTTAACCTAGTTAATAAATAGTCTTGAAAATTTTATTGCCTCAACTATCAAGGTGACTTCCTTTGCTCCACTTACTATCAAGAAAGTAATGTCATGAAAATGCCTTATATTTAAGAGATATTTTCTCTTCAAAATCATGATTTTTTTCTTCTAAGAATATTGTAGTACCCTGCGAAAATATCAAGATGATCTACACATACTTGTTAATGAAAAATAATGTAGCATAATGCAAAGGTCTAGGTGGAACGATAACACATTACATGGTGTGACGCTCACTATTTTAAACATCGCACAAAATATTAAAAAACTAAATATAAAAATATACGAAAGACTAAAAAATTTCAAGATTAGCCATCATAATAATAAAAGAACAATACTAAAATGTGTACATTAAAAAAATTTGAACAAATTACAATTTGAAAATAACAAATTCAACATTAACGAGCAGAAAGGACACCTTCATCGAAGTCTTGACCTTCATCAATTGGTGAGACTTGTAGGTTAAGCGGACAAGGCTTGTAGTTAATGGTAAAGGCTTGCAAGTGGAATGGTGAAGGCTTGTGGGTTGAACAGTGAAGGCTTACTAGTTGAATGATGGAGGGCTTGCAAGTTCAACATGAGATATGTGAGGTGAGAATCACACCCAACATTGCAGCTGAGAAGGATGAGATCGGGACAAACCTCACGACTTGCAGTATAGTGCACACAATTCTCTAGAGTTGAGCGGGATCAAGCAAAAGAAGATAAATTTCTAGCGGAACATTAAATCATCTAACATAAATAAAAAAATATTATAAATTTTAATTTATAACCCCAAAGTATCTAAATTAAAATAGTGTGCGTTATTTTGAACCCCTGCACCGTGCCATTAAAATGATGCAAAGGGTTTGTCACACAACACTATGCATCATATCATGTTCTAGTTTTATGTTATCGATAGGTATGCTTCTACAATACAAAATATTCACCATTGTTTAGATCATCTAATAAAAATAGAACAAGTTTTTTGTTGTCAACTTTTCTCTTGACTTCATCTCTCTAACATATATAATCTCAAATGATAGCATTTTTTATCATTCTCAATATTGCCAACGTTATCTTCAAAGTTTTTTAATTCATTGAGCTTTGACATCCTCTTCGTTGATTTCTAACCAATATAACCTTGTTATTGTGAATCATGGTGATTTGTGAAAGTCAAATAAATGATGGTCATGATCATGGAGGAGAAACCCCTTTTCCCTTTGTTCGTATTGGAGTATTATTATTATCTCATTCAACTCTCTCAAAAATGTCTCTTATGTCATATTCTCTTCAAATTTTGATATAAATTTTGAAGCTAAAATCACTCACACTCATTGTGTACTCTATTCTATACTTAACATGAATTTCTTCATGTCATCCTTTTCCAAGCCCTGGTGGCACAAGCCATTTAATATTATATATTCTCTTCATATTAGATATTCATAAATTTGTAACATGATCTAAAGCCCCAAGAATATGATTTTCCCTTTCAACCTTGGCACAACAATTACAATTGCATTCCCATAGTAAATATTATTGAAAGGCTCACAAACACCATTAAGAAGGAAAAAACCTCATCCAAACCACCTTCAATGCCCTAAGTTGTTAGATAAATACTACATTGATGTTGGAATATGGGAAATTTTGAATATTTCCTTGAAAAGATAAAAAGACCTAAGATTTGCACTTTGATCAATCCCTTAACAACTTCATTGTCCCAATCATTTGATTTTGTAATTTTCACTACAACAAGTGTAGCAAATAACATGTAGCAAATCATGCCGCCCTAACTACATGAATTTGTGGCTCGAATTAAGATTTTAGGCAAAGCACTCGACACATCAGAAATAGTATAGGTCATGGAGTACAAGTCACAGAGAGGTCATCACTGCATTTTGCCACACCTGTTGTAGTAGGAGGCTGACATCTCTTTTATTATCTCTTCAATGACCTAATCCTCTCAATACAAAAGCTGAAAAATCGCATGATTATAGAGTGAATATGCATGGTAAAGTAGAATCCAAGAAAAAAGAAGATTCAAAGATGAAGAAAAGGACACTAGGTTTAGCACACACCATGTTACCTTCGGAATGCACTTGGTGACAATGCAAAAGCAAGGCAACAAGGAAAACAGGCATTGATGGGATATCCCGAAAAAAAATTCACTACTTTTCTATCTGTTTTTTTTATTTTAAACATAATAAAGCAAACAAAGATGTGTCGGACCTTGTTGATAAAGTCAGCACATGTTCTAATAAAAAAATAATAAAAAAGTACTTTCATCATCAATATCATCGTCACTAACATTATCCCAACTAGAGTAAACAAATAACAAACATTGCTCAGAGACTTTTTGCATAGGTATCAATTTGACATGACCCAAATAGGTATGACCCAAACCCAACTTATTTAGTAAATGGGTCAAAAACTTTGACTCACCTCGACCCAACTAACCTAAACATATCCCAAGTGACTAGTTTGAAAATGTATTTTAGGTCAAAATCAAATTTATGGGGACAAATCAAGTCAGATTCAAGTCAATCTCAAGTTGGCTTGTCAAAATCAGGACAAATTCAAGTTAATTTTGAGTTTGTAGGTCAACTGAACCCAAGCTGAAAATTAAACGTTCAGACTTTTAAGCTCAAATTCAACATAAAAAAATTAATCGAGTCAACCTAAATCGAGATTTTTTTTAATTATTGTGTCAGGTCATTTACTAACATCCTACTTTTACATTTTTTTAGAAGGTACATTAAACTGTATTCCTTCTTAAGAGTTTGTCCATTGAACATGATGGGAAGCACTAGAGATGTTCAAATATGAAAAAGAATTAAGGTATTAAATAACAACAAAACCAGTATGACCAGTTTATATATGAGATGATAACTCAAAAGCATGTTGCTGCATGCATAATTAAAGCAATCGGATATGAAATATATCAAAAAGAAAAGGCATTTTTCAAGTAAAGATAAAATAAAAAAGTTAGATGACCCACACAAAACAAAATTGTAAAACCTAAGCAAAAAAAAAAAAAACATGCTTGATGCACATTAAAAAAATTTGTAATTTTTTCAATGAAGATCTACAAAATAACGTGAATAGAAATCAAAGAAATAGAAATGTAAAGGTTGCATTATCTGATTGATAGACTCACTATCAAAGTAATCTATAGCCCAATCATTGAGTGCTTCAATCATAAGAGGCCAAAGGGACCACATCTCCAGAGATATTGATGGGGAGTAAAACGTCATGTAGGAGACCATTTCTAAAACCTCCTCAAAAACATCTGCAAAAGCTTGTCAAAGAATAAGAAAATTAATAATGGCAACAGATTAATAATTGAAATATGTGCTGCGGTTTGAAAAGTAACATTAGCAGTTTTAAGGAAGAAAAATAAAACAACCCAGACCAAGAAAACATGCACGCAAGGGAAAATCATATGAAACACTATGAAAGAGAACCATCACTGAGTTACAATTCTAAGAGAACACAGTAATGCAAATTTAAGCAAAGATTATCACCTCGTCTTAACAAACATCATACAACCTTAAATAACAGAAGGTCAAGTTTTCATTTACAGGATATTGTAGGACTTACAGATATCCCAGGTTTCATTCCATGAACATTCTTACACTCAACTAATTTTAACACAAAACTTAGTGGAATCAAATGACACATGGTATTTTAGAAACAAATCCCTTCACCCGAATCATAGTCATGCATAGTCCATAAAACTCAAACACTTGAATCATAAATAGCATAACCTCAAAAAGCCTAGCTAAACAAATGCAGCCAAAAAATTTTATTCATGCTTTTTCTCCAACTTCACCACCGCTCAAAACACAGAAATTACAGATGTGTGCATATCCTTAATCTATGCTGTTATTTCTGCATAAATTTATAAAAGAAAAATTGCTTGTCTAACAAAACGGTAACAAGAGAACAAAAAGAGCCAACCTAACATCTATTTTCAGTGGCAGATCCCCACAAAAACACTCCATGATCAAATCAACCGTCAAGATCTATTTTGAAAAAAAAATGAAAAAAAATATTTTATGAAAAGTAAAGTTCACTATCTCAAATACAACAAATCTATAAGGAAAACATTTAAGGCATGTATTGTTTAATGTTATTTATATATTACTGTCACCACGAATACTGGATAAGAATGATATTCAGATAATAGTGCTTATTACCTTTCAAACTTGACATGTTCGGTTTAGTTTTATCTAAAAGAATACAATGCTATTTAAAAAAATTAGCAGTGATTAAGACTTTTCATTTTTGTTCTTTTTCTTAAGAGGCTATTTGGTTGGCTGCATTTGTGGTGTGAGATAAATTCATATAGTTTGAAATTACATATATTTGGCCCACTGCATTGCAAATACAATATATCTCATCAATGATTTTCAAATTTACCATCTAGTTCAATTTTTATATATTTAGAATTCATTAAGAAATTTGTTTGATTCTGAATCTGAATGTAAAAGGAATCACGATAAAAGAAAGAATTCATAAAGATTACTTTATAGTTGAGCTTTACAAATTTTTCTTTTTTGTTTGGTTGAAATATAATGTAAAAGAAAGGAGGTTTGACATGCGGTGGCGGCCGGCTGATGGCCGGCAAATACCGGCGTCACTTTTATGGCGTATTTAGGTTTTCAAAAATTCCAAATACACGAACTACTATGTGTTAAAATTACATTCTGTTTATTTACTTTTCTGACATGAAATGTTAGCGTGCATTTGAATCTTGAATTCCAAATCTCGAACCAAAATAAGGTGATTTTCAAATACACTATAAATTATCCGTTGTCAATGTTGTCCACTGTCGTTGTCACTAGCCTCCCATCCTTGCCATGCTACCATTATAGTGATCATCACCACAACCACTATATTACATTTTGCATTATTTCACTTTACCAAACAATAAAAAAGAAACTCTAGTATTTATAGTATTTTCAACCAAATAATCAAAAAATATTTCAAAAACATTACTTTCACTTTAAACTACATTTTTTACACTGTATTCTATTTTCAGCTAGCCAAATAGCCCCCAAGTTTTCGAGATAAAATAATATAGATAGCATCCAATTTAGCAACTATCTTGATTACCTTGATGTTGGCAACTAACATACTACAAATTACCTCGGTTTAGAAATAACATCAAAACAAGTATCTCTTACTACAGATAAAACATAGCATTACATTAAAAAACATTGCACCAAAATTAGTACTTAGGTTGATAAACAATTCAATGATCCATAAATATCAAGAGGTATTGTTTTTTTGGGAATGAATATAAATAGTTCAAGTAATCAAACTTGTAAGAAATGAAAATCATTCAAACAAATTTCACACTAAAATATTTCCTTAACAACAAAAGCTCTTGATTGATTGAACACAAAATAAAATTAAATACTTGGACACATTATGCATGAGAGCAACTTGATGTCGCAAATAAAAATACAATTTACACAGTTCACTAAGAAATGATACCTTGTCCATCTGTAGTCAACATCTTACGCATGATTGGTAACAATGTAGGCTCAATCTGGACGTAAAGTTGAGGAAGTCTGCTCACAGATTCAAGAATTGTGCTTATAGCACGCAAGCAGCCAACTGCTGCAAGAGCACCTGAGTCATCACCTTCGTCATCAGCTTCAGATGCATTCAAGCACCTCCAAAATGCAGCCTAGATAAAACCAGAAAAAAAATGAACAAATGAACTAAACCTAAATAACAGCTCTGAAGTTAGAATTCTAGTGCTACCAAATTTTGGCATAATCCAAGAGCATAGGGAGCCATCTCTTCGCCAAACTTATCAACAATCGTTTCAAGAGTGAAAACAAGATCCTCATTCTCAACCTCATTCATAAGTTTAAAGAAATCTGGAAAATAAGCATTAACAAATTATGTAATCCATATCATCATTAGCGCAAACTTAAGAGGAGCGGCACATACCGTCAAGTAATTGAGGAAGCATGGGACGAATTTCATCTAGATCTGAACAAGAAAGAGTTTATCATCATGGTATATTTCAAATAAGAAAAGTTAACACCACATAAAAAAGCATGATATTATCATACCTTTACAGGCTTCAACAAATGGACGCAATGCAAAGATAGAATCAACACGAACGGGAAGCTCTGGATCCTTTAAACCACCAACAATGCAATGCAATGCTCTACGAAAATTGTTCTGGTCTGAAAAATTAGTGTATGCATATTGACCTGCAACCCATGCTGCCTACAGAACAAAAAAAACAAAAAACCACCAAATTAAAGTTTTCCTGGGAAGATAAGTAGTAAAAAGGAAAGGTCTCATGAAAGCTATAAATCCAACCACCTTTGCTCTAAGGTATCCAAAGGGGCTTGTAAATTCAGGGAAGACATGTTGCACCAACATACGCTCAAGTTCAGACTTATAAGGCTCAGTTTGCTTTAACTTATCACATAATGTTCCAATTGCAAGAAGGGCGCCATCTTTTTGCCGATATGGTTTTAACTCAATACTTGTCTCATCATATCTAAATAGAGTTATAAACAAAAATTAAAATTCTCAATAACCATGACGGTGCATCTTATACAACAACGTATAAAAATGAGTAAGAAATACCTCCTTAATATATCCACAATGAAATGAACAAACTTCTGAAGGTTCCCCTTGCCACGTTTCCTCACTAATTCACTTACAAAGTCCATTGCAGCGGTCCTTGGATTGTACAGATCTTCAATAATATCTACAAGGGAAAATCATTATCAAAAGCATAATTCAAATAACATTCAATAGGTTCTCCCTTAAAAAAAATCTGAGTGAAATCTCACCATATCCTTTCCTAACATATTCATGAGGATCTTCATCCCACAATCTCTGATCATTGTCATTGAAGCACATTAATGGGAATATAATCTCAAAAAGAACTATATCCAACTGTGGCTGCAGCAGATGGTACATACTACTTCTTGAAATACTGCAAAAGAGAAAATAATGATCAACTTGATGGCCACAATCAATAAATAAATATCTTCATAAAAGCTCAACAAATTAAAGCAGCTACCAAATCAATATAGTTACAATACATCAAAGATGAATATTTCATGACTTTATAGCTAAAAATTTAGACAGAGCTGCAGTAAATCATATCAAGTCCAGGAGCATTACCCAAGCTAAAAATTATTCTCGAAATGGCCTGAAAGCATTTAAGGACCCAGATCTAGAACAAATTCAAATTTCCTAGACATTAAAAGTGAGCGTTTTGAATAAATCATTTTCAAATTCATGTCCAAATCTTACATCAAATTGCCATGAAAAAATAGACAATATGAACAAAAACCTAACAAGTAGTTCAATGGGATGATGCATTGTAGGTTAAGCAAGAAAGCTAAAGAATGTCTATTTGTTACTGTTCATACTTCTGTCAATTTCCACACATACTTTGGCCCACAAGTTACTCATCTCATTGTTTAGGAAGTTAAAAGTCGTTTCATATATATATATATATATATAACATCTCCGCAAATTATTATATAATTTTCATTTCCTCAACAAAGTTTAAAAAAAAACTTAGATAAAAACAAGTTATGTATGAGAGACAAGTAAGCCACCAATGTATCTTCAATTTTCATGAGCAAATGTTTGAGAGACAGCCTCTTGGAAACTACAAAATAACCTCGAGAAATAAGCCTAGGATATAAGAGCATAGCTTCATCAAGTTATACAGTGAAATTTTTTTTTCCTAAAGATCATCACCACCTAGCCTAATTTTAGTATTTCTTCAATTTTCAAGAAAGAATGATGGTTATAGGTTAATTCGAAAGACAACTGACCTAAAATATTGAAATTTTCAAGAAAATCCCCTCCAATATCATATTTCTCTCAATGCCAGCTTCTTCATTAATATATTACAAATAAAGTTAACAGTATATATTTTGACTCATTAAAATAGAAACAAGATTTTTCTCCACCAATGACTCAGGCTCAGACGATATGCTCCCTGTTTCTAGGGTAGTGGCCGCAAGCTAAGTCCTGCCTATATGCCTTAAGTTGAATATTCCATGAATCTTGTATGAAATTAAGTCTATATGACCCTGTGCCATTCTTATCTCTAACAAGCCTTGTACCACCATGTGCACTACTTACAATAAAAAAATGAATAAATAGCTTTAAAAAGAAAACATGCATTTTATTCACAAGGAAAAATAGCTTTACAATTTACATAGAAGACAATCTTCAATATGAAACCAACCCAACACCCCTAAGGTACAAACATCCCTATCTACTATGTGTTGATAACAAATGTGGCCGTTCAAGAAAAATCAGACATGGATATCTGCAAACAAACAAACAAAAGCTTCATGTATCATAAATACAATAGCAAGAATTGTCAACAGACCGCGTCAGTATGAACAACTTTGATGACAATGTGGATAATAAATAACAGCTCTAGCAAGAAGTACTTTGAAATGAAAACTCCTAAAAACATAAAGTAATTCAGCTATATATAGATGGTACCAATTTCACATGCTTGGGGTGGGGTTGATCTGCTATGTCATTGAACACGAGATTATTTCATGCATAAGATAATTGGTCGCAGCAGAAAGGTGCAGCTTACAATTTTGAACACAGTCATGAAGGCCTTGAATAGATGATCGGATAGCCATCATGCATCCGAATTTAAAGTTCATTTAAGCATTAAAAGATAGACAAATAATAAACTGTTTAAATGGAGTAAGAAATTCAAAAGTAAATTTAAATTCACTTGCAACTTTTCAACTTTCAAACTTCTTCAACATAAATGCTGAATAACAACCACTACCAATACTTTTGATGAAAACATAACTTGTTTTATTGCATTTTACCCTCTTTTTAATTTTGTTGACTTTTCCTCCCCAAATCTTCCTTCATGAGGTGATTCGCTTATGCATGAAACTTCAAGTATTAAGATAATATCACAAGGAAATTTTATCAGATCTAAAATTTCAAGACAACTCCACTGATGCAATCACTGTTTTTTCAATACTCTATTCGGTCCCTATTCAAACAGTTTAATGGGAAGTTACTAGATAAGTAAAATACAAGTACGAATAACAGAATAATGTATGGTTATAGTGTAGATGAAGTCATGGAAAAAAAATCCAAACATGAGTAGTAGGAGACTCCATGTAACAATGAAAATGGAGAGACCATTTTAGCCTGTGCATTGAAACCCCAATGATATAATATTAACACCGTGAAAAGAGTCTGATGTAATGGATCCAGAGAAAAGCTTTATGATGATATGTGGATGATCAATGAATGCAACAGAGTAGACACCTATTAGTTGTAAATCAAACAAGAACATGCACATTACCTTAATATTAGGATGACCTATAGCAAATTTACTAATAAGTGAGAACGAGAGAAATTTAGCAAACAAATAAATCACCACATCAAAAAATAAAAGATCAAAGTTACCTTGAAAGATTGAGGGCTGTTTGAGTTGTGAATTTTGGTGGAAGAAATGAGGAGAGTTGTTAAGTAGAGAAGAAAAAATACTCACAACAACTAAACCATGAACAACATTTAAAAAAAAACATGTGTGATGCGAAGGTGGTCTGGAAGGACAAAACCCACCCAAGAAAGAGCTAAAGACCTCACGAGAGGAGGATTCTGAAGAGACTCAAACGAAGCTGCCCTGTAATAGATCCCCTACTCATGATAAACATGACAGATCAAGCACAACTATTAGTATAAGACAAGAAACAAAAATCAAGAGTTAATGAGAGAATTGAAGAGAAACGCAATGTGGACTGCCTTAAGTACCAAGGGAATCGAGAGCGAATAAAATACTGATAACACGGAGTGGCATAAGCATCAAAATGGCAAACGAATTGGCAGCAAAAAAACCTAAAAGGCGGTGTAAGAGAAAGCACGCTTGGAAGAAGCTGGAACCATGTGGCAACACATGAGAGTATGAGCTATGCAGAGAACAAATGCACATGTGCTCCTGATATATGCAATTATGCATGAAAACCATTGCTGCAAATCAGGCAATCGACGATTGTGCGAACAATGCAAGACTCATGCACATGGCCTTACTGGTAATGCAATCATTCAAAAGCCCTAGAATGTTTCATCAAAGTGTTAACAAAATCAACTACTCATGTAAGCTAGTATGTTTGAGTTTGGCAATATGAGGTAGAAGGGATCCAACGATCCAACCAGCAGCTCATGGCATGTTACCATAGTGGAAAAAAAATGATCCGAATGACATCTTAACTGAATAGCATAATAAATAAACCTAAGCATAAATAGCCACAAACCAAAGAAAGATCATACCTTCAACGAAACTGTTAGCAAGATGAAGGAAACGTGAGAGACCTAGCATGCATTTGCTAAAATAAATCATTGAGGAAATAAACAAGATTAAGGCTAATGGTTGGCATGATGAGCTCAAAAGGATCAAATGTATTCATACATTTTATCACATCAACAAAAACAAAAACAAAAATTGAAGGAGTATAATGCATTTTTTTTTTATGAACAAAGTTATTTCATCATGTTGTTTTTAATTTTTTATATATTAAAAGAAGAATTTAACTATAAGTAAAGATTAGGATTTGTTTGATTGGTAGACCATGCAACATGTTTAAAACAACTCTAAACATATAGGTTGTATCACTATGATCTACAATAGTAAATTTGCAATAGATTAAAGGAAAAATTATAATCATGCCACTCAAACCTTATTTATTTATGAAACTAGTGCCCAACAAAAAAAAATTAAACAACAAAACCAATGTATTTGATTATATTATGGGCTCCAAAAATTCACAAATGACTCTTAAGAGAGTTTTTTTTTTTTTTTTTTGTTTCTAGTCAAATTTTCAAAAGGTAAATTAGTTTTCTAGATAAGACACTACCCAAATATTTCACTCTCATTTGTGGGGATTTTAAATCTAGTTCTAAGTTTCCCATTGGCGTAAGAACCTTGGGTTAATTATCTCTCCCAACAATGAAAGAAAATTTTCAATTAAAGTTAGACATTAGGTGCTAAGAATTTAGTATATAGTAGCAGTGATTTATAAATTTAATATTTAGAAGCTTACCAACCTTAAAGCAGATATTATGGGGAATGGTGACGAACAATCAAGATCCCATAATTTCATGGTCCTAGATTATCATGGTTTGTGATCAACTTAATCTAAGATAATAAACCCAACTTGACCAAAATCCTTGTCAACCTTCGTTTAAGGAGATTCTATAGACTTTGAGATGGAATTTATCTCAGGAAATAATTTTGAGTCAACCTTAGCTAATAAAGAATTTTGTGTTATATCAAATGTATCATATGATTTAAAATTTTAAAAAAAATCATCGAGTAACATAAGAGCTCTGACCATCACTATTATTTTTATAGTGTTAATCTATGGCAAAACTATATAGACAAAGAAGAAGTGTCACATCTTTACTGGTATAAGATAATTTAAGAGTAACTATAAATATGCTTTTGATATAACATTGGCCCTTTATGAGCTTAAGTTAAACATGAACTTGTCAGTCTTGACAAATTATTGTGAAGGAAAGATAATTTTGTTTTAAGCTTTTAGGTGAAATTTTTTTTAAATATCCTATATTTTGTACTTTTCTTACAATTTTTTGACAGTTTATTCTTGATTTAATCTTGAACAAATTTTTATGAGTATTAGAGAAGCTTTTTGATAATAAGGTCCCCTCCGATTGAGATTTGCTTTTAGCAAGGCTATCATCGAGTATTTATATGATTGAGCTTTAGTTAATTTGAACCTTGCCAACTATGTCTAATTATTTATAGAGGAACAAGTTCAAAATAATCAAACAACTTCTCCCTTTTTAAATGCCTACATGTTTCCTAAAACAACACAAACTTGGATTCATCTCGCGTTTTTTTGCCCGCAAATTCTTAGGACTTAAGTTTAAGCATTTTAGTGTTGATCATAACTCATGCAGGATATTTAAGTTCATTTTATACTAGTCCATGCAACATTTTTGAGCCTTATATCTTAACATTTTGGCAAAATATATCGAGCACATGCAGATATATTTTCTATTTTGATGTATTTGTATGAGTTTCAATACATTTGCATAATGCAATTTGCAAAGTTTTAGTGCAATTATAGGATGCATTTGCATAATTTTTAATTTGCATGATGCTTTAGAAATGTATATGCTTTAATTAAAAATATCTAAATTTTACTTATTTATATGAAATTTTTTATCATAAAACACATACATGAGTCTTCAAAGAAATGCCTTCTATCCACTCTCTTGTATGTATTGTAGATCGAGTGGCGGAATGGAATCTTTTATGGTGAATTGAAATCTTATCACATGTTTTGAAATGTCATTTTTATCATTCATTTATGTTTCTTCATATGCCTTATAATTTTGTGTGGGGAGTGCCATGAGCCATCACTTATTTATTTTATAAATATGACAATCCGCTTAATTCACTTCACCATTATAATTCATTTGGTCCACAATTCTGAAAGTTTTGATTGTAAACAAACTCTTACTAGCATTTATTGGGTTTACAATTTCCCCAAGTTCTTTTTAGGTTCAATTTTATTCTTTCAATGTGACTTTTATGGCATTTTAAGAAATCATTTTGTCCTTAAAGTTTATCTCCCATTTTATCATATTCATACTCAAAAGGCTCTTTTAAATGTCTCATATGAATTTGTTCACCTTTCATTTTAATAGAACTTAAACAATATCACATCTCCCAACATAGTACTAGAGAGCTAGACCATCTCACCATAGTTAAAAAAATGTGTATGATCAGTGACAGGAGATTTTCAAATTGAACACATGCATAAACCAACAATTACCTGCACGAGCTATAAACACATTAGATTTTTCTCATCGCATTAAAATAATGTGGACAAGTATGTAACTTGTTTGAAAATTATTTCACGGCATCAGAACAATGTATGTTTTTTTAATTCCCTTTCAAGTAAGAGAACTGGTTCTTTCTAGTACATTTTTTGCTGATAACTTTGTTCTTTATAGAAGCTAATTTGAAAAAAGATAAGTTTTTTTGAGTGTTGAATGGCTTTTCCAACATGGTAAAGCCAAAGAGAACGACTTTAGAAAAAAAATTGATTTCACAGGTAATGTTCCCCAAAAAAGAGAAACTATTCTAATATGAGAATGTCCACAAGCAATATCTTTTCTATTCAAATTTTGAAAAAATCTAGGAAGTCATATCATTTGACTCATCCATCCATCTACACAAGTCAAAAATGCCATGACCAACTTATTGAAAATTTAATGAAAGAAAAAAAAAAGTTAAGAGTTTTGTTGTGTTTTTGAAGATTTGGATAATATTCTAGCAAATGGAGGTAGAACAGCAATTAAATGGTGGAGAAAAAACATAGCGTGCCATAGAATTTCCTATTTCAGCAACATCAGCAACAACAAGCCTTTATCCCACTATGTGGGGTCGGTTTCATGAATCCTTCTTCTCCATTATGTCTTATTAAGAGTCAAATTTTCATTTAATTCTAATAAACTAAGATCATTTTTTACACATCCTAACCAAGTCTTTTTAAATCTACCTCTAACTTTCTTAATATAAGGTGAATCTAATACATCTACTCTCCTAACTACATCATTGGATGGCCGACGCTTTATGTGACAACCATCTAAAACTCTCTAATCTTATCCACCACTGGAGCTACTCCAACCTTTTCACGAAAATATTCATTTCACATTTTATCTCTAAGAGTAAAATCACACATCCACTTGAGAATCCTCATCTCTACAACAATTAATTTTATTCTTCTCTTTTATTGGTCAACTTTGCACCATCATTGTAGGTCTTACCATCATCTTGTGAAATATTCCCTTACGTATAAGCAATACTTATCTATCACACAACAAGCTAGATGCATTCTTCTACTTCAACCATCTAACTTGAATTCTACTAATAACATCCCCATCTATTTCACCATCATTTTGAACAAAATAGACCTAAGATATCTGAAACGTTCAGTCTTTTTAATAACTTGATCACCTAATGTCACAACACCATCACTAAAACTTCTACAACTAAAATTACATTCCATATATTCAATTTTAGATCTACTCAAACGAAAATCTTTAGACTCTGAGGTTGACCTCCATAATTCAAGTTTCTCTTGGACTCCCTCTTTAGTATGATCAACAAGAAAAATGTCATCAGCAAAAAGTATACACCAAGATACATCATCTTGTAAATGTCTAATAAGAACATCCATAACTAAAGTAAAATGATATGGGCTTACAGCAGATCCTTAATGTAACCCTACTGAAATAGAAAATATTTTGTCAATCATCCTTATATTGGGACACAAGTAACAACTCTAGTATACAATCCTCAATGACTTAAATATAACCAATATTAACTTCATTCTTTTCTAGAACTCTCCATAGCACTTCTCTTGAAACTTTATCATATGCTTTCTCTAAATCAACAAATATCATATGTAGATCATCCTTATTTTCTCTATACTTCTCCACCAAACCTCCCAATAAACATATAACATCCATAATAGATCTACCTAGCATGAAACCAAATTGATTTTGAGAAACTTTTGTATCACGTAGTAACCTATGCTCAATTACTTTCTCCCATATTTTTAATGAATGGCATATTAACTTAATTCCTCTATAATTTGCACACTCTTGTGCAACACCTTTATTCTTAAATATAAAACCAAAACACTCTTTCTTTACTCATCAGGCATCGTTTTAGTTTTTAAAATAATATTAAAAAGATTAAAAAATAAAAAAATACTTTGATCTCCTAAACATTTTCATACTTCCATTAGAATATCATTAGACCCTACTGTTTTCCACTTCATTTTCTTTAAAACCTCTCAAACTTCAAATTTACTAATACAATGATAAAAATAAAATTTTTTGCTTTTTAGGCTACTATGGAAGCTAAAATTAACCATATTCTCAAAACCTCATTGAAAAGTTTATTAAAATATCTCATCCACATATGTTCAATATCCTTTCTAAAAAAATACTTTATGATTTTCATCATTAATGCATATCGCTTAAACTATATCTTTACTTCTCATATCTCTTTGCTTGGTTAATTTATGCATATATCTCACATTATTTCGTATTCAATCTTTTGTATAAATCACTAAAAATAAAAATTTTTCAATCACATATTATTTTCTTAACGGGTCACTTTAAATCTTTCTCAATTCTCCTAATTTTACATATAAACTAAGCTTTATAACAAAACTTCTTATTTTTTATCTTTTCTTACACATTTTAACTCCACCACCATCTATTTTTTATTAAAAGATATTTTCTTTTGATTCACTATGCATATTTTTTGCAACTTGTTTAATTTTACTTGCTATTTTTTTCCACATAACATTAATTTTTTCAATGGTATCCCAAATTATAAGATCTTGTAGCTTGCTCTTAAGAATATTTGTATTAGTGTTCTTTAAGTGTCCTCATTAATCCTAGGACATGATCAATTTATCTTTCATCTTTCATTCTTTTATCTTAAGATCTAAAACTAGTAGTCAATGCTGAGTACTTAAATTTTCATCTTGAATGATCTTATAATCTTTACAGTCTAAATGATATATTTTTCTTATCAAAAAATAATCAATCTGTGTTTTACTAAATCCATTCATATAATTAATAATATGCTCATCTCATTTCTTAAATAAAATATTAACTACAAAATCTAAATAAAATAAAATCCCACATATCATTAATCAAAATTCAAAGTATGAATACTTTTAAGATCTTTTACCACTTTATCAACATTTTCATTTAAATCTCCTCTAATAAATACATTTTCATCAAGAGGTATCATTTCTATTAATCCATCTAAGTCATTTCAAAAATTTTCTTTTAACCGTACATCCAAACCTACTTGAAGAGCATAAATACTAATAGCATTAAAATTATAATATGAACAACAATCTTTAAAGCTATATACCTCCAATTTTATTAATATCTATAACATTATCCTTCAAATATTTATCTATAATCACACTAATATCATTTCTAGTTTGACTACTGCCTGAATACTCAAGTTTAAAATCTAAACTATCAATCTCCTAGATTTTCTCCCCAACTCATTTAGTTTCTTGAATACATAAGATATTTATCTTCCTGTGGATTATAATATCTATTTACTCTATTAATTTACCTATAAAAGTACCAATATTCAAAGTTCCTAACTAACTCTAGTTCCATGGACTAACTTCCTTGCGATCAGTCATAACACAGTACTTTGAGCGCAGCTTGACTTTGCACACTTTTCAATGTATTCAAGCCATACAACGCATCACTTCTAAGGAATGCCCCAACATTAACATAATGTATTAAATGATTCATATCATAATTTTTTCGACAAATTTTATGTTGTCTATCAACTACCTAATGCAACCCTTCATTTTTCACATCCGGAACTTGGGACTCGACAAAAGAAGTGTTATAATTTCCTATTTCAGCGATACTTTTAATTTATTTTTAGCGGATTTGTTAATCTTCATATTATGAACATCTATTATAAATCTAAGCTGACAAATAGAATAAAAACCCAATAATATATTACAATCAAATCTATAAATAAAAAAGAAAAGAAATTGATGCCAGAGATGTTATGCATTATGAATTGTAAGCAATTTCATCATATTATTTTCAACAATTTATATGTTTAAAAATGTAATTAAATATAAGTAAACCCGCAAAGATTAGTAATTTGTTTGGGGCTATTGCCCTCACAACACATCCCAAATAGCATTTGAACATATAGTATAGACAAACAATGGCATGTGAAGCTTGGTTATTATTTGAATCAATGCATTTGCTCATGACAATACCATCTCAATGATAATTTAACAAAAGCTAAAAAATATGAGATGGTATTTTTCGATGTTTTTTAATATTTGGGTAATCTTATTGCAAATAGTTTTCTTTTTTCTCTCAATTAAGAAACATCATTAAGGGAATATTATATACATTAAGCTATAAAAATATATATGCATGCTGAGTTATAACATGTCTTTGTAATGAATTGTCTTCCACATACCTCATATTCATATTCTTTACTAGTCCAATAGACAATGACATGATACTAAAAATCTAACATAAATATATCAAGAGTTTGAACACAAAGTATTTTTTAGGTATTTGCATTCTTTAATTTAGTGTGCTTGTATTCAAGACACCAATACGAATTAAATGTGAATTTGACAGTTAATAGGACACAATAGAGAAGATGGATTCATGTCGACCCCACTTAGTGGCATAAAAGCTTGATGTTGTTGTATTCAATACACCAACACAAAGTTAATATATTAGCACATATGTGAGCTTGCCCACTTAAGAGGATCTACATATGATATTTATTGATTTAGAGAAAGCTTATGATAAAGTTTCAAGAGATGTTCTTTGGAGAGTTCTAGAAAAGAAAGGAGTTAATATTGATTATATTCAAGTCATTAAGGATATGTATACTAGAGCTGTTACTTGTGTCCAAACACAAGGAGGATTGACAAAATCATTTCCTATTTCAATTAGATTACATCACGGATCAGCTTTAAGCCCTTATCTTTTTGCTTTAGTTATGGATGCTCTTACTAGGCATTTACAGGAAGATGTACCTTGGTGTATGCTTCTTGCTGATGGCATTCTTCTTGTTGATAAGACTAGAGAGGTAGTCCAAGAGAAACTTGAATTATGGAGGTCAACCTTGGAGTTTAAAGGTTTCCATTTGAGTAGTTCTAAAATTGAATATTGTAATTTTAGTTGTAAGTTATATTGGGTTAGTGAACAACAACAACAACAACCTTAATCCCACTAGTGGCCATGAATCCTTTGTCTCCATTGTGTCATATTATGTGTCAAATTCTCATTTAAATTTAAATCAAGATCATTTTTTATACATCTTAACCAAGTCTTTTAGGTCTACTCTACCTTTTAAGCAAATCTAAGATCTACTCTCCTAATCGTCATGACGGGACGCTTTTATCCATCTAAGGCGACTCTCCATAATCTTATCTACCACTGGAGTTACTCCAACTTTTTCCCGAATATACTCATTTTGCATTCTATCTCTAAGAGTAAAGCCACTCATCCACCTAAGCATCCTCATGTAACACTTAACTTAGTCTTATGCTTCTCTTGTGTTGGCCAACATTAGGTGAACAAGTCATTAAAAAGAGTGAGCGATTCAGATATTTAGGCTCTATTATTCAAAATGATGGTGAAATAGATGGAGATGTTATTAGTAGAATTAAGTTGGATGGTTGAAGTGGATGAATACATGTGTGATAGAAAAGTAATGCTTAAACTTAAGGAAAATTTTATAAGATGGTTATAAGACCTGATGATTTATAATGCATGTTGGCCAATAAAAGAAGAATGAGACTAAGTTAAGTGTTGCGAGATGAGGATGCTCGGTGGATGAGTGGCTTTACTCTTAGAGATAAAATGAAATATGTATGTTGGGAAAAGTTGGAGTAGCTCGGTGGCGGATAAGATTAGAGAGTCGCTCGATGGTTTGGCCACATAAAGGCGTCGGCCGTCCAATGACCTGGTTGAGAATAGATGCATTAGATTTTCATGTTAAGAAAGGTAGAGGTAAAAGACATAGTTAAGATATAAAAATGACCTTATTATACTTGAATGAGAATTTGACACATAATGGGACAATGATGAAGATTCTTGAGTGCAGTGGGATAAACTGTTGTTGTTGTTTGTATCTGTGAGCTTGCCTCATTTTACTATCCTTCAAGTATTTCATACAAAAATACGAACCAATCCACCATAATAAGAAATACAACGCTACAAGTAAGCAATATACAAAGAAATATATGCATCCAACTACTATTCACACAACTAAATATCTGCTCAATAATGACAAATATTTCAATTGGTCTGCATAAAATTAAAGACATTTTAATTTCACTACAAATAGACTAACAAAACATATATGTTTCTACTCCAATTTTTCAATTGAATAATTAAAATAGTATAGAGAAACAAAGCATACGTATGGCGTAAAATTTCCTGTTTTCATGAAAATTTTAGTTTACTTTTAGAAGCTTGTTACTTTTTCATATTTTGATATCAATTATAAAGCTAAACCAGCAGATATCATAATAGGCCTATGAAATGAGCGTGGAAGCTACAGGGCATCAATCAATTTAAAAAGTACACCTTAGGAACCTCGTCAATCAGTTCTAGCAAAGTTCCAAATATACAACATAAAATGTCGCTAATGCAAATAAAAAAACCCACAAAACAAAGGAAGTGATATGATGATAAAGAACATTCTTTGCCAGAGTTCTTGAGGGTTGTGCATTGCATTACACAGATTTAATGATAGCATATGATTAAAAATTTTAAAGTTGGTTAATTTGCTAAGAGGTCCTCCTAGGGAAAAATTTTGAAGAAAAAAATTTAAAAGAACAAACCATAAATTTTATGCCATGATCAAGTTATCAAATAGAATTAGTTATACAAGTTTTGGCCAAAAAAAGGGTTGAAATGCAGATTGAGAAATAAGGTATCAAGAGGAATGAGAGAAAAAAAAATGGCAGGATTTATTTTGTTGGCATACATATAACAACAACAACAAGCCTTTATCCCATTATGCATAATCAGCTACATGAATCCTTCTTCTCCATTGTATCTTATTAAGTGTCAAATTCTCATTTAATTCTAATAAAATAAGATTATATTTTATACTACTTAACCAAATCTTCATAGGTCTATCTCTACTTTTTTTCACATAAGTCAAATTTAATACATCTACTCTTCTAACTAGGTCATCAGATGGCCAGACGTTTTATATAACCAAACCATCTAAGGTGACTATCTCGAATCTTATCTATCACTAGAGCTATTCCAACCTTTTCACATATATATTCATTTTGTATTGTCTCTAAGTGTAAAGCCACGCATCCACCTAAGCATCCTCATCTCTACAACACTTAATTTTATGCTTTTCTTTTATTGGCCAATATTTTGCTCTATAAATCATTGCAAGTCTTACCACCATATTATAAAATTTTTCCTTAAATCTAAGCGATACTTTTCTATCACACAATAGGCCAGATGCATTCCTCCACTTCAACCAACCAACTAGAATTCTACTAATAACATCCCCATCTATTTCACCATCATTTTGAACAATCAACCCGAGATATCCAAACGTCAACTCTTTTTAAGCACTTGATCGCCCAATATCATAACTCCACTAGATCTTTTACAACTAAAATTACACTCCATATATTTGATTTTAGATCTACTTAAATGAAATACTTTAGATTCTAAGGTTGACCTCTATAACTCACATTTCTCTTGAACTCCCTCTCTAGTCTTATCAATAGCACCAACCACAAATAAACAAAAATAAAACATATCTACATGCTTTGATTTTTTTATGTTGAAGCAAAAAACTTGTATAAAAAGAAAGAGGAAATTTTTCAATAACAATGTATTAATGTTGTATGGCAACATTAAGAGGTTATTTGATAAGTGCTTTAAGGTGGGATTTAGGCAGGCATTATGGTAAATCCTTCCAAACGGTTATTTGAGACATTTGAAACCAGGGTCTAAGCCAGATCCAGGAATGAAGAATTCAATAAATCTTCTTTACTTGTTTCTCAACAGTTTTTAGTATCTAACTCTTGTTAAAGGTGTTGTTAATAGTTCTCATGATTTAATGCACCCAAGATAAACTAAAAGATTTATAGGATTCACTAAAGCCAGACTTAAATCATAAGTGCTACCTTATATCAACTTATAAAATATAAAAACCATTTAATCCTGCTCGTTTAGACTATTGCGGAAAATTTGTACTTCTGCAAACTCGATGCAATAAGTTTAGAATGAAATGGCATTGCTTTCAAATCTCAGTCTTTGATCACTTCAAGATGCATGAAGACTTCCAAAAAATTCATAAAATACCTTAAGCCTTGAGGCATCAACCAAGATCTAACAATCAAGTTCAGGTCAAATTTAATATCAATCTCACACATCCTAGAACTCAATGCCAATTGTCAGCTACACAGATCTTAGAGCTTAAATACCTCGGTCATTTGCCCATCACTTCCAAGGAAAAAATGGTTTAACGTGAATCTCAAAGCCAAGACATCTGCTTCTTAACCATTGATTGATAGAAGGACAAAAATTCTTATTCACCTTCAGGTTCAATCACTAAATTAAGTATCAGAGGGTCTTTCAACAAAAAAATAAAAACTCTTTGAATAATGATTTGTTGATCTCTTGTTTTGTTGATAGTGTTTAGTACATTATATCGTCCTTGAGACAACACGCTAACACAAACTCAACTAGCATTCCACACAATTTCTAGCACGTAACACTGATTATCAAATAGCCTAAATTATTAGCATGTACAAAAGCACAATTATTATTTTGCATGACACAAAGTTGAAGGAATTCCAGAATCGATAGGGTTTTGCTAGTTCAAACTCAAAATAAAAGATATGTTTTATACAAACCAATTAAATGATCAACACCTGAACATAAACAAAATTAACAAGAGAGAATTGATTAATGAAATTTGTCCGAAAAAATAAAATAAACACAGAACATATAGAAATATAAATGAAATGGGATAATAATCGACTGTATGTGTAGTTATGGCCATTAATTTTTCTTCACAGATATAAACTCTGCTTACAAATCAGTTATAAGAATAAACGCAACAGCTAACAAGAAATTATTGTAAAGATATGAAATGATTTCAACTTTAACAATGTTGGGATGGAAGAATAATTGAAGACCTACCTGCAGTTAAGATACTGAAGAATGAGATTTATAACCCTATCAGGCAAGTATTCACCAGTCCGAATAGCATTTAGCAAGCGTAGATGGCATTCAAGAATTTTGCCAGCATAATTCTTCTGAAACATTTGAGCAAAAACTTTATTTTCTGGATTTTGAAGCTTTACGTCTCCAAACCTGAATAATCATTTTCTCATTAATCACAAACAATTACTATCAATTTTTATGATAAAATTTAATACAAACCGAGTGTAAAGACGGTTCAAGATGTGAACTGTCCATTTTTTAACTTTCCACCATCCCCAAGATTTCCTGAGCTCCGGAACAGTTGGCTGACCTTCTAAAGGAACAGGCCTTTCTAAAATGTTCAAGAAATGCACCATCCATGCATTGAAGACATTGGGATCATAAAGTTGTTTTGGTATCTCCAGCTGGGTAAATATTCATAGCATGCAGAAGGGAATATTTCAAAATAATGGAGGCATTATTTATCCATCAAAAAATCCAAAATAACCCAAGTGATTGACATTGATCTGGCATACATAATGGGCAACTTACGTATATGGATGACCAGAATATTTTGCAAATGAGCTTGATCAAATCTGCTACTTCAATAGGGGGATTGGTGATCTGAATGAGTTTATGAAATATGTTGAGCAAGAGAGGAAATGTTTCTTCCACGATGTGATAGACTGGTAACCGCTCCTCATCAGATCTAAACCTTTAGAGTGGAAATATCAAGAAAGAACATAGATGATATCAAAACTAACGAATAATTATTTTCTAGTAAATTTAAATATAGTGTTAGTGAACAATTCAAACATAAAATGAATAAAAATGTGTTCATATTTACAAGTTAAACATTACAGAATAATAGCATAATGCACAAACTCAACTATCCATCCCTTCATTATTTTGGAACCAACAAAAAAAAAAACCAACCACAAATAAATAAAAAAGATAACAAAACAATCAGAAATAAAACCTTACTATTTTCCAAGCTAAAGGCTAAAAGACATTTTCCTGCACACACACATACACAATATATACATATATTTATATATATGGATAGACCAATATCATTTTACAAGAATAGAAAATTTTTTCCACAAGATTTAATTTTTTTCTTATCTTTTAATCACAAATATATAATTGAAAAACAAAATTTTCAGTTTAAACTTCACTAGAGAAACCATCATGCTGCAAAATTTCATTAAATTTCAAGAAGATTTGATCATGCACTGAGCAATCAAAAGTAATACCTCAATTAATGATCTAAATAGTTATATGGATGACTTAATAATTTATTAGCATAAAGTACTCAAATCAAATTAAATTTTTTGACCACGTATAAAAAATATACATAGAACAAATTAAATTGATTTGATTTCAAAAAAACCTATGTGAACATGTTATGCAGATTATAGGAAGAAGTTAACTTACTCATATTTTCTTGAAAGGATTCTCAAAATATACAGAGCTCCAAATACTTGCTGATCTTGCAACTGTAAGTTACACTTAATCCAATGAAGAAGATTTGGCCACTGTTCAGGGTAATCAGCATGGATTATTGTTTTAAGGCACTCACCAAGTTGCAATCTGTATCAAATTCAATTACATAAATTTAATACCAGGTAACTATTGTGAAAGAAAAAAATTTATAAATAGCATAACCCAAAAAATATTCTAGGCCATATAGCAGAAGACAGTAAAAGTAAATCAGACCACACAAAATGGACAAAATTTTCATGGATTTAACTCCAAGTAAGAAGATAATCCGAAGAAGCACTATACTTAAAAGGATTCCAGGATGATCCAGTTAAATGCAAAATAGCCATAACCTTGAAGTTTACTACACTAAAATCATACAATTGAGTCTGTAATGTCAATATATGGATAAGAAGAATATCCTACACAAATTTAGCACTACACAATATCACGAGGATTACCACATGATAAGTAGCTATCTGTGAGGCATAAAAATAAAACATCCTCTTTTCTTTTTCTTTTTCTTTTTTCTTTTTTATTTTTTGGAGGAGTTTGGAGAGAGCCGGGGAGGGCAATTACAAATGGACTGTTGAACTGTACAAAAAAAAATTATGTAGTGCACAATTTCATAATAAAATCATCTGGTTCAAAACAGTTTTGAGCCATCTAAGGAAGAAATATTTTGAATGGACATATCAAGAATTTGACAGCACTTGTTTTTTAAAAAAAAGATGTGATAACATTCTCATTATCATTTAAACCAAGTATTATTCATCACGCAAGCAAGAATCTCAAAGCAGTTAGGATACCACAATGCAAAATTTAGAAACTTCACTACATATTTGAAATTGTACAACAAAATTGAGGTGTGTTTAGGAATCACAAACATACCTCAGTAACTGAGGAACTTGAATAATGAAACCAAGGATATTCTCCCTGACAATTCCTTTATCACTAGCTGAGATTATTAGGCGTTCACCTGTATCATTTAAATGAAATTTAAACTTTTAAATTTGCATGCAATGCAAAATTATCTGAGGTGTATAACCTAATTTGGGGTACCCACCAGGCTCATCAGGTGACCAGTTCTTAGCAACAAAATTCTTGAAATGAATGCTTGCAACTTGCCGCACTGCCAAATCACAATTCCCATCCACTATGATCTGCAATAACCTCACCAAATGCTGCGGTGTGTACTGAAACTGAAAAGCCAAACTGAATGGTGACGGTTCTAAAACATATGGAAAGGAAATATGCGCATCAGCTGAAGCTCATTCGATAATATTTCTTACAAAAAAACGGCGATGTACAACCACAATTTGATATGATTCAATAGAAGCTACAACAAGCAGTTAGCAAGCAATGTCCTACAACCAAATTATAAATTCACGCATCGGTTTATTATGGAAATTCAATGACAAAAACGCCCAGCCAACCTAATGATCCTTTTATTAATTATAATAAAGGTAAGAACTGTGATGCAATGAAAGCTGCATACATCTTTTACACTAATAATTGCAAATTGGATAATAATGACAATGGAATCACACAAAAATAGATGACATAGATCTAGCTAAAATAATTAATGATTTCAGCACAGTTATTGATCATTCAATCGTTAATAATAATTAAGATGAGAAGAAAAGAATCAGTTAATACCTGATTGAGGCTCTCCTCTGCTGCCTTCCGTTCCACCGGATTGGGGCTCAACGCAGCCTGGAGAATGACAGCAAGGCTCGGCAGGTCCATGGCCGCAGATAATGGAAAAGGAGAACCCCTAGCTGGCGATCTAAATGGGAAATCGAAACCAAGGAGCAGTATTAGGCTTCCTTCTTTTACTTATCCTCGCGGGAGAGATGCAGAGTGGAGAGGGTCGTTGAAGCTGGAGGACGCTTTGCTCCTCTGACGCAGGTAGCGAGGGAGAGAACCGCAGGCAGGCGTGGGTATTTAACCCTAGGGTTAGGTTATCTATGGGTTGTGGACGCCCAGGTTAGCCTCCCTTGATCGGGCTTGGTCGGCCTAGGCCGCTCGACCGCCTTCAGATCCGGTTCACAGTTCCGGGACGTTAGGTCGACCGCCGCGAGGATTTCGCCAATTGCTCTCTCTCTCTCTCTCGTCGGCCTTCGTTGTTCTCTCTTTAGGTCACTGCTCCTGACAGGTGGAAGCCAAGTAGCCAACGCATTAACTCCTAACAATTGCCATTAAATTTGTTCGACAAATACGAAAATATTTTTCTTTTTTCATTAAATGGAAATTATGATCAATCAATACCTGATAATGTCTAATGCGCACATTTTAGATATGATAAACGCTCAATATATATATCTGATTAAAAATAATAAATAAATAAACATTATTTTTTACAGATAATTATTATAAGTTGAGCATAATAACAATAAATAGAATACTAGAGCTAAAAAAAATTAAAGAATAATAAGTGGCGTAATTTAAATTTTTAAATAAATTAATTAAAACATACATTTAATTGTTAATTTTTTCATTGACAGAAGAATCAAATTTATACTTAATTAAATTGATTTAAATATTTTTTATATTTTTAAAGTTGTATAATTATTATGTTTTTTTAATTTGTATAATTATTTGTATTTGTATCGATGCACCGTAGGTTAAAAACATTGATCAAGATATTTGATACACTACGGAGCAAACAATAAAAAGGTCTTCGGCGTTTTTTTTTTTTTGAAAAGTATATGTTTGTTATTTAATATATATATGCTATGATAGTTTAATTAATGCAATTATTATGTGTGTGCATATATTGTTTGATAATCCAACAATCATTTTTTTGGGAAATTTATATGTACACAATTCTTATGCATTTATATATCTAATACCTAAATTTTGATATTTACAAAAATAATATTTTTTTTATGTTTCAAAAAGATGAATTTTACTTTAGAAAATTAAGAAAAGTGATTTTTTTGTTATAATAATAAAGATTTAGATATTATATATATAAATATTTATGTTTAGATATTAGATATATAAATACATAAAAATTATTTATTATGTATGTAAATATTTTTTTTACTATTAATTATATATATTGAAAATATACGCCATTAAAAAATACATCTAATCAAATAAGAGGTTTAATGTTATGTTTGTATTGTAAACGTTAGAATTTGAATTCAAGATCATCTTTCCATTTTGAGCGCGCACCAATGTATTGTAGGTCGTCATCGTCTGACGATTGCATTTTCATATAAAAAAAATTTTGATGCCTAAATTGCTAATTAAAGTTAAGAATGTGTCTATTTTAAAAATTTCTCCTAAATTTATTATCATGATTTGTTCATAAATGAGCATCAAAAAATAAAAACTTGAGTGTATAAAGTCTAAACCAGAGAAATTGAAAGAAGGCAAAATAAAGAAAAAGATGCAGTATGTTTTTTCACTGTTAAAGTCACAATTATATTTTTTTGAAAAATTTATATAATTCTTCTGCATTTACATATTTCATAATAAAATTTGAATATTTACAAAACACTTATCTTTGAAGTGTATTTAAACTGAAAAAAAAAGTCCATGGTATTTTTGATGTAATAATAAAGATTTAGATCTTATTTAAGTAAAATTAAAATTTGGATGTGAAATACGTAATCATAAAATTAAATATGTATGTAATTCCCCCTATTTTTTTTCTAATTTTGAAATATTTTTAAATTGTTTTTGTTTGAACAGAGAACCCTAGTCTCCAAAACTAGGCAACCTCTTGTTTGAAGAAACATCTTTATTTATTTATTTTGTTTAAATATATGTCAATAATCAATCTATATATAATATAAATCACATTACAAAATAATTTAAAATAAATAGAAATAAATTATTATACAGTAGTGACTAAAATTTATATGAATACCATATGCTCTAATTGCTATCACATTTTTTGTTAAATTTTTTTTTATGTATAATTTTCTTGGTTAAGCAATATTTTCTCTTTTATTAACTTCTTTGGAGTATATGTGTTTTTACACCAGTTGTATACTTTATATCAGGTGAAGTCAGAGGCATTTTCATAGCCCTCTAAAGTATGTAAATATTCTTCATTTAAAAAAAAAAAAAAAAAATGAAAGCGTCCTTATTTTTAAAAGGTTGAAAATGCCCCTTAACTTTTTTAAGAAACTTTTGATGGTTTGTTTTAGTTTTAAAAATTGGTCGAAAGTATGCCTTTACTTTTTTACGAAATTTTGATGATTTAATTTAGGAGCCGTTTGAGATCATTTTTATTTTTTATTTTTTATTTTTATTTTTATTTTATTTTGTTTATGTTTTTCTTAAAAATAAGTTTATTTTATTATATTGTTTATTTTTAAAAATAATTAAAACATCTTTTAGATATTTTGAGTATTTTTAAAAATAATATTATTTGTTTTTAAAAATAAAAAATAAAATCACTTAAAACTACTATAAATAAATATATTTTCAAAAATAATATAAAATAAAAATAAAAAATAGGAAACAAAATTGATCTCAAATATCCCCTTAGTTTTTAAAAAATCAGCCAAAGGTGTGCCTTAAAGTTTTAAGAAATTTTTGATGATTTGTTTAATTTTTAAAAATTGGCCGGAAGTTTGGCTTTGTTTTTAAAAAAGACGAAAGTATACATTTGTTTTTAAAAAATGTTGAAAGTGTGCCTTATTTTTTATAAAATGTCTGATGGTGTGCTTATATATCTTATAGAAAAATATTTGATATATTTTTAGTATTTATATTATGGATATTTAATTAAAATTTTCAAATTATTTTCATTGATTACAAAGTTTTTTTTCATATTTAAGATTTAGTAAATTGATCTTTATTTGAATAAAAAAGACATTGAAAATCTTCCGACTACTCTGGACTTTGTCCTCCCATTTGGAATTATGATATTAATGATAGAGATAAAATGCGAAGAGCATTTTTGGTGAAAGGATCACATCAATCCAAAAATCATAATTTCTCTCAAACATTAATAGATAATGTTGCACAAAGAATTAGTGCAAAATAGTTTGAGGAATATTCAAATTGGCTAGAGTATAGCATTAAAAAAGATGCAGCATATTATCTGTATTATTATCTATTTAAGTCACAAGAACAAATTAGTACTAGCTAAGAGGTGGAGATTCTTTTGTTAGTGAAGGATTTAAGAATTGGAGGGAAAAAAAACTTTTAGCTCATGTCGGTGGCCACAATAGTACTCATAATAAGACAAGACAAAAATATGAGGATCTAATGAAGCTTCAAGTACAGAGTGTTCAAACTATGTGGTTGACTAAGGATGGGAGAAATAAAAAAGAATATAAGATTATGTTGACAGCGGCAGTTGATTGTGTTCGATTTCTTCTACGACAGGGTTTACCATTTCGCGGTCATGATGAATCTTAAGAATCTGTTAACCAAAAAAATTATCTATAATTATTTCATTTTCTTGCAAATCATAATGACGAGATAAAAAAAGTTATACTTGAAAAATACAAAATTACAGTTGATTTCACGAAAAGTACAAAAAGAATTTTGTCATGTTGCAGCATCATAAACTTTAGTTTCCATTATGAAAGATATGAGCGATTCTTATTTTTTTTCATTATAGTAGATGAGTCTTGTGATGTGGTAATAAAAAATTAATTGGTTGTTGCAGTGAAATTTATTGATAAGAAATGATAAGTTATTAAAAGATTTATTAGCATTAAACTTATTTCTTCAACAAATGCACCTACACTTAAGATAACTATTGAATCTATACTTGCAAAACATTCATTATCCATACATTGGACATGAGGTCAAGGCTATGATGAGGTCTCTAATATGTGAGGTGAGTTTAATAGTTTAAAGGCACTTATCATTAATGATATTCCTCAAGTATTTTATGTTCATTGTTTTGCTCATCAACTTCAACTATGTTTGGTGTCTATAGCAAAAAGTCATTGGCAAGTGAAACATCTTTTTTAGTTCGCTTCAAGAATTGTGAACACCATTAGAGCTTCTTGTAAGAGGAGTGATACTCTAAAAATTATTCAACATGAAAAGATTATTTCACACTTAAAAACTGGATATTTACTTAGAGGCTATTTGGTTGCCTGAATTTTGGATGTAAAGTAAAGTAAATCCAGGGGTTTTAACTTTTTTTTGTGTTTGGCATGGTGCAAAGTAAAATTTTTAAGATAATGTAATGTATTTATAATACATTACAAATATTGTATTTGAATTCACTTCGATTCAGGCGAATTCCAAATACACCGGTGATATGGCTACTACTTGTCGCCACCACTACCGCCAATGTTGCGATCCGCCTTGTCACGGTTCGAACGTATTGTGCGCCGGTCGCCGGTGGTGCCAACACAATCTGAATACTTTATATTATATTTATTTTACCAAAAAAAAAAAAAAACAAACTCATGTATTTAATAGAATTTTCAACTAAACAATCCTAAAGTAATTCAAATATATTGCATTCCTTTTACACTGTATTTCTTTTACTATATTTCTTTTTCAGGCAACCAAACAACCCATAGTGGATGTGGGTTGAATCAAGAAATTAATTTACAATGAGCTTGTTACACCCGTTGGAGCTTATATTTTCATACTTTAATTAGTCTTATGAAAATGTATGTATCTATACTTGAAGTACTTGAGATAGTAAAAGAAGATGTGGTGCATGATCAACATTTAGTTGAAGCTGGTGTTTTAATTAGTGCAATGGATTCTTTTGATTTTATATTTACAATGCATTTAATAATTGACATTTTAGGGATTACAAATGAGCTATCACAATATCTATAAAGAAAAGATCAAGATATTGAGAATGAAATGAAAGTGATACAAATATCTAAGCAAAGGTTACAAATGATGAGAGATAAAGGATGTGAATCTTTATTAAATGAAGTATCTCTTTTTGGTAATATTTTTGACATTAATGTTCCAGATATGATTTCTATCTTCAAAACTCGTTGACGTTCTATACAAAGAGGTGATAAAATAATAAATTTACATCATTATTGTGTTGAGTTGTTCTATACTATTGTTGATATACAACTTCAAGAATTAAATAGTCGTTTCTCTGAAACAAGTACTGAATTACTTCTTTGTATAGCATGCTTAAACCCAAGTGATTTATTCTCTATTTTTGATAAGGGGAAATTAGTTCGTCTTGGTGAGTTATTATTTCCTAGAGATTTTTCTATAGTTGAGCTTATGGTTCTTGGGCATTAGCTATCCACTTACATCATCGATATGCGTAGTAATAATCATTTTTCATCTTTGAGAAGCATTGCCGATCCTGCTAAACAACTTGTGAAAACAAAAAAAGATGGTGGGTATTCTTTAGTTTACAGATTTATTACATTGGCCTTAAGTTTACCAGTTGCTACAATGAAAATTATCAAACATCGATTACGTAGTCGGATGAATGATGATTGGCTTAATGATTGTCTTATTCCTTATATTGAAAAAGAAGTATTTTACTTGATTCCAAATGAAAATATTATGCAAAATTATCAATCAATGCAAAATAGATTGAAAAGCTTGTAATCATTATTTTATTTATTGATAATAATGAAATAAAAAGCTCTCTTTTTAATTATCTATTTATGTAATAAATTTATCTCTCCTGAAAAGAGAGGTTAGTTCCACTCCTCTATATATATATATATATATAGAGAGAGAGAGAGAGAGATGTTATACATTTATTTTAAAGTTAGTCCTTATGTGCTAATAATTTTGTAATTGGAAATTCAGAAGAAAAAAAGTGAGAGGGAATGATGGTCAGGTCGGATCAGGAAGGTCGAGAAGGAAGGTTCGCTAAGCAGTGTCAAGGAGAAGAAGAACCAGTATTCATCAATACAACGATCAAGATCGCAGACCTCAGTGATCGTGCATTTTGGATTGACACTCACCCCAGTGGAGTCGCCATGCAGATACTCTTTTTTGGTCAGCTTGTCTTTGCTCGACTGAAAGGATATGCTGAATTTCATCTTTCAAAAGAACAAAATGAAAGTTGTGCGACTCCAGAAAGGAATCTAGATAGAGTGGAATGCCTTTTCATTAACAGAGTGTATGGCGGCGTGACCTTAAGCATATCAAAATGCAGAGTTATAGAATGTAGAGTGCTTAAAACTACTAGAAAGATTTCGCTCCAAAAAGTCAAACTAATCGTTCACCTAGAAGGTGCCCGGTACGTTCCATGGACGATTTTCATGAAGTCATATCTCTAGCTAACCTTATAGATGCAGGTTTCCGCTATACCTCAATAAAATTTGGAATAAAATAATATCTCAAATTTTTTTTATGGATGATTACGTTCAGCTTTCTCAGATAACAAATTTGGCTAAGGTCGATATAAATAAAAAACAAGAAATCAGCAAAAGTCCAGCTCGCATAATTTTTTTTTTGTAATGGGTATCCACCCAACACTCCACCCATCTTGTGGGTGGGGATATCGTTATTAATCTCATCACCATCAAATCACGTCTGTTCACTAATTTCTCCACCATTAAGCATGGCGGAAATTCACCCTGGGAGGATTCTGCTAGCCCACCAGCTCGCATATTTTGTTCTATGGCAAGGACCCATTTCAGCAATAATTTAAAGCATCATTACGCATGAGACGTCATTAAATTTAGCACTTACATAATTATTGGCTGTAGATAGTTTCTGCATGGTAAAAAAATAATATGATTCGCTATTAAATCAAATACAAGGCAAATCTAATAAATCAACAGACTCGGGTCAGCAAAAATAAATAAAGGGATTATTTTTAAAATAGGCATAGTATTAATTTTAATTAAATTTATCAAAAAATTTTATTTATGAAAATAGAATCGTCCGTCAAAACGACTGGCCGCCCGAGTTTCGTCGCGTTGACGACGACTGTCTTTTTTTTTATTTGTAACGGCGGGGTGGAGAGAGAGAAAGAGAGAGAGAGAGAGAGAGAGAGAGAGAAAGAGACAGAGAGATAGGGAGATTTTTTTTTAATTTTTTTAAATAATATAATTATTTAAAGTATATAATTTAAAAATATTTTTTATAAAATATTTAATAACTAAATATTTATATATTTAATTATTAATTTATTTATTTATATATATAATTAAATATATAATTTAAAAATAATTATATATATAAATTTATAAATTTATTTAATATTTTTTTATTAATTAATATAATTATGTATAATATATATTTTTATTAATTTTGTTAATATAATATAAAATTTTTAAAACATATAAATAAATAAATAAATAAAGAATAAATTTTATAAATATTTTATAAACTATATAAATAAAGTAATTATATATATATATATATATATTTATAAATTTATTTAGTTATTTATATATTTTAAATTATATAAATATTTTTAAGTTATATAAATAATTTAAAAATAATTTTTTATAGAATATTTTTAATTATATATAAATATATATATATATATATATTTATTAATATAAGTCTTTAATAATAATAATAACAAAATATAAAATATAAAAAATAAAAATAAATAAATAATTTTTTAAACTAAATATTTATATAATAAATAATTTTTTTATATAATAACTAAATATATATATATACAATTTTTAAATAACTAAATATTTATATAATTAGTTAAATAAATAAATAAATAATTGTAAATTATATAAATATTTAGTTATTTAAATATTTATAAAATATTTAGTTATTTATTATTATTATTTATATATATATATATATATATATATATATATATATATATATATATATTATATATTTATTCATTTCTTTATTTATTTATTAAAAAAATTATTTATTTATTTATTTTTTTATATTTTTATATTTTTTTATATTTTTGTTATTATTATTATTAAAGACTTATATTAATAAAAATATATATATATATATATATATATTTATATATAATTAAAAATATTCTATAAAATTATTTTAAATTATTTATATAACTTAAAATATTTATATAATTTAAACATATAAATAACTAAATATTATAAAATAATATATATATATATATATATATATATATATATATATATATATATATATATATATATATATATATATATAATTACTTTTTTATATAGTTTATAAAATATTTATAAAATTTATTCTTTTTTTTATTTATTTATTTATATTTTAAAAATTTTATATTATATATTAACAAAAATTAATAAAATATATATTATATATAATTATATTAATTAATAAAAAATATTAAATAAATTTATAAATTTATATATATAATTAAAATATTTTAAATTATATATTTAATTATATATATAAATAAATTAATTAATAATTAAATATATAAATATTTAGTTATTAAATATTTTATAAAAAATATTTTTAAATTATATACTTTAAATAATTATATTATTTAAAAAAATTAAAAAAAAAATCTCCCTATCTCTCTGTCTCTTTCTCTCTCTCTCTCTCTCTCTCTCTCTCTCTCTCTCTCGTTTCTCTCTCTCTCTCCACCCCGTTACAAAGCACAAAAAAAAAAAAAAAGAGTGTCTCTACGGACGACTGTGTATGTCGTCGTCCGTTTTAAAAATATTTATAAATTTTTGATTACTAATTAAGTTAATCGTCTATTTTAAAATAATCATAAATAAATTTGATGATATGAGAGACTACGCGAGGATGTGGTGAAACATATTGTGCTAAAGATATTAGAAGAGATCATGAAAGGAAGTTGAATGTAAGAGATCATCAGAGAATGATGGAGGAGATTGCGAAGGACATTGTTCTTAGGAGAAGATAGTGTAAATGAGATCATAGTGCATGTGAGGGAGATCAAGAGAGAGTGAAGGAAAAAAAAATAAAGTTTTTTCTTAAAATAAGATTCATGAGATCATTAGCCAAATCCTAAAATTTTGTTTTCTACTCTTTAACTTTTTGAAGTGAACTTTTTTTCCAAGTTTCTTGGAAGCTTATCTTCATTCTTGCATCACTTGAATAATCAATAGCACATTTCTTTTCAACTAATAGGAGGTTACTCGAGCATTCAATGTGTTATAATCTATATGAACAATTTCTATTAGATTTGTAATTTTTTTCTAACTCTTAGAAGTGGCTTAATAAGCTTAATCTCATAATAAGTTCGGGTACTTATTTGTTAATGATATTACATAGGTTGTAAGACTTTTTCCCATTAAAGATGGAGTTTGTAGAGGAAAACCTTTGGATAGTGGGAACCATAATCCTATGTAGGATTAGGCAAGAACATAGGCAAGATTGGAGGCC
This sequence comes from Cymbidium sinense, assembly GCA_021442155.1. NCBI lineage: Eukaryota > Viridiplantae > Streptophyta > Magnoliopsida > Asparagales > Orchidaceae > Cymbidium > Cymbidium sinense. The sequence continues at coordinate 249,894,357 of CM038215.1, forward strand.
AAATCACATGAATATTTCTTGTGTATTGTTCCATGAAAATTTTGTTACTTGCATTTACATTTACATTGGTATTTGAATATAGTTCATTAATCTTTAGTTATTTTAAATAGATGAGATTGTACTAAAATGATTTATGAATTCAATCAAAAATATGCTATATTAATTATCATGATTTAGTATGCTATTATTGTGTATGAAATGGGTAGCAAACTTATCCATAACAATTTTGTAGTACAAATTAAAAATTTCTAGCTAATTTATAAAAAATATTAACTAATTTTTTAAAAGATGTAGAAAATACTTGATATTAATCTATATTAAATTTGCAACTTATGTTATTACAAATATTTTATAGGATTTGCGTTAATATTAAGATAAAATTTTGTTAATATAAGTAAAAAAATATCAATAATAATAATAAATATAAATAATGTATATGTTCTTTACATATAAATATAAACCTCGACAAAATACCAAATCAAATTAATCTTACTAAAGAAAAATTTAGTAAGAAGTGGTAGTATGATCATCCACCTAAAACAATCCATACTTTAAAAGTACGCTAGTATATATAAATGCATACACACACAAAAAATTAAATCATAAACAAAATTAATAATTTTACATCGAATAATAGTTGATGGACATAATTATAGATGCTTGCCACTGTCAATAGGATTCACCATTTATGAATGGGTAAAAATCAATCTAACATATTCCAATCAGTTTAAATGAGCTTAAAATGAAAACTTTCTAGTAAGTTTATTGCATCATCAACTAAGTTTATCCAACAAGAAAATGATTAACAAATAAATAAAGACCACTACAATAAAGAAGAGAAGTAAATTAGGTTTAAATTTTTCAATTAGAGTAGCCTACATCCTCTATAGAGAATCAAAACTAACACTAAGGATACAATCAAAAAGAGAATGGCTACAAGCTCATAATCATATCTCATCCCCTATTTCTTTTATCCTATAGTTCAATATCTCAATGATTGATCAAGGGTTCAAAAATCTAAGAGTGTTGGAATTCCTTTATCAAATGAAGGAAGGGGTATAAATATTGGTTTTGATTGGCCATATAGATGGTGAGAAGAATTGGTCAATTGGAGGACAAAAACATTAGCTTTACATTATGTAAAAGGAGTGATGCATGTGGCAATTATGGAGTCAGTCAATAATAACTTGCTAAGCCTAGATGAGTTAATCTTTAGATGATGTGACACAAAAGCATTGAGAAAAAATCATGACCTTCTAAGTATGTTGATTGCTTTTGAACAAGAACTTGCCACACCACACAACAAACATTAAGATGTTGAAGAAGTCATTGTAAAAATAACTTGATGTGATGTGGGATCATAAAGGATTAAATGGATTCCAAGGGTTTAGGAGCCTTCATAAGTGGATCTTATTAGAAAGATGCACGCGTTAAATAGTTTAATCCGATTGGATATATGGTTCAAGTTGAAAGTTATAGTACATACATTAAATGCATGTTATAATTAAGAAAATACATCTAGGCATACCCAAATAAAAATCATGATAGGTCGTGATGTTGAAGTTGTGGTCAATTATGTAGGCCTATTTGGAACTTCTCCTAAAATTCATTATTATCTGTACTATTATGGTGGGGATGTAAGAATAAGGTGTTATATTTTCTCACACATGCCAAAGCATGAATTCCCATCACTCCCCATTCTAAGAGGACTCACTATCATGGTCACATATTCACCATTGGTTAAGCTAAGATTTATGAGTTATCCAGTATATAGAGACTTTTGAACCAACTTGTATAAATTTTAATATTTACATAACATAATTTCACTTATAGCTATAACACCAAGCACTATGAAGGAGCTGAAGATTAAAAAAATTAGACTAAAATGTCATCATCATAATATAGGTGGTTATGGCGATAGAGGCTACAAAAAAGCCTCATGGAAGACAAATGCTAAGTAAGCCATGATGAAGAAGGTTAGATGGAGAGTAGTTATGAGTAAGCTGAACTAAGGCGAGCCACTTAGAAAGTAAAAGAAGAAGCAATTATAGAGGCAATTAAGAAAATTGAAAGGTTACAATGATGGAAGATGTTTAAGATCTCATAGTATAAGTGATGATGTTGGAAGTGGGAAAGCATAACAAGAGTGAGAAACTCTGAGGAAATATTAAAGTCTTGGAATGTGATCAAGACACTTACCCTTTGGACCCTCCAACCAACCTAGCATCACAATTACTCTTTTGAATAAAGAAAATGCTATTTAGGATTGAGTTCTAGGAGAAATAACTTTGGGAGAACCTTCTTGTCATGATCAGAGGCTTGCATTACTAACACTAAAAAGACATTACTAGTTGTCGAGGAGTAACATGATGAGATCCACTTCTTAGAGCAAAAGTTATAAGCCATGATATGGTAATGAACATATTGGATTCCTTTTAGTGCGAGTGCAATGATTATTATGACAACATAAGGTGATAGTGCCACAAGTTGATCAACTCAATAATGATTGTCCTTGGTCCTCTAAGATTGGTGCATCTCATCGAGGGGTAACCCAATGGGATGAAGTGAACAACTAAGGAGACATTCAAGAGTTGATCAGTAAGGTGAAGGTTAATAACACTCGAATAGATTGGGAGTTTAATGGCCAACATTATGCCATTCAATTGGTTATAGTTGAGCTCTAACCTTGGCTTCAACATGTGGACTCCAACCTTTGGTGTCAAACCCCAATCAATTTACTCAACTCTCCCAAGTAAACAATAAAGGAGTAAAAGTCAAACACTTTACATAAAAGAGGTTAACTCCTTTCTATGTTGTTGATAGATGAAGTCAAGATGGTGATGAAGTTGACTTGACTTTATGACATTTCAAATTTAGCTGACAATATCCATAATTGATATTGATGTGTATGTGTGTGTGTGTGTGTGTGTGTGTGTGTGTGTGTGTGTGTGTGTGTATATCATGACGCTCGATGGTTGATTAGGTGCAAGTGACTAGCATTCATGTGGATAGGGAGTTTGATGACTTGTATTATGCTATTCATTTGGTCCTAATTGAGTTAATTTATTGGCTTCAACATATAGATTCTAACCTTTGGTGTCAAATCCAAATTAACCTAATTTACTCTTCAAATAACCAAAAAAAAAGTAAACCTCATGTTTTTTACAAAAAAATACAAAATAAAAAAATAAGCCCATCCTGGGTTCGTGTTAGATGAAGTCATGATGATAATAATTTTGACATGACTTTATGATATTTAAATTAAGCTAATAATACACACAGATTTTTTAATATTTTCTTTAAGACATCTTAACATAATTTCTCTGTATTAAATTACTAATTAACAAAAAGGTGATAAAATATTGATAAGGCATAATCAACATTATTTTTATAGCATGTTATAAAAGGCTATTTTAATTAAAATAATTATAATATACGAAACAAAGTATATTTCATTCACATTAAAAAATTAGACAAAATAGAATAATCAAATTCATCTGCAACATAAATTATTTCTGTTAAATTGATGAATAACTTTTGCTCACATTACAAGTATGTAAAATATTAAAAGATATCGGGTATCACCAAGAGATATAATCTAAAATTTTGAGTATAAATAGAAGAATCACCCCAAAATATAAGTATATATATGGAGGATAAGCCCCAAAAGCACCTTCAATGGCAAGATTGATGGTAGGTTTAGTGGAGGATGGCTACATGTAAGAGGAAATAAAGGATCAGAAAAAAAGAAAATGAAAGTTTTGGATTAATTCCTTATTATGACATTTTGTAATGAATCTAGATGGAAATATAATTTGTCACAAATTTCTCTAGCATTTTATTAAAGAGATTCCGTAATTTTGTAATGAACTTTTGTGATCGTGCTATCCATTGCAAATGCATGATGAATTTGTATTAAATTGCATACATATCACTAATTTTTGAAACTTTTATTAAAAGAATCCCAATTTTGCAATGAATATTTATGATGGCTTAAGTTTGTATCAAATTTATAGCGACATTCAATTCTAATACAAAGTCCCACATCATAAAATGCTACTTGCTTTTGTGATGGGTATTTATTTGATTTAAATTAATAAATATGAAAACTATATATATATCATTTGTGATGGACACTCACACTTATCCCTAATCCAGCACTAATTTGTGATGGACAATTGCATGATATTCTTTTCATGTGCCATAAAGGTTAAGCTGTTTCCATACAAAGGCATTGTATTATAGCATACATACTTAAAAGAAAACATAGTAAAATTAACTTTTTAGATGATGTACCTTTAGATCTCAGTATATTTAAATATGCAATTTTTAAATTTTTAGAATCAACTATGGAACCATCTAAACTCTATTTTTAGCATATTTATGGTCAATATGAGTACATGAATAAGATGAGCCTAAAGATACTAAGCGCACTTTGATTCAAGTGCAAATAGACCAAAATAAAGCAGTAAATAAATTAGAAATTTCATGACACAATTTTAAGTATTAAATAATATTCAATTTTCACGTGCTTATAGTCAAATGAGAGCATTGCTACTGATATAAACTAATAATAGTAAAAGTGCTTTGATCCATATTCAAATCAAGTTAAATCAAATACTCATGAGTATAATTAACAACTCTATGAGACTATTGCAAGGCACCTTAGCTTAGTGTTTGAGAGCTAATACTTTCATCCAAGATGTCTAGGGTTGTCTGTGTGAGTTTTTCATTAAATTTGCTTAAATATCCCTCGAAAAAAAAGATTCTATGAGACTATTTGTCCAACTAAATGATCCCCAAAATTTATATGTTTATAATCATAATGAGCATCTTGATAAAATAAATTTAATGTTCCTAAAATTACATGTTTGATATCATTATGTCTCAAAGATGTGTAAAAATAATAATAATCAAAGAGATCAATTATGACTATTAGATAAAGTGCTATAATTTCAAACAAAAATATTTCGAACACCCCTCCAAAATCTATATATAGACCCAATTTCTACCCAATTAAAGGACTAGAAAGAGGTGATCTTAGTGCAAAGAATTTTTGGATTTGAAGTATTGCGAAGGTTTAACCATTGTATGTTGTCTGCAAAGAACCCATACTTGATTTCTATCAACAATAGACTTCACATGTTCTCTTTTCCGATTACCCAACTGCCCAAATAACAAAAGTAATTAAGAAGATTGCACTTATTGCCAAATGACAATTCAAAGCTATTCCTACTTTCTTTATGACAACTATATTTTATAGTTTATATTTATTTCATATTAATATAAAAAAAGACAACCATTATAACATATAACTTAAACTAGTTGAGTAATTTCAACTAAGCTAGAATTTAAAATGATCACTAAAGATGAGTAAAATATGAAAAGAGAAACATGAAATAAAGTTGATAATGTTATATTAGAAATAATAATACATATGTGCAAAATTTAATTTATGCTTTTAGATAAATATCTTACCCTTACATTATAAATATTTGCAACAATCATTTGGCAAGTATGTGTAGCATGAGATATACATTAATGTATATTATGTCCACCATAGTGATTAATGAAATTATAGAGGAATGCATGAAAAAGACAATGTTGTCATAAACAATTAAAAAAATTTGTTTCATATGACTTAGTAATTGAAGCTTGTTCTTCCAAATTTTATAGATCCCCTCTATCAAATTTATTCACCAATGTCCAAAACAAATACAATCGATCATTTCTTTTTTACATTTGAAACTCCTATTTAATATTTGATAAATTCATTTTTAAAATAATCCAAATAACAATTTTAAAATATCACTAGCATGTTCAAAAATATTATTTGTATGCAAAATCATATAATTTAGATGTGTATGCAAATTTTCATTTTAAAATTCTACGAAGCTATCATTTTTCTAGAACCCATCAAATTTAGATGTGTCTTAAGAAAATATTACGTGTGGATAGGGGCGGAACTAATTATTTATTTCAAGGTGGGCAAACTTTTTAAATAATTAAATAATATAATAATTTAAGTTTTTTAAAAATATACATAATTAACTGTTACGAAAAAAAATATGATTATTTAGTAAAATAATATCAAAATTTTATATGAAAAAATGAGCAAAAAAGATTATTAAATTTAGAATTTTTTATTTTAATTAATTAAGTTGTTATTTGAGAGTAATAGGTTATATTGGTTTTTTAGGGAGAGATTTATTATATAAAATGTAATTTAAAAAGGGGCAAAATATAAAAAAAATTAATTTTTTAAGAGAACTTTTTTTTGAGGGTGGGCTCACCAGAAGGTGGATCCGTCTCTTGAGTTTGGACATAAAGCTATCTTTGAAGGTTGCTCTTTTACACATATTTTATGATATTGTATTTGAATTTAATTAGCAAATTAAATTTATTTTATTTTGAGTGCTCATAGTATGTACTCAAAGTTTTATGAAATATAATATTTATGTACTCTAAGTTCATTTGTGCTTAGAGTTATTAGCCTATAGTTTAGTACAAATTTAATTTTTAATTTAGTTATTTAATTATTATTTTATTTAGAAATGTGTATCACATAAATTGATAAGAACACACATTGTATACTTATTTTTTTAGTTTTAAATTTTATTTATTTTAAGTGATTTCACTATTAATTTTTAAATTTTCTATATATATATATATATATATATATATATATATATATATATATATATATATATATAATATATATATATATTTAATATATGTCATATTTAAATTAGAGTCTAGACATAGCTCTATTACTCTCGCTTAATTATATTACGAGATTGAGGGCTTAACCTTTTAGCGAAGAGATCTTGAGTTCAAATTCGTATATATATGTAAAATTATGATTATATTTGATCAAATATATAAAAAACTACTAACATTGTTCACAATAAATAATTTCATGTGATGTTAACCTTTGTTGCGTGCTAGAGAATTTTATTCCTAGATGCGAGATCTTAATTCGTGCAAAACACCGGGGATATGAACATGGGGTTATATGGAAAAACCGTTAAGGGAAAACCACGGGGCCGCCCAGAGAACTTTCAAAGAATCAGTCCCCGTTAGTTTGAGAAGAAGGTGTTTGGTGAACAATATTAAGAAAAAATATGTCGGTCAACTCCCGAGGAGAAGTTTTGCGGAACGGATCTTCGGGAGCAACCTCTTGATCTTCGGAGAAAAGCGGCAACCGGTCTTTTCTAGTCCCGGTGATCCTAAGAGGCGAGCTCGATCTTGAGCCTTCTTGGTGGTGCGGTGGTGATGGATCGTCGGCGTGTCGGTGGTGGTTCTCGAGCTCTCGGTCTTCCAATCGATTGGTCTCTAAGGTGAGAATGAGGCTCTATTTATAGATTTTTTGGGAGTGGCGCTGCGTGGAAAACTCCACTCCCATGGACGGCCTGATCCCCTCGGACGGTGTATTTTGATGATCTAGGTGCCTTAATGATGTCGGAATTGGGTGATCTTGGATTCGTTGGATTCGTCTTGGCGAGCTTCGTCGATTATAAATATGTCGATTTTGGTGACCATTTGGATCGGATCCATTTTTATGCTCGATAGCTTGATCGAGTATCGAGCTGGATCGGTATGCTTGATGTTCTATGTTCGTCTCGCCGAGGCCGTCGGTTTTGTAAGTTCTGAAATCGGTGATTAGATCAAGCATTCTAAAAATGCCTTGAGATTCGTGCTTGATCAGATTAATTTTCTGAGAATGTATCAGTTGCCCCTCTATTTTTGGGTGACATTATCTCAGTCATCCAAAAATATATGTCAAATACTTGAAAATAGCAAATTCTTCAATGAAATTTGAGAGTCCATCAACTGCGCATTTTGAGAGAACAAATCTTCATAAGTACGATTATAACTGGGAAGGCTGCGGGGCAAATGCTTAGGTATATGCAGTGAGATTTGAGTTAGGATCCATCGGGCAAAACGAGCTCAGGCTCCATGAGCCAAGTCAGAGAGAATAGCGCCACCAAGCATAAGCGGCCATGAGCCTCAGCCGCATGAATCGAGTGATATGAAGCATGATCAGGCCAGGATTGTTCGCGGAATGAAGGGGAATCAGTATCGCATGAGTCATGTGGTCAGCCAGTCAAATGTCGGCCCGGGCAGTTCTGCGTCAGCGATTCTGCCGGCATAATGACCCATGGGCGTTCGGCCGAACAGGCGGTGCGACAGTGGATCAGCGTTCGCGGCCATGACAGCAGAGCCCAGCTATATGGTATGTGGTAGCGAGAATCATGGTGGCGGTTTGAGCGGTTTTGGGGTTTTTTTGCCTGAAGGTCTATAAAACCCACAGGAAGGGGCCTTTCCTCTCTTCTCCTCAGAGTGCATAGCCCTCCGGTGGGAGTTTGGGCACTCTTTTGGATCCACCTCTCCCAGGAGTGCATAGCCCTCCCGGTGGGAGTTTGGGCACTCTTGGATCAATCTTCCTCATCTCCACAGAGTGCATAGCCCTCCCTCCTCGGTGGGAGTTTGGGCACTTCTTGGATCAACCTCACCACTCATCTCCACCAAGCTGAGTGCATAGCCCTCCCCGGGGAGTTTGGGCACTCTTCTTGGAATAATTTTCATCTCGATGCGAGTTTGTTTGTAGATGGGTGAGAATCTTTGAAAGAGACACGTCAGACCCTTGAGGCGGCAGAGAACTAAAATGGGAGGCGAAGATCGGGAGTCGGATCACGGAGACACATTGATGTGTGCTTGGAAAAAAATTATTTTAGAATGATTTGGTTCTTAAGTGTCAGAAGAAGTGATGAGCCCAATCTCTCCGGTATTTCACCACTTACGAGATGAGTTTGGGCGGGATTGCGGTTTCCCCATCCCGAGATGATCGCCATTTTGTCGACATGCAGGTTTGCATTTTTGAGCATGATGGCGATCATGGGACTTATAGTCTTTTCGAGCGGCTGACTTGATTACCCCGCGGATGTGCAAGTTTACTGCGATGCATATGGTCATTATCACGCTGCGAGTGCTACTTGACCTCGGACGAAGGATTCTCCCAGTTGCAAGCGATTCTTTTTTGAAGAATGATTGGGTCTTGAAATGGGGAAAGGCGAGATTTACCCATTCCCTACGGGTTTGATGAAGATATCCTGGAAGACGGTGAAATTCATATTGAAGATCTTGATTTGAGATTGATATTGGCGGGAGAGAATCTTTGTTGGCGGGCTTTCTATTCATCGGCGGATTCGTTGAAAGCCCAACAAAGAGGTTTCAGGATCTCCCAGCGTCCTCACTTCCTTCTTTGAAGGACCCGTCTCCAATAGAAGAGGAAAAGGCGAAGAGGTGATGGTGATATCGAGATGCGAAAAGAGTCAGCCCTAGTCGTCCCAAGGATCTTCATTCACGAGGGCGTGTTGAATCATTCTAGAGTGCGATCTTAAAGCGGTAACAATCCTTCTTCGTTCATCATCTTTTATTTCCCATTTCTTGTGTTTAACGTAATTTTTCTTATTTGAATCGAAGAAGCAAGAACTTGACTTCAAAATGAACATTGTCTTTGAATATGGAATTGAGTTCGTGAAGGTCAAGTTTCTCCATGAATATAAGAAGCGGTATGTGGAGAAAGTAAAAGAGATGTCCGTGTTGGAGAATCAACTTGATGAGTGAGGACGAGTTGGCGACTCTGGCGACTTCTCTCTTTCTCGGGAAGTTGGCGGACTGGGATGAGTAGTGGAGGCTAGAGAGGTTGGTTGCTCATGAGGATCACGAAGATCTTTTACGAGAAGGTTTGGTCTTGAGGCAAGAAGAAATTCAGCTTCGCTTTGAAGAAGATTATCTCGGGTAGAAGCGGGGAGGCGGATCGTGGAGGACTTCAAGAACTTCAAAGTATCATCTGGGGATCCGTTGAGGCGAGACCACGTGTATGATGTAGAGGTGAAGGCTTTGGAAGCGGTGTGTTGATGAAGGCTTCATCAGAGGTTTCTTGAAGGGGACAACAGCGTATCATAGCTAGGCATGGTGTTGAGGTCCTTTCTCTAGCTTTAGACCCTTCTGAGGATGACTTCGAGATAGTTCTTCATCATGATAGACCATCAAAACTGTGTAGTTGTAGTTCCTTTATGTTGCATCTGTTTAGTGTTGTATATTATTTTTGGTTGATTGTACTTGTATGTTACTGCGAAGTATTAATAATCCACAAAATTGTTTGTGAATATTTCGGAGTTGTGTGTAGCGTACTCGATGATAAAGATTGCGTAGAAGAGATCATCGGGGAATCCCTTTAGGGTAATTCGATCTAGATCATTACGAGGCGTTGATGACAAACTTGCGGAATATATTTATAGAGGTTCTCTCGGAACCTCTCGATCTATCTAGGTTGTGTATCGGGCGTTTACTCGATGATGTTAACTTTGTTATGGAGAAAGTTGGCGGTCTATGGAGGATTGCCAACTTATCAAGGTTGTTTATCGAGGCGTTACTTCGGCGATGTTATAGGAAGATCTCGAATTGAATCCGAGGATTTTGACCTATCGAGGTTGTTTGTCGAGGTGTTCGATGGCGTTAACACATGGAAGAGGTGGTGAAGTCCTAAGGACCTCTCGATCTATCTAGGTTGTGTATGGGCGTTTACTCGATGATAACTTATGGAGAAAGTTGTGGCGGTATAGAGGATTGCCACTTATCAAGGTTGTTTATCGAGGCGTTACCGATGATGTTAACATAGGAAGATCTCGAATTGAATCCGAGGATTTTTGACTATCACGGGTTGTGTATCGGGCGTTTTCGATGATGTTAACTTTGTTATGGAAAGTTGTAGGCGTTATAGAGGATTGCCAACTTATCAAGGTTGTTTATCGAGGCGTTCTCGCGATGTTAACACTATAGATCGGTCAATTCCACGGGGATCGATCTTACCACGAATGAGATACAACATAGTTGCGTATCTCTTGAGTCAGGTGTTTTAAAATGCAAGCATAAGCAAGAAAAAGTCACAATAAGTATGAGAACTTTAACATAGATAGAAACATAAATCCAAACAACTTGATGCCAAGGTTGGACAATAAGTATGACAAAGCAGTATCGATAAATGTTTAATTGATAACAAATTGCAAACAAACACGATGATAATGTTTTCGCATTTAGAATAAAAAAGGCGATATCGTCCGGTAGTACTTACGGAGGTTTGTAGCATTCACGTGGGAGAGTCTTCCCATACTATCCTTAAGCTTGAGCGTGCGGGCTTGATTTTAGACACCACCATACGCCTTCCCAAAGGTGAGAGTTTGTTACATTTGTGGGCCTTTTCTGGAGTCGAGACTTACGGGGCGGGTCCCCAAGCGGTATCCACCCGGTTGAAACCTCGAGCAATCCTTTCTTGATAGGAAGCCATTAGTCTTGACATGTCGCGTCTCTTGCGGAGATCCGGATGGAATCAGCTTATCGTCGTTCTTTGTCGGCATTAAAGTTATGGGTTAGGGCTCGGGACCCGATGTCGGAATAACATTCGGTTCGAAACAGTTATGCGGCGTTTCTCGGTAGGGTCCTTGATGTAGTGGTAAGCCCAAAGAACATTGGATAGTTCTTGACCCATTGCCCCGGCGTGGTTGGTCGTGTCTTTAGCCCTTTTAGTATTGTCCTTGGTGACTTGATTACGCCCATTTACTGTGGATGGGATACGGTATTATTAAGCGGATGCTCTCACTGGCGAAAGATGTGAATGTCTTTCGTGACTGCGTCCATTATCGGTGATGATTTTTCTTTGGAATCGAAGCGACAAATAATATTTTTCCGGACAAATTGCTTGGCATTTGTTTGGTGATTTTGGCGTTCGGCTTCCACCCACTTGTGAAGTAATCAGCGGCCAAGATTATGAATTTTCGTTGCCCGTGGCAATGGGAAAGGGTCCCATTATATCGATCCCCATTGAGCAAAGGCGGGCTCGGATTGTGGTGAGTTCTGATGGTGTATGAGTGAGATTGGAATGGCGACACTTGTTACACTTCTTTACAAACTCAATGCGTCTTCATTGTAGGCGGTAAAACCTTGCCTCATGATTTTGAGGCGAGGGCTTTTCCTCCCAAATGTTCACCACAAATTCGAATGAACCTCGCATTGCATAGTTAGCCTCAGAAGGTGGTAGACACTTTAAATAGGGCCTGGGGACAGTAGAGTTCACCGATTATGGTGAAGTTCGATTGCTCTCGTGGGAGGCGGATAGCATCGGTGGTCTGGCAAGGCCCGCTTAAAGGACACATGATCGGGTCAATCCATGAAGATTCTTTTGGGTCCTCCAGAGATTGTATCACCCAAGGGCCTCAATACCGGGAAAGTGGATGTCCTCTATGTATTTTCTCAAAAGATCTCCGTCGTTGTTGTGGCTAACTTGAGAGGGCATCCGCCGCTCGCCTCCCTTAGAATATGAGTTATCTGATGGTCTCGACTCGCAAGAAGTGACTTTGCCAAAAGACTGCATCGCAAGTCATGATGACTGCGAAGTCTCCTTCAGAGGCCACAAGTCGCGGAGTCTGGTAGATGGCTAAGTTCGACCTCACAATGACAGCCTTAGTCCCGCTACGAGGGCCTCGCATCCGACATTATTGGTGGTCGGAACTTTAGTCACTCTAAAGTTATTTTACTGGGAGATAAGCAAAATTCCTCCCGCACCGTACCGGCTCCATCAACATATAATGTCCATTGATTTGTCATGGAGTGATGAATGATCCGCTCGTGGTGATGGGATGGTACATTCTACAACGGTCGCCGAAAGCACTTGTGACTTTATATCGACGGAAGAAAATGGATGTCAAACTCTCCAAGCTCGACCGACCACTTCATCAACCTTCCGATACATCGCTTTTGCGTAATAGTTCTTAATGGAAGATGAGTGTAGACGCTGATGGTGTAAAAGTGCCGCAATTTTCGTGCACGTAGGCCAACGCCGCCTTATCCGCTAGTGATAGCGCCCTTCAGATCGAAAGAATTTTGCCGACATAATAAATGGGTCGGGTCGTAATGAATTCTCCTCAGAAGACGGAGCTTACGCATGAGAAGAAACAAAGAAGATAGATGTACCTTCTCCTTGATAGGCTTTGATAATAGGGGGGGAAGCTAAATAGACTCAAGTTGCTCAAAAGCCTGACATTCGTCATCGGAATCCATTTCCTCACCCCTTAAGATTTTGAAGAATGGTAGATACTTATCTCCGAAATGCCAAGAATCGTGATAAAGTCGCAATCCTTCCACCAAACGCTGGACTTCCTTGATCGCTCTTGAGGTGACATGTCCTTGAGTGCTTTTATCTTCTGGTTGGCCTCTATCCCACGAGTGACCATGAAGCCTAGAATTTCCTGAGGAAACTCCAAAAATGCACTTGCTTGCGAGCCGCATCTTGTAGTGTCAAGAATGTCAAAGCACTGCGCATCGTAAATATGTGATATTTCCAAGTTTTCACCAAAGATATCATCAACATACACCTCCATATTGTGCCCTATAAGATCCTTGAAGATCTTATTCATCTGATATGTTGCTCCAAAGATTTTTAGTCCAATGGCATGACCCGATAGCAAGATAGCCCCTTATCTCGCTTGGAAGGATGTTGCTTCCTCATCTCTTTGTTCATCCCGATTTGATTGTAGCCGTAGCATCCATGAAGCTCAAAGATCTGATGTCGATGTCGCATCAACTAGTTGGTCGATAATGAGGAAGGGGAAGCTATCTTTGGGCGACAGCATAAGGTAATGATGCACATTCTCCAGAACCGCCTTCGACTAACACTACGCTTAGCCAACCGTGGGGTAGTAGACTTCTCGAATGAATTTGACTTCCGTAAGTTTGGTGATTTCTTGTTCTATGACCCGCAATCGCTCGTGGCCGGTTCTTTTCTTCAGACACCGCTTGAAGTCAACTTTGAGGGAGTGCGTAATGACTTCAATGCCCGTCAATCGAGCGCGCCCGTGCAAAGATATCTTGATTTTACGCAGAAAAATCTACGACTGATTGACGCATTAACCATCCCACCTTCACCTTCGCGGATGGATCAACTTCGAGATAGAAGACAAATTACATCTTCAACCGGAGAAGCCCTTCGAGGCATCCTCATCTCGTAGTCAAGTTCTCGATGTTGAGGGTTACCGACGAAAATGGCTTGTTGATAAAGACGCCATATCTGTTGATTCCCACTTACCACGCATGCCACCGGTGTCGGAATTTCATCTGAGGTGACGATGTGATCGTCAATATGACCGGAGAGGTCTCCCAAATATTGTATCTGACTACTTGACTACAACAATTTTGGGGAAATTCCCAAGAGTTACGGAAGACGATTGTCCTTCCACTAATACCGGCCGACATCAAATCCATACAAAGGGACCGCTGGTTGAAGCTTCTCTTCTATACCCATGCTAGGAAAGTGGAGTAAAAAAGAACATCAACCGAACTCCCATTGTCGATCAATATCCTTTAATATTGAAGCATGGATCACCACCGCATCGATGACAAGGGGATCTTGATGTGGGATGCTAAGCCTCTAGATCTAAATCATCAAAGGTGATAGAATGGTCAACCCGAGACTTCTTCTCGCTCTTGAAGGGCGGCAATGAATATTTGGCTGGATAACACCGCCCTCCGCAATTGTTCTCCACCGCCATGTCGGCCTCAAAGATTTTTGACTGGGTTGGTTTTGTATAAACGCCTAGATACCCCGACGATTAGTCTTTCAATCTCCTCCTTCGCTTGGTGGCACTCTTCTGTGCCCTCTACCGCGCGGTGAAAGTGGCGTAATTCTCTCGATTTCCAATTCCTGTGTTTAAAGGTCGCGCCACTGACTCCATCCTTCCCCGAATAGCAGGATGTTCGCGCGCATGACGGTTGAGAGATATTTCCTCTCTCAGTCACGAGGTCGAGGAGGGAGGTTTTGGGGAGCTTCGCTTCTTTCTCGAGATGTTTGAACATCATCTTTGGGAACCTTCTTCCGCTTGGTGGTTCAAACTGCTGTCGATGAGTAATCGAGCCACGGAGATTTGTGCCTCTATTCGGGACCGTGTCATAGGAATGGACTGCCTCCGCATTAATGATGAATAAGTATCCCGCCGGAGTCCGAGAAGCACGCCTCAAAAGTTCGGATCTACTCGTATCTGTCGCTTCGTGAGGAGAACCTCGGAAGTATTCTTGAGGGACTCTCCATCGCTCGGCGATGAGAGATGTGATGAATCTCGATGATTCTCTTGTTCGCCAGAACTGCTCTACAAAAAATCGGCGAACTCCAAATTGATCTGACGGACCCTTAATGAATGAATAGAACCAAGTCGCCGAATACCGCCGGAATACGACACAAGAGTCATTTGCACGCCGAATGTGCATGATCGTCAAAGTGATCGATATGCTCGCACGGATCGGGTGCCATCGTAAGGGTCCATGCCGGAAGCTTGAATCTCGCCTAATCGGGTATTAGATGATCTCAATGGGACGAAGTTTTGGAAGAGTACGGATCATTCGATTGTCGGAACTCTTCCCCGCACTCCGTCGAAGTTCATCGCATAAGGTGACGTGGAGTTTCACCGATACGAGCCATTCGTGGTGAGTAGAATCGGTATCCGTAAGTTCAAAGATCCGGGATGTGGTGCCAAGGGTTCTCTACTTGTTGATCCGCATTCCTGCAATCATTCTCGTGAAGAAAATGATTATGCCGAGGTCGCGGCGGAACCTCGTGGCTCTTCCAGCGGAACGCTTTTGCCGGCCTCTCAGAGTCAAGAATTTCGCTCGGGAATCCTCCATCCTTGAACGATCTTCCAAAGAGGGGCCACGGACCCTCACCGGGGACGTAAGTATGTAGAGAAGTGTTGGAGACTTGGCGCCCTTGATCCCGAATTGGAGCGCAAAACCCCGCTTACCAACCATAGTGGAGATATAGCAATGGGGAACTGCCCACAGACCAAACTCAATGCGTAGAGAATTTTATTCCTAGATGCAGATCTTCGTAGCTCAAAAATTATCCAACACACAAGCTGTGGGATATGAACACGTGGGTTATAATGGAAAACCCGCTAAGGGAAAACCACGGGCCTTGCCTCAGAACTTTCACTATGTGTTCAAAGATACGTGTCCCGCTTCTAGTCTGAGAAGAAGGTGTTTGCTGTGAAACAATATTCCGAAAGTGTAGAAAAATATCTGGCCAACTCCAACCCAAGGGAGAAGTTTCCCAAAAGCAGAACGGATCTTCCGGGAGCAACCTCTGATCTTCGTGAGAAAAGAGCAACGGTCTTTTCTAGTCCTCCTGATCTCCTGGGGCGAACGATCTTCGTGCACCACTCGGTGGCACCTGGTGATCGTCGACGCCAAGTCGACGGTGGTTTTCGCTCCTCGTCTTCAATCGATCCCTCTAAGGTGAGAATGAGGCTCTATTTATAGATTTTTGGGAGTGCCTAAATTGGTGGAAAACTCCAACCACTCCCATCTGACGGCCCGCATCCCCTCGACGGGTGTATTTTGATGGGTGCCTTAATGATGTCGGAATTGGGTGATCTGATTGATGCCTTGACCGACTATAAATATGTCGCTTTGGTGACCATTTGGCTAATCGATCCATTTTCATGCCCGACTTGATCCGTCGATTCGAGTTCTGGATCGAATTACGCTTGATGTTGTTCGTTCATCGAGACGCCGCTTGATCAAGTTGCTGAAATCGGTGATTAGATCGATTTCAAAAAATGCCTTGAGATTCGTTTTGATCTTATTATGTATCAATGTGATTATACAAGCTTAGCCCTCAACATAAAGGAGGAAATATTCAGAGCTATTTTGGAATAAAAAAGTTTTTTTTTTAAAAGAAAAATAGGGAAAGCAATACAACAAGTTTGAACGAACATTATGTGTTCAAAATGACTTGAAATTTTAGTGTTCTTATTCGGTTGAAATTATTTGAAATGACTCATATAAGCTCAAAATGACTTCAAAAATAGTAAATCAAAAAAATCTTTAAGAGGGAGATTTTGAATCGTAATTTTGCAAAAAGAAACTTAAGTCATATATTACAACTATTTATATATGTATATAATAATATAATATAATTTTTTATTTCAAGTTAAATCGAGTCGAATACAATCGAATGAACGATTGTTCATGTTCAGCTTGTTTAAAAATCAAGCTTGAAATATTTATTTGTATTCGGCTCACTTGCTTAAAGAACTA
Organism: Cymbidium sinense; assembly: GCA_021442155.1. NCBI lineage: Eukaryota > Viridiplantae > Streptophyta > Magnoliopsida > Asparagales > Orchidaceae > Cymbidium > Cymbidium sinense. Next base: position 249,911,505 of record CM038215.1, read on the forward strand.
GCCATACATAAGTTTTTTTGATAGCCCTAGTTAAATTAAAAATAAAAGTTGTGGAAAAAAAAAAACTAACATAAGTTATATAAATGTGTCAAGACTTCCTTTTTTATCAAATATAAATATATAAGAATTATGTATTATATATATTAGTCCCTCAAAAAATAATATTTAATTTAAAAATTGTGCATTACTGCAAAAATATTTTAAAATTTGTAAAGGAGGTATATTAAAATTTTAATCCCTTTTTTTAAAAAAAAATCAAATGCTGAAAAATTTTATTTAAATGAAAATTTCAAAAAAAATAAATAAATATGCAGAAATTATTTGATAAAATGAATATTTTTTTCGAATAAAATATTACATTTTAATTGAGTTAAATAAAACTAACATTTTCAATGTAAAAATTGTTATGTTAATAAATTTTAAATTTTATTTTGAATTTAAATATGAAGTAGGAATGTCTCACCTTTATAATAATTTAAGTATATTGACTCAATCTATAAAATAGTTTAAAATAAAATGCTTTAATTTATAAAAGCTTATTGTTTGTTTGATTTAAATTTAGGCAAAAATTTTTAAATAAGTATGGTTAAAATCTTAATTAGCGGAGTAAGCACATTTTAAAAAAATTTAAAATAAAATGTCGTTAACACGACTACTAGAAAATATTAAATAAATAAAAAAAATTCGATTGCGATTTATCTAATTCAACTTGATCGTAATTTAAATCGAATTTCGTGAATTTTGATTATCGTTGCGAAATTTCTATGTACGAGTTTATATTTATGATTTAAATTTTAATATATATATATATATATACATATATATATATATATATATACATATATATATATATATATACATATATATATATATATATATATATATATATATATATATATATATATATATATATATATATATATATATATATATATATATATATATATATGAATCTCTATTTTAAAACAAAACTCAACATAAAGTCCCAAGTTTCACATAGTTTTATATTATGTATATTTTATATGAAGATAATGGCTATATTAATTTTTTATATAAGGAGCATTTCTTTTTTTTTTTATGTCGACCTATGAATTGTCTTGTTTGATTAGTAGATTTTAATATATTAAAAATAAAAAAATAAATGTGGTGAATGCCTATTTATTTTATATTTTTTTTTTTTTTGCATTTTTTATTTATTCACTTTATAAATATATGAGATAAACTCTCATGAAATATAGAGTGAATTATTGAATTTTGAATGCTAGTTTGAATAAGAATTTTGATGTGTTTGTTCTTTATCTTAGTGATATTTTATTATTTAGACTATTTTTTAAAAAATATAGAAATGTAAAAAAAATTAAAAATATTTTTAAAATAATATGTAGGTTATGATCACCTATAGGATACTATTGATCCCATAAATTTATTAAATAAAGAAATGTGGCTAGAGTACATAGAAAATATAAAAAATCTTAAAACAACGTAATCGCTATCATAATCTACAACTCTATAGAGTACATCTAATGATAGGCTGCGTGGAAGTCGTCACTTCCTGAGTGTAATGCGGGCACGCCGGATCGGGCAAGTGATCTGATCGACATCATCTCCACTGGTTGGTTTTCGTGTCATCGAGAGGTGTAACATCCGGTATCTCATGCGATGGTCCTGGCTGAAGGGGACTATGGGTACACTGCATGCATCTGTGGCATGTATACGGATGGATGAGGATACATGAAAGAGCTCGGCCAGACGAAATGGACCGAACATGCCTTCTGGTTGAGTACTGAGTTGTGCTATATGGGTAAGTGTATGGACCGACATCCGGCATGGACGATGGACAGCATCGAATCAGAAGCATGTAGTTGAGAAAATTGTGACGCATAGGAACTACGCTTGGCTCGCATCTCTATACGTTATCCGATATGTGCATGTCCTATTAAGTTTCGCATAGTTCTCATAAGTATTGATCGAATGCTGAAAATCGTCCATATCTCTCCCAAAATAAGCGAGAATATATCAGTGTGTCCAAGATATTCCTCTAAAAGACAAAGAAATTATGTTGTTGTTAAACATATAAATTTATAAATAGCATAAAATTTTTTAACACTTACCATCGCCTCTCCGTGAGACGAGGATAGTAGTGGTCGCTGGTCGGAGCCCTAAGCATGTATAAGGAGGCCCAGGATCGATACCACCTCATATACTGACTCACCGTCAGGTCAACTGTAGGTGGAACTACACCCACAACAACAATGACATCGTGTCTGGCCTCCCACTGTAATATGTAAGCGGTTTCAAACCAACATCGCCTCTTTCCCCGCCCATCGACTCGCTGAAATAAAAGGATCTATGGATCTACGCCGACTCAGGTGATAGCGAGCCTCGAGAACGATCGTGGAGGTACTACTCAATGCGCTTCCAACTGATCAATGGAACCCAAGCCAGCCATATCTCACGACCAGCCAAATAAACATCTGCCACTCTGGTGTAGATCTTCTAGCCATAAGGTTCCCATATCACCTACAATAGTCATATAGTAAATTTTATGCCTTCTAAAATTACAAAAAAAAAAAAAAAAAACCAAAAGTGCACTTCATATACCGGCTAAAGCAACCCATCAAGCTCATCCATGTACACTCTAACATAAGGGTTTCATCTCCTACGGTAACCCTCGTTCCATCACACAACACTCAAACCCTCCAACTCCATGGAAGGGTACCCGAATGTGGTCGACCAACATGTAAATGCTCCCACTACTGCGAGTGCACATCCCGCCATGTTAGCCGGTCTTGTTGCCTCATTCAACTCTCTATATAAGTGTGCCAACACGGTTGATCCAATGTTGAACTTACTAAATAATATCGATCCTAATAGTGGTGGATGGACCTCAACGGACGTGCATGAGGAAGCATCCTATGGTGAGATGTACACTCGGCATGCATGCATCGTAACTCAACATCGACATATCCAAATATGAATCGAAGAATGTCCAACCATCAGTAATGACATGCGTCTTGGCGCTTGCCCATCTGAAATGATGTCAAATGTGGTTGAATGGGATCATGGTATAGGACATCGGGCTCGGATGTCTCCCAGTTTCGCACAACATCCGCCATGAAAGCCATCGCCTACCCTCTCCACGGCCCTATAATAGGTCCGAATCAACACCAAGATCATGGCTACGCCCGCGGTGACTGCCATCTCACCAATCGCTAGATGAAATGAGTCGTGGTGACCCGCCAACCAAAGGCTGAGTGTTGTGATCTAGTAGGTATGCAATGAAACACAATGTAATCCAACTTTAGTCCATCCATGAATCGGGGTAATTATCGGCCATTCACGATCATAGTAAATGTGAAAAGTTTCAAGAATCATACTGCATAAGACAAAGTGTATGTATCATCGAATTAACATCCGCTATGTCACAAATAAGAAACAACATACCATATCGTCTCGCGTTTACCACGCGCACGCCTGGATGAACCTGGGGTGTGGGGCCATAATCGATGGGGATCTGCGGGCGTACGCCGACGCCTAACGCTCTCCTTCCTTCATCGCCATATTACCTGAAAATTTATTGTTCAGTTAAATGTATTCAATTTCATATGTACATATGTAGTGAAACATGTAAGGTATTACAATTGTTTTATTTCATGAAATGCACAGTACTAAACTAGCCCTAGAAAAAAAGATGTACAGGAGCAAAACAAGAAACGCAGAGTAAAACATACATAGTAAAACACATATACAGAAATGTACAGGATCAAACTAGGAAACACACATAGGCCTGAAAACACACTAGTATTTAAAAAAATATTCCCGCTAACAAGATCAAACTAAGAAAAATAAATTACCACATATTAGAAAAGTACAGAGGTCTGAAAGAAAAAATATACAATACAAAGTTCTCGATGAAAGGAGACAATGATCGAAAGTACAAGTAAACACATATGCCTGACAAAAATACTAATGTCGCCTTTGTGGACAAATAGTCCTATTATGCCCCAATTTTTTGCATAGACCACATATTATGCTTGATCGATGTATGTTCTCGTCCATTGTATTTGTATATCGCGTCAGCTACCGTAGCCTTCTAACATTTGGTGGTGTAAGATCTGTGTCACGCTAAATACATTAACCGTCATGGGGGATAACATGAAATTGAGCTTAGATGTTTGGCATCAGAGTGTAGTAAGGAGAGACGTAGTCTGTGTGGTTTATGTAACGTTGTCCCATCACAACAATAATATGAGGACATGAAATATGCAGTAGTTGTGGCTATCTGCATGTACAAGTACAGACTGCTTGATCTTGCACTTCGACCTTGAACGACATGGAGGACATTATGAAAACTTGGTATTCGGTCACATTTATCCATGTGGGATCTGAGCATCTTCTTGTTTCATGCTCATTTTGCTGCAGCTGAGCCTTCACATGTGGAGCAAATAGTGAATCATTCGCCGAGTCGAAGGTTGAGTCTTTGTTGAAGACTACTACGATTGTAGAAAATCAGTAAACAAAGCCCGGATTGGTAACCCACGCGTGCCTCTTTAATACATTGAAACACTCGATCGCGTTGGTTGTCATGGTCAACGGTACTCATCATGGACAATGTCCACTTTGTCATCTCTAATAGCCACTTTGTAGCGGTTTAATATTCTTGATATCACATAACGTGTGTAAATGTGGATATCAGTTATATTTCCTATAATATACATTTTCTGGCAATGAACTCTGTATCATGAATTCCCATTGTTTTGCACGCCTTCTTGAAATTTTCCCTAAGGTGGCGTAATAAAGGATGTTTTGTTTTGAATGTAGAATCTCATGGCATCCACAATCCGGAATGTCGAAAATAATGCATAAAAATTGTATATAATTGGAACCAAGTCTTGTAAAGTCTAATAAACCGGTTCCATGACTCATTGCATTACAATGATAGTAAATGCTAAAGGGAGCAACCATTGTTACCAAAGAAGTTAATAATGTACCTATATACTTTCCCAATAGGAAAGTATCATCAAGACTCAGCACTGGTCTATAGAATTGCCAACCAACTATGGATGGTCCAAAGCAGAAAATCGTTGAAAACCGTGAATGCTTGATGAATTACACACCGCATATAATCGAACATATAAACAACAATGAACTGATCCAGAAACGATACGACTCTTCCAACAGCCAAATATAGTTTGTATGATCTTTATAAGACCACCAAGTCCATTCTTATCCTAAGAATTCAATTAGAATAGAATATGTCATCTTAGTTTGATAATTTTAAAATAGATTTGAAAAAAAAAATTATATACATCAATTTTATAAAATGAAAAAATAGCATTAAGAAAAGGTGACCTTATATATGGTCTAAATATTTAATATGACATATCATATCCAATTTATATTTTTAGGTTGATGGCATAGGTTACAAAAGGAGATCTTAAGTAACTCTAAGGTCAATGAAAAGTTAATTTCTACATGAACATAATATGAACTATCCTACATGATAGAGAAAATTATTAAGACAATAATATGATATGATTGTATTAGTGTCTACATGGAAGGCTTAATATGATTAGACTAAGACTCATTGCACTAAATAAGATGAACATTAAGTGTAGTGAATGTGAGCATGAAATTATTTTATATTTAAATCTATATTTTCTCTCATTATATATATTTTTATACAATATATAGAAAATATTAAAGTATTTAATATCTAGCGATACAAAATATTTATAACATATAAGATAGTATTGTATGATAAATGATTGTACCACAAATAAAAATAATTTTAAATGAAGCATGTTGAATAGATATATAAAACTTTAAATAATAATAATAATAATATATATATTTTGAATAGCCATGATGAATCACATCAATCACCCAAGAAAATATTTGCTCTTAGAAATAAAATTTAACATTGAATATCTCATATGAAATGATACACAATGAAACTAATAAAGATGTGGACAAAATATATGAAACTAATAAAGACACTTGGTATATTTAAATTAAATCATTTCATATTATTTTTTTATTCGACATTAAAATCATATATATATATAGTTATTTTAAAAAGTGATAATCATTTTAGTAGCCCTCAACTTTATAAATAAAAATTCATGAGGTATATCTAAAGCTTGTTGACTCTTATTGAGACTTTTATGGGCTATTTAGATCCCTTATTTTCTTGATTTTCACTATACTTAAACCTACTTGGTCATCATTTTATTCTTTATTCCTGATGACATATATGTCTCTCATATATTCTCCCTCTACTCATCCATTTCTCTCTCTCTCTCTCTTTCTCTCTCCTTCTTCTCAAGGTAAGGTTAATAAGGTCTCATATCAACTATAGATATATTAAGATTCAATAATATGCACACAAAATAATAATTAATATGAAAGTTATTTCATCATTTTTTTCTGTAATATTATATTAAAGGACTAATGAAAATTGATAATCTTTCACTAAAAAAATTCAATGATATTTATATCCAAACCTAATCTCAAACTCCATTAGATCTTTTTTTCAAGCATCTTCTAAACTCACATCTGTCAAAATAAAAATATGACATTAAAATCATATTAGTTATTTTATTAGATGTAGTTAAACTTTCAAACTTTGTTAGAATGAAGATATACATTTCATAATTTAACCAGACACATAAAATAAGTTAGATCCACAATATGTATACTTAAAAATACTAAAATAAGTTAGATCTACAATATGTGTCTACAAACATCATTAAGACAACAAACATGTCACAAATGCATACTACCGTTTGTTTTGAAAAAAACCCAAAATACCTTTTTTCCGCCAAAAGGGCTGGATCCGGGTCACGGCGGATTGAGGTAGGCGGGTAGGCGGCGTCTTGATGATGATGGTCTGGTGTAGTGACAAGATACTATGTCGCAGGGAGAAAACAAGAAACGAGGGTGAGAGATCGACGGTCGCCATTTTAAATAAAATTGATTTAAGCCGTCGTTAACGCTGATATGATCCGATATAATAGCCTGAATGTGGCGATCAGCATTTTAAATTTTTTAAAAATATAATTAATTAAGATTTTAATTATATTTATTTTAAAAATTTTACCTTAAATTTAAACTATATCCCAAAAGAAAAAACCTGTCTTAGGATAAGAAGTCGACAATTCTGAAGTAATCAAAGCCTTCAGGCGGTCCAACCGTGGCCAGCCATCCGCAAATCCGACAGGGAAACCGGGTTCAACTCTCAAGGCCTGAAGGACACGTTAGTCATTTCTTTAAAAGTTGAGGCCATATAAGACCTGCCGTTGCTTTCTTTATTTAAAATCGCAGGCTTATGCGCAGAAAAGGAAGCAGAAAACAGAGAAAAACGGCCTGTAGAGGAGAAAATAGGAGAGGAGAGATAAAGAGCAGACGCGAGAGAGAAGAAGAAAGAGAGAGATGGAATATGGAGATGTTGAAAGGGTTAGATTGGTTGCGGACGAATTTGAATCATCCTTTTCTTCTTCGTCTTCTTCAGTGAACTTCTGTAGAATATGCCATGAAGAAGAGGATGTGAACTCAAGCTTGGAATCTCCCTGTTCTTGTTCTGGAACTCTCAAGGTAACTAAAAAAGAAGAAGAAGCCCTTTGTTTCTTCAATTAATTTATCAATCATATCGATTAACCTTTCCTTTGTAGTTTTTTAAATTTGTGTTTCTTCTGTTACAGTTTGCTCACAGAAGATGCATACAGAGGTGGTGTGATGAGAAAGGGAACAACGTTTGCGAGATCTGTCTCCAGGTTTGAATCCATTATTTGTTGAAATTAAAGACTAGGGTTTAAATCAGACTTCCGCGTGTGAAAAATTTTCATAAATTTGATTTTTTGACTTCTTCAACTGTTATTTTATTTTATTTTACTTTTTTTTTTGGCTGTTTTTCGTCTTTCTGAGATGGAACTCTGTTGGATTTGAGGCTTTTTTTTACTATTTTTTTTAAGTGCTTTGGTCTATTGGATAACTTATGGTCCATATGCCGTCCCTTGCTTGACGCGTTGAAGAAGAAGATAAAGCTTTTCTAGCTTGTTTTGAACTGAAATTGTCTTTATCATCAATTGATTTTAATTAATTCCTTTTTGCGGATATAAAAAAGACTCTTTTTTAATAAAATGGGTGTACAAAGCTTGGTTAAGATAGTATTTCGATCAACATATTTTATTTTTTCTTCAATTATTTTAGTAATTTACAAATAGTTTTTACTGATGTGGATTCAACCTTAACTTTTTTTCTTTTAACCTAACAAATAAGAAATATTTAATAATCCCTTGCCACCAATTTGCGTTAAACTTGGCTTTCTATCTCTTTTGAAAGTCTGAGTTGCTTCTTTAATATTGCGATATTTACTCACTTCGCAAGCGACAATGAAAGGTGCTGTATATATATATATATATATATATATATATAGAGAGAGAGAGAGAGAGAGAGAGAGAAACATAAAAATGCAAATGTTAGTAAAGTTACCGAAAATTAATGCGCTCAAATTCGTACGGAAGTAGAAACATTCTAAACACTCAATGGCTACATTCCATAATGAAGCAAATTCATTGTGATTTTCTCCTAAAGTTTTTTTTTTTTTATTTGGCAGAAATTTGAACCAGGCTATGTTGTAACTCGTCCTCCCGCAGCTAAGCCCTATTTAGTTGATGTTGTTCTCACCATAAGGTAATCTTTTACTCTCTGGGTTGTCTCTCATTCACTTTAATTTGAATTCTCTTTCCCCACCTTACCTTTAATTTGAATTATACTCTCTCTCTCTCTCTCTTTCTCTCTCTCTCTATGCACTTCAGTTTTAATTATTTCCCAAAATAGAGCTAATATCTTTGGTGTCAATTACATTTAATTTTGTTCCCCCCTATTATTACTAATATGCTGGAGTAGATCTGCCCAACTCGAGGAAAAAATATTGTAAATGTGTCAGGATGTACAGATATTAATTAGCATCTTGATGAGATAAAATATAAATTAAATATAATATTTAATTTATTTTATAATAATGTACGTGATGAATGTTGAATCAAAAATTTGATCAACCATTATGCATTTTTTTTACACATATCACACAATTCTTATATATTTATATATCTAGTACTTAAACTTGATATTTATATATATATATATATATATCTAATACTTAAATTTGATATTTATAAATATAGTATTTTTTTAATCATAAAAATATACTTCTAAAAAAAATTTTGTGATTATGATATTTTTGATATAATATGAAAAATTAAAATGTTATTTAAATAAATAAAAAATTTATAAACATACCACATAATTTCTATATGTTTTACATATAAACCATTCAAAGTTTAATATTTTTTTTTATCTAACACACTTCTATTCTTGAAAGTATATTTAATTTTTTATAAAAAAAATTAATAATAATGATATTTTTGATGTGATATTGAAGATTAAGTTGTTACATATTTAAAAATTAAAATTAAAATATTATATATATATATATATATATATATACATAAAAACGTGATATTTATATAAATCCTCTAAATAAATATTAAAATTTATGCATTAGATATAAATTATGCGATAGGTATGTAAATGCCCATTTTTAAATTCCTAACTAATGAATTCCACGCCTCCAAAAGTAGCAACAAGATAATTCAAACCAAATTAACCTATTAAGATTGGTATAATGCCAGAGAAAGCTTAGAGGCGACGAGGCACAACTACGAGCCTGAGAGCCACACTGTACTGTTTATCTCCCGCACTGAACCTGGAAGAGAGTACGCTGTATCGTCACCATCATCCGATCGCAGTGCCAAACTGTGCAGATTATTAATTTTGATGGTGAGATAATTTCTCATATTAAAATTAATATATTCTTATTTTCCAACCAAATAATGCTTTTTATTTAAAAAAAAATTTTTTTTTGGGTGCAGTTTACGATCATTCTGTTGGTCAGACATCACTTTGTCTTGCTCTCTGATAATGCTGAAGACTATGCGTTCGCTCTTGCAACAGTGAGTATTAGTATTGTTTTTTGTTTTGTTTGATAACGGCTAGTTTTCATTTAGCATTACTAAATTTATAGAGTTTAAATTGTTTGAGCATTTGGCGTCTTATTGTAGGTATTTGTGCTACGAGCAATGGGCATTTTGATGCCTTTCTGTTTGGTAATGCGTCTGATCACTGTCATCCAGAATGCCCAAAAGCTTCACCTTCATGTAAATTTTCTTATACTAATTATAAGTGCCGCTTGAGTCCCTTTTATTTTTTTTTATTTTTAAAATTTTATTTTAGCCCACCGTAGTTGGTGGTAGCTGACTGAACCTCCTGACCAGTTCGATTCTCTGCGGCTATTCATAATAGTGAAGAAATTAAAAGAGGGTCCGACACGCGTTGATGATGAATGTGACGTTAAGCTCTCGGGGATTAGTCACAACGACATCCCCACCTATCCTTTCCAAAAATAAAAAATTTTTTTTGGAGAATTTCATACGTGCCACATGTTTCTTATATATTTACATATTAGCACCTAAAATTTTATATTTACATATTAGCACCTAAACTTATGCATAAAAATATATTTGACTTTAAAAAAAGTTAATAATAATGATATTTTTATGTGATTAAAATTTTAAATATTATTTTTATAAATATTAAAATATAGATATTATATATATAAATATAATAGAATTATGTGATATACATGCAATCCTCCTTTTTATTTTATTTCATTTTGAAATAAAATATGATAATAGTTTTACAAATACTCAAAATATCAAAAATTATTTTAAGTATTTTTTTAATATAATGTGATTTATCTTAAAAAAAAAAAACATATGAAATATATCTTATAAATGTAATTTTAAAAATAATGTAAAAGCAAAAAATAAAAACAAAACAAAACTATTCCCAAAGAGGTCTGTAGTAAATCTTTGATTCCATCTATCATTCTTAAATTCCTATAGCAAAATCATTTTAATTATTATTATGTGCAGGACATTGACGTGTCTGAAATGCAGGGAGTGGAAAGTGATGTGGAGCAGCAATAACAAGGAATCAGATAAAAGCTCTTCACAACAGCCAAACACGTTTACAAAAAGAACATTCACTTGTTAGAAAAAAAATTTGATTTACTAAACTACAGGAAAGCTTCACGTTTGTACACTATATTTTGCTTGTTGTCCTTGTACTTTAGTGGGCCTACCTGAGATCAAGTATCAGACCTTCAAAAAGACAATTTACTCAAAATTACAAAAATAAAAAATCATCCTTCTTAAGAGATGAACAACTTGCTATGATATTTTTTATTTATTTTTGATAAAGTGAGGGCTTAAATTAATAGTCTCAGATAATTTTATCACATAATTGACCGCCTAATTAATGACAATATAATGAGATTATCTTTTATACAAGAAAGAAAAAAAGATTTGAAAGATTATAAAAAATTATAAGATATTAAATTTTGACGGATATAACAAATGATAAGGATTATGTAAATTACTCACCAATGGGATAAAATCTTGTTATTGTTGTTGTTATTATTGTTATTTTTGAGCGCTTAAATTCAATCTTGTGGAATCCTTCGTACTATTTTCAATCAATGGATAACACATTTAAATAGGAATGTAAATTTAAGTCAGCAGATCGAGTTCGAGTCTAATTTGAATTTGACTCGACATAAATATAATTTTGATCCGAACATGAGTTAAACATCAAAACTGAACTTCAACTCGATTGATATATATATATATATATATATATATATATATATATATATATATATATATATATATATAAAGTCAAATTTAAATTCATGGATAAAAACTTAAATTAATTTTGAGTAAAATTGAATTGATTAAAATTAAATCATTTTTAAGTTAGAGGGTCTATTTATTTGATCTGAATCTAATCTAAAATTTATTCAGGTCAATTCAAATTAAAATTTTTAAGAAATTTATATTAAATTGTGTTGGATTAATTATTAATACTCTTACATTTGAGTGATACTTTGATATTTAAATTAAGCACAAAAAATATACGCCACATTCTTTTTTCTAATATATTGCAATTGAGAGCTTTAATTTTCAAAACATACCATCATAGCAAAAAGCTTAGGAGACCTTTGTCCACCGAGAAGTTGTAGCAAAAGCATCAGCCATGGAAGTCCCATCTGCGACAGTGGCTACAGTAGAAAGAACATTAGCTGCCAGGAGTATGTTCGCTGGGCCCGGGTGCTGTAGACCAGCCCTTACTATTCGGCAACGAGTACCGCTTATGATGGAGCTAAAATAGGCATATCTGAAGCATGTGGGAACGCCAGTGACCACCCACCCATCCAGTTTTCTCTTTTTCCTTTTCATTTCCTTAACAATGTATTGGCCATTACTGGTTTGCCAAAAATCCATGGCGAGAAAGGGAGATGTGGATAAAAGGAAAGGGAAGGTTTATTATTATTATTATTTTTCTTGAAATTTAAGGGCGTGGCGTTACCCATTCATTCAACTAAAGAAGTTGTTTTATGTGTAAAAGAATAGGTAAAGTAATACAAAAAGCCAGTGGCTGAAAGAAAATAAGAAAAATAAAATAAAAAATGGTGACAATGTAAGGGGATCAGATCATGCTACCAATTGTGGTTGAAAACTCATCTCAAAAGCAGGAGAGTAGGGATCAGGAGCAGATGTGAGGCATTAGCACCATGGAAATATTATCTAAACTATGAATATATTCCAAAATTTGGAGGAGAGAAAGACTATGCAAAAAAAAGGTAGATGACCAATGCAGCCAGCTTTTGAGTATAGCACTAAAGAAGACACTATATTAGTAGAGATGATTAGTAGTCTCCCTCTCAAAATGACAAAGAGAACAAAAAGGATTACAGTGTATCCTTCTTAAGAGAAAAGTATCAGAAGTCTTAAGAGCTTCATGAAGAACCAATCAAGTGTAAAGAGAAAACTTAAGCGAGTAGTTATTGTGCCATATGAAGTGATACCGTAAGACATTTTCATAAATTGCTCTTATGGAAGGTTTAGAAGCGCTATTCCATAACAAAGAATCAGGTCCTCTGTGAATTTCTAAATCCTGAAAGCTTAGAAAGATAGCGAGAAGTTGGAAGAGATTAATATTCCAGGCTTTAGATGATAGAAGCATGCTGAGAGAGGAATTATTTTTGAAAAAATTGAGATGAGAAAACAGCCGAATCCCTAAGATCTCTTAGACAGTTTCCTTTGATCCATGGATCCCAAAGGAGATTTATAGAGGCTCCATCCCAAAGGAGATTTAGGTTTAGTTTTTTCTGATTCAAAGCGATTTAAAATATTTCCCGAAAAGATATTTGTCTTGCTTTTTAAAAACGTTTTCAGATTAAAACGCAGTTTCAAAAAGCACACTATTCAAACGGGTATCGAAATTAAAAATTCACGCTCTCAAAAGCAAAACGCACTAAAAAAACCCTCCCAAACGAAGCCTTATAGAGGCTCCATCCCAATGGAAAAAGATAGATCATCCCTAATCTTAAAAGCAATATCTATGAGATTCTTCCGGCAAAATGAATGATGATTATGTTTAGTGTATCAGGGAGATATGAAATGTGCCTGGAACCATTTGGCGAGAATATTTCTCTCATTGTATGTAGATAAGATCAGCTTGGTCATAAAAGCATGGGATAATATCTTAATAGATGGAAGGCCGAGACCTCCAAATGTTTTGGGTTGAGAAATCAGATTCCAAGCAATCATATGAATTTTTCTCTTTGTAATACTGCCATGCAATAAAAATTTTGAGCACCAACTATGTATAGTTTTGATGGTTCCTTTAGGAAGAAAAATACATCTGACTGAATAAGAGATCACCCCCAAAATAGTCAAGTTAAGCAATTGAAACCTGCCAACAATAGAAAGTACCTTGGCCTTCCAACCATCAAAAATACTACTAATTCTGTTCAATAAGGCTGAAAAGAGGCCAGTGAAAAGAGGCCAGTTTTTGCGTACAACAATGTAAGACTGGAATTCACCCACCGTCTCTTAGCTCGGTTGGTGGGCGTGCGAAACCCCGGACGAGTTGAATCCTCTCCGCGGGCGCATCGTAATGGTGGGAAATCGACGTGTGTGATGAATGCTGGCCCCATGGGATTAACATCCCACCCACAAGATGGGTGGGGTGTTGGATGGATACCCATTCCAAAAAAAAAAAAATAATAAGACTGGAATTCCAAGATAACTAAGTTTGAAATGGAGACCATGAAGTACAGTATACTAATAAGATCAAAAAGATTTCGGAATATTTTTTAAAAAGCAAATCTGACTCTTGGAAGAGTTAATCAACAGATTGGAGGCTTTGTAAAAGATGTCTAAATTTTGCATAAGAAATTAAAATTGATATATGAAACTTCCCCAAAAATAATACTGTTATCCACATATAAAAGATGAGATAAATGATTCACTAACAATGGGAATAGCAACAAATTATTCTTCCACACAAAATGATCCGTAAGATTACAAAAAGCATTCATAGCAATACAGAAGAGAGAGGAAGATAACGGGCATCCTTGTAAAAGCCCAATGTTTAATGGAATGTATCCCTCAAGGGCACCATTAAAGCAAACAGAAAAATTGACCTTGGTAATACATTCCTCGATCCAATAAACAAAAAAAGGTGGAAATCTTTTTTGGCAATCTATGGATGGTGAATTTGCGGTTGACTATAACAAATGCACTTTTTAATATCCAGTTTAGCACAAAAATTTGCTTCAGAAAAATTAAAGATATTTAGAATTTCATTAGTGAGAATGATGTCATCAGTTGCACTTTTGTAAGTCATAAAATCAGCCCAAGATTCATGAATAATGTGTGGCATAACAAGCTTGAGCCTATTAGCTAATATTTTAGAACAAATGGAAAGAGGGAAGGAGGGCTTGTGACCATAATTGAAACATCAAGGACCTTATGTGACTTCGAATTCTAATCATTTATTAAAATCCTAACATGATATCAAAAGAGATGAAATGGAGTTGAAATATGAAGGAAAACAAACACACAATGAAGAAAATATGTAAAATCGAAAGAAGGGAAGAAGAGAAGGAAGGCATAATCACCCTTTTTTGGTAACTAATGTATGCACAAATCTTAGAATGATCCTAGCACTCACCTTAAATTCAAAGCTACTCACAAAGAATAAAGCGGCTGAATGACAAGGGGAGGGGCAACCAGCGAACTAAAAAAGCATTCATTAAGCTTAAAGATAGATAAAGGTACAAACTACAAACAAAAGAAAAATGCACAAAAAGCTAAATAAAAGATAAATATATAAAGTCATGATGAATGTCCATTACATATGATTAAAGCAAATGAAAAATAAAAAGTACAAATAATGTGACTAAATTATTTCTTTGGTATGCTAGAGTTACTACATGGTGTTTAACTGGTTGTTTTATTCCCCAAGGTGTGAGAAACTAACCTCCGAAGAGTTAGAATGGTGGGACTAGTTCGAGAGCTTAAGAGCAAGATGTTGTGCCACAAAGGAATGGATTCATGTATCATCTAATGGAGGATGATTAGACCCAAAGTAATCCATTAGTAATAATCTATTCAACATCAATAATAAAATAACTTTGGTACCCAAAGTAACCTCATTAGGAAAACCTATGGGCAAGCTCGGAAGCTGTTAGGAGAGGCATAAAAAACTTTACTAGTATTCATGTTATAAGACAGTTATGGGGCTCAAACGTTCTCCAATATAGCAAAATACCTTCATTGTTAAATATAGAGCTAATCATCATATCAGGAAGCAAATTCAGAACATCTGTATTTGATCTGGATCATATGCTTTAGTTACTCCCATAAGACTATAAAGCCTAATAACTTATTTCAATTCAACGATCATCAACATATTTAGAAAATAGTAATGCTTATGAATGAGTATAGAATCATTAGAGCCAAGTATCAAGGATGTTGAGAACAGATCATCATCACAAAGGATTGAAAAAGAATGACAAGTTCTTTTTTATTTTTCATTTGTAGTCTCATGTTATTAAGAACTAAATGAAATAAAAATTTTGGCTTACGTGCACTATAAAAGAATTAAACGCACACGCGCACATACACACACCCGCACACACACCCGCACACACACACACACACACACACACACACACACACACATATATATATATATATATTATTTTCAAATTTCATTTCTGAAATTTGTGCAATTAACAATGAGTCTGATTGGGGCATTGAAATAGCTATCATACATCCATTTGAGAACTACTCTTTTGTATTTTTTTTTATTTTTTTTTTGTGGTGGAAAGTGTTATTCACAATCATATTTGCTAATGTGTTAGCTGTAAAAAAATTGTTGTCCAACTTTTTTGAAAATAATATTTATAATGCTCACAAGAGCTTTCTAAAAAATATTCTTTCCACAACAATGTTACAATCACCTTCACAAAAAACTGCAGCCACCCCAAATAGACTCTAAATTGTATATATGATATGTTTGTCCATATTATAACTAATCCTACATAAGATTATGATTAATATATTTGTTTGATTTCAAAAACTAAAAATTGAAAAACTAGTTTCTGTAAATATTTGTGACTGCCTTGTGTCAATTTAATAGTTGTTAAAAGCACATTCTTGAACTGATAATCGTACATATGATCAATCCCTAAAATGAACTGTACCAAGTATAATTCTCTAACTTATAGGTGATTTGTTGAAACATTATTGAACTATTTGTACAAACGATTGAGTGACTGTACATATGATTAATTATAAGATTTAAAATATGCAGAAAATTTTCAACTGGTAGTGCCTACATGGTATTTTGGCATGCATTTAGTAGGTAAACACCCATAAATACTCACTCATTTTGAGAGAAAAATACAATAACTCATTTAAAATTCCTCCTATAAAATCTTTGGTCATAAACTCTATCACTTTCATACCAAGTTGTAGGAATTATCTTGTAAATTCATTTTGAAAGCTTTTAAATCTCGAATTTTAATTGCAAACATCTCATTCCACTTATTCAATGCGTATTAGCAAGATGTACCAGGAGTGTTTACTTCTCACCTTTTAAGAGAGCCTGTTTATCTAATCAGAGAAAAAAAGATTATAAATGTGCTAGGAGTGTTTACTTCTCACCATAGAATTCTCGAAAAATCTCGAAAATTGGACATAGGTTGACTGAGGTTGAATCACTATATATAAATTTACCTTGTATATTTACTAATAAAGCTTGCATTTTTTACTTGTGATGTACTACTTACAATTGTATTATTTTCATGCCTTAGTATCCACACACCTACCATGGAACTCATAGTTTGAAGAAAATCTTGAAAACCTGCATCCCATTTCAACTTCTGGAAGATCTGAATGTCGATATTTGTCAAACCCTTCACATAAAAAGTAAAATTTGGTAGAAACGAGAATAAAATATCCCATCAAGATTGTCAAAGAAATTTCAATTGGTAAGTTACTAGGTGACTCCTAGTAAGATAAATATGCTCAAATCTCAATTGAATGCAAAATCTAATAGTTATTTCTTTTGTGCACTTAAATTCAATGATTATCTAAAAGTATCTATGCTCAAAATTTATAAGGAGATATAGAATACTCTGATTGTAACAAATGAAAAACTAATCAGTTTGCTAATCTGATATTATCATGTTAGTTCATAAATATTCATATAAGACCCGATAAATCAATATAAAAAAAGTACAATAAGCTCACTAAAATCACTACTGATTTACAAACTCTTATGAATGAGTACTTGAACTAAGATAAAGCAAAGAAGGTTCTTAACAACCTTCCTAAAAAATGAGATGCTAGGGCTATGGTATGAAAGCGAAAGAGTCAAAGCATCTCTACTTATGCAGTAAATCTTCTACTTGATTCTATCATTACATCGGAACATAATTTAGACAAGAGAAATAAAGATGAGAATTCCAAAAGGAAAACAAAAACTCTTGCACTAAAAGCTCAGAATCTTAAGAAACAGCAAGAAGAAAATTATAGAGTGATGAAATAATACTAATAAACAACAATAATGAAAAAACTCAACTCATATCTCAAGGAAAAAAAAAACGTAGCAAGATAAAAAAAAACCATCATGTTCTAATATTGATAAAGACAAGAACAATCTTACTAGTCATGATTAAAAAAAAGCTAGAACACATATATTAGGATTGTACAAACTTAAAAGTAGAAACAAAAGATAGAAGAAAAAAGATAAAAAAAGACTCAAAACATTTGTTGAGTGTTTGCAACTGAAAAAAAATAAAATAAAAAGAAAAAGGTTGAACCTAGCACGAGTCCAAGCTTCGACTCACTGTCCTTGCCAGCTCAACCCCACATTTGGCTACAAACTTACAAGTACCAAACTCCACCTTCAACCCACGTCGTTGAAACCACGCACAGAGAGGAAGAGAGTGATGGCATGAACAGTCAGAGCCTCCCCTCTATAAAAGAGAAGAGTTGGGGTCGGTTCGGACACGCAGGAGAGGGAGAGACCAAGAGGGAGAGGCCAAGAGAAAGTGCGAGATTGGGAGAGGTATTACGAGCTTTGCCATGTGAGAGAGGGATTAGGAGATGCCAGACCTAGAAAACCTGCTTGTCGTGTAGGGCTGTCAAAAAAGCTCGTTATTCGTGAATAGCTCGTGTTCTGGTTAAATTAACAGTGGAGACGACAAATATTTCAATTTCGATTTATAAGCAGAAACGTAACAATCTTGGTCGATCGTGTTCATTTCGATTTATAAAAAATTATATTTTATATATATATATATACAAACACACACACACATATATATATATATATATATATATATATATATATATATATATATATATATATATATATATTAGTAGTTTAAAACTTTTATTATACAGATTGGCTAAGTTCATCATTACTACGATTTTTTCGGATTATTGCATTTCGAGTCATTTCGAACAATTCGAGCCAAACACGAATAATGAAATTTTGAGCCATTTCGAACACGAGCCGAACACGAACAAGGGTTCTGTTCACTCAAGCTTGACTTGTTTACACCCCTATTGTCGTGTGAGGGAGCCGAACGAGTCCCTCAACTGTCACCTGTGAAAGAGCCCCAATCGAGCCCTCTTTATGCCATGCCGAGCCCACACGCAAGAATTCACGTGGATAGCTCGTCTTGAGACCAAAAGAGGGAAATTAAGGCTATCATTGAGTATTCAAAACTTCTAATAGATATTACGAATACTAATTTTTAAAAAAAATTTAAATTTTAAAAAATATGTTATTCACAGGCTTAAAATTTTGATGATCATTGCCCCATTAATCTTGAGTCCAGCCAAGATAATAAATTAAAGACCTCTATCATCGATCTTGAGTCTGACAAGAAACAAAATCCTCCCTGTAACAATCCATGTTTCAGAGCAAGAAAGAATAACACCGATCACGCTTAATTTTATAAACGCAACACTGCTAAGCAATCATGTTGTTAAAACTTCATAAAATTGCATAATTTGAAATCATTTAAAAATCAAATAAAATACAAATCAAGAAGATACGTGCATGTCGATCTTAGGTTCAATCGAAAAACTTACTAAAACTTTTGCCATCAATCTTTGGTACGACAAGAGATGAAAACCTCCCTTCATCGATCTTATGTCCGAATCAAAGGAGAAGAGTGCATAATTACATTAAATTTCACAAAACGCAACACTATTAAAATGTTATGCTGACGAAATCTTACAAAAAATATATACTTAAAGATTTTTAATAAAAATCAAGAAAAATCATCAAATATTGGATCATAAAATATAACTAGTGCAATTTAACTAAGATCATAAATGAACAATCAAATTCAAATCATTAATACACCTAATGAATAAAAACATGTCGACAAATTCAGAGTTGTATTGCTCACATGCAAATTTTATGAAAATCATAAAAAAAATGTATAAGTCTAACTTTAAGAATAAAATGCCCACATAAACACATCAAAACACAATTACAATTATCAATTGATCAAGCGTGTGTTGAAGATCCAAATATAAACCAATAATCTGCTATAAAAATTAAGATAATATTCATAAATCTAAAACTTGTCTTATTTAAATACAACAACAACAAGCCTTAATCCCACTAGGGGTGGATCATTTTGAATCCTTGAATCATTGTGTCTATTATGTGTCAAATTCTCATTTAAATCAAGTACTAAGATCATTTTTTATACATCTTTTCTTTTAGGTCTACCTCTACCTTTCTTAATATAAGACAAATCTAATGCATCTACTCTGTCGGGTCATCGACGACGCTTTATGTGGCCAAACCATCTAAGGCAACTCTCCCTAATCTTATCAACCACTACTCCAACTTTTTCCGAATATACTCATTTTGCATTCTATCTCTAGAGTAAAGCCACTCATCCACCTAAGCATCCTCAACTCTATAACACTTAACTTAGTCTTATGCTTTCTCTTTATTGGACATTCGCACTTTAAGTCATCATTGCGGGTCTTACCACCATCTTATAAAATTTTCCTTAAGTTTAAGTGGAACTTTTCTATCACATAATAGATGTCATTCCTCCACTTCAACCATCCAACTCAATTCTACTAATAACATCTCCATCTATTTCATCATCATTTTGAACAATAGAGCCTAAATATCACACACTCTTATTAATGACTTGTTCTAATGTCACAACACTATCACTAGAACTTCTACAACTAAAATTACACTCCATATGTTCGCTTTAGATCTACTTAAAGCGAAAACCTTTAGACTCTGAGTTGACCTCCATAATTCAAGTTTCTCTTTGGACTACCTCTCTAGTCTTATCAACAAAAGAATGTCATCGACAAAAAAGCATACACCAAGGTACATCTTCTTGTAAATGCCTAGTAAGAACATCCATAACTAAAGTAAAAAAGATAAGGGCTTAAAGCTGATCCTTGATGTAATCCAACTGAAATAGGAAAATATTTTGTCAATCCTCCTTGTGTTTGGACACAAGTAACAGCTCTAGTAGATATAAGCCTAATCAACATATACAAAGCAGATTCCACTTCAAAACACAGCATTCTAACGAATTTAAGCTCAGTTTATATTTATAAAATGAACTTCACATTTAGCATGGCCTTCGAATGGATGTAAGCCCAAATAATATCTGCAAGGCAGGCTTCACTCATATTTAAAGGCATTCCAATAAATGTAAGCCCAATGCATGTCTGCAAAATAGACTTCACTGGTAATATAGGTCTTCCAATGAATATAAGCCCAAATTTTATTTGCAAGATGAACCTCACACCTAACATTGACCTTCCAATGGATGTAAGCCCAAATAATTTTTGCAAGGCTTCACTCATATCTAAAAGAATTCCAATGGATATAATCTAAATACATCTTTAAAATCATAATATTCCAATGGAAGTAAACCCAATCTATGCTTGTAAAACAAACTCAAACTCAACTAAACTTTCCAACATATGGTAGTTCAATTTATATCCACAAGGCAGACTTCACATTAAACCCAAAAATACGTAAAATGAATTCCACATCTAAACCTAGCATCAGTGTTTTCAAAGTGTAAATTGCAATGCATTACACAGGTGTTCTTATTTGCTTTGAAGTGCAAAGCACAATGCGAAGTGACGCTTCTATTAATTAAAGTGCTCTAGTTTATAATATATTAGAAATAACATATAAATGTATTGAGTCTTTTGCAATAATCATGGCACATAAAATATTTTAGAAAAATTTAAATCTTGATACAAAAATAAAAAATAAGTGATATGCATACCTTATGGAGATAAATTTTGAATTATTTCTATAAATGAAATCTGCAAATAATGCTTGCAATTAAATTAATTAGAAATTTAGAGGATTAGAACTTAAAATAATTTCATAGAATATGTTTGATAAACAGTTTCATAGAATAGATTGCATAACATAGAGAATTTTTAAAAAATAAATTGAAAGAAGCATTAGCCTTCATCCTCAATTTTATTCATGTACTCTTGTTCCCCTTCAGGTAAAAGTTCATCATCTTCAAAGTCATCTTCTCTTTCTTGAAAATCATAAGTGGATGTTGGAGTCCTTATAGCCGGATGAGATGGATTAGTTCTCATTGTTGATGAAGATCCTTTTGTTTTTGATCTACTAAACCTTACAAATCATCTTCTATCAACTTCTTTTGATGCCTCTTCAATCTATCTCTAAGTTAGATCTTCATCATCAAAACATTCCTCTCCAACATCCTCCCATTTCTCTAGTTAACCACTCGCAGCTTTCATCAATACAATCTAAGGTAATTAGATCTATCACATCTCTTAAATTAAATCTTCTTTTCAATATTTGATTGTATTTAATGAAAACCAAATCATTTAATCATTTTTTCTCTAACTGATTTCTCCTTTTCATGCAAATTTATAGAGAATTCATTATAAGAAAACTAAGTGTAAATATTAGTAAGTTAATATACTTAATAATTATAATTTCAAACAATATTGACAAGTTCAAATACACTTTAATTATTTTCACATCCATTAGCACTGTAAATTAATCGTAAAACTTTAATTGCCAATTTTTGTAAAATAGGGACAGAAGCACCATACATCTCCCACCATTTGGTTGCATTTAAAATTTAATGTCAACAGATGAAATTTATCATAACATGAAATTTATAGACTTAAGATAAGTCATTATACCTGGGGATTTCTTATCTCTGTTATGGATGGCAAATTCAATTGTAAATAGGCCACTAACATGATTGCAAATTGAAAGTCCCTCATCTATGATCATTCTCTCATTTGGGTCTCGCACTAGCTTTGTAATAATTGCATATAGACCTTCCATTAATTACCCCTCTGATTGTATAACATATTTGTTTTTATAAAAAAAAAAAATTAAGATTGAGGTAATAGTCAGCTTGATGTAATAGTTGGCGAAGCTGGCACATCTATCTATTATCAATGATTTGAAAAATATGCTCAAACTTCTTAACATTTCCTCTAAATGCAGAACTAATTGTATCTTTCACTATATTCATTGCATCATAAATGTTGCCCATAACTAGTCTTCTATCACCATCTACTAATCTTAACATTTTCACTAATGAGCTTGAAACTTTCAAAGCATAGGTTAGGCCATTCCAAAATACATACTTGAGAATTATCTCCTTAGCTTTTTTTTTTTCTTTGTAATCTGCACTATATTTGGATTTGCTTCAATATTTAGAAACAAACATATACCCCAAATTTTTTTTTTTGCTTATGTATACTTTCAAGAGAAAGAAGTAAGTTGCAAATCACGTAATTTCTAGCGAAACCAATTCTGCACCACCTATTCTCACATCATGTTCAAAACAAGTCCATGATTATAAATAAAACCAGATAACTCCATAGCTTTCTTGATTATCTTTGATCAAGTTTTTCAATATCTTCTAACATTAAATCAATACAATAAACCGCGCAAGGTGTCCAATACATATGTTTTCTTTTGTTCATAATCATTTGACCTACTAGAAATGAGGCAACATTAAAAGTTTATGTTATGATAAACAAAATTGATACATAAATAATTTGATATAAACCTACAAGAACATAACTTGAACGATTGTCTGTGACAATTTGAAGCATATTTTCTTCTCCAATTTTTTTAATTTGTGCATCTAAGAGCTCAAAGAGCTTTAATGCAGTCTTTGAATATTCAAATGCATCCATTAATTCTAAGAAAATTGTGCTTGCTGAAGAGTTGACTAAAAATTTGATTATTGATCTATCTCTATAATCCGTCCACCCATCAGATATAAGAGTGCATCCCTTGTCCCGACAAATTTTTTGATGCTCTTCAACATCTTATATGATTAATTCTTTCTCCTTTTCAAGTAATGGTACTCTCATCTCATGATATGATAGAGATTTAAGACTTGGTCCATATTGTGCAATGGCCTCAATCATATGATCAAAGCTTTCAAGCTTCACTGCATTAAAGGGCATTATAGCTTGATGGAACCATCTGGCAATGTATTAGATAGTTCTCTCGTATCTCCTTATTGAAGTTTTTTTTTTATTCTCAATTTCCTTATATTTTTTCTGTTTGCAACTTCTTTCTGAGGCTATATAAAATTAAAAAGATCCATTAGCTCTTTTATTTTAGGTTATTTTATCCCACTAGTTGATGCACTAAAACTTCCATCACTGGACCCGAGTCAAAAGATCTCTTCCCACATTCCACTGATGTGTGATTATCTGATTCTCCTATTGTATCAATCATTCTCTCATTATTCTCCATGTATAAATTTTACTTTAATTTTATCGTATCTTCTTGATATGCAATTAACTCTTTCTAGAACTTAGTAACATTACTTCTCTTAGATCCTCCAAAGAAGCCAATAAGATGCTCTTTTGCCCAAGAAATTTCTCCATTTGTCTCTTTGCCACAATAGATGCATACATGACAAAGAGTACTCGACTAACTTTTCAATTTAGTATACTTCAAAGTGGGATTTTTTCTTCTCACACTTGAATTGATCATCCTTAATTTTTTGTTGTCAAAGAAGAAAAGATAAATAAATTGGCAACAACCTAAACCCAAAAAAAAAAAAAAAAATTGGAGCTTTCCAAGGCAATGATAAAAGAGAGACACAATAATTGACCACCAAGGTTGAAAACATAAATACATGCATAAATAGAGAGGTGGATTTGAAGCAAGAGAAAATCAAGGAGAAGGAAAATGAACACACATCTTTAACAAAAAAAATTCTATCATATTTTGAAAAATATTGGAGAAGAGAATTGATGGGAGCCAACCTGGGGATGTATAGATAGTGTCAATCGACCTAATTGAGTTGTGACTCAGGACAGTGAAGGAAGAGCTTTGGAAGCTGTGATGAGGTAGGGTTGTAGAACTAAGGCTGGACAAATCATGAGCTAAGCCTGGAGGGCAGAGCAGTTCGACGCAGTGAGCAGATCAGCATAATGACAAGTTCGTCTTCTTTGGTGGTTCAGCTCTTCAGTAGTTTGGCCCGAGTCATTCGAACCTTGCAGCGAGCAACGACGAGAGTCACTTCAAACTGTGTAGCGAGCAATGACGAGCCTCTTTGAATCGTGCAACGAGCAACAACACAGCGATTGGAGCCCTAAGAATAAATTGGCCCGAGTTTTGAATCGCTACACACGCCGCTCTGCGTCGCTTGGACCGCACCTCTCAAGCGAAGCAAACGCTCAATAGCGAAGCGATGTGCCGAACATGCGCATTGCTCCACTTTTTCTCAAAAGATGTTTCCCGGCATTCCAATGGATGTAAATCCAAAGTATGTTTGCAAGGTAAAATTCATTCTAAGGCCTTCCAATGGATATAAGCACAATGTATATTTACAAGGTGAATCCTATTCTAATCTTGAGCTTTTTAAAAGTTGTAAGTCTTGTCAAAAAGGTACATTAATAATGACAAACCCTACATATCTTATAAAATTTCTTAAATCATCTCATAAGACTAAATGGTCGGTAAACTTATAAACTAAGTTTAGCTTAAGTAACCCAATGAACATTTGCACAACAACTCTAGTCTACTCAAGATTCCTAAGATGAGGTAACCCATCATTGTTAATTAGATTTTCTAGACATTACAGTTAATGGCCCTCTGATGTTGGTAAGCTGGAATAACAGTGGTCCCAGGATGACTAAAACATAGGATCTTGATTAAGACTACTTTACTTTAGTCCAAATAATCATCCAGACAATATCACTAAGCACCATTTCACATCAGAGGTTAATACCCACATCCAACCTTAATCAACAGTACTCTCCTACTATTGTATGAGAAGTAATTAACTATAGATGCTAGTGTTCATAAAAGGTAGAGACCAAATCTAAATAAACCCTAATATAATGTTGGAGGAAATCTAGTTAAATAAAAATCAATTGTTCTTGTGAAGAACGAACTTCTAACATCTTAAGACGATGGAAACTTCGTGTTTTTTTTTTTTTTTGAGAGATCATATTTCTAGCGACTCGATTAGGGATTACTTCTCTTTCCATCTTTGATTGAAAAGTTAAAATATTTTCTCCAAAGCCTCTGGTTAAACAATTAAACAAATGTAGCATCTAGAGCAAATAAACCAGCTATATGATTCCATTCACTTGAAGAATGTACATTAATATATTGAGCTATTTTTATTTTAAATGTTTGGATTCCTTAAATAAATGAAATTGTAACTTCTGAATTTCTCTTTAAGTGTGAAGACCAAATAATGAACATAAAGAATGTGATGACAATTAAGCTAGGAGAGGGGTCTACTATTAGAATCCCTCAGGTTGTGATCAATACTAGCTCTGCTAGAGCTACTCTCTAACTTGACATAATTTTTGAAGGCGTACAGTTTATGCCTGTCAAACCTATGACTAATGATGATCTAGCAAGCAGAACCACCACTAAAAACACTACAGTGCAGAGAGAACCTAAGAAGTTGCCATGAAAGGGGAGAAGATGAAATTTAATCATCCCCAATGAGCTGAGGTAGTAGAATGCTAAAGCTTTCCTTAAAGAAGGAAGGAAACTAGCTCTTGAAAGAAGCTTTGTCTTTAACAGGCTATTAATGGCTGCCCCAATAGTGCCTGCTAATGAAAAGAAGGCTTGCGAGCTCAAACTAAAATCTATCATTGTGGATATACTCAACAATTCGTTCGAAGAGCCAACAATTTTGCAAAACCTAACCTTTGCTCCAGGAAACCACGATCATGAAGTATCTTCCTCGGACACCAAAATGCTTAGAAAGGTTAGAAGAAAGCAAAATGCTCATTGTAGAGTTGTAGGATTACTTATACCCTCTGAATAGAAGTTTGAACCACTTGAGGAATTGAACATACAAGATCTTAAAGGTTATTTAAAACATAAACCTTCAAAGAAGAATCAAGAAGTTGACAAAATAAATCACCAAACCAACTAATCTTTGTCCTAATGGCGGCAAAGCATCAAGAAATACCATGCACAGTTTGAGCAAATCTCAAGAGCTAGAGATTTAATGTTTGGTGAGCACTTACAATGAGCCTATAAAAATACTATGTGGCTAATAGTCATAAGGTCTCGACAATCACTCCAAAATGAACAATATTAACAAGAGCATCCTAGTTCTTATGATGAACACTGGGTGTGACATCTGAATACTTTCTCAGAGATCCATCACTGAAAAGTCTCGCTAAATTTGAGTCCCTAAAGGCCCTTAATTATAAAAAATAAAGAAATACACAAGAACAAACTCAGCCGAACGAAAAAAGGGTCGATTCTCTCATTATCAACTAGAAACGTTGACCTAAGGAGGACAAGCTAACAACTGATAAAGCCGATAATCAAATCTTTCTAAGAAATGAAGAATCTCCATCTAATGAAGGACAACAAATTTTTAACTTTTAAGATGACAAAGTGTTGATTACATGAAAGTCGAAGCTATCCATATGGTGGATCAAACTTCTGTCAAGATGAGACAGGAGCATAGCACTTGAACCTATTCAATATGTATATACACACTCATGAAACAGGAGCATAGCACTTGAACCTCGAGATGAGGAGTAACACCAAAAATGTTCTAGTCATCAGGTTCCTGAAGATGATACTCGAGTAGAGCTCGAGGAAGCTGAAGAAATAACTTATGTCATAGTAAAATTACAATAATAGATGAATTCTCAGCTTCAGAAAAGAGATTAAGAAATTAATCAACTCAATAATTGTCTCAATAAGATGAGTGAACTGATAAAAAAGTTGTCGGTCAGCTCGGCTTAATAGCGACTGTAACCCAATAAATGTCACCGAGGAATTCTCCAAAGACTGTTAATCTAATTGTTGAAATCGGAGGTATTCAAATGCCTCACCTAACTTGCCAATAATTATGGGCTCCGAAAATTCATGCCCAACCTCTCGATTAAGAAAGTTTAGATTAATGTCAGTCAAAAATTTAGAAGACAGATGAAAGTGTAGATAAGACAATGCTAGAGATTCCGCTCCATTTTGTGAGGACTTTAGAACTAGTTCCAGGATTCCTATAGGCGCGTGCACTTATAGTTAATTACCTCACCCAATACTAAGAGAGACATTTCGATTAAGGCTAGTGATTAATTCGCTACTTAGCATATAGTAGCAACATCTTGAATTTTTAATTTATAAATATAAAATTCACCATTTTTTAACTAAAAGCGGATGATTGGGGAGATAATGATGCGTCCGATCAAGATCACATGGTTTCGTCATCTCAAGCTATCATGATTCCTAGTCTACTTAATCAATAAAGGTATTTGACTCAACCTAATCAAAAGATTCTTGTCGACAATCATAGGTTGTATACCTGGATTGATGTTTGTCTAAGAAGAAAATTTTAAGTCTATCTTAACTAATAGAAAAAAATTTGTCCTATCAAATGCACTTCATGGTTCACAACTCAAAGGGCAATGTTGAA
Organism: Cymbidium sinense; assembly: GCA_021442155.1. Classification (NCBI taxonomy): domain Eukaryota; kingdom Viridiplantae; phylum Streptophyta; class Magnoliopsida; order Asparagales; family Orchidaceae; genus Cymbidium; species Cymbidium sinense. The sequence goes on from CM038215.1 coordinate 249,939,940, forward strand.
AGCGTCTGATACAAATTGATAATATAATGATTTTATTTGACGATAAATCATCCAATCAGGAGTTCCTATTATAATCCATATGTGCTGTGCATTTAATACGTGACAAGAACTTGAGCATCCTTGTCGCGTGAGATTATTTGAGAGTAAATATAGTAGTACATTTGATTTGACATTAACTCCTTTATGAGCTAAAATTTTTTTAATTTATCACCTCCAACAAATAATTGTGAAAAGTGGATTGGATAAAATTTTATTTCAAGTCATTTGATATTGAATTTCATTTAAACATTTTGAGTTTAGTAATTTATTAAATTTTCACATTTAATTCAATTTAATTTGATTTAGAATTTTAAATATATTTTGATGATAATATCTTCTACAGTTGAAATTCACAATCAACACAACATTCATCGAAGTATTTAAACCTACTTGATCATTCAATTTATCATTCTAAATCCTATCAACTTTATTAATCTAATAATAGAAGATTAGATCTAGGTTTATATCTTGAATTGAAATGAGTTAACATCAATATAACCTCTCCAATTGATATTCTCAATCAACATAGTCATTATCAGAGTAAACATTATCAACTTTGCTTAATCATGCCAACTTTATTAATCTAATAATAGAGAATTAGATCTAAGTTTTTATCTTGAATTGAAATGAGTTAACATCAACATAACTATTTCAATTGATATTTTTAATCAACACAATCATCATCGAGGTATTTAAACCTGCATGATCAATCAATTTATTGTTATAGACCCTGTTAACTCCATTAGTCTAATAACAACGGATCAGATCTAAGTTTAAGTCTTGAATTGAAATGAGTTTATATCAATATAACCATATCAATTGATATTCTCAACCAACACAGTCATCATTGAGGTTTTTGTTTAATTGAATTTATTTTATAACTCTAGACTTTGTCAACTCTATTTGATTGCTAATAGAACATCAAATCTATAATCAACTTAAAGATTAACCAACTCACAGGCTTTGTCGAATCTAGCTTAAGTATGGAGAATCGAATTTAGGATTTGCATTTTAAAAGTTCAAATTTGAGATGATTTGATATTAATATTTTGAAAATTTTAACATTGATAACCCCTCTAATTAAAATTTATGATCAACATCACCATCACTAGGGTTAGGTTTTGTCAACTCTGTTTATTTACTTGTAGAGGATCGAGCCTATACTCACTTGAAAATTAACTATCTTACAGACCTTGTCGACTCTAACTTAAGCATAGAGGCTCAAGGTCTAAGATTTGCAGTTTAAATTTGAGAAGATTTGACATTAGTATTCTGAGAATTTTAATATTGATAACCCCTCCAATTAAAATTTCAATTAAACTTTACGATCATCGCAGCCGTCACTTGGAGTTTAAACCAAAGATAGCCATTGTCTTAATTATATGACCAAATAGCTTCTCAAATATTTTTTCATATAGAGAACGTTGAAACAATATAAATAAACTTATCTTCGATTATATGATGAAGTTAAATTCTTAAATATTCTCTTAAAAAGAGAATACTATAATAACATCATTAGGTTTTGTTAACTCAAATCCAATCCTATGACTTCACTGAGAATCAACCCGCACAATATTTTCAGCACTAGATTTAAATATTTAGCACGTGTGTCAAGGTGATAAATAATCCAAATAATGTTAGCAAAAACCACAAAAAAAACTTTAGAGAATTTTTTTTACACTAATTTGCTTTTAAATGTAATGAAAATTTTCATAATGCTCACTCATAAAGAGAAAAATATTCAGAAAAAAAATACTCAGAAGTGACATTTGAAGTGGTAGAAAAATTTAATGGTGAAGATGAGAAATATTCCAACAACAAAAACCTAGAAATCAAGAATTTCTATGCTCTAATACAAATGACAACATAAGAGATGAAACAGATCCACGGAAGAAATACAAGAACAAAGCAGAAGAAAAATATGTGAAACCGAGATAAAGCAAGAGAAGGGAAGAAACAGTATCTCTATTTGATAAGGAAAGAATAAGCACCTTTATTTGATAACTAGTTGGACTTAGAATTCATGCACAAACTTTGGAATGATGCTTCCACTCATATGAATAAGGCATTCAAGTTCTTGTTCTTATTTTGACTGATAAAATGAAAGGAAGAATCCAAGGTTTCTCTCACTCAAGCAGAACGCTTTTATTCTCTTTTTCTCTCACTTTCTACATCTTTCTATCTATCTCAAGCTCTCTCCTCAATTTACTTCACTCAAATTATTTTTTCAGCCTCACAATTAAGTAATTTACACGTTTTGACCTTGTGTGTCAACAGAATTGACATATTTCCGCACCTCTACAATTAACTCCTTCCATCGGGGTGTTAGTTCCAATGAATTGGCTGCTGGAATATAATCTTCTGGTTTTTTTTTACTTTACTCAACATCCTCCTTTAAGACTCATCTAGCTATCAAAATAAAAAGTCAAGCTTTCCACCTTTCCCAATGGCCGCATCAACTGGACTCTCTTATCCACTTGGTTACCATTCACTATGGTGCAGATGATTGTGATTATTCACCATGATGCAGTTTAAGGAGTCAATCCACTAACTGTTAGGGTAAATAGTTTGACTTGTATTTTCCTCACCCCTGAGTCATCAGTAGACTAAAAGCACATCTGGGTTAACTCTTCAAGCAGACTCCTAACAATTTTAGGTCAATATAAAATGCATTGCCCTTGCTAATGATACAAACCTTCAACTAACAGAATGATTGCACCCTTAACAAGAAAGATGGTGTGGCAATAATAGAAAAGAAGATGGCGAATCATATAATAAACTGGCCCAATTATTGCTCAAATGCTGATTTACACCTGAAACATAATCTAAAAGAATCAAAGTATTCATGGTACACATCATACCTCTGAAACTACAATACAATTAATAAAGCATGTCAGCAGGGGCAAACCTGGAAGTGAGGCATTCAAACATATAAAGGAATGCCTGAAAAACAATTCAGAAAAGCCTTGGTCCAGATTGACAAGGTCCTCTCCTTTTAACTCTCTTCTTCATTCTCTCAGACCAGTAGTTCAATGTGTTTGATGCATCAAACTTCCCTGTGAAACTCATCTTTTGTGCAAGCTCGCTTAGCACATCAGGCCTCCCAATCCTAGAGAAATCCGCAGCTAACTTATTATAGTCCACCTGGGGGACACTCATACCTTTGTTAATCATCTCCACAATGCACTTATATGCCTCTTCAGGCCTTCCATGACGAATATGTCCGCCAATATAGACAGTAAAAGAATTGACATCAGGACAAATCCCCTTGCTCAACATTTCCTCCCAAACTGCACAGCCCATCTTGTAATTATTCCCATGGAAGTAAGACTTCATCAACATATTGTACGAGTGAAGTGTAGGCTCAAACCCATTTTTTATCATCTTCTTGTATATTCTTACAGCATCATCTGGCATGTTCCGGTTGGTCATTAGCTTTATCAGAGCATTATAAGTTCGACCATCTGGCGGGCATCCCTTCTGACTCATCTCAGCGAGCAAGCTTGAAACTTTATCCATTTGCCGAGCATTTCCAAACCCAAGTATCAAACATGTGTAGGTGGCAACGTCTGGTGAGCAACAAGCAGCCAACATTTCATCAAAACAGCTCACAGCTTGTTCCATCTTTCCAGCCTTACAGAGACGCTGAATTAAAATAGTATAAGTTCGGGTATTCGGCCTAGGGCCTTTTGCCTTCATGAGCTCGAACAGCTTGATCCCCTCAGACCGCCGGTTCCCTCCAATCAAGCCTTCAAGCATAGTATTGTGTGCGACAATGTCAGGCTGGAAACCGTTATCAAGCATCTCATTCCAAATCCTCCCAGCCTCGACCAAGTCTTTAATCTTACAGAAACCGTAAAGCAGCGCTGTGTAAGTGCGGAGATCAGGATGGTACTGGTCCTTCATTTTGTCTAACAGTTGCTGTGCTTCCTTTCCGAGCTTGGCCTTTGAAAGGGCATCGATCAAGCAGTTGAAAGTGTCCAATCCGACATGGAAATCATACTTCTTGATCAATTTGAAGATGCCCAAACACTTCTTCATCTCACGGGCTGCAGCGAAGGCCTTAATGGAGATCTTGAAGGCGTCCATGGAGAGGAGACCGTCCTTCCCCGTCTCCTCGAGAAGGGCCACCATAGTCTCGAACTGCCGCGTCTTGCCGAGGACGCCAAGCATCTTGTTGCACGTAGTTGTGTCGTGCAAGAAGTTCGGCTTGGCAGCAGCCCACCGGAAGAAGCGATAGGCCGGACGATGGGCATGGCGGAAGCGGTCCAGAACAGCGACAACGAGGGAGGATTCGATCTGGATACCAAGTTCGTCGAGCACGGCCTCCATGTTGCGGTCGGAAGAGAAGAGCTCGTCAATCACCTTGCAGACCCTATCCACATCGTTGTAGTTTGGCGGCGGCGGAGGCCGCGAGATCGAGTTGTCCGAATCGGAATCGGATTCGGATGAGGAGCAGAAAAACCTAGTTAGTTTTAGGGGGAGTGGCAGCGATGGCGGGAGATGATATGGGAGATAGGGAGGTGGCAATATAGTTGGAGTTTCACAGTGAGGATGATGGAGGCGATGATGAGAATGAGGGACAGGAGAGCCAGGCAGGGGCAAAGGAGGACAACGAGGGGGGAAGGTTCCACCATCTCGACCGCTGGCGGCAAGCGGAGGACTTTGTCTGATGGATCGGAGTGGATCTGGAGAGATCGTGACGGGGATGCCATGGATATGCACTGCGACGCCGGCGGCGGCGGCAAAGTGGCGGAGACCGGAGGAAGGATATAGTTTCTTAAATAGAAAGTTCATTCCAGCGCCATTAGTCGAGCATTAGAGTAGCTCTGCGGTTTTGAGCGTTACGGTGAGAAGCAATTTTTATGAGCGTTGAGTTGCTCACGGTGGTTATCTAAGATCATATTTAATTCCAATATTTCTTTAAATTTATTGTATTATGCACATTAGAAAATACATTTACAAATAATTCTATAACAAGTACAACTATAATTAAATTACAATTAGATACTTCTCCTCATGTATTAAGCATAGGGACCTATGTTTTATGAACCTTCCAATCATAGCTTTGTAGGAGGTGTGTCATCCTACTTCATTAGGGTTTCAAATAAATCGAGTATTCGACGAGTTAATCGTGACTCGATTTGATTAGAGCTCGTTCAAGGTCTTTTCATTAACTAATCGAATGAGTTTGAACACTTTCTTAAATACTCGATGATAAATGAACGAGTTTAAACTGTTTATTGTTAAGTTCATTTATGTTGATGAACAATCTCATTTAAATATTGTTAACAAGCTCGTTAAGGAGCTCAATTAAGGCTCAATTATAACTAGATTAAGACATGTTCGTGAATAGTATCATTTAAATTTTTATTTTTTAGGCTTAATAAGATTTAATTGATATAGCTCTTGTAAAATTCTCAGCAAGCTACTCGCAAACAAGCTCAATTAGGGCTTAATTAAAGCTCATTTATTTCATTAAACAACCTGCTTATTAATAAGCTCGATAATCGCAATAAGAATAGAACTCTTGAATAAATTTTAGTTGAGCTCAAATATGACTTTTTTAAACAAGCTCAAGTTTGAATCCTAAAAGCTCAAATCGAGCTCAAGCTTGATATTGCTAAACAAGCTTGAACTTGAATAAGCACATGCTCGACTCGGCTCGATTCTTTTCATTTGCAACCCTATACTACACACTCTCCACCCATATGAGCCTTCTTAACCAACATGTTTTCCATTATAGAGTTCTCCAGTCAATAGCTTACGTGACAACACAAGATTGTAAGGTGGGCGAGGAGTATAACTAAGTCAGGTCAGCTCAAGCTTGTTGACCTCAATTTTGGATGAGGTTAGTATCATTCATAATCTTAGAAATTAGAATCATTTATTCTTAGATTAAGAACTCACTAATTATATACTTAAGACACTATATTTAGAGACTAGGTAAACAAACCAAAATAAAATAATAAATTGAATCACACAGTAAATCTGAAATCATAATTAAGTTTGAAAACTAAATTGAACTTAAATACCCTAAAATGAAAGCCATAAATCATCCTAGTGAACATTTCTAGGACTTAACCTAACCTAATTAGATTGGGTGAAGCTAAATCAAATTCAAACTTAATAATACTCAATAGAAATATAAAATAAATATATTTGAACTGAAATCTAGATTCAACTGAGCTTAGATTGAGCTAATTGGGTTGATTAACTCAATTAACTCATTTAAACTCAAAGTCACTTAAGTCTAAATAAAATCAAATAAATCAAAATTAAATCAAATTAAATCAAACTAAAAGCATAGAATCGATGCATAAATATAAATAAACACAAAAATAAATTCATAAGAAGTTCAAAGTGGTTGATGAGACCATTTTGACCTAAAGTTGAATAATATGGACCCCGCTAGGTCAGAAGATCAACTTATCAAATTTGATCAAATTAAGCCACTACAAAGGCTTAAAAATATAACAAGAGTTTATTCAAACATAAAACTAAATTCAATTAAGGTTAATATTATCTAATTAAGCTACTTAGCTCAAGTAGGCTCAAATAGATTTTAGCGAGTCAAATTTCAAATTAAATTAAAATTAGCTCAAATTAAATATTCAAAATTATCTGAAATTCATATATAAATATAATTCAATCATTCATTGAATCTAAATCAACTGATTTGATCAGTTAACCTAGATGAACACATCTTGACCCTTTAAATCTAATTTTGGTTTAAATTGGTCAAATTCAAAATATAATCCGCATTAATTGTAATAAATCAATCATAAATGCTCTAAATTATTCATTAAATATATTTGGAGCGGAAACAAAGCCTAAATTACCCAATTAAGTCATTTAACCCAATTTGACCCACTTTGGCCAAATTGGGTCAAACTTGGGTAAAACCCAAAATTAATCCAAATTAGATGAAATAATTGACCAAAATCATTCTCAATAATTCATAAAACATGATTGAAGCATAATATAAATATAAAATAATAAATTTAATCACATAAATCAATTTGACCAATTTTGGTCAAAGTTGGTCAAACTTGAGTCAAATTCAAAATTAATCCAAACTAAATAAAGTTAATTAATCAAAATCATTATAAATGATTATTCAAACATAATTGAAGTCTAATCCAAACCCAACATGACCAATTGGGTCATGTGAACTCAATCAGATCCACTTGGATCAAAAAGGGTCAAAATGTGTTTAAATCAATTTAAACCTAAATTAATCTAAATTGATTAAACACGAATAATTGAAAGACCAATTTGGCATAATTGAATCTTAAATTCATAGTAAATAAGCCAATTTGAGTCACTTAGCTAAACCCAAATTGATTGAGTCAACATAAGTTGACCAAAAATTCAAAATCAATATCACAAAGTCCAAATTAGACTTGGTAACCCAAAATCAGCCGATCTACCTAAAGTATGAATTGGACTTCAACTTTGGTGGCTTGATAAGAGATCAAGTGGGATGAGAGATTAAATGCAAAGGAGGAAAATTGAAACAAGCCTCCAAAGTTTCTAATCCTCCATATATTCCTACACTCTTCCACTTGAGGACTAAGAACACAATCCTCAGTTAGTTAGCCACCTCCCACAGTAAGTGGGAGGCACCAATTTCTTATGGCCGATCACCTCCAATCTCCTCCAATGGAGGAGGGGCCGGCACATGTAAATCCAAGTCCCCAAGCTATTTTAGCACCTTTGAACACATCCTACACACTCGCATCATCCAAGAAGAGAAACCAAGCTTTCCCCTACCTTCCACAACCTCAAATCGACCAAAATCAAGCGAGCTCCGGTGAAAGGTGGTGGTGGTTGGTGTCCCCGACGACTAGAGAGGAGGTAAGTGGGCATCTTCAACTTGGAGCTTCGTCTCTCATCCAGGAATGTGCTCGAATCGAATTTACCGCCAAACATTGGCATCGACAATATAATTTCTTCAAAAATCATAGCCAAGCATTATGATTCTCTTTTTGTGATAAAATGGGGGTCGATTCTAGGAATTTTTCTATTAGATCCCTTGCCATTTCACTATTTTAACCTCTTGATGCAAATTGGAGAGTTTTTTTTGTCGAGAATTGCTGGAAAACCATTCGTTTGGGGTGGAATTGGACGGATGTCGTCCGCCCCAAGAGGCTCCACTAGCCTGGTTCGTATGCTGGGAAGAGGGAAGGTTGGCAGCCGTCTGTTCCTCTTTAAATAGGATGGCCGGCTATGATTAGAAGAGATCTCGATTTAAGTATACCCTGTTAGATCGATGGATATGTTCTGGGCCGTCCAATTTTCGATCGGACAATCAGATAAGATCCGCATTTTCCCACTCAATCCACGCTGGAGATAGCGTAGCCCAATGGCCTATTGACATGTGTAACACGTGATCCAGTCACTGTCACATGACGCTGACTGGGTTAAATAGAAAATTCTAAGTTTTTCAAGATTTAAAAATTGCATAAATCATCTAAAATTATAAAAAATGAAATAGTTTAAAAAATATATAAATAAGAACTCGTTGAATTCATCTTTTCGAGAGGAATCCAAAGAACTCAAAATCCCCAATTTTTAGTGAGAATTTTGGGCTTAATTTTAGTTTTGGTGAAAATCAATTTTTTTTTAAATAATTGATATAGCTCTCAAAATACCACTAGTCAAAGCACAAATCTTGATATCGAAAGCTATATGATTTTGAGTCAAAATCGAGATCAAACTTAAAATATCATTAGAATCTTGGGACATCAATTAAATCCCAAAAGCTCTCAAATATGAAGTGTTTATAGTCAAATCGGCGTCGGATGGGATCTAATGAGCCTAAGATCTCATAATTCCGACTTCATTTGGGCATCCAAATGCTCAAAATACATCAAATGATCGAAGGAGTCATCTGGCCGTCCGTCGAGGGGAGTGGTGCCTTCATGAGTTTACTAGAATACCCCTCCATCTATAAATAGGCCTCACTCCTCACATGGGGGCTAAGCTAAGTAAGTAGAAGTGAAGCAAGTGAAGAAGGAAGGTGAAAGTGAAGAAGAAGGAAGAAGAACAAGTGAAGAAGAACAAGGAAGAAGAAGAAGAGAGTCCAAGCAAGTGAAGAAGAAGGAAGCTAAAGCAAGGAAGAAGGCAAGAAGAGGAAGAGTCCGATCGAGGAAGAAGAGGAAAAGTGAGGAGGAAGAGAAAGCTCTAAAGCTTGAAGATCCCAGATCGCCTTCAGAGCCGCATGCATGGATTAATTATACGGCATTTCCACCAGACATCTCCAACATCGAATTATAAAGCGATCGTTGTTACCTTCTTGTTGTCCCTTTCTCAAATAGAATTCGTAATCTGTTATCGGAAGATTTTGTACTCACGAAAGGATACATAGTGGAATCTTTTCTTTAGGCAGTGGTTTTCCCTCTTTTGAGATTTTTCACGTTAAAATTAAGTGTCTCGTTTATCTTTAATTACGTGTGTGTCTTTGGGTAATCAACAAGGCTAAGACATAAATTTTTACTCTCTGTGGGTTTTCCAAAGACGCATAGCCGGTTGGTAGTGCGTGGAAGTAAAACTATTCAACCACAATTCCCGTGAACATCCACATCATGGCCAATAGGCACAACACTGTCAGACTTCAGCTCCAACTCCGTCATTCTCAAAACCCATCCACAGACCAAGGGGCCAAGTTGAGGCGGGCAGGGAATCTCTTTGGAAGATCGTGTCCGTCGAATGGAGGAGTCTCAAAATAAAATGATCCGACTTTTGCAAGGACTACAACGGTGCTACTACAAACATATCTCCCCAAGATCGGTCATTGCGGGAGGAGGTCAAAAGCGCTAATCCTCCGACCAGTTCTCGCATGGAGACCGTGATCTCCTTGACACTAGTTCCACTCATCCATCGCGTCGCTCAAGGTTACTAATCCACCATCGTTGTTGATAGCTTCACACATGCTCATCATTAATCCACATCATGACATTCGTACAATGCTTAATATAAGATGAATTTCACCTTCAAGATCATCTTCACCCACAGTTATGAGGAGTCCTCACCTTTAGCCATTCTTGACATCCAATTCCGTAGGTTTCAAGCTTCCGAGCATTGATTCCTATGATGGGGCAACTGACCCACACGAACACATCGACCATTACAGGACTATCATGCATATCCAGAGCTCGACACTTGCTTTTGTCGTCTTTCTGTTACCCTCAAAGGGCAAGCTTCGCGCGGTTCTATTCTCTTCCAAGGGGATCCATCCATACCTTTAACGAACTGCCGGGTTCTTTGTGGAGCAGTTCATTGCAAATCGGAGAATCATTAAAGATTCCTCCCATCTTTCCTTATTCGAGCGAGGGTGAATCACTCAAAGAATACTTCCGAGGTTCTCTTTAGAAGCTCGCCAAATACAGGGTAGACCACGAACTATTAAGAGGAGTTTTCCTTGGAGGACTCCGTCAGGCCTTTCTATTAGTCATTAATGCGGGACACGGTCGCTTTATGCCGACTTAGTTCATCGTGTAGAAGCACAAATCTCCGATGAAGCTATTAATGCTCATCGCAAACAATTTGAACAATATCGGGAAACGCATAAAACACCCGAAATGTGGGCCGCATCAAAAGAAGCGATAAGGTAGTCATGATCTCCTCCACGACCCCATATCAACAACGTGAACCTCCAGGAAAAGACATACACCGCTGAACACATCTCGTGTTAACCTCACGATGGCTATTAATGAAGAACATATCAAGTGGCGCATCCATTGAAAACCGAATTGAAATCGGGAGCAATATTGTCATTTTCATCGGCCGTGGACATACTAAGCATGTATACAACTCAAGGAAGAAATCGAGACTCATTCAACAAGGATACCTACGTCGTTTTATGAAGAATCAACCACCTCAAACAAACACACCTCCGTTTGGGGGCAACCGGACAAACATCACAAAACAACCAAATAATCATCAAATAATTGGAGAAATGAAACAATGCGAGGATCGATACTACATAATCAAGTTCTCGTTCGCCTCCAAAGAACGAGTTGAAGAAGTCTCATTGATCATTCCATCACTTTCAATGACTCGGACTTAGAAGGAGTCCATATCCCTCATCAAGATCCACTTGTCATCGTAGGATCGGTGATCCTTGTTATAACGTTAAAAGAATTTTGATCGATAATGGGAGTTACGATGTCTTATTTTACTCAACTTTTCTTAACATGGGCTAGCTAGGCAAAAGCTCCAACCATTCTTTGGACCACTATATGGGTTTGATAATCACCCGATGCAGGCGTAAGGGACAATCACTCTTCTTACCCTCGGAGAATTCCTCGACAAGTGACTCATTTAATACAATTCATGGTGGTGAAGTCGATTCGCATATAATGCAATCTTGAGGCCCCTCCAATCAATTTTTGGTCTTCACTTGACCTCATCGAAGATAAAATTTCCTACCCCCGGTGGAGTTGGGGTGGTTTGTGGAAATCAACAGGCAGCTCAATCATGTTATCTCAGACAAGCTCAACCGCGCCCTTCCATCACCTTCAGCATCGAAGATCTTAACTTTCGAGATGAAAGAGTACCTCAAAAGCTTCCCCTGTAGAAGATTTACTCTCAATAGTATTATCAGATGACCAACCATTACGAGCGATGCAAGTGGGATCTTTACTCTAAGAACAAAGGGAAAAGTATATAAATTTCTTACGAGAATCAAGACATATTTGCTTGGAGTCCAATATAGATATTGACCCCAATGTAATCATGCACTCCCTCAAAATTAATCCAACGTTCAAACCAATCATCCAAAAGAAGCGGAGTTTTGCGCCTGATCGTCTTCAGGCTATTGAACAAGAAGTTAACAAGCTCATGGCGGGATTCATAGTGCATTACCCACATGGCTAAAATGTTGTCATGGTTAAAAAAACAAATGGAACATGGAGGATGTGTGTTGATTATCTTGATCTTAATAAGGCCGAGGATAGTTTTCCTCTTCCTCGAATCGATCAATTGGTGGGCCTACATCCAACATCAAATGCTCGCTTTTTGGATGCTTATTCTACAATCAAATAAAGATGAACCCAATAGATGAAGAGGCTGCGTTTCAAACATATAAAGGTTTATATTGTTACCAAGTCATGCCATTTGATTAAAAATGGTGCTACCTATCAACGCCTCATGAATAAGGTTTTAAAGACTGAGCCACACAATGGAGGTGTATGTGGATGACATGTTAGTGAAAAGCTTAGAAAAGTCACAACATATTTCGACTTAGAAGCATGCTTTGACCTCCTTCGATGCTATAACATCGACTTAACCCAACCAAGTGTGCTTTTGGGGTTACGTCGGAAAATTTCTTGGATTTATGGTAACTCACCGTGGGATAGAGGCTAACCACGAAAAATCAAAGCTCTCCAAGATATGATTCCTCAGAAGAATATCAAAGGCGTTCAACGTTTGAATGGTCAATTGAATTGCATTATCGTTTCCTAGCCCGTTCTGGGGACAAATACTTGCCATTCTTTAAAATATTGAAGGGAGCTAAAAATAATAATTTTCAATGGACCGATGAATGTCAGTATGCTTTTGAGCAACTAAAAGAATATCTAGCATCTCATCCTATCCAAACCTATTCGAGGAGAAATGTTATACTTATATTTTGCAGTTTCTTCCCACGCAATAAGCTTAGTCTTAGTGCGAGAAGAAGATGGGGCACAACGACCAATTTATTACGTCAGCAAAATTCTCTCGATATAGAAAGTCGTTATCCATTTGCGGATAAAGTGGCTCACGTTAATTTTCTCGAAAATTGCGTCCATACTTTCAAGCTCACACCATCGGCGTTTATCGATTTACCATTAAGGGCCATCTTACGAACCGAAGCATGGAAGATTGATCAAATGGTCTGTAGAACTGGGAGAATTTGATATAAATTTTCTACCTCGGTAGGCCATAAAGTCTCAAATACTTGCAGACTTTATAGTGGAATGCACCAACCCAACTCTAGAAGAGCTATCTGCTACGTGTCTTTCATCTCCTCGATGGACTCTCTACGTTGATGGAGCTTCAAGTACTGGTGCTGCTAGTGCGGGAATCCTACTTGTTTCCCCCCAGCAAAATACCTTAGAGTATGGACTTCGCTTAAAATTCCACAAGTAATAACATGGCGAATATGAGGCTCTCATCGCAGGTTGAGACTGCCATTATTGCAAGCCCAAAACTTAGTAATTCACTGCGACTCCTTGTCGCCTCCCAAGTTGGAGGAGATTTTAATACTCATAATCCTCAACAGTGCAATATCTCCACTTGGTAAAATCTCTTCTTACTCATTTCAAGACACATCAAATCATCCACATACTACGAGAGAAGAATACTGGCGCTCTTGCTAAGCTTGCTACCTCTACCAGGAGATCTATTTAAGAGAAAGCATGTTGAAGAAATACATTTTCCTAGTATCCAAGGGCCATGGATAATTCAAACTATTGATGAGGAAAAGGAACATTCGTGGATAAACCCGATCCTATCTTTTCTACAAGAAGGGACCCTTCACGAAGATCCAACTTCCAAGCCTTCTCAAGACAAGCTTCAAACTTTGCTATTATTGGAGGTGAACTATACAAGCGAGCTTTCTCATCCATATCTCAAATGCCTTCCACCTTGAGTCGCGTTAAAGAGGTTCACTCAGAATATGTGGGGAACACCTTGGAGGAAGAGCATTGGCCCTTAAAATCATGAGGCAAGGGTTTTATTGGCTACAATGAAACAAGGCCTTGGAGTTCACAAAAAAAATGCTAAGTTGTCAATTGCATTCTAACCTCCCTCACATGCGCATGCGAACTCTCATCCATTCAAAGCCCATGGCCCTTGCTCGTGGGGATTGATATCATGGGACCTTTTCCAATAGCATCGGGGCAACGAAAATTTATCATTCTAGCCGTCGACTACTTCACAAAATGGGTAGAGGCCGAACCACTCGCTAAAATCACAGAGGCAAATACCAAACAATTTATCTGGAAAAATATAATATGTCGATTCGGTCTTCCTGCAAAGATCATCACTGACAATGGAACTCAATTCTTGGAAAAGTCTTTACGTCCTTTTGCAAAGATCTTCACATTCGCGCATACTGGTAGCACATCCTCAAACTAATGGGCAACGAAGTTACCAATAGGACCATACTCAAAGGACTAAAACACGTCTTGAGAAGGGGGGGCAATGGGTTGATGAGCTCCCCGTTCTTTTGGGCCTACCACCCGTCACCGGTGAGACAAGTATAACTTGTGTTTTAGTACGGAAGCTATCATACCGGTGGATATCGGGTTCCAAGTCCAAGAGTCTAGTTTTTGATCATGGAAGTAATGAAGAAAAACTCCCTAGACCTACTCCACGAAACTTCGGGATATGGCCCTTGCTTCCTATCATCACGGGTAGCTCGCCACTTCAACGAAGAGTGAAACCTCGTCCATATCTGTGGTGACTTGGTCCTGCGTCTCGAGTGCAGTGCAAAGGCCCTCGTATGATAAACTCTCACCTCTCGGGATGGTCCGGTATGTGGTCATAGCTATGGTGAGAGCGTTCAAGCTCAAGGACGAAGGAAAACTCTACCTCGAACTTGGAATACTAAGAATCTTGAAAATATTATCGGTAACTCTTCGCATAATTATTATGACTTTTATCGTCGTCATTTCATCCTTGTATAAGCGACCCCACCTACTAAGCTTGTTGTTCGGTTGTTGTTGTCATTTTCTCTTAAAGCCCGTGCAGGTCTTATGATTATATCATTGAACTAGTGAATTCACTTTGTTCTAACAAGATTTGCTTTTTCTTTACTTTTCCTCCCACTTGAGAAATATACAACTCATGTTACATCTCATTGGGACATGATCAATCAGGGGACTTGATGGGACCTCTTCCATATAGGTTAACGTCGAAGTCACACTCGGCAAACAACCTTGGATAGGTCAAAGATCTCCGTCGGGTCACTCACGCCAACCACCCGTCGGCCGCCAACCCGCGTCACCGCCGCCATTACCGTCGCGGTCTTCGCCGACCATCGGCAATCTTCGCCGGTCACCACCATCATCGTCGGTCATCCCGCCCGCATCGATCGCCGTGTCAGCGTCGCGGTGGACTTCTGCGATCTCTTCCATGCGGGTTAATGTCATCGAGCAAAAGCTCGACAAACAACCGAAAGGTCAAAACTTTGTACCACTCATACGGGTTAATGTCATGAGATAACACTCGACAAACCTGATGGGTCAAAATCCTCATCGTCGCCGGTCACAGTTACCATCGTCATCCTTGCCGCGACCATGGCAATCTTTCGGTCATCACCATTGTCGCCGGTCATCCGCCTGATTCAGGCGTCGGTCGCCCGCTAACCATTACCGGTTCTTGCTGACCACTGCGGCCAATATATAGCGGTCGCGTACCGTCTGCGTCCCTTTGCGTAACTATTACGGCAATCGCGGTCATCACTCGCCGCTGGTCATCGCACTCGTCGCGTCCCACGACCATCGCGCAATCTTGGCCGGTCGCCATTATGCGGTCATCGCGCGACTAATCGGCGCCGCCACCGTCGACTACTCGGCCGATTCAATTCAACCTCTTCCATACGGGTTGCGTCGCCATCTTCGACTAACAACCGGAAAGGTCAAACGTCCTTGGTGGACTTCCTGCGATCTCTTCCATACGGGTTAATGTCATCGAGCAAAAGCTCTGACAAACAACCCAGGAAAGGTCAAAACGTCCTTGGTGGACTTCCTGCGATCTCTTTCATACGGGTTAATGTCATCGAGCAAAAGCTCTGACAAACAACCCAAGAAAGGTCAAAACGTCCTTGGTGGACTTCCTGCGATCTCTTCCATACGGGTTAATGTCATCGAGCAAAAGCTCTGACAAACAACCCAGGAAAGGTCAAAACGTCCTTGGTGAACTTCCTGCGATCTCTTCCACACAGGTTAACGTCATCGAGTAACACCCTGACAAACAACCTCGGATAGGTCAAAACTTTGTATCTCCCGCAGTTGCGTCGCCGGCCTCACAAACAACCTCGGATAGGTCAAAGATCTCGTCGGGCCGTAGCCGTCGCCACCACCCGTCGCCGCCACTACGATCGGTCACCGCCGACTACGTCGCCGGACCTGCCGCCGACCATCGCGCCAATCTCGCCGGTCACCACCATCATCGGTTATCTCGCCGACCACCGGCAGTCACCATCGAGCCTATGTCGTTAGTCCCCATCATCGAGCATCTTCGACCTCTCGGTGGTGCCTCCTTACGGACGGTTGGCGTGGCCGATGGCGGAACCACGGCGTAGTGCCTTGATCGCTTCTCGGACGGTTACGTGGGCGGTAGCCGGAACCACGGCGTATCGCGTGGGCCTTGATCGCCTCTCGGACGGTCCGGCGTGGGTCGCCGGAACCGGCGTATACCGTGGGCCTTGATCGCCTCTAACGGACGGTCCGGCGTGGCGGAACCGGAATCGGCTATGCGTGGCCTTGATCGCCTCTAACCCGGACGGTCCGGCGTGGCGAACCGGAACCACGTATCGCCGTGGCCTTGATATCTAACCCGGATGGTCGCGTGTGAACCGGAACCACGACGTATGCGTGGCCTTGATCGCCTCTAACCCGGACGGTCCGGCGTGGCGGTAACCGGAACCATGGCGTATACCGTGGGCCTTGATCGCCTCTAACGGACGGTCCGGCGTGGCCGGTCGGAACCAATCGCGTGGGCGCGATCGCCTCCCCGGCCGACGTGGCGAACCGGAACCACGTATACCGTGGGCCTTGATCGCCTCTAACGGTCCGACGTGGCCGATGGCGGAACCCACGGCGATATCTGGTGGGCCTTGATCGCCTCTAACGGACGGTCGGCGTGGTAAGCGGAACCCGGCGTGCCGTGGGCGATCGCCTCCTTGATCGCCTCCCCGGACGGTCCGTGGCCGGTAACGGGCCACGGCGTATACCGTGGGCCTTGATCGCCTCAACGGACGGTCGGCGTGGCGGTGAACCGGCATTATCACAGGTGGCGCCTCGGACGGTCCGATGGTGGCCGGTCCGACTGCTGGGCGATCGCCTCTTGATCGCCTCCCCAACCGGTCCGGCGTGGCGAACCCACGACGGCGCCGTGCGCTTGACGCCTCTTGATCGCCTCCAGGACCCTCACTCAGAGAAAAGAGGGAGGGAAAGTTGCCTCTCCCTCTCATCCTGGGGGTATTTATAACCCCATATGGGCAAAACGTAAAACCCCTCAAAAAGCGGTTCAAAGCGGCTCAAAACCGCCAAATTCTCGGGCCGTGGGCGCATGGCGTAAGCCAGCCATGAGGTATGAGGTATATGAGCAGGCCCAGAGCTGTAGCCAGTAGTATGAGCCTTCAGCGGCGCGCCATCGCTGACAGACCTCCCATCGAATTCACCCGGACGACCTCCTCAGGGTCGCGACCGGCCATCAGCGGAATGGCGAGACCAGATCCACCGAATGGCAGCGGACATGGCCCGTGACCCGCAGTATGGCATCGGCACCGCATGAGGCGTACCATACCGCGCCGTTCCATGATCCGGTGCCGCCCGTGACGCGCTCATCGACCGACCGCTCCATCGACCCAGATCCACCGGACGCCAGCTCCACGCTTCGCCTCGACGGGCCTTCTTGAGCTTCAGCCTACGTAGCTTCAGGCGCCTTACATGCGGCGCGACGTGGCGCCCGGAGTTCAAAACGCGAAAACTTCCAATTCGTTATTTTGAATATTTATATATTTTGGATGATTAAGCTAATGTCATCCAAAATAGAGCAACGATATAGCTCTCAAAATACCTAGTCAAGAAATCTTGATATCGATATATGATTTTGAGTCAAACCGTCGAGATCGACTTAAAATATCATTAGAATGTTGGGACATCAATTAAATCCCAACTCAAATATGAAGTGTTTATAGTCAAAGCGTCTCGACGAGGATCTAATGAGCCTAAGATCTCATAATTCTTCATTTGGGCATCCAAATGCTCAAAATACATCAAATGATCAAGGAGTCATCTGGCCGTCCGATCGAGGGGAGTGATACATGAGTTACTAGAATACCCCTCCTCCCATCTATAAATAGGCCTCACTCCTCACATGGGGCCTAAGCTAAGCTAAGTGAAGTGAAGCAGTGAAGGAAGGCTGAAGCAAGTGAAGAAGAAGGCAAGCAAGTGAAGAAGAAGAACAAGAACAGCAAGGAAGAAGAAGAAGAGTCCAAGTGAAGAAGAAGGAAGCTAAAGCAAGGAAGAAGCAAGGAAGAAGAGGAAGAGTCCGAGGGAAGAAGAAGAGGAAAAGTGAAGTGAGGAGGAAGAGAAAGCTCTAAAGCTTGAAGATCCCAGAAGATCATCTGCCTACGCCGCCATCATAATTATACCCGGCATTTCCACCGGAAGCTCAAAGATCTCCAACATCAACTATTATAAACTAATCGTTGTTCTGTGTCCCTTTCAAATAGAATTAATCCCGATCGGGAAGATTTTGTACTCAAAAGGATACATAGTGGAATCTTTCTTATGAGTCGTGGTTTCCCCTTTTTGGTTTTCCACGTTAAAATTCTGGAGTGTCTCATGTTCTCTTTAATTACATTGTGTGTCGACTAATCAACAAGTAGGCATAAATTTTACTCTACCAACTGTTTTCCAAAGACAAATAATAATTAGATTAGCCTAAAATTTTTATGGAATTAAATTGAGATTAAAACACACCTTCCATAAAAAATTTAAGTCAAAATAATAAGTATATCAAAAGTTATTGAATTTCAAAGGCCAAATGCTTTAATTTAAAATAAAAGAAATTAGGGGAAATCATCAAAATAATACAGACACGTGCGCGCGAGTGCATGCGCACACACACATACATATATAGACTCTAAATCCTATTAGACCTCATAATCAATTAAATAAAGCTTAATATATATTAAAAATCACAACCACTTTATAAAAAAGAAAAGGGAATTCATGATTTATAGATTATCGAATCTAAAATTAATCGATATACTTGAAATTACAGATCCAAGAATATAATAAAAATTAGTTGAAATAAATTATGAAGATATTTAAACCTAGCTAAAGCATAAAGCCAAAAGATTCAAATCTTGGTTAATTGAAACTTAACCAAAAAAAATTAATAACCCAAATATTAATTAATTTGAATCTTAATCAAGTCAAACATTCAACCGAATTAGGAACCAATGAACTTAAATCAAACAATAAATAAATAAATCAAATGTTTTGTAACATTATTCAAATAAAATAAATGATCATCAATAAAACTTAAATCCTATAAATCAAAGTAAACGTGGAACTTTAATTACCAATCAAAATTATAATAATTTCATAATTAAACTTTGGGTTAAATTAACCATGGATGGTTTAATCAATCAACAACTAATCTTTGACTAAATGAATCATTTAGCTAGCCGCTGGTTAAGATGCAGTTAGGTAATTATCAAATCAAATTATTCAATAAAGTTAAAGCCTAAATAATTATTAATTTAGTCCTAATGAAATTAATCATAACTAATAATCAACCAATCTTAAATCTAATAACAATTTAATCAAAATTAATAACAATAAATATACATTCAGCTAAGATTGACTTAATTGATCATTAAATCAAACTCTTTAGTTAAGCTCCTATTTAAATCAAACTTTTAATAAAGAAAGAGCTTAATTAATCTTTAATCTAATATCAATTGATTAATCAAATTAAATGTAATTAATCCATCAACCTCTAATTAAAGATAACCCTTAATTCATTTAACAATAAAACTCCAAAGTAAATGAATTAATCACTCAACTAAACCAAAATTAAATTAAATTAACCTTATGGAAATAATAATAATGATAATGATAATAACAATTCTTAAGCTAACTAAACTTAAATAAAATGCTTAATTAAGTTTATCATAAACATTCATTAAATTAATTCAAACTTATATGGATAATTAAATTATTAATTTTTATTTAATTAAAAATCTATAATCAATCAAATCATTTAAGATCAAATTACTCTTAATTAAATCTAATCAATTAAACATATAGCTAAAAAAACTTATTTTGAATAAATAAGATAAGTTAAGATTAATCATTAATTAAATTTTAACTAAATTTTAATTTATCATTAATTGTACTTTAATAGGTTAATTATGATAAACTTAAATAACCAAGAATTAAATTCTAATCAAATTAAAAAAATTAAAATAAAGTAAGTGATGTTAATCAATTAATTAAATTAAAACTTTTAATTAACTTATTAATCAAGTTTATTTTATTCTTTAATTTAAACAACACATAACTCACCTATAATAAACTTAAATAACCAAGAATTAAATCCTAATCAAGATAATAATAAAACAAAATAATTTTATTCTTTAATTTAAACAACACATAATCAACCTATAATAAACTTAAATAACCAAGAATTAAATCCTAATCAAGATAATAATAAAACAAAATAAAATAAGTAATATTAATCAATTAATTAAACTAAAATCTTTAATTAATTAATTAATCAAGTTTTAATTGACTTTATCCTTTGATTTAAACAATACATAATTAAATTGTAGTCAAGGTGGTCAATCTAGTTGATCACTAATAAATATTTGATTAAGATGTTTTAACCAACTTTTAAATAAATTAAACTTAGCATTCAATTAGATTAATTAAATATAATTTATTTGAATAGACCTTAAACCTTTAACTATTTAATTGAATTTCAAATCAATCATTCAATTGAATTAGAACAAGACACATTAAAAATAACTCTTAAATTGGGTTTAATGCAAACTAAACATTTAACGGAATTCATCATAAATTAATCTCCACCAAAATCATGATTAATTAAATTATTGATGAATCTATAATTAACTTAATTAGATTCCTCGAGTTAATAATAAGACTCCAAGTTAAATTAACCCATCATTTAATTAAACTAAATCACTTTAAATGAATCATATTAAAATTAATTCTAAAATTAAGTTTAATTTAAATCAAACACTTAATTAAAATTATTATCATGTTTTAATCAACATGATAATGATTAATCAAATCATTAATTGATTTATAATTAATTTGATCACACCTCTTAATCAAATTAATTACATAATTAGGTCAATCATATCAGACTAAATAATCCTTACATTAATTAGATCAAATAAACATCTAAATTAAACCTATTATGTGGAAATTAATTTTAAATAAAATAAACAATGATAATTTTTATTCAAACTCTAACCATGATAAGTGAATCAAATTATTCATGAATATCTAATTAATCATTAATCACATTATACCCAAATTAATCATGTATTGAACACAATTCTTAAAATCACTTTAAAAACAATTAATCATGAATATCTAGTTACTTTAAACCTAAATATCTAATTACTTTAGGCAAATTAATCACAAGTATCCAATTACTTTAAACACAATTCTTAAAATCATTTTAAATAAATAAACAAAACAAACAAGTCAACGATTAACTAGCTTAAACTAATTTAAGCTTTGAATTTCAACCGTATAAATCACTTAAATTCAATAAGCAATATTTTAATTTAAATCTTAATTAATCATTAAACTTTAAACTAAATTGATCATAAATCAAGCACATCTTGATTAATCATTGAATTTTATCACTTGAAATTAGTTGAAAATTAATGAAATAAAATAAATGCTTAATTTGGTTAACTAAAATTATAAATAACTTAACAAAAACTAATCAACCTGGGATGAAGCTAATCTAATCTCGATTATCTGACTTCATCTTCTAAAAATATAAATAATTAAACCTTAATTAGATTAACCAATCATTTGATTAAGTTAAGTCAAACTAATTATGTAAACAAAATATACCAAAAATAATCTTCAACTAGATTATTAAGTAAATAACTCAATCACACCTTTAACTAAAATTAATTTGGTTTTATGAGGTTTAATTTTTCTTTAAATAAAATTGAATTGACCCAACACAAACTTAAATAAGGCACTTAAGTATGACAAATCAAATATACTTTAAACAAACTAAACGTAACTATCCATTTTATCATTCAAATCAAATTAATTGAATCAACCTAAATTATAAATCAAACGTAATAAGATCTAACTAAAATAATTTACTTAAAATAAAATAAATAAATTATAAATTCAAACTGATCTATTAATAAAGATTAGACTAAATGAATGAGTTTTAAAGCTGAATGAGTATACAACTATAACTCAATTTGAAATAAAACTTAATTGAATCACAAATTAGTTTAACCGATTTAAATAAATCACTAAATAAAATCTAAGTAAAATAAATCAAATAAATTATAAATAAAAATAGATAATTGTTTAACTCATATATTATATGAACATTTAAAAGCTTAGGATGACCTAGTTTATGTTTGATACCCTAATTGTTTCATCTCTATAAGTTTCTTGAGTTAGGATTAGTGTTCAAATAATATTGAAACAAAACTTTAGCCAAATGAAATTTAATTAAATAACAAATTACAATACCCTCTTTAAGTCAATATTAAGTTAAATAATTAATCAATTAAACTAAATAAACTTGATCAGGCTATAAGAGTATGAAGATCAAATAATATCATTATGAACCACTTAACTTCATGAATCTAATAAATCTAAAATAAAGCTTAATAAAATGTCAAATATAAAATGTATGTTGATTAAATTAATTATACCATAATAATAGATTGGTTATATCAACTAAAATAATAGTAATAATAATAATAATAATAATATAATTCAATCGAGTTTTAAATTAAAATTACAAATTCAATTTTTTTTAAACTAGTTAAACTAAAATAATATATTAAATTAAATAAAATTAAATGATCATCAAATTATAGTAATCAACATATAAATCAAATTATTAACCTTAACAAATAATCAAACTCTTAAATGGACTAAAAAAATTGTATTACATTAAGCTTCAATCAAATCATATATTAATTAATTCAAACTAAAATCAAATGAAAAGATGAAATCGTTAAATTTAAACAACATTACAATCATTTAGTACAAATCATATGAAATTAAATCTTTAAAGTGAAACTTAAAGATATGAATTAAATATGAAAAATTAAACATTACTCAAATTATTATAATTAAACAAAATTAATACTAAATAAATCTATAATCAATATCAATGATCAAAACCATAACAACCCTAATCTTTAACTAAATCAAATAATAAAAAAACTAAACTCAATTAAATCACTCCAATAAATTTAAAAGGGTTAATTAAGATACATAGGTTCCTAGTTTGACCCTTAGAGTAAATTTTCATCTTAGTGTAAAAATTTCATTATATTAGGATTGCGATGTTGAATAAATTTGTTCCGTTCACAATAGAATTTATTCTATTCATCATTCTTTAAAATCTAAATTTAACTTCAACACAAATAAACCTAAAATTGGAATAAAACCCAAAATCAATTAAAATTATTCAAATCAAAATCATCCGATGGTAAAATTAAACAAACTCTGAATTCAAATTAAACTTAAAATGAAACAAAGCCTAGAACAGACTTGTCACATAAGCCTTCTTTTCACATACTAGAATACTAGGTCACCGACCCTAGAATTAGATTAGGTCGATGTATTGATTGTGAGGTAATGCTTTTTCTTGTTTTATGGTGTACTATTTTAGCTTGATGGCTAGGATTGTTTGTTCACTAGTTTGGATGTTAGGGCATTTTTTTAGACTAATATTATTTTATGCAAGGGACTGTGCTTAAAATGGACCACTATACTAAATATAAATAAAATATTATTTGCTTGTAAGTGATACTTAAGTCCTTAAGCATAGCATAATAGGACAGGTGAGATTGACAATCATTGATGCTAAGCCCGTATATTTAAAATATAAACTGCTTATGTGTTCTATATTTTTTCTGACATCTATTTTGCAGAGTTTAGGATTTTATTTTAAAATTTTTAAATGCAATTTGAGCCTATGAGGTTTAGGGTTAGTAAAAGCTAACTGTACTCATATGATGGTTTCAGTGGAGCCTAAGGAGGTCCTTGAAGAAGACGACGATCTTGAAGTTGATAAAGACCCCATAGATCAAACTTTTAGTTTTAAGCAAGGCTGTATAATGGCAAAGCTCGGTTGCCCACTTTCTTTTCTTTTTCTGGGGTGCATAGAAATACCCACAAGCACCGGCTTATTTTATTTATTTAAATTTGGTTTGATTTATTTTGGGGTGCGCAATAGAACTGCATATTTTTCATAGGTTTATTTTTTGTGATTGTTGTGTATTGCGATATAGTCTGGATATGTTAGTCTATTAGGAAAATAAAATTGTCTATCCCAATTAATAATTTTAATTGAATTTTAATCAACTCATAACCTCACTTTAAAGCATGTAATCTTAATCAAGAAATAAAAGATTTAGTAACCCCTTAGCTGAATGGTTGTAAGTTTCAACAACATTACATATTATTTCACTCTTGTAAATAGGGGGTCTTCATTCTTGCACAATAAAGGGCAGACTTGACCTGTGAGAGTAGTCTCTTATAGTGGAGAAAATATCTTCTCTCCAATTTGGCCTATAACTAATTTTCATCATGCATTTAGGCATAAATTCTCTTAATTTTTAGTCAAAAAAATTGATAAGTCAAAATGAAATAAAAAATTATAAATTTAATTACATTAATCTAAGTCATGAAATGCATACCACACATGATCTAGTTTCTTAAGGAGTAAGTTTAAGCTCTTATTAGCTACATGATTTCAAATCGCTTAAGTGATGTTAGTTAGCAACCCCTTCTAGGTGGGAAGTAAGTCAAACATAGTCAGTATAGGCAAATGAGAAAAAGGACTAATAATTGTCAAATTCATAAAATTAGGCTAGGTCGGGTTTTTGACTTATGTCAGAAGCATTTTTGGACTTAGGTCCTAAAGCATCCTATTGGAATAAGTCTTTAACTCCTAGACATTTCTATAGTCTTGTGTAGTCAGAATCTAAGCCCTAGATCTTTAATAAAATGCCAACTCAAAACTTCAATAATCTCAATCTCAAAAATATAATGCCAATAATATGATAGTTAAAAAGCTTATTAGGCTTCTTAGTATCCAAAAGTATTTCCTACTCAATCTTATTTGGCTTTCAAAAAGAACTCTCCCCACATGAAGCATTCCCGCTTGAATTTCAAAATTAACCATCCTTTTAATACACACTTTGAAATTCATAGAGATGAAAGTCAATTCTTTAATCGAGAGTATTCTTAAGAGAAATTCTTTTTCTTCTAAGATGTAATTAACCATAGGGGCTTGCCTTATAGGAAACTGTGAACCCTGTAATAAAATAAGTCTTATTCTACTTCTCCATGTAGTTCAGGGGAAAAATCTCTGGTATATTGAAGACCATCAGCCTTAGGAGTTCTTATTAAGTAATTGAATATATTACAGGAAAATATGTTTATCTTTCTAGATAATATATTTATCTTTTAATTATGTATTTGATTACCTAAATAAGTACCCCCAAGATTTGCATAGTGTTCAAAATAAAACTTCTACAAAGCTTAGCTCAATAAATAGCTCATGAAATAAGCAAGATGAGCTAACAAGTCAAATTTTAACCAACCTCAACTTTTCTCATCAACTTGTGAGCCAACTTAATTAAGAAAAGTTAATAGAATATATTAAGTTTTAAATATTTAATAGTAGTGTTATTAAAAATATTATATATATATATATATATATAATATTTAAAAAATATATATTTATCTCTTTAATATAAAATAGTTTTTTATTATTTCTAATCTAATTTCGTATTACTCTAATTATCTTATTGCAATAATATTTTCAGACATAATTATTTTCTTTCATATATAATAAATGAGCTGGTTTATGTGATAGCTTGAAATCATTAAATTTAACTCTAGCTTGATCTCAAACTCGATTAATAAATCATGTTCTGTCTCAAGCCAAGGGTGGCTTGAGCTTGACTTAACTCAGTTATAGCTTATAGGTATATCACCCCTTAAACTAAACCTTAAGATTTTTGCAAGATACCTGATAACATCCTTAGAGGTAAACCTCCATGTCTAATTTAGGTTAAGAGACTTGACAAACTCACTACCATGCGCCCAATTTAGCCATGTCAATAGCTCACTCTCTTCGTGCTACTCAAGCACCATATTTGGTTATTTTTAACAAAGGAGTCTTACCCTTTAGGTTAGTTTTTGTCAAACTTCTATTTAGATTGTATGTTAATGGGTTAAAAGGGACATAAAACTCATGTGTGTAAGAAATGTAGTGATATATTTTGTCTTTTAATGTTTATCTTTGATGTCCATTATATTTTTAAGGAATTGTGTTAAGTTGGGTTTGTTAACAAACTCAAAATCAATATAGTGTAATCCTCTTAATTGTTTTGAGTTGTGAAATTATCAATGGATTTTTGTTTTTTTAACTCATTATAATCATAATTAGTTAAAGGCATTTGGAAAGGATATTGGTCAAAATGGAGAAATATTCAAAAATAAATAAATGTTCTCACAATATCCTTGCATTTCCTTTGGATCCATCCTAAGCCAATTGACCAACTTATTATTGATTCACTTTATTTAGCCTTCCTAATTACATAAAGTTAAGCTAATAGGAACACAATGTTCTTTGTACTATTGCATCCTACCCAGCACACATACAAACAAAACTATACATATATGCGCCCCTTTGGTTCTACTTTTCTCATAGATCTCCTCCTAAGGTTTATGTTATTGTATTGATCACTTATGTCATAGGTACTATCTTGATAAAAATATAAAACCTGATTTTTTAATATATTAAGCATATCTAATATAAAAATTATGTATGGGTAGTTAGGTACTTGAAGAGTATGTTAGACGACTGAGAGGATGACTATATTATAATATTTATTGTATTTGTACACGTTAGGTTCTCTAGAAAATATTTTAAAAGATAAAATTAATAAAAATTAAAAATTTCCCCTTCTTTTAGAAACTATTTTAATTAATTCTTATCCATTATAATTTGGGTATATGTGAGACTGGTATTTGTGCATGTACTTATGGTTACAAACTTTAGACTTAATTGATAAATGCCTATTGACTCATATTGATATTACATAGCATTCACTTATATGTATTCAAGCCTTCTTGTATATGGGGCAAGAACATAAGACACATTTAGCCTCTCTGTTGATCAGCTAATGCTGAACTATATAAAGACTTGATGGCATAATTTTAAAATTTATTTAGATGGAGTGTGGAGTCATCTATTGTTTATAGACCTTTTCATTAGTTTTTTTTTATATCCAATCTTTTATGATTAGGCATGTAGTAGGGTGCTAGTACTTGGTCCCTTCTACCTAAACCATCTTCTCCTAGGTATTTGTGAGAATATAAGTTTAATTTTTGTCAACTATTTCTTACACATTCTTAAGGATTAATTTTGAGTTTTTTTGTGTCATTTTGGAATTTATATTATATGGATTATAAAATCTACATCTTTCATATTGCAATTAGTGACATAGTTTTATCTCTTTTGTCATTGTACTCATTTATGATTGCCTTGCATTTTTGTCAATCCCTTCATTCTATGATATGAGGGATCAGTAATCAATAAAGGAATGACTTTATACCCATGAGCCAAATAAACCATCAAATGAAAAAGATGGAGTATCCTTCTACATATATTATATATAACACAAATTTTTATAGAAGATTGATAAGAAATCATTTTAACTTATGATTTAATAGATCAATACATAATAATAAAATATGCTTTAAATTATGATATAGATAAAATAAAAAAAAATAAATAAAGGGAATAGTCATCTATTTATATTTTCAATAGCTCGATTTAAAAAAATATATTAAGAAGAAATAACACCAACCTATGTTTTAATAAATTAATACTTGTAAGGGAATACCCTTCAACCTATGATTTCACTGAAAAAAATAAAAAAGATGGAGTATATTTCTATCTATATTTTATCTAGCTCAAACTTTAAAGAAATTAGAAGAATAATTCCCATAACATTTGATACATTTGATCAAGATTTGATAATGGAATACTCTTCAACATATGATTTAAGTAAATTAAGAATAAAATAGGATGAGCATTATTTTATCTATGTTTCAAGTAACCTAAATTTTCAAAAAATATCAAGAAGAAATTCCTCCAACTTATGATCTACAAGAGTAAGACTTGATAATGGAATGTATTTTAACCCATGATCTAGGCAACTCAAGAAATGAAAAAGAGGAAGTACTTATCTACCTATGTTCTAGATAGTATAAATTTTGAGAGAAGATCAAGAAGAAGGCCCATTAACATATGATTCCAGAGATTAAGAATTGATAATAAAAAAACTTTTGAACATATGTTCCAAATAAACCATAAAAAGAAAAGGAAAGAATATACTCTTACTTATATTTAAGTTAACCAAAATTTCTAAATCAAGAAGAATTTCATTTAATCCAAGATCTTGCAGATTTAGACTTGATAATATACAACATTTAACTTATAATCTAAGTGAACCATAAAAAATTAAAAGAGTGAGTATCCCTAAATTTCAAGACTCAATAATAGAGTACCTTTCAACTTAGAGTGCAACCATGAAATGGAAAAGTGCAAGCTTCTTCTACTTATATTATGAACCCATATTTCTAAAAAATATTGAGAAGAAATCTCATTAACCTATGATATAGGAAATCAAAACTACATAACAAAATACATTGAAACTTATGGTACAAATAAACCAATAAAAGAAATAAAAAATAATAATCTTGAGTAAAGGGAATGACACCTTGAGATTTTAATGTATGCTTAACCATATTCAAAATGAAAAGTAAAAGAAAGAAATGTTCAATGTTTTCCCAAACACATTCAAAATGGTAAATAAAAAATGAAGATACATTAAAAATCAAATAAGATTAAAAATTTATGAAAATATGGCAAGACCGAAGATTCTAATATATGCTTGACCACATTAAAAAAAAAGCAAAGTAAAGAATATTTAATAGTTCTTTGACCATATTTGAAATAAATAACAAAAAGAATGATACTTTAAGAGGCATAATAATTTGCATATCTTTGTAGTGGTAGGACCTAGGACAATCACCTAAAGATCTAAAAGAGTTAAGTATGTAAAGACCTAGGACAATCACTTATGGACCTAAACTATTAGTTATGTTAGGACATATGTCAGTCTCCCAAAAATCTAAGAGAAACTACTTAAATGATCTAGGGATAACCTAGAAGAAAGTAAGATAGATCTAAGTTGACTACTTACGATCAATGATATGGTATATAATTTAGGTTAATAACTTAGGGGCATGCCATGAGATTTTATTTAATTTTTTAATTTAATAAGACAAGACAATCTACCTATGAATTTTAAGGTTGGGTTAGAATAGGCATACTAATCCTCCTATGGTTAGTTAAGAAAGACTAAAGCCAACAACCACCTAAGATTTACTTAGGGGTTGAATCAAGTATGTCTAACATAAGTCAATTAGGGAGATAAAGAAGATTCTAGGTTCATGTTGACCTCATTTTTAGGATGAGCTCTCAACCCCTCCATCTTAGACATAGGACTCCTCTTAGACATTAAGAGATCCGTAGTCTTATGACACATCTAGTGATTAGGTGAGAACTCAACCTAACCATAGAGACTTAGAAGAGTTAGCCATAGGAATAGGTCATGCCTTAGGGTGTCAGGAAAATTTACTTGCCCTATAGCTTGAACCACATTCCTTACTTCCTTCCTTCAAGTCAAATTCCAAATCAAATCAACATCAAACCTAAATCAATTCCAGCTTAATTGATTTTCTCCAAACTCAAATCAATGCCACATGATTGAAACCCATGATTGAAATCTAAGATTGAGGTTTATGATTGAAATTCCAAGTTCAAAATCTTTCTTAAGTTCTTTAGTCCCCTCTTAAGGACTTAGCCTAAATCATCTTCAAATCAAGTCAAACTTATGAAATTCTCCCATAACGCATTTATATTTTCATTTATATTCTCATATATAAATGAAATATAAATTTAAATCAATCAAACTAAATCCAAAATTGAAATTCCAAGTCAAATATTTCTTAAGTCCTTAATTCCCTCTTAAGGACTTAGCCTAAATCATCTTCAAATCAGTTCAAACTCATAAAATTTTCTCACAACTCATTTATATTTTCATTTATATTCACATATATAAATGAAATATAAATTCAAATCAATCAAACTAAATCCAAAATTCAAATTCCAAATTCCAAATCTTGCCTAAGTCCTTTGATTTCCCTTCATGGACTTAGCCTAAATCAAATCTAAATCAATTCAAATTCATGAATTTTTCTCATAACTCATTTATATTCTCATTTATATTCACATATATAAATGAAATATAAATTCAAATCAATCAAACTAAATCTAAATTTCAAATCCAAAGTCATAAATCTTTCTTAAGTCACTTTGATTTTCTCTTAAGGACTTAACCTAGATCATGTTCAAATTACTTCAAACTCATGAAATTTTCTCACAACCCATTTATATTCTCATTTATATTCACATATATAAATTAAATATAAATTCAAACATCCAAAACCAACTCTAAAAATTAAACTCAAATTCAATCAAAATTGAACCTAAGCCTTTCAAGTCAAATTCTTGAACTTAGCCAAATCAACTTCAAATCAAGCCAAACTCTTGATTTTTCTTCATGATTCAATCAATCATTAAATCATGAATCCAAATATAAATACAAACTTCAATCACTTAACCAAAACTTAATTCAAAAAATCAAACCCAAGTCAAACTCATGTTCACCCTTTGAACTTGAAATTATCAAATGAATCAAAACTCATTTGACTTCAAACTACTTGCAAATGGATTTATATTTCAATCATAAGTCCATATGTGAGTTCAATCAAAATCAAATCAAACTTTGAGCAAGCCATTTGACCCGCTTAGGCTCACTTGACCCAAAGTGACCTAAAATACTCTTATGAGCCAAATTCTAATCCTAACCAAATTGGATCGAACTAAGCCCACCTATGTCTCTCATCATGATTAACAATCATCATGAGATGATCAATCACTCAAATTGGGTCAAACCAAGTCAAACCTAAGGGTTGACCATGTCAACACTTAGCCAAAATGAAACCCAACATAGCCAAAATCCACTTTAAGCCAAATTGATGGAAACCAATGATCTAGGTTCATTCATGATCAATGTTTGAACTTGACCAAGTCAACATTTGAGCCTAAGCTAGCCTAATTGGCCACTTGACCCAAGTTGACCCAAAATGTGTCAAAACTTGATCTAACCCAAATTGATTGAAACCAATGGATCATGTTCATCCCAAAATGATTGTTGAACTTGACCAAAGCCTCAATTGGCCAACTAGACCTAACCCAGCCCAATTGACCTTGAACCTAACTTGACCTAAATGTCATATTGGGCCAAATTCAAACTTAACCAAATTTGATTTGAAACAAAGATACCAATCCACTTCATATGACCAGCTAAGCCTAAATCAACCCATGACCTAACCCAAATAGGTCAAATGGGTCAAATGGTCAACTTGACCTATTTGACCTAAATGAAATTAAATGAACCAAATTCAAACCTAAACCAAATTGAATCAAACCAAAGCCACAAAAATATTTCAAATGGTCATACGAACTTGACGCAACCCTTGGTTTGGCCTAATTTGATCATTTGATCAACTTGACCCAAGTTGACCCATTTTGACCTAAATGGGTCAACATGAGCCAAATCACATCAAACCAACTCCAAATACATTGAAACTTGGCCAAACCTATTTTATCATTATATTAAACATACCCAAACTGAAATCAAGGTAAAATGACCATTTTACCCCTAGGTCATAGGTTAAATTTTGGCCAAATTCACTTAGAATTTGGTCAAATCCTCTCCATAACCACTTGTCACCCTCTTAGTCGATCAAGTGAATACTAGGGAGTGTGGTGTACCAAACCCAATAGGTTTGGGTCAGTCCAACCTATCCTAATAGCCAAACTGACCACATGCCTTGAAATGGAGCACATGGAATCCTCCTTACACTCAATTCAAGCACATGGGAAGTTCACCATTCCACTCCCTAGCCAAAACTGAATTGAAGGACATCCTAAATGGCCTAACAAATCCACTCCTTATGGTCAATTGGATCAAAATGGAAAGGCATTGCTCGACCATCCGATTGCCAAAGGGGGAGATATACTCCCCCTAATTTGAATTGAATCCATGATTCCTCAATTCGATTAAACTAAGGAAAGTCAGAGAAGCCATTCCTTAGCCTCCCCAAGCTTCTTTAAGAAAATCAAATTCCCATTTATTGATTTTCAGAGATTGAAAACAGGGGAGCTCCACCTAAAACCCAACTTGCTCTACACTTAAAACAAGTGCAATTTCTTTTGCAAGCTCCATTAGTGAGCTCAATCGAACTCACCCAAGCTCTTTCCTAAGTTCCTAAGGCAAGGGAGGAGTCATCTTGATCAAGATAGAGCTCAAGGAAAAGGAGAGTTGGTCTCTAGAAGCAACCACCCAATCTCAAGAGCTCAAAATCTCAACAAAGCTTCATCTCAACTAAACGAAGCTTCTCCAAGGGAATCAAGCGCCGATGATCACCTTCGGTGAGGTAAACCATTTTTTCAAGCTTAATCTAGCCATAGTGGGGAGCTTCATGAAAGAAAGTTTAATCCCATGGATTTTAGCGGTTAGATATGATCTACAATGCATGATGGTGTGGGCTAAATTTTAGCCCAATCCGAGCTCAATCGAGCTCGGATCATGGCCTTGAACATGGATGGATCTCCTTTCCCACAAAGAATTATAGGGATGAATCTCTGGTCGTCCATCCATGCATTTTGGATGGATGACCGAGATTAAAACACGTAGCATCCCATGATTTACCCCTCTGATCTACGATTTTAATCTCAACCGTCAGATTCTTGATCAAACGGCTGAGGAGAAAGCGCGTAGCGCTGTTGCTGACGCATCACTATGATGTGATGAGTTAAAGAGCCAATCTCATCGCATCACGTGGAAAGCACATGCCGCGTCAGCGGCCCACGTGGCGCCAATAGGATTAAATACTTAATTAGGGTATTTAAATATTCTAATTAATTATGGAAACTTCTAAAATTCATATATAAGCCTAGAAAAATCAAAAAAATATGAAATAATTGCATTGGATAGATAATTGAATATAAAATATTTTAAAATTAATTTCAATGGATTTTGAATAGTATTTTTCTTTGAATTTGGGTTTTATTGGGAATGTTATTTTGCTAATTACCCTTTAATTAATCCATTGATTAATCCCAAACTTTTGTGCTTAATTAGTGAGATGACTCCTGACTCCCCTAATTTTCTTGGGATTTATTGGTGGCTTAATTAGGGGAATTGCTAGTTCATTCCTTAATCACTCCCTTAATATAATTAAGCTTAATTAAGGGCATAATTAGTAGTTTAACCCTCTGATTGAGTCAATTAAGTTTTGATTGAGTGAGTATGAGGTTTAGGTAATAATTTTGGGATACTTTTCTTGAGATATTCTCTAAACCCTCTTTTCTTCCGTAATCCATCCTTAATTAAGGGTTAATTCACTAATTACTCCCTTAATTAATTTCATAAAATTCTAAAATTTTCTAGAACTCAATTAATCTATCTGGGGTAGATGCTTAGGTGTTCAAGAGCCTAAGTACGTCAAGGAAATCAAAACTCAACTCACTTGTGTGAGGGGGGTTATGAAATTACTTAAGTTAAAACCCCCTTAGTTTAAGTAATCATTAATCATGAGCCAAATGCATTAGACCTTTTTCTTACTAGGTGTATTATTGATTTAATTCCTTGTGTGATTTTATGTCATCTCAGTGGCTCATAATTATTTGATTAACTATGCTAAGGTGGTATAGGTAAGGGGTAATTAACATGATTAATCCATACCTTAACCTAAATAACATGTAAAAATCATCTAATAACTTAACAATTAAACTAAAATAACAAACATATATGGGAATGGGTTAGAAATAGTAAACTCACCTCACATTTATCAAATTATATCAAACTCAAAAACAAAATCAAACCTTCTTTTAAAAAAAATAATTTGATTTACTTTAAGCTTTCTTATTTCATAAGATTGTCTTTAAGAGTTAATTAGGGTGTATGTGTTTACATGCTTTAATCACTTTAGTTCTTTCCTAACATGCTAAATATGTATGTCATATGAATTTCATGCATTCATTCTTTCTAGAAATCAAAATGAAAGTGAAATATTTTCCTTATGTCAAATTGCATGTTTTGGCTAAATTAAAATATGAATGGCTATTATCACTATTAAATTCCAAATTATTTTCAAAATATATGAATTAATTACCAAAACTAAAAGTGTGTTACTTATATTTTATTTATAAGTTTTCATGTGAATGTAAAGATGTGTTTTATGTTTGCTTCCTTTCATATTCCTCTTAACATGGATTTGAATAAGATTTGCAAAGTGTATAGTTCTTTTAAAAGAACATAACACTTGCTCAAATATACTTGTATCCCCTTCCATGTTATAACCTAAGAAGGATCTTCTTATTCACACATATAAATTGCATAAACAAATCAAACAATCAAGTATAACTTTTTGCATCCTTTCTTTTCCATTCATTTCTTTTATACATATGCTTGTATTTAAGGGAAGTGGTATATTTGTCTAGACAACCCCGAGGTTATGAGGCTTTAAGTATCCCTAAGTCGATCTTGTACCTTACACCCCTGGTTAACAATGGTGTCGTACTCACTTATACCTTTCATACATACATTTATTCATGTGAAAAAATGGGTAAGAAAATCTCTTTTCTACTTAATGAAAATCATGCATCATAAAACATTCAAATTTTCTTAAGTAACTTAGCATTCATCATAAAATGTGCTAAACAATTCTCATTTGTATGTATAGATATGCTTAGGACACATCCATATGCATGTTATACATGTTGGGAAAGAAATGAAGTAATGTGCATTTTGTGATATTAATTCACTTTATTTAATCTTAAAATGACTTTTTTCTTGAATTTGATTATTGAGGGAACATATAAACTTAGGATTAACTAAAACACATAATAAAATATTCACTAATAAAACTAAACATGAATTCACTTTAGAAATTACTTAAGGTAGGGAAGGAAAGAGAAGTCCTCTTCTCTTTTCCCTCTCTTTACAATACTTAGTAAATAATTGTAAGATTCACTCAAACCTAAACAAAGAATCAAATAAAATCAACCCAAATCAACTAAACACTTAAATGAAATAACCCATCTAAGTTGAACATCTTCACACTTAGAAAATCCAAACCTTAAAATCATATTTAAGCATACCACACAAACCTTATAAAGCACACATAATAGGCTAAGTCACCATTTCTAGCTTTATATTAAGGCAGTGCATGGCTTGATGTTTTGCTTTTATTTTGTGATGTTTTATTTTAGTCTGGATGTTAGGGTGAATATGCATAGAATGAATGGTAGGACAACTTAGTATAATCATTATTTTCTATGGGGGATTGTGCTTAAGGGGTGCTATAATAAATAAAAATATAAATACTTTTGTTGTGCAGGTGCATATACCCCTAAGCATAATCCAATAGGCCAGGTGAACTTAGTTACCCATGTGTGGGGTGCTAAGTCCAATATACATGCTTGGGATTTGTATGGTTTGTTTAACTAATCTCTTTTTTACAGGTGTTAGTTAGATTTACTTTCACTTTTCATGTATTTGTACAATTAGAATTTGGAATGATTGTTATGGGGGATTAGGATGAGCATTGGTCATAAGATTATATCTTATGTATCATGTGAGGCCTTTGGAGGAACCACCTTCCAACCATCCAAAAGAAGGAACCAAAAGAAGGAAGAAGAAAGAAGAAAGATGAAATGAAGACCCCCATAACATGAATTTCCTTACTTGATTGTAAATTAATTTATTTGTAATCCAGGTTGTATAAGGGTAGAGCTCGGCTACCCAATTTGTTTTTGAGTTTGTACAGTGGTGCCCAACCACAAATGGCCTCTTATTCTTTTGCATTAGCTTTATAAAATGATTGATGATTTGTTTAGCTTGTGCATTAAGATGACATCATTTTCCTTGTTTCTTCCTTTCTTGATGTATGGCCTGAATGTGGATTAGGCTCTTAGGAAAAAATAATTCTTCTACCAAATTTAACAATTCAAAAATTTAAATAAAGAACTCATAACCTCACCTAAAGCTTAGGCTAAAAATCAAGATAAAAGAATTAGCAACCCCTTAGTTGGATGAGTATTTCTTTTATAACATCATGCACAAAAAGCATCTTATTTCACTCTTTATTGGAGGGCTTTCACCTTTGCTAAAAAAACTTGGCTTGATCTTTGAGAGTCATGGTGGAAACACACCTCCTCCCTTCTCACTGATTTTGGCCAATAATCTTACTTCTCATGCATTAGTCATATGAATCCTATATGCCTCTGTCAAATGATTATCCAAAAATAAAAATAATATGTAATATGATTTGTATTAGATTTAGGTCATTTGAAGCATGCCCTTACATGATCTAGTCTCTTTGGGACTAAGTTTAAGGACTTAATTTCTTTCTAACTAAATAATAGCCTAACTATCTTGCATAAAGCATACGACTTGCCTACATGAATTTAAAATCATAGGAGGAGTTAGTTGGCGACCACCCCTAGGCAGTTGTAAGTCCAAGTAGTCGAGTAGTTTGTCCTCTTTTGTGTAGGCAAACTAAATACCCATTTTTTGCCTTAGATTTAGGTCATGCTTTTGGCCCTTGCCAAAGCTCCCTAGATATTGGGTTCTGAGGTTTCTTCTCCCTTCTATAGGCTATAAGCATAAATCCTCACCTCTTAGGCATTTCCATAACCTTGTATTATGAAATTATAAGCCCTAAACTTCTAATAAAAAGATAACTCAAATGAATAATTCAATTTTAAAAATGTAAAGCCCAATTATAGGATAGTTTGAGTTGCTCACTAGGTTTCCTAGCATCGTGAGCACCTCCTACTTCTTCCTTTGGCTTCGATAATAATTCCCTCTCTTTGATCAATCTCATTTGATATTCCAAAATAAACTAATTGATTTATTGTCCTACCTATTGAAATATTTGGAGATAGCGATCATTTACCTTAATCGAGAGTATTCTTAAGCGAACTCATTCCTTAGGATGCAATTAACTATGGGGGCTTGCTCCTATAGGGAACTTAATGAACCTGGTTTAAAATAAACCCTACTTTATTTTTTCATGTAAAGTAGGGAACGAATCTTTGGTACACATGTAGACCCATTGTCCTTAGGAGTCATTGTTGAGGTGATTAGGTCCATTATAGGGTGATGACTTCTATCTTTCGAGATAGTACACCTCTCCTCAATGTCGTACCCGATCACCCTCAATGAAAAAATTTAAGGATCTACATGGTGTCAAAAATGCATAAAAAGAAGAGATGTATATTTATATCTTTATTTTATCCCACATAGAGTGAAGATGGAAGTAAATATTTATTATTTAGAAATCAATCATATATAAAATTTCACCACAGATTTTTCTGGTGACTCCGCTTGGGATCGTTCCTCTCTCCATCTTTGATAAATGATCGTTGTCTCCAAGTATCGATAGTGGGTTTGTACTTTTGTATGAATCCAAAACTATCTTTCTTTTTCCGTTGGCACTTAGCTTATTTCATTCTTAAGTTATGTTAGCTAACATCTTTAGGCTTTAGGAGCTCACCCCGTGTTAGTCTTAAAACCCCTGTTGGGTTCCCCAATGGGTGAAAATGAAAGTTTAATAAAAAAGAATTAATTAAAGACTTCCTCCTTATCATTTTCATGTTAAGGAAACATTTATTTTAAAATAATAAAGACAAAATAAATCCTTCATAAAAATCTTGCCTTTCAGAAAGCACTCTTTCAAAATGCACATAATAAAATATTTTTGCACAAAAGTTTTCCTAAACCACCTTCATCTAACAATCTTTATGATTGTTATATGTAAGATCATCTTTACAAAAATAAGATTCCAACAATTACATTTTATAAAAATATAAATGAGTTTCTTCAATCAATTCATTTTTGGTGAAGACCTCATTTTAAAAAATAAAATTCCAACAATCATATTTTCAAAAGCATAAAATTTGAAGATGGGTCTTTCCATTCAATATATCCAAATTTGTTGAATGGATATTACCTCTTCTAGCAAAATCATAACTTTAAACTTCCACTTAACACATTCCACATGTGTTAGGTTTGGATTTTCATATTTTAAAAAAGCACATATAAAACTTTTCCATACAATATACCCACACTTATTAGGTGGAGATCTCATTTTAAAATAAAATGAAAAATAAATTTTTAGAAAAACACATATGAACCTTTCCATTCAATATACCCATACTTATTGAATGGAAGTTTCATTTTCAAATAAAACTAAAATTTTCAAAAGCACATATGAATATCTCCATTCAATATACCCAAATTTATTGAATAAAAATTTCATTTCCAAATAAAATCAAATATCTTTGAAATGCCACTTAACATATTCCACATATGATTAGGTTGGGATTTCCTCTTTCAAAAAGTAATAATTACACACAAAATATACATCTTTGGAAGATGAAACGTATTTGATTTCTATCTTACATATCCAAATTTGTTAAATGGAAATCTCCCTTTTTAAAAATCAACAAAAACAAAATTTTTTAAAATACATTTGAAACTTCATTCTAGCATATCCCATTTGCTAAAAATGAAGTCTCCCTTTTTCCAAAATTAAAATTTGAAACACACTTTTGGAAATTTTATTTAGCATACTCAAATTTTCTAAGTGATATATCCATTCCACAAAAATTTTCAAAACATATTTGGAACTTCAATTTAGCATACCCCATTTACTAAAATGAAGTCTCCCCTTTTGAAAATCCAAAACAAAAATTTGAAACACCCTTTTTAGAAATTCATTTAGCATACTCAAATTTGCTAAGTGAAATTTTCATTTAATAAAATTTTCAAGAAACACTTTTGGAACTTCATTCTCTAGCATACAATATTTGCTAAAGTGAAGTCTCCATTTTCAAAATAAAATCAAAACATAACAATTTTGAATACATATTTTGGAATTTCATTTAGCATACTCAAATTTGCTAAGTGAAATTTCCATTTCACAAAATTAAGTGGAACTTCATTTTTAACATACGATATTTGCTAAAGTGAAGTTTTCACTTTCAATCAAAAAGTAAATCAAAACCAAAAGTGAAACACATTAGGATTCCCTTAGCATACTTAAATTTCCTAAGGATCCTACTTTTAAAAAAAAATCAAAATAAAAAAAGAAACACATTATGATTTCCTTAGCATACCTAAATTTGCTAAGGATCCTATTTTTTTTTTTAAATCAAAATATCCAAAACAAATGAGACACTTTAGGATTTTTTTTTAGCATACTCAAATTTGCTAAGAATCCTATTTTCAAAAATTTTCCAAAAACAAAACACACTTGGGTTCTTCACTTAGCATACCCAAATTTGCTAAGTGAGAATTTCAATTTTCAAAATCAGCAATAATTCACAAGATAAAGCATCAAAAAAAAAAATAATTATTTTTCATACACTCACTTAGCATACCCAAATTTGCTAAGTGAGTGGATTCCAAAATATTAAATCAAAAATAAAACCAATTGACCCTTACTTTAACATACTCAAATTTGTTAAAGGAAAGGGTCCTCAAACCAAAATATAATTTCCAACATGAACCTATGGAAGCATCTTTCTAAAAATATTAGAACCCATTTTCAACATACCCAAATTTGTTGAAATTGGATTCATATTCAAAAATTCTAATTTCCAATCAAATCTCTAAATCTTCTCAAAATTCATTTGAACCCCACTTAACACTTCTAAGATGTTGGATGTGGGTCAAATTTTAAATTCAAATTCAGAAGTCAACATGATAGAAATATGATCCAAGTTTTTTTTTCCAACATTACAGATTCTCAACATCAGTCTCAATTGCAACTATAGTTCAGTTTTTAGTTTTCAGTTAACTATAATGGCAGCTTCGCAGAAGTATGTGTTTACTTTTCCCTATGACATGGACTTGGTCTTGGATCAAGCTAATCTCCCCCGAGCTGATTACACCCATCTCATCCATTTCGGTAGTGGTTTTGAGGGGGGAAGGATTACTTGTAAGGGCACTCCCCTCACAACTGTTAGCAAGACCACAGTGGCCGGGCAGAAGCCGATCATTTAGAATGATTTGCCATTAGACTCTGATATCCTCTCATTTCAGAGGAAAGCAGTGACCATTTCTACAGCAGTGCCAGTGATAGTATCAGCATGAGCACCAGTCTCAGTGTGTCCTGTGGTTTCTCATGCTGCCCTAGTAAGGGCTAGCACCCACTCATTAGCACCCTCTAAGGGTATGACTTCTCTGATCCCAGAGATTGCCTCCCCAGCTTTTGAGGTTGTGCCTAGTTCTTACTCCACTCATCCTACTGAGACTTAGAGGAGGAACAAAAATTGCATGATTAAGTGATACCATACCCGCATCACCAGGGAGATAGAGGCAGGTACACGGTCAGTTGTCCACTTTTATTTCCCTGTTGGTTACAGCGAACCCATTTCATCCTCTCTCTGGGTCTGATAGAGAGGATGCTAGGAGAATTCATACTTCACCTCCACTCGCAATTCAATACTAGCCCAAAGTTAGCTAGAGTAGTAGGTCATATGCCGGCCTCCATTCAGTTCCACGCCAGGTTGGCGGGGCCTACGAACAATCTGAGTCCGGGGCTCAATTTGACTTGAGATCTGTCATCCCCCGCTGCATGGGGAAACATCTATGGTAGGAGAGGGCTAGGGAGGCCCGCACTTCAGTTCAGATCACTAGCTGAGAGAGGCAGAGGTTTAGTCGACAGTCAGCAGCCTCCACACTCATTGATTTTCCTGATCAATGAGCTACTCATGTCGATCACACAAATATTATTATGCTTACAGGATTGACCCATCATAGGAGGAGGATCCCTGTTCCGAGAGAGTCGGTGGTGTCTCCACCACACTGATCTACCCCCTGTCCACCATCACTCGTTCACGTTGCAGCATCTCTAGTTTCGTCAAAGGCCATAAAGGCCACATCTGGGGAGAAGAGGACCCCATTCTTGATCTGGCTATGGACAAAGGATCCCATTCTATCTACACTGCCTACTGTGGTGAGGCTGAGCTCTCTTGCTCGACCTTCTGCCCTAGTTGTGGTGTGGAAGGAATGGCAACCCCAAAGTATTGTGGTCATCCCTCACTAACACCACTAGTTTAGCAGAACATAGAGATGGTTGCAATAGTTGTAGAGGGAGGAGATGATAGCCTAATTGCACCCATGATAGTAGAGCATCCTAGGAGTGCCACTCATTATAGAGTTAGTGACAGTTAGGAGTGCATTTCTTCTAGTCAGTACAATCCTCATAGGATTGATTCTCCAGCAACAGGGGAGGTCTGGTGCCTCACCGTTCATGATGTGCATCCCATCACCGGTTAGTCAAAAATATTTATGCCAGTTCTAACAGATCGATCTTTAGATGACTGTTGACCTCATTTTTAGAATGCTCTGAACCCCTCCATCTTAGGCATAGGACTCCTCTTAGACTTTAAGAGTTCCTTAGTCTT
Organism: Cymbidium sinense; assembly: GCA_021442155.1. Lineage (NCBI taxonomy): Eukaryota > Viridiplantae > Streptophyta > Magnoliopsida > Asparagales > Orchidaceae > Cymbidium > Cymbidium sinense. The sequence continues at coordinate 249,981,661 of CM038215.1, forward strand.
AAGACACATCTAGTGATTAGGTGAACACTCAACCTAGCTCTAGAGACTTAAAGGAGTTAGCCATAGGAATAGGGCATGCCTTAGGAGTGTTAGGAAAATTTGCCTACCCTTAGCTTGAACCATTCCACACCTTTCTTCCTTCAAGTCAAACACCAAATCAATCTTATTTAATTTTCTTGAAACTCAAATCAACTACATGTGATTGAAGTTCATGATTGAAACTCATGATCAAAATCCATAAAAATTCCTAAGTCCTTAATTTCCCTCTTAAGGACATAGCTTAAATCATAACTAAACCAATTCAAACTCATGGGATTTTCTCAAAATTTATTTATATTCTCATTTATATTCACATATATAAATGAAATATAAATATAAATCAATCAAATCAAATCCAAAAATTAAATTTCAAATTTAAAATTTTTCTTAAGTCCTTAAATCCCTCTTAATGGACTTAGCCTAAATCATGATCAAATCAAGTCAAATTCATGGGATTTTCTCATAATTCATTTATATTCTCATTTATGTTTTCATATATAAATGAAATGTAAATATAAATCAATCAAACCAAATTCAAAAATTCAAATCCCTACTCTGAAATTTCCTAAGTCCTTTAAATTCCCTTTAATGGACTTAGCCTAAATCATGATCAAATCACTTCAAACCCTTGAAATTTTCTCATGATCAATTTATATTCTCATTTATATCCACATATGTAAATGAAATATAAATTCAAACAAACAAAACCAATTTCAAAAATTAAACTCAAATCCACTTAAAATCCAATCTAAGCCTTTCAAGTCAATATCTTGAACTTAGCCAAATCAACTTCAAATCAAGCCAAACTCTTGATTTTCCTTCATGATTCAATCAACCCTACAATCATGAATCCAAATATAAATACAAACTTCAATCATCAAATCAAAATCTAATTCAAAAAATCAAGCCCCAAATCCATTCATATTCTTCCTTTGAATATGAAATTATCAAATGAATCAAAACCCATTTGACTTCAAACCACTTGCAAATGGATTTATATTTCAATCATAAGTCCATATACAAGTTCAATCAAACTCAAATCAAGCTTTCACCAAGCCATTTGACCCACTTAGGCTCACTTGACCCAAAGTGACCTAAAGTACCCTTATAAGCCAAATTCTAATCCTAACCAAATTGGATTGAACCAAACTCACCCATGCCTCTCATCATGATCAACAACCATCATGGGATGATAAATCAATCAAATTGGGTCAAACTAAGTCAAACCTAAGGGTTGACCAAGTCAACACTTAGCCCAAAATGAAACCTAACATAGCCAAAATTTACTATAGGCCAAATTGATTGAAACCATTGATCTAAGTTCATTCATAACCTATGTTTAAACTTGACCAAGTCAACATTTGAGCCTAACTTAGCCCAATTGGCCGCTTGACCCAAGTTGACCTAACTTGACCTAAAAAGTCAAAATGTGTCAAAACTTGATCTAAGCTAAATTTATTCAAACCAATGGGCCAAGTTCATTTCAAAATACTTGTTAAACTTGACCAAAGCCTCAATTGGTCAACTAGACCTAACCTAGCCCAATTGACCTTAGAACTTGACCTAAAGGGGTCATGTTGAACCAAATTTGAACATAGCCAAAATTGATTGGAAACAAAGATACCAATCCACTTCATATGACTAACCAAACCTAAACCTACCCTTGACCTAGCTCAAATAGGTCAAATGAGTCAAATAGGTCAACTTGACCCATTTGACCTAAATGAAGTTATATGAGCTAAATTCAAACCTAACCCAAATTGAATCAAACCAAAACCACCAAAATATTTCAAAATGGTCATATGAACTTGGCCCAACCTTGGTTTGACCCAATTTGACCAATTGGTCAACTTGACCCAAGTTGACCCATTTTGATCTAAATGGGTCAACATGAGCCAAACCTTATCGAATGAATTCCAAATCTCATGAAACTTGGCCAAACCTAGTTTCTCCACATATCCAACATATCAAAATTGAAAAATTAGCAAAATGACCATTTTACCCAGACCATAGTACAATTTTTTTGCCTAATCCATGAGTAATTTGGTCATACCCTTTTCATATCAACTTGATGCCTTCCTAATTGCTAAAGTGGACCCAATGAAGAGTGGTGCACCAAACCCAATGGGTTTGGGTCAGCCCAATTGGACCCAAGGCCAAATCCGACCCCATGATTCAAATTGGATAATTCAAAATCCTCCCTCCACCCAATTTGATGCACATGGGAGGTTGGCAATCCACTCAAGACCTCAAACCGACCATGTGCAAAGAGCTAACAGATCAAACAACCCCTCCAATGTAGTCAATTGGATCAAAATGGTAAGGGAGGTGTCGGTCATCTGATTGCCATAGGAGGAGATATACTCCCCCTAATTCAATTTGAAATCATCATCCCCACATTCGGTTGAAGCCTAGTGAGTATTAGGAAAGATCTGAGAGCCATCCTAAGCTTTCTAAGAAGGATTTGAATTTGAGATTTCTCGATTTTCTTCATTGAAAAATAGGGGATCTCACTTCAATCTTGAACTTCCTCTACGCTCAAACCCATTCCAATTACTCTTGCATACTCCCTTAGAGGATCAAACCGACTGCACTCAAACTCTCATTTGAGTTCCCAAAGTAAGGAGAGTCTCAATTGGATCAAAGCTGCAAGCAAGGTGAAGTGGTGTTGGTCCATAGGAAGATCCAATCAACCCCAAGGCTTGAAACTTTCAATAGAGCTTCGTCTCCACTAGACGAAGCTACCTCATCGAACTCAAGCACTGGTGATCACCTCCAATGAGGTATGGAATTTTTCGACCACTTAGCTTACGGGGTGTTGGTCTTTTGTGAAAGCAATTTTCAAGTCATGAGAAATCCACCGTTGGATAAGCTTCTCTTTAGCTTTAGATGGTGTGGGAATAATCTTATTCCAATCCGAGCTTAATCAAGCTCAGATCTTCCCTAAGATCATGGATGACCTCTATTAATCTTAAGGGCAGAACTTGGGTGATCCTAGCCATCCATACGTGCATTTTGGATGGAAGACCATGATAACTCTCATGATTTAGAAATAAATATCCCTTTAGAAACTGCAGGATAATCAAAGCGCATCCCGCCACCAGCATGTCATCATGACATGAAATTTAAGTGGGTAGCTCACAGCGCAACACATGTAAAGCACGCTGATCGCTATCGCCTCATGTCGCACTGTGAGCTGAGGGATTAGTTAAGGGATTTAATTAATATTAATTAATATCTTAATCTTCAAAAATTCATATCTCCCTAAATAAAACTTAGAAAAATATGAAGTAAAATTCTATGGAAAGATAATTTAACCTAGAATATTTTAAAAATTATTTTAATATATTTTAAATTATCCTTTTCTCTGATTTTAGGTTTTATTGAAAATATCATTTTGCAAATTTTGTCTTAATTAATCTTTTGATTAATCCCAAACTTCTTGGGAGTGTTTTAGGGGATGACCTCTGCCTCCTCTAATTTTCTTGGGATTTATTGAAAGCTTAATTGAGAAAATTGCAAATGTGTTTTCTAATTACTCCCTTAACTTAATTAAGGATAATTAAGGTTTGGATTAGTGTTTTAATCCATTATTAAGATTGATTAAGGTTAGATCCAATGAATAGGAGGCTTAGAAAATAATTTTGGGGCATTTCCCCTAAGCTATTCCCTAAACCCCCTTTTCTTTCCTTAATACTCTCTTAATTAAGGGTTAATTCATTAATTATCCCCTTAATAAATTTCAAAAAATTCTATAAATTTCTAGAACTTAATTAATCTACTTTGGGTAGATGCTTAAGTGTTTAAGAGCCTAAGTACAATAAGAAAATCAAAACCCAATTCTTATGTGTGAAGGGGTGTTTTGAAATTACTTAAGTTAAACCCCTTAGCTTAATTAACCATTAATCATGAGCCAAATTTCATTAGGCCATTTTCTTCCTAGGTGCATTGCAAGTTTAAATTTCTTGTGAGGTTTTATGTCATCTCATTAGCTCATAATTACTTGGTTAACTATGCTAAGGTGGTGTAGGTAAGGGTTAATTAACTTGCTTAATTCATACCTTAACCTAATTAATATATAAAAATGAATCTAATCATCTAAAAATTAAACAAAAATATGAAACACATGTGGGAATGGGTTAGAAATAGCAAACTCAACTCACCTTTTCAAAATTAAATTAAACTTAAGATCAAACAAAAATCACATTGAATAAACTTTGATTTATTTTAAGCCTTCTTATTTCATAAGAATGTCTTTAGGATTTAATTAAAGTAAATGTGTTTACTTTTGATTCTTTCCCCAACATGTTAAATTTGTCTGTCATGTGGTTTCATGCATCAATATTTTTTTAAATCAAATTTAAAAATGAAATTATTTACTTTATGTTAAATTTATATGTGTTGGCTAAAGTAATAATATGAGTGGCTATTATCACTACTAAATTCAAATTATTTTTAAAAAATATAAATCAATTATCAAATATGAAAGTGTGCTACTTATATTTTAATTATAAGCTTGCATGTGAAGAAAATATAAGGATGTGATTAACATTTGTTTTCCCTTCTCTTTTATGTTAGTATAGTTTTGAATAAGAGTTGGTAAGATGTATGGTTTATTTGAAAAGAATCTAACACTTACCTAATTCCATATCCTATTCATTCCTATGCTATCACTTAAGAAGGGTTACCTATACTTGCACACATAAATTGCATAAACAAAGTAAATCAACTAATACAAGTTTTGCATTCTTTCTTTCCAATTTATTTCTTTTGTACATATGTTTATATTTAAGGAAAGTGGTATATTAGTTTGGACAACCCCGGGGTTGCAAGGCTTTAAGTAGCCATAAGTAGGTCTTGTACCTTACACCTCTGGTTAACAATGACATTGTACTCACTTATGCCTTCCTTACTTTCATGTGTGCATGTGAAAATTTGATAAGAAATTCCTTTTTCTATTTAATAAAAATCATGCATCTTAAACTCCCAAATTTTCTTAAGTGAATTGCTTAGCATGCATCATAAATTATGTTAAACATTTTCATTTTGTGTGTATATAAGCTCCCAAATTTCCTTAAGTGAATATGCTTAGCATGCACCATAAACTGTGTTAAATATTTTCATTTTGTGTGTATAGATATGCTTAGGATTTATTCATATGTATGTTATACATGTTGAGAAAGAAATGAAGTGATATATGTTTTGTGAATTTGGTTCATTTTATTTAATCTTAAAATTCCTTTATTTTTGAATGGGTTTGTTTAGAATTCATATAAACTTAGGATGAATTAAAACACTTAATCAAAACATTCAATAAATAAAACTAAAATGTGAATCCACTTTAGAAATTACTTAAGTTAGGGAAGGAAAGAGAAGTTCTCTTCTCTTTCCCTCTCTTTATAACTTAGTAATTAATTGTAGGATTCACTTGAACCTAATCAAAACATGAAATAAAATCAACCCAAATCAATTAAACAACTTAAATGAAACCCTCCTCTAAGTTGAACATGTTTTCACACTTAGAAAATTGTAACTTAAAGCCATAGCTAAGCATACCACACAAACTTCCAAAGCACACACATTAGCCTAAATCACCACCTCTAGCTTTAGGTTAGGTCGGTGCATAGTTTAATGTTTATTTTATTTTGTGATATATGTTTCAGACTGGATATTAGGATGTATGCTCGTAGAATAAATGATAGGACGATCTTAGTCTAACCATTATTTTTTGTAAGGGATTGTGCTTAAAAGTTGTTATCATAAATAAAAATATAAATGCTTTTTCTTGCAAGTTCTTTATACCCCTAAGCATAATCCAATAGGCCATGTGGACTTAATCACCCATGTGTGGGGTGATAAGTCCAATCTACATGCTTGGGATTTGTGTGGCTTATTTTAGCTAATCTCTATTTTGCAGGTGTTAGTTAGATTTCCATTCTTTTTCCTTTTCATGTAAATCTGTGCAATTAGGATTTTGGAATGATTATTATGGGGATTAAGATGAGCATTGGTCATAAGATCCTATCTTATGTACCATGTGAAGCCTTGGAGCATCTACCTTTCAACCATCCAAAAGATGGAACCAAAGAAGAAAGAAGAAAAGAAGAAGAAAGAAGAAAAGAAGAAAGAAGAAATGAAGCTTGAAGACCCCCAGAATAATAAATTTTTTGCTTAATTGTAATTTAATTCATTTGAAATCTGGGTTGTATAAGGGTAGATCTTGGCTACCCATATTTGTCCTTTTGGGTTTGTGTGGTGGTGCCTGACCACAATGACCTTTTATTCTTTTTGCGATTAACTTTATAAATGGATTGATGATTTGTTTAGCTTTTGTATTAAGTGTCATCTTTTCCTAGTTTCTTTCTTGCTTTATGTATGGCCTGGATGTGGATTAGACTCTTACGAAAAAAAATCTTTTAAAACACTTAACTCAAAATTAAAATAAAGAACTCATAACCTCACCTAAAGCTTAGGTTTAAAATCAAGATAAAAGAATTAGAAGCTCGATGAGTATTTCTTTTGCAATATCATGCACAACAACATCTTATTTCACTCTTGATTGGAGGGCTTTCACCTTTTCCAGAGAAACTTGGCTTGACCTTTAAGAGTCATAATAGAAACAAACCTCCTCCCTTCTCGCTGATTTTGGCTAATAACTTTATTTCACATGCATTAAGCAAATGAATCCTATTAGCCTAAGTCAAAATAATTATCCAAGAATAAAAATAAAATGAAATTTGAATTGCATTAAATTTAGGTCATTTGAAGCATGCCTTTACATAATCTAGTCTCTTTAGGGAGTGAGTTTAAGGACTTAGTCTCTTTCTAAATAAATAATAGCCTAACTATCTTGCATAAAGCATATGACTTGCCTACATATATTTAAAATTATAGGAGGAGTCAGTTGGCAGCTATCGCCAGGTGGTTGTAAGTCCAAGCAGTTGAGTGATTTGTCCTCTCTTGTGGAGGCAAACCCAATACCCATTTTTGCCTTAGATTTAGGTTATGCTTTTGGCCCTCGCCAAAAGCTCCCTAGATTTAGGTTCTGTGATTGCTTCTTCCTTTTGTGGGCCATAAGAATAATTCCTCACCTCTTAGACATTTTCTTAATCTTGTGTTGAAGAATCATAAGTCCTAAATTTCTAATAAAAAAATATAACTCAAACAAACTAAATCAATTTCAAAAATGTAAAGCCCAACTATAGGATAGTTTGAGATGCTCGTTAGGTTTCTTAGCATCGTGGGAATCTCCTACTTATCTTTCTTTTGGATTTGGTAATAACTCCCTCTTTGATCAATCCCAATTGATCTTCAAAAAATGTACTAATAGATTGATAGTCCTTTTTTCTATTGAAATCTTTGAAAATAATGATCATTTACCTTAATTGAGAGTTTTTCTAAGGAATCCCCATTCCTTATGATGTAATTAACTATGGGGGCTTGCCTCTGTAGGGAACTTAATGAACCCAATTTAATATAAACTCTGCTTTACTTTTTCATGTAAAGTAGGGGAAGAATCTCTGGAACATATGCAGACCCATCATCCTTAGGAGTCCTTATTGAGGTGATTAGGTCCATTAAAGGGTAGTGACTTTTATCTTTTGAGATAGTATACTATTCCTTGATGACGTACTCGACCACCTGAATAAGTACATTTGCAGATCTACGTGGCATCCTAAAAAGATGAATTTTTATATTCTTGCCTTTCTTTTCTCACCAACAGATCTGGAAAGTGACTCTATAGAAATTTTTCTCACAATGACATTGTAGCTCACTATTTCATGGAAAAGAATGAGATCCTATGATACGACTGGTCTGATGAGGAAAAGATCAATTTTGATCCTAATGAAGATGATTTGTTGGGAGACTCACCTGGGGTTTGCATGATAGATACCAGGGGATACCTCCTCAGAGAGCAGCAGGCTATGGAAGGTGATGAGGTTGAGCAAGAAGACACAACCCAATCAGCCCAACACCTTCGATATCAATTAAAAAAAGATGAACAAATAGATAGGCTGGTGAGCTAGCTTGAGAACTTCTTAGCAGTAGTCTCAGTACTTCAGAAATAAGCCCCACCAGTTCAACCTACTACAATTGAGATAAGTCTTCCAGAGTTAGTGCATGTCTTAGACCCAACTAAGACCTTACCTCTCGTTGAGCAAGGTAGCACTAGCATGTATAGGAAGGTCATGGAAAGTACCTCCATATAGGAGAAAGATATCAAGTCTATTGTGGTGAATAAATATCTTATAACGAGTCACCTTTAAAATCTGTGGAGAAAAGAAAGAAGAGACTTATAGAAATTCATTTTTTTAGGATGTCGCGTAGATCCACAGATGTACTTATTCAGGTGATCAAGTACATCATCAAGGAAATAGTGTACTATCTCAAGAGATAGAAATCACTACCCTTTAATGGAACTAATCACCTCAATAAGGACTCCTAAGGACAATGGGTCTGCATATGTACCAGTGATTCTTCCCCTATTTTAAATGGAAAAGTAAAGCAAGGTTTATTTTAAATCGGGTTCGTTAAGTTTCCTACAGGGACAAGCCCCCATAGTTAATTACATCTTAAGGGATGGGATCCTTTAAGAAAACTCTCTATTAAGGTAAATGATTGTTGTCTTTGAAGATTTCAATAGGAAGGACTATCAATCGAATGATTTATGTTTGAAGGATCAAATGGGATTGATCAAAAGAGGGAGTTATTATCAAAGCCAAAATGGGAAATAAATAGGAGATGCTCATGATGCTAGGAAACCTAGCGAGCATCTCAAACTATCCTATAGTTGGGCTTTACATTTTAGAAATTGATTTAGTTTGTTTGAGTTACATTTTTCATTAGAATTTTTGGACTAAAGATTCCTTAACGCAAGATTAAGAAAATACCTAAGAGGTGAGGAATTATGCTTATGGCCCATAAAGGGGAGAAGCAATCTCAATCTAGGGAGCTTGAGGTAGGAGCACAACCTAAATCTAAGGCAAAAAAATTGGTTTTCACAAGAGAGAATCACGACTTGGACTTACAATCACTGGGTGCCAACTAACTCCTCACAATTTTAAATACATGTAGGCAAGTCTTTATGCTTATGCAAGATAGCTAGGCTGTTATTTAGAAAGAGACTAAACTCACTCCCTAAAACTAGATCATGTAAAGGGGCTTCAAATGACCTAATATAATGCAATTTCATTTTATTATTTTATTATTTTTGACTCATTTGCTAATAAATATGTAATGTGTGAGAAAGAAGGTTATTGGCCAAAATAATGAAGAGGAGGTGAGTTTTCACCATGGCTCTCAAAGGTCAAGCAGTTTCTCGGCAAGGTGGAAGCCCTCCAGAGTGAAATAAGATGCATTTATGCATGATATTGTAAAGAAATATTCATCCAACTAATTCTTTTATCTTATTTTTAAACCAAAGCTTTAGGTGAGGTTATGAATTGTTTAATTTTAATTTGAGTTATTAAGTTGGGTAAAAGATTTATTTTTCTCTAAGGAGCCTAATCCTCATCCGAACCATACATAAAGTAAGGAAGAAACTAAGAAAATTATGCCACTTAATGCAAAAGCTAAACACATCATCAATCAATTTATAAAGCTAATCACAAAAAATAATAAATGGCAGTTGTGGTTGGGCACCACCACACAAACCAAAAAATATCAAATGTGGGTAACCGAGCTCTACCCTTATACAACCCAGATTATAAATGAATTAAATTATAATTAAGCAAGAATTCATTGTTATGGGGGTCTTCAAAGTTAATTCTCCTTTCTTCTTTATTCTTTCTTCTTTCTTCTTTTTTTCTTCTTTTTTTCTACTTTTGGTTCCATCTTTTGGATGGTCAGATGGTAGATGTTCCAAGGCTTCACATGGTACATAAGATAGGATCTGATCCTATGACCAATGTTCATCCTAATCCCCATAATAATCATTCTAAATCATAATTATACAAATTTTTACATGAAAAGGAAAAGTAGAAATCTAGACTAACTCCTGCAAAATAAAGGTTAGCTAAAACACACCAAAAATCCCAAGCATGTATATTGGACTTATCACCCCACACATGGGTGACTAACTCCACCTAGCCTATGGATTATGCTTAGGGGTATAAAGCACCTACAAGCAAAAGTATTTTTATTTTTATTTATGATAGTGCCCCTTAAGCACAATCCCCTTCAGAAAAGAATAGTTAGACTAAGAACAACTTACCATTCATTCTATGAGCATACACCTTAACATCCAGTCTAAAACATTTATCACAAAATAAAATAAATAATAAATCATGCATCGACCTAACCTAAGGCTAGAAGTGGTGACTTAGGCTAACGTGTGTGCTTTGAAGGCTTATGTTGTATGCTTAGCTATGGCTTTAGGTTCAAATTTTCTAAGTGTGAAGAACATGTTCAACTTAGAGGAGAGTTTCATTTAAGTTGTTTAATTATTTTGGGTTAATTTTATTTCATGTTTTGATTTGGTTTAAATAGATCCTACAATTAATTACTAAGTTATGATGAGATAGAAAGAGAAGAGAACTTCTCTTTCCTTCTCTAATCTAAGTAATTTCAAAAGTAGATTCACATTTTAATTTTTTTAGGTGAATGTTTTAATTACATATTTTAATCAATCCTAAGTTTAGGTAAACTCTAAACAAACCTATTCAAAAAGAAAGACATTTTAAAATTAATTAAATGAATCAAAATTCACATAACACACATTACTTCATTTCTTTCCCAACATATATAACATGCATATGGATGAACCCTAAGCATATCTATACATGCAAATGAGAGTATTAGACACACTTTATGATGCATACTAAGTAACCCATTTAAAAAAATGTAGAAGTTTCTATGCATGATTTTTCTTAATTTGAAAGGTTTTCCTTATCTAAATTTTCACATACATACATGAAAGTAAGAAAGACATAAGTGAGTACAATGCCATTATTAACGAGAGGTGTAAGATAGAAGACTTACTTAGAACTTAAACTACTTGTCACTAATATACCTCCTTAAATACAAACATATATAAAGAAATGAAATAGAAAAGGAGAATGCAAAAATTGTTTAATGAATTCATTTTATTTTATGCAATTTATGTATGCAAATATAGGAAACTCTTCTTAGGTGATAACATAGGGATGAATAGGGTATAAAATTTAGGTGATAACATAGGGATGAATAGGGTATAAAATTAAGTAAGTGTTGGGTTCTTTTCAAATGAACCCTACATCTTACCAACTCCTATTCAAAATTATGCCAACATAAGAAAGAAAGGAGACCTATGCTAAGCATAACTTTATAATCTATCACATGCAAACTTATAATTAAGGCATAAGTAGCACACTTTCAAATTTGGTATTTGGCTTATGTATTTTGAAGATAATTTGAATTTAGTAGTGATAATACCCTCATATTTCTACTTTAGCCAATACATGCAAATTTGACATAAAGTAAACAATTCTATTTTAAAATTTGAATTTCAAAATTGTGAACAAATTAAATCATGTGACATACAAATTAACATGTTGAAGAAATATTCAAAGCAATGAAAGCTTGTAAACAAGTTCACTTCACTTAAATCCTAAAGACATTCTTATGGAATAAGAAAATTTAGAATAAATCAAAGTCAATTCAAAGTTGTTTAGTTTGAAGTTTGATTTAATTTTGAAAAGATGAGATGAGTTTGCTGCTCCTAACCTATTTCCACATGTGTTTGATATTTTTGTTTAATTTTTAAGTAATTAGATCCATTTTTATGTGTTGATTAGGTTAAGGTATGAATTAAGTAACTTAATTAACCCTTACCTACACCACTTTAAAAGAATTAACTAAATAATTATGAGCTAATGAGATGACATAAAATCCACAAGGAATTTAAATTTGCAATGCACCTAATAATAAAAAGGCCTACTGTAATTTGGCTCATAATTAAAAGTTAATTAAGCTAAGGGGTTTAGCTTAAGTAATTTCAAAATACTCTTTCATACTTATGAAAGGGGTTTTGATTTTGTTAATTGAACTTAGGCTATTAAACACCTAAGCATTTGCCAAGGTAGATTAATTATGTTCTAGAACTTTTTAGAATTTTTAGAAGTTGATTAAGGGGATAATTAATGAATTAACCCCTAATTAAGAGGAGGTTAAGGAGAAGAGGGGGTTTAGGGAATAGCTTAGGGGAAATGCCCGAAAATTACTCCATAAGCCTCCTACTTACTGGATCTAACCTTAGTCAATCCTAATCATAGGTTAGAATCACTAATCATACCCTAATTATACTTAATTACTTAAGAAGGGTAATTAAGGAAACCATATGCAATTACTCTAATCAAGCCTTCAATAAATCCCAATAAAATTAGGGGAGGTAGAGGTCATTCCCTAAAACTTACCCAAGAAATTTGGGATTACTCAGAGCCTAATTAAAGAGTAATTAGCAAAATACACATTCTAATAAAACTCAAATTCAGAGAAAAGCATAATTTAAAACTCATCAAAATTAATTTTAAATTATTTTAGGTTTAATTATCTATCCATAAGATTTTATTTCATCTTTTTTTTTTAATTTTCTAGGAAGAGTTATGAATTTTTGAAGTTCTCTAAGTGAATTAGGAATTAATTAATCCATTTTATTAATCCCTAACTAATCCCTGGCTCACGGAGCGATGCGTGGCAGTGGTGGTCAGTGCGCTTTACAAGCGTCGCGCCGTGAGGGTGTCACATAACTTGTCAACTTAGGGATGGTGGCGGCGGTGCACGCATTTTAACTCTCTGCCATCCGATCAAAGATCGGACGGCTAAGGATCCCCCCACCCCGCATTTTAAAAAGGGTAAATATATTTCTAAATGTGTTGAATAATCTCAGCCGTCCATCTAAAATGTGCGGATGGATGGCTGCAATGATCAAAGTTCTTCCTCTTGATCAATAGAGACCGTCCATGCTCAAGGGGAAGATCCAAGCTAGATCTAGCATGGAATCAAACCAAATTCAACCCACGCCATCTAAAGATAGAGAGCGGCAAATCCAACGATCAAAAATCAATGGGGTGAAATTTCTTTCACAAAGCTCCACACCACATTGAGTTTAGTGATTGAAAAATCTCATATCTCATCGGAGGTGATCACCGGCGCTCAATTCCCTTAGAGAAGCTTCGTCTGGTTGAGACAAAGTCTTGTTGAGAGTATGAGCACTTGAGATGAAGTGGATCAATGTATGGAACAACTCCTCCTTGCTTGAGCTTCATCTTTGATCCAATTTGATCCTTCCTTGCTATGGGAACTCCAATAGAAGCTTAGGTGCACTAGACTTAGCTCCTAGATGAAGTGTGCAAGAGCAATTGGAAGGAAATTGAGAGAGGAAAAAAATGGCTAATGGATTGAGCTCCCCTATTTTTGCATTATGCAAAACTGAGAAATGGGGAATTCTAATCCTCTCTAAGAAGCTTGGGAGTGCTCTCTGATGATTGCTCTGAGTTCCTTAGCTTTAATCGATAGAGAGCCCGTGTGAACTAAATTGAATTAGGGGAGTATATCTCCCCCTTGAAGGATCAGACGGTCAGCAATGCTCTTACCATTTTGATCCAATTGATGATATTGGACAGTTTGTTTTGACTATTTAGAGTGTGCACATGGTCGGTTTGATCCAAGGAGTGGATTGCCAACCTCCCATGTGCTTGAATTTGAGCTTGAGAGGGAGTTTAAAAATTCAATTTTGAGCTAGGGGGTCAGGTTTGGTCTAGGGGCCAAATGGGCTAACCCAAACCCATTAGGTTGGGTGCACCACTCATCACTAAGTCCCCTTGAGCTTTTAGGAAAGTCGCAAGTGATTGTGAAGAGGGTATGACCAAATTACCCATGGATCAAGCCAAATTTTTCTATATGGTCTAGGGGTAGGATGGTCATTTTGCTATTTTTTCCACTTTGAACATGTTGGGTATGTGGAGAAACTATGTTCGGCCAAGTTTCAAGAGATTTTGAATACATTTGATAGGGTTTGGCTCATGTTGACCCATTTAGGTCAAAATGGGTCAACCTGGGTCAAGTTGACCAATAGGTCAATTTGGGTCAAACCAAGGGTTGGGTCAAGTTCATATGACCATTTGAAATATTTTGGTGGCTTTGGTATGATTCAATTTGGTATATATTTTGTTTTGGCTCATATGACTTTACTTAGGTCAAATGGGTCAAGTTGACCTATTTAACCCAATTGACCTATTTGGGCTAAGTCATGGGTAGGTTTAGGTTAGGTTAGTCATATGGAGTGGATTGGAATCTTTTTTTCCAATTAATTTGGGTTAAGTTCCCCTTTTGGTCATGTTGGGTCTAAGGTCAATTGGGCTAGGTTAGGTCTAGTTGGCCAATTGAGGCTTTGGTCAAGTTCCACAGGTGATTTGGAATGGACTTGACCCATTGGTTCCAATCAATTTGTCTTAGATCAAGTTTAGACACATTTTGACCCTTTAGGTCGAAATGGGTCAACTTGGGTCAAGTGAGCCAATTGGGCTAGGTTAGGCTCAAATGTTGGCTTGGTCAAGTTCAAACATAAGTCATGATTGAACTTAGATCAATGGTTTCAATCAATTTGGCCTATGGTTGAATTTGGCTATGCAAGGTTTCATTTTAGGTTAAGTGTTGACTTGGTCAACCCTTAAGTTTGACTTTGTTTGACCCCATTTGATTGATTGATCATCCCATGATGATTGTTGATCATGATGAGAGGGATATATGAGTTTGGTTCAATCCAATTTGGTTAGGATCAAAATTTGGCTCATAAGGGTACTTTAGGTCATTTTAGGTCAAGTGAGCCTAAGTTGGTCAAATGGCTTAGTCAAAGCTTGATTTGAAGTTGATTGATCTTGTATACGGACTTATGATCGAAATATAAATCCATTTACAAGTGGTTTAAAGTCAAATGGGTTTTGATCCATTTGAAAATTTTATATTCAAAGGAAGAATATGAAAGGGTTTTGGGTTTGATTTTTGATTTGAGGTTTGATTGAATGATTGAAGTTTGGATTTATATGTGAGCTTATGATTGTAGGGCTGATTGAATCATGAGAGAAAATCAAGAGTTTGGCTTGATTTGAAAGTGATTTGGCCAAGTTCAAGATTTTAACTTGAAAGGCTTAGATTGGATTTTGAGTTGATTTGAGTTTGATTTTTGGAATTGGTTTTGATTGTTTGAATTTATATTTCATACATATATGCGAATATAAATGAGAATATAAATTGATCATGAGAAAATTTCAAGGATTTGAAGTGGTTTAATCATGATTTAGGTTAAATCCATTAAAGGGAATTTAAAGGATTTAAGATTTTTTTTTAATTTGAAATTTAATTTTTTGATTAGATTGATTTATTTATATTTATATTTCATTTATATATGAGAACATAAATGAGAATACAAATAAGTTTTGAGAAAATCCCATGAGTTTGAATAGGTTTGATCATGATTTAGGTTAAATCCATTAAAGGGAATTTAAAGGATTTAAGGGAATTTTAAATTGGAATTTAATTTTTGGATTGGATTTGATTGATTTGTATTTATATTTCATTTATATATAAGAATATAAATGAGAATATAAACGAGTTTTGAGAAAATCCCATGAATTTGAATAGGTTTGATCAAGGTTTAGGATTGATTTTGGCTAAGTCCTTTAATGGAAAATTAAAGGGACTTAAGAAAATTTTCATGAATTGATTTGGAATTTTGAGTTTAGTTGGATGGGTTTGAATTTATACTTCATTTATATATGTGCATATAAATGAAAATATAAATGAGGTATGAGAAAATCTCAGAGATTTGATTTGGTTTTGATTATTTTAGGTTAAGTCCTTAAGGGAGGCTTAAGGACTTAAGGCAAAGTTTGGACTTAGGAATTTTTGATGGATTTTGATCATGGGTTTCAATCATAGATTTCAATCATGAATTTCAATCATATGGAGTTGATTTGAAATTGGAGAAAATCAAATAGAATTGATTTGGAGTTTGACTTGAATGAAGGAAAGTGAGGAATGGTTTAAGCTAAGGGTAGGAAGCCTTCCTAACACCCCTAAGGCATGACCTATTCCTATGGCTAACTCTACTAAGTCTTCTAGGGTTAGGTTGAGTATCCACCTAATCACTAGATGTGTCTTAAGACTAAGGAGCTCTTAAAATTCTAAGAGAAGTCCTAAGCCTAAGATGGAGGGGTTGAGAGCTCATACTAAAATGAGGTCAACATCTATGGTTGTGCAACAGATGAAGGAAGCGTTGGCTCAAGCCCAGAGAGGATCATCAGTTCCAAAGGGTAGACCCTACCCAGAGGAATTTAATGCAATCCAATATCCCAAGGATTTCGTGCCACCTTCCTTCAAGAGTTTTGATGGCAGTGGAAACCCGAGGCAGCATATTGCACACTTCAAGGGTAGTTGTTTCAACACCGGTGGTAGTGACGCTTTGCTACTCCGCCTCTTCATCAATAGCCTAGTAGGGATAGCTTTCATTTGGTATGCTGAACTTCCCAATGATTCAGTGAAGACATTTGCTGAGTTAGAGCAACTCTTTATCAATAGGTTTGCTGGAGCTCAGGAAAGGGTTACCGTTGGCGATCTTGTTGTAGCACAACAACACCCATGTGAGTCTCTTGTTGACTATATTCTTAGATAGCATAACCTGAGTATGAAAAATGAGCCACGGCTATTCGAACAACATGCCATTGAGATTCTTTTAAAGAATATCCATGGCCTAGTCACCTTCATGCTTAAGGGTTTCACCATCAAAACTTTTGAGTAGTTAATCAACAAGGCGGCTAGTCTACAAGGAGAGGCCAAACAATTGCCATTTCAAGATCAGTTGCCTAAAGCAAATCCGCAGAAGGTCTATGAGAAGAAGCCGAGAACAGTGACTGTGGTAGATAAGGGGAGGCAACCAGGTAGAGATCAATCTAAGAGACCATGATCTCAACAGCCTTCTCTTCCACCTCCTCTACCATACCAAGGCATCGCTATTGACCTCCATAGTAGCCTCCATGACCAGCACTGTCACCTCCTCAGCCATACCATCAGTAGCAGCGACATATATACCCGTTGTCAGGTAGCTATGATCCACATACTCTTTTGGATAAACTTAACAAACCTTATTCATTTAAGAGGGATGTATCAGGAAGATCTTTAAGAATATCTTAAAGAAGCGATTTTAACTACCCAGCCTAGAGAGGAGGAAGTGGTAAGCCATGATCCTAACTTTTTTTACCATGTATCGGTCATGTTTTAGAGGATTTCTTCATATTTAAGGACTAGCTTGAACATAGCTTCAAGACTAGTGCTATAGTTATCCTGAAGGAATACCTTGTGGAACAACCATCCAGTTCCATTAGGGTAATCCTTGGGGTTACTTATGATTCTTCCAAAACTAAAGAAGGTTGGGATATCTCCTTATCCAAACCTCTAAAAAGATTGTCCAAAAGATCAAGAAACTTTTCTTTCAGGTGTCTGAGTCAGCTCAAACCTCCAACATCAAGCAAGATTTGTAAGTTGCCAGTGCCAACTTGGGGAAAGGGGGAGCTCAATAGCAGCAGTAGCATGTGCCAGCCCGGGATAGCCCAGTAGCCCAACCATCGACCAAGTCCAGCCTTTAGTCTACCATTACAGCTACCACATCAGTGACTTCCTCTACTTCAGCTAGTTGTTCTTCTTCTACTAGTAGAACTCTTGCATCGGCGGATAAGGGCATCAAATCCCTTATCCCACTTACTTTACTTGACTTCTACTTTGTACCTCCTATCAAATCCAAGAAATTAAAGAATAAAGCTAGCTTGAATTACATCTATGCCACTTCTGATGGGTTGTATACTTCTATTCTTAATGATAACTCTTCAAGCCAAAATAACTTTAACAATTTCGATCTTCCTCTTTCTAATTCAGAGTTGGATTTTCCCACTCTGAATATTATGGGTTCACCTCTTGAGATAGACTTGGAATCATCTAATTCTGAGGGTCCCATAGGAGAAGCTACAGGTGAGTCTGATGTGCAAGTAGAACCTTCCACTGCCCTGCCACAAGAGATCACCAAAGTCAACCTCCGTAGTGGCAAGGTTCTACCTCCTGGCACACCTCAAGATAGAGGAAGCAAGTCACATGAGATGCCCCTCTACAGGATGCTCCACCCTTGGATATGCTTATGGAGGATCAACCCAAGGTGGACTATAATGTCCTCTCTCATCTAAGAAAGTTGCCATCTAAGCTAAGCATATATGATGCCCTTGTCTTATCCAAAGAGATGAGGGAATTGTTAATTAAGGCTCTCCTTGATTTTAAAATATGCTTAGCTCAACTAATCATTATTGGTGAGGAGATGCATTACACAAAAGATGCCCAGGGGATTACTTTTATAGATGAAGACCTTCTTCTAGGGGACTTGGAGCACAACCGCCACCTCTACATCACAGTTGACATGGGAAGATTCAGACTTTCTAGAGTTCTCATTGATCTAAGTGCATCGGTGAATATTATAAGTCTAAAGACCCTTTCCTATTTGAGGATTGACATCCCCACACTCTGAGGAGATCGGATGATGTTGAGAGGATTCAATGAACAAGGTGAGCGGGCTTTAGGTTCCATAGTGTTACTTTTGGAGATAGGTGACTGGAAGACTGAAATCAAGTTTTACATCATTGATTTGAATACTTTGTTCACTGCTTTGCTCAGTAGGCTTTGGATACATCATAATAAGATAATTCCATCCTCCCTCCATCAGTGCATCAAGTTTAGAAAGGATGAGATTGATTACCGTGCAATGAAGATGAAGAGCCATTTTTAATTAGAGAGATTGGGATTTATGAGGATGCAACCTACTATCTTCCTCAAAACACCATTTCTCATGAACTTAGACAAAACTCAAATTCAAAAGAAAAAGAAAATGAAGAAAAGGAAAAGGCAAAAGAAAAAGAAAGAAAAATAAAAATCTAAGTGAATAAGAAAAGGGAATTGAAGAAGAAATAGATATGTATATCACATTCCACCCACAGTCCATTCCATCATATGGACATGTGGGTAGGATGACTCAACCTCCACCAGGCAGAGGCAGAGGCAGAAACAAAGGTAGTTCCAGAGGTGAAAGATCCCCTAGTTGGCCATCAACCAATAGAGGTTATGTTTTAGTTCATAGGAGTACCCCTAATATTCATATAAACTTGGAATCCAGCTTGGAAGATGAGTCTAACATGATTAGTATACCAACCAAACCCTCTCAGCGGGTTCCATTAGAGGTTACTTTCAAACGACGAAGATCGGGCCTCTAAACAAAGCAAAGTATTTGAATCAAGTTTATGTGAGACTATTAGGTAGCAACTGGGAACCTTAGCTCTAACCTCACTTTCATCTCAAAAATTTGAAGGTTTAGTAATTAAGGAATCCCCTAAGTCTTCTAGTGATATAAAGCCGAAGAGATTCTTTTTAGGATTATCATCCTCAAGTCCTGAAGTTGATGTAGAACTTGAGGAGGATACATTTAAAGAATTAATAGAATTACCATTTAACTTTTACTCGCCTTGTATTCATAATCTTATACATAAAGGTTTTGTTCCGCACACATGGTCCAGGCATAGGTCATAGTACTTTGAAAAGTTGTGGAACAATACACTCAGGGAAGCACAATCAAGAGCAGGATAAGAATTCAGTACAATGGGTCCAGTCAATGATGTCGATTACTGCTTAGTTTTTACTAATCATTTGGAGTATGATAGGTTCTTTTCACACAATACCAACTCTCATGAGAATGTGTGTTTAGAAATCTCAAATGATCCAGATGATCTCCAAATTAAAGATGAACTGCGAGAATTTGAAGAGGAGATCCATTCAATAATTGACAAGCTTAAAGAAATCAACATCAGGATAGAAGAAAATTCACACCTGATGTACATCAGTTCGTTACCGAATGAATATGAAAATGAATGACTTAGTTAGGCTATTGACTAAGTTTAAAGACTACTTCACATGGAGTTATGAAGAAATGCCTGGATTATCTCCTCATGTAGTAGTCAACAAGCTAGCAATAGATCCTAGTACTAATCGTATCAATCAAGCTCCTTGACGCATGCAATTAGAAACCAAATAATATGTCATTTCTGAAGTCAAGAAATTGATCAATGTCAATTTTATCAGGTAAGAAAAATATTTTTATATGGTTAGCCAGTGTCGTCCCAATTAAGAAGAAGAATGGCCAGATTCACATATGCATCGATTTCAGGGACTTAAATAAGGCATGTGTTAAGGATGAGTTTCCTCTTCCTATACTAGAATTAATGGTGGACATCGCCTCATCTCATGTAATTTTCTCTTTCATGGATGGGTCATCTAGCTACAACTAAATCAAGATGTCTACTGAAGATGAAAGAAACACTACTTTCTGAACCCCGATCAAAATCTTTTATTATAGGGTCATGCCTTTCGGCCTTAAAAATATTGGTGCTACATACCAATGGGCCATGACTTAGATCTTCAACAAACTCATCCATCATCAGGTTGAGTGCTATGTTGATAATCTAGTAGTCAAGAGCAGAGAAAAGGAAAACCACTTCTTTGACTTGAGAGTAGTTTTCGAACGGTTAAGATAATATAACCGCAAAATGAATCTCCTGAAGTGCGCATTCAGGGTAGCTTCAGGGAAATTCCTTGGGTTTATTGTCCGACACCGAGGAATAGAAATAGATCTAGAAAAGATAAAATCTATCTTAGAAATGCCACATCCTAAGTGTTTAACTCAACTTATATCCTTCCAAGGATGGTTGGCGTATCTAAGATGCTTCATTTCCAACCTATCAGAGAGATGCAAGCCATTCTTAACACTTGTCAAAAAGGATGTCAAGTTCAAGTGGGATGATAAGTGTCAGCCTGCCTTTGAATACATCAAGTAATATTTGGTGAAGCTGCCAGTTCTAGCAGCCCCTATCCTGGGCAGGCCACTCATCCTCTACACTACTGCATTGGACGACTCTCTTGACGCTCTATTGGCCCAAGCTAATGACAAAGGAAAGGAGAACAATCTCTACTATCTCAGCCATCAACTATTTCCTGCTGAACCAAACTATTCATCTATTGAGAAACATTTTTTAGCTTTGATCTTCACCTCAATAAAAGCTATTACACTATATGCTTTCTCATAAGGTGAACTTAATCTCCAGAATCAATACACTATAATACCTCATGGCACGACAAATGCTATCCAGACATTTGGAACGATGGCCCATGATTCTCTCACAGTTCAATATCACATTCGTACACCTCAGTGCGGTAAAAGGACAAGCACTGGCAGATTTCTTAGCATCATGCCCACTTCATACTGATTCTCCACTTGGTGATGGTCTCCCTGATGAACAAATCATAAACTTAGGGGAGGTTGATAGCCGCCAATGGGAGATGTATTTTGATGGTGCAGCTTATTTTCATAAAGGGGAAGCACCATGATCTACTCTTCCAAGAAATATAGGGGTAGGAATAGTTCTCCTAACTATAGATCATGTTGTGATGAGATTCTCATACAATCTTTCTAACCCCTACACCAACAACAAAGCTAGAGTATGAGGCTTTGATTACTAGTCTAAAGTTAGCCATCACTATCAGTGTCAAGAGCATCAACATATTTAGAGTTTCTCAGTCGGTCATCAACCAGGTTGCCGGGTCCTACAAGATTCTCAAACCCAAGCTTCATCATTATCACGAGTATACCATGAAGCGTTGGCCCAAATCCCTAAAGTTACCATCTACAAGGTTTCTTGAGCTGAGAACGCAGTAGAAGATGCTTTGGCCTAACTTGCCAAAGAATTGGCATGTCCGAAAGATGAGTTCATTTCAATAAGGGTCCAAAATAGAGAAGTCTTATCCCTTATTGATGCTGAACTCATCGAGAGACTTTCTCTTGAAGGGGAGGTTATCATTGCCTATAAGGACAAGGGGCTGGATTGGAGGCAACCTTTCATAGACTATTTGAACACCGACAAACTACCTCAAGAAAAATCACAAGCCCATCAGATGAAACAGAGAGCTCTCTCCTATGCTCTCATGGATGGCACCATATACCAATGATTCTTAGACCAAATGTGGTTATGTTGTTTAGACAAACATGAAGCCCATGACATTATAACTGAGGTACATTCAGGTCTATGCAGAGTGCACCTATCAAGTCTGAAGATGAAGATGAAGATCAAGAGACTGGGATACTACTGGCCTTCGATGATTACCGACTGCATGGATGTAACTAGAAGATTCCATCAGTGTCAGGTACACTGTGCGGTCCTCCACCAACCTCCTAACATTCTACACCCTACATTAGCCTCATGGCCATTTGAGTGTTGGGGTACCAAAATTGTGGGTTTGATTGATCCTCCTTCTTTCAAGGGTTGTCAGTTCATTCTAGCTGCCACCAACTACTTTTCAAAGTGGGTGGAGGCAATCCCACTTAGAGAGGTGACAGCTCAACATGTGCTTTAGTTTTTCAGCAACCATATTATATATAGGTTTCGGGTGCCTTGATGAATTATATTCGATAATGGTATTGCATTCAAAAGCACCAAGATAAATAGCTTCGTCAGAAGACATAGTATAGATTGGAGATACTATACCATCTACTACCCCAGAGAAAATGGCTTAGTAGAAGTGTTCAACAAAATTCTCATGCAAATACTAAAGAAGACTCTTGATGACAACAAATGACTGTAGAATGAGAAGTTGGTTGAAGCCTTGTGGGCCTACCGCACCACATACCAAACTCCAACTCAGTCTACCCCATTTTCCTTAGTGTATGGGTCTGAAGCCATTCTATCTTTAGAAGTTCAACTCCCATCACTAAGGATAGCATTGGGTGGCAAGATCACTACAGAGAAGAATGCAAAGGTGCGGTTAGAAGGGCTTGAAGGTATGGAGAAAAGTCACATACGGGCATGCCAGAATGTCGAGTTGTACAAGGCCAAAATGATTCAAGCTCACAACAAGCTGGTCCACCCTAGGTCTTTCTGAGTAGGAGAACTTGTGTTAGTCCTAAGGAGACCAATTGTTGCCCGTCAAAAGATGGGAGGCAAGTTTGAACCCACTTGGGAATGCCCCTATGTCATAGAGAAGGCCTATCAAGGAGGATCTTATCAGCTTATTGATTGTAAAGGAGAACACTTGATGCTTCCAATTAATGGACTCTATTTGAAGAAATATTACCCATAAAAATTATGTTTGAAAATAATTCAATCAATCACCAAAAATCTAATTCCACTTCATTAAAATCTTCTCTTCTTTCAAAGCGTTATTTGCTTGTCTTGTGAATCCATCGTGACGTATTTAGGGTAGGTGTAAGAGTCTCCTAGTGGCATCCTATCCCTCTTTCATAACTCAAACACATTTACTGGTACTATTAGAATAGGTGTGAGAAAACACAAGAGGCATCCTATTTTGATTAGCATAACTAAGTTATGTGTGAGAGAACTCAAGCGACATCCTTCTTAATGGGAATCCCATTTGCCACCTATGGCACCATATCATCAAATCCCCAAGCATGTTTAGGGTAGCTGTAAGAGAACTTGAGAGGCATCCTATTCCTTTTAACACATGCACAAAAAATAAACACATATCTTTTATCTCGAGCTATTTTGATGTCGAAGCAAGCCCCCTATGACACTCACTCATTAGTTGCTCTAGGTCAGGTCTACATGATACCTCACTAGTATGTCACCCTAGTCGTCACTTGTTTGGAAGATGTGAGTCCCCACGCTTTCTTCCAAACTTGATCATTGCAAACCAATGAGTTCCTTGTTAATATGGTAGACTTCACTACCCAGCCAGTAACCTACCTCATGTTGATTTTATTTAAGAAGATGTGAATCCTCGAGCTTTCTTCTTAAACTAATCATTATGATCTAACTAGGTCGAGTATATTTGAGGTTTACGATAAATCCTGTAGAGGCTTCTTTCCTTTTTGACTATGTTTGAGTCGATATAAGTCCTCTAGTGGCATTCACTCGGTAGTTGCCCTAGGTCGGATGGCACCTGTTGAGCCGAAGATAGACTATCCCATCAATTAGTTCTGTTACAGAAGGATGTGAGTCCCTGAGCTTCCTTCCTAGATTGATTGTTGCAAACCAACAGGCACCTTAAGTTGGTTGATGTTATTGCTATCTTGTGAGACTCACCCGGTGGATACACCACTCTTGCTTGTGAGTCCCTGCTTTCTCCTTGAGTTGGCCACCCCATTTGACATGATGTCATCTTCTTCTGATTTTGGATTAATCCCTTAGCGGCCCCATACCTTGCGGGCACTCTATTGGATCACATTTTTTGGATCCCATTTAGACACTACCCAGGTTACTTTCGGATTGGACAATCCCCCTTTCCAAGTAACCACCCCTATGGTTGGAGAATTTGTTCAGCGGATGCACAGATTCTCCATTGGTTCAGTAAATTTGAGATAAGTCTAGGCTGACATAAGCTCCTTCTCAGTTTGATCCCTCGCAAACTAACAAGGTCCACGATAAACAAACAAACAAAATAAACAAATTAATTTGTTTGTGGATTAAGAATTCAAGCCCCAAAAGGGCCCTTTTTCCCAAATAGGCATCCTATCTTTAGGGCATTATCCACAGAACTCCCTATAGGAATTGCCTGACTACATGAGTTGAGATAAATCCCCAGGTCGGTACTCACCCTGTAGTCGCCCTTAGGTCGGGTTCAATCTATTTTTCCACAAGCAGGTTACCCCGGCAGTCATTTTGCTTTGGAAGATATAAGACTATGACGCATTCTTTCTAGCATGACTATCGTAAATCGATGGGAAGCCCTAGGTTGGGTTCGATTTGTTGCCCAAAGTAACATATCACCCTAGTGGTCTTTTGTAGTGGAAGATATGAGTCCCCAAGCTTTCTTCCCTTAAATTGATCATTGCAAACTGAAAGACACTTCTTTGGTCGGATAGTTCTCCCATCGGCCGGGAAGCTACTCCCTTTGGTTCAAATAATTTGAGACAGGTCTAGGCTAATATAAGCTCCTTCTCAGTGTGATATATTGCAAACCAATAAAATCCATCAAAACAAATTTAAAATGAAATTAACCTTTGACCATCTTTGAGCTGATTGAAGTCCCCCAATGGCAGTCACTCAATAGTCAGCCCTAGGTCGGGTTTGATCTGTTGCCTTGCCAACCGATCACCCCAGTGGCTTCTTGTTTCTAGAAGATGCGAGTCCCCATGCTTTCTTCTTAAGACTTGACCATTGCAATCCGAAAGGCATCCCCCTTGGTTGGTGTTGACCTCATTTTTAAAATGAGTTCTCAACACCTCCATCTTAGGTTTAGGATTCCTCTTAGAGTTTAAGAGTTTCTTAGTCTTAAGACACATCTAGTGATTAGGTAGACACTCTCCCCTAGCCCTAGAAGACTTAGAAGGTTTAGCCATAGGAATAGGTCATGCCTTAGGGGTGTTAGGAAAATCTCCTACCCTTTAGCCTAAACAATTCCTCACTTTCCTTCTTTCAAGTCAAACTCCAAATCAATTCTATTTGATTTTCTCAAACTCTGAATCAATTCCATGATTCAATTCCATGATTGAACTCCATGATTGAAAGCCATGATCAAAATCCATAAAAAATTCATAAGTTAAAAATTCCTAAGTCCTTAACCCTTTCTTAAGGACTTAGCCAAAATCATGATTCAAACCTATTCAAACTTTGAGATTTTTTCATGATCCATTTATATTCTCATTTATATTCACATATATAAATGAAATATAAATTCAAATTAATCAAATCAAATTCAAAATTCCAAAACAATTCATGAAAATTTTCGTAAATTTCTTTAATTTTCCATTAAAGGACTTAGCCAAAATTAACTCCAAATCTTGATCAAACCTATTCAAATCCATGGGATTTTCTCAAAATCAATTTATATCCTCATTTATATTCTCATATATAAATGAAATATAAATATAACTCAGTTCAAGCAAGCCTAAAAATTAAATCCCAAATTAAAAATGCTTGAAATTCCCTTAAATCCCTTAATTTTTCATTGATGGATTTACCTTAAAATTTGATCAAACCACTTCAAACTCATGGGATTTTCTCAAAATATATTTGTATTTTCATTTATGTTCTCATATATAAATGGAATATAAATATACATAAATCAAATCTAACTCTAATATTAAAAATTCAATTAAATCCATTAAATTCCCTTTAATGGATTTAACTTCAAATCATGATCAAACTTTATCAAATCCTTGAAATTTTCTCATGATCAATTTATATTCTCATTTATATTCACATATATAAATGAAATATAAATTCAAATAATCAAAACCAACTCTAAAACTCAAATTCAAATCAAATGAAAATCAAATCTAAGCCTTTCAAGTCAAAATCTTGAACTTAGCCAAAATCAACTCAAATCAAGCCAAATCCTTGATTTTATCTCATGGTTCAATCAATCCAACAATCATGAGCTCATATATAAATCCAAACTCAAATCCTTCAATCAAACCTATATCAAAAATCAAACCCAAAACTCCTTCATATTCTTCCTTTTAATATGAGATTTTCAAATGGATCAAAATCCATTTGAATTCAAACCACTTGTAAATGGATTCATATTTCAATCATAATTCCATATGAAAGATCAATCAACTTCAAATCAAGCTTTGACCAAGCCATTTGACGCACTTAGGCTCACTTGACCCAAAGTGACCTAGAGTACCCTTATGTGCCAACTTTTGATCCAAACCAAATTGGATTAAACCAAACTCATATATCCTTCTCATCATGATCAACAATCACCAAGGGATGATCAATCAATCAAATTAGGTCAAACCAAGTCAAACCTAAGGGTTGACCAAGTCAACACTTCACCTAAAATGAAACCTAACATGACCAAAATCCACATTGGTCAAATTGATTGAAATCATTGATCTAAGTTCACTCATGACCTATGTTTGAACTTGACCAAGTCAACCTTTGAGCCTAACTCAGCCCATTTGGCTGACTTGACCCAAGTTGACCCATTTTGACCTAAAGGGTCAAAATATGTCTAAACTTGATCTAAGCCAAGTTGATTGAAACCAATGGGTCAAGTCCATCCCAAATCACTTGTGGAACTTGACCAAAGCCTCAATTGGCCAACTAGACCTAATTGACCTTAGACCCAACATGACCTAAAGGGGTCATGTTGAACCAAAATTAAACCTAACTCAGATTGATTGCAGACAAAGATATCTATCCCTTCCATATGATGAACCTAACCTAAACCTACTTTGATCTAACCCAAATATGTCAAATGGGTCAAATAGGTCAACTTGACCCATTTGACCTAAATGGGTCATATGAGCCAAAACCTAATCTATACCAAATTGAACTAAACCAAAGGCACTAAAACATTTCAAATGGTCATATGAACTTGACACAACCCTTGGTTTGACCCAATTTGACCTATTGGTCAAGTTGACCCAAGTTGACCCATTTTGACCTAAATGGGTCAACATGAGCCAAACCCTATCAAAGGATTCCAAATCCATTAAAACTTGGCCCAACCTATTTTCTCAACATACCAAATATACCCAAATTGAAAAAATAGCAAAATGATCACTATACCCCTAGGACATAGAACAATTTTTGGCCTAGCCCATTGGTATTATGGTCATGCACTCATCACAAACACTTGAGGCTCTCCCAAAAGATCAAGGGGACCTAGTGATGAGTGGTGCACCCAACCCAATGGGTTTGGGTCAACCCATTTGGCCTATGGACCAAACCACCCATAGGCACCAAATTGAATTTTCAAACTCCCCCAAACCTCAATTGATTACACATGGAAGCTAGGCATCCACTCCTTTGGATAAATCGACCATGTGCAGACCTCTAACCACTCAAACAACGCACTCAATTATGTCAATTAGATCAAAATGGCATGCATAGGCTTAGTCGTCCGATTGCCATAGGGAGAGATATACTCCCCCTAATTCACTAAAATCAGAATACACACACACTCAATTGGGACCTAATTAACAACCTTCACAGAGCTCCCCCAAGCATCCTAGAGCTCATTCCATTCTCCCATTTCTCGATTTTCAAACAGTCAAAACAAAGGAGATACATTGAAGAGAAAACTTTCTCCATACTGAATTTCATCCAAATTCCTCCTACACCCATCATCAAAGGATCAATTCGAGCCTGCCCAAGCTTCCAATTAAGTTCCTGCATCAAGGAAGGAATCAATTGATCAAAGCCACAAGGAGAGCTAAGGGGAGTTGGTCCACCCACTCATCCACTTAACCT
The DNA here is from genome assembly GCA_021442155.1 of Cymbidium sinense. Lineage (NCBI taxonomy): Eukaryota > Viridiplantae > Streptophyta > Magnoliopsida > Asparagales > Orchidaceae > Cymbidium > Cymbidium sinense. The sequence continues at coordinate 250,009,974 of CM038215.1, forward strand.
CAAGAGCTAGGAACCTCAACAGGGCTTTGTCTCTACTAGACGAAGCTACCTCATCGATCGGCGTGGTGATCACCTAGGTTAGTGAATTTGACCACTTCTAAGGTGTGTTGGTCTTTGTGAAGTGGATTTTCATCTCATAGAATCTTAGTCATTAGATTGGCGCTATCCCTTAGATGGTGTGTAATGATTTGAATCCAAGGATCGGTCATCTTCCCTTGGATTGTGGAGCGGACATTCCTCCTCGAGAAGAACTTCGGCCATCTCAGTCCATCCACGTTTTAGATGGACAACTGAGATTATTTTCCACATTTTAGAAATCATTTTCCCTTTTAAAGCTGGGTTTTGTCATCATCTCTTTGATTGGGCGGCTAAGGTAAAACGGCGTGCCGCTTCTGATGTGAAGTATAGACTCACGGCGTGATGTGTGTAAAGCGCGCTGACCATCTTCGCCACGCGTCACGCAGCGGGTGGGGTATTAAATGGGATTAGTTAATTAACTAATTAATTTCCTAAATAATCCCTATGGATTCTAAAAATCATTACTCTACATAGAAAATTCAAAAAAATAAAAGAAAAAATTCCTTAGATAGATAATTTCATCTATAATATTCTAAAATTATTTCTTAATACATTTTGATTTTCCTTCTTCTTTGAATTTAGGTTTCTTTAGGATTGTTAATTAATTAATTAATTTATAATTAAGCCACTAATGGATCTCAAATTTATAGAGTTTATTTTCGGAGATGACCTCTACCACCCCTAATTTTCTTGAGATTTATTGAGGCCTTGATTAGGGACATTGCTAGCTCATTCCTTAATTGCCCTCTTCATGTAATTAAGGGTAATTAAGATGTAATTAGTTGATTTTCCCTATGTTTAAGTTGGATTAAGGTTAGATCCAGTGAATAGGGGTTTTAGGTAATAATTTTTGGGTATTTCCTCTAAGCTATTCCCTAAACCCCCTTTTCTTCTCTTAATCTCTTTCTTAATTAAGGGTTTAATCCATTAATTACCCTTCTAAATGATCTTCAAAAATTCTAAACATCTCTAGAACTTAATTAATCTTCCTCGGGTAGATGCTTAGGTGTTCAATAGCCTAAGTCTAATTAAGAAAATTAAATCCCCTTTCATAAGTGTGAAAGGGTGTTTTAAAAGTACTTAAGCTAAAATACCTTAGCTTAATTAACTTTTAATTGTGAGCCAAATTGCATTAAACCTTTTTATTACTAGGTGCATTGCAAATTTGCATACCTTTTGGGTTCTATGTCATCTCATTGACTCATAATTACCTAAGTTAATTCTCCTAAGGTGGTGTAGGTAAGAGTTAATTAAATCACTTAATGCATACCATCTTAATCAACACTTAAAAATGGATCTAATTATCTATAAAGTAAACTAAAATACAAAACATATGTGGGAATGGGTTAGGAATACCAAACTAATCTCACTCTTTTAAAATTAAATCAAACTTCAATAAAAAATCATTTTGAAATTCTCTTTGATTTATTCTAAGTTTTCTTATTCTTTAAGAATGTCTTTAAAAATTAAGTAAAGTGAGTTTGTTCATGTGATTACATTGCTTAAGATCTTTCCCAACATGTTAAATTGTATGTCATATGACTTATGCATCCATGATTTCATGTTTTCAAAATTTTAAAAGGAAAATTGTTTACTTTATGTCAAATGTGCATGTGTTGGCTAAAGTAAAATATGAGTGGCTATTATCACTACTAAATCCAAAGTATTTTCAAAATCTATAAATGAAACAATAAATCTAAAAATGTGCTATTCTTATAATTTAATTATAAGCTTGCATGTGATGAAATTATAAAACATGTTTAGTGTAGCCTTTCTCTTCTTACTTATGATAGCATAGCTTTGAATATGGGTTAGTAAGATGTAGGGTTCATTTGAAAAGAACCCAACACTTACTTGACTCCAAACCCTATTCATCCCTATGCTCTCACTTAAGAAGGAGTGCTTACACTTGCATGAATAAATTGCGTAAACCAAAATGAAACCATTAAGTAAACTTTTGCATATTCTTCTCAACTTTATTTCTTTTACATGCATGTTAGTACTTAAGGAAAGTGGTATATAAGTCTGGACAACCCCGAGATTGCGAGGCTTTAAGTAGCCCTAAGTAAATCATGTACCTTACACCTCTAGTTAACAATGGCGTTGTACTCACTTATGACTTTCTTACTTTCATGCATTTATGTGAAATTTTTGGAGAAAGAAAACCTTTTCTACTTAAGAAAATTCATATATGTTTAACTTCCAAATTTTCTTAAATGACTTACTTAGCATGCATCATTAAATGTGTTAACTATTCTCATTTTCATGTATAGATATGCTTAGGTTCCATCCATATGCATGTTATATAGGTTGGGAAAGAATTGAAGTAATGTATATTATGTGGAATTTTGATTCATTTTTTCTTAATCTTAAAATTCCTTTCTTTAGAATTAATTTTTAAAATATGTAATTAAAATATTTACCTAAATGAAACCAAAACATGAAACTTATCTTAAAAATTACTTAAGGATTAGGGAAGGAAAGAGAAGTTCTCTTCTCTTTCCCTCTCTTTATAATTTAGTAATTAATTGTAAGTTTCATTTAAACCAAACTAAAACATGAAATAAAAACAACCCAAAGTCACTAAATAACTTAAATGAAACCCTCCTCTAAGTTGAACTTGTCTTTCACACTTAGAAAATTCAAACCTAAAGTCCTAAACTAAGCATGCCACACAAACCTTCAAAGCACTCACATTAGCCTAAGTCAGCACTTCTAGCTTTAGGTTAGGTCGGTGCATGATTTCATGCTATATTTTATTTTGTGATAAATGTTTTAGACTGGATGTTAGGGTGTATGCTCATAGAATGAATGGTAGGATGTTCTTAGTCTAACTATTCTTTTTTATAGGGGATTGTGCTAAAGGGGTGCTATCATAAATAAAAATATAAATACTTCTTGTTTGTAGGTGCTTATACCCATGTGTGGGGGGATAAGTCTAATATACATGCTAGGTGGACTTAGTCACCCATGTGTGGGGGGATAAGTCCAATATACATGCTTGGGATTTATGTGGTGTGATTTGACTAACCTTTGTTTTGCAAGTGTTAATGATTTATGATTTTCCTTTTCATGTAGAAATTTGTATATTTTGGATTTAGAATGATTTGTTATGGGGGATTAGGATGAACATTGGTCATAAGGTTCCACCTTATGCACCATGTGAATCCTTAGAGTAATCTACCATTCAACCACCCAAAGGAAGATCCAAAGAAGAAATGAAGAAAAGAAAATAAATAAAGAAAGAAAGAAGAAAGAAGAACATAGCTTGAAGACCCCCATAATAATGAATTCCTTTTGCTTAAATGTAATTTAATTCATTTATAATCCAGGTTGTATAAGGGTAGAGCTCGGCTACCCAATTTGATATTTTTGGGTTTGTGCAGTGGTTCTCGACCACAAATGGTCATTTATTCTTTTTGCGCTAGGTTTATAAATTGATTGATGTTTGTTTAACTTGTGCATTAAGTGGCATGATTTTTCTAGTTTCTTCCTTGCTTTATGTATGGCCTGGATGTGAATTAGGCTCTTTAGGAAAAAATAAATCTTTTACCCAACTTAATAACTTGAAATAAAACTAAACAACTCATAACCTCACCTAAAGCTTAAGATTAAAAAACATCAAGATAAAAGAATTAGAAACCCCTTAGTTGGATGAGTTCTTTCTTTATAATATCATGCACAACAGTATATTATTTTACTCTTGATTGGAGGGCTTCCATATTTTCCAGAGAATTCGACTTGACCTATGAGGGCGGTGGTGGAAACTCACCTCCTAAAATTCTAGCTGATTTTGGCCAACAATCTATTTCTCATGCATTAGTCATAAAATGTCCTATTAGCCTGAGTTAAATGATTATCCAAAAATAAAATAAATTGAAATTTGAAATGCATTAGATTTAGGTCATTTTAAGCATGTCCCTTTACATGATCTAGTCTCTTTAGGGAGTGAGTTTAAGGACTTAATCTCTTTCTAAATAAAAATAACCTAGCTATCTTACATAAGCAGAAAGACTTTCCTACATGTATTTAAAATCATATGAGGAGTTAGTTGGAGGCCACCCCCAGGCAATTGTCAGATGGTTTGTCCTCTCTTGTGGAGGAAAACCAATTACCCATTTTTGCCTTAGATTTAGGTTGTGCTTCCGGCCCTCACCGAAGTTCCCTAGATTTAGGTTCTGAGGTCTCTTCTCCCCTTGTAGGTCATAAGAATAATTCTTCACCCCTTAGGCATTTCTTTAATCTTGTGTTAAGGAATCTTAAAGTCCTAAAACTCTAATGAAAAATGCAACTCAAACAAACTAAATTAATTTCTAAAATGTAAAGCCCAATTTTAGGATAGTTTGAGATGCTCGCTAGGTTTCCTAGCAACTTGAGCATCTCTTACTTATTCTTATTTTGGATTCGACAATAACTCCCTCTTTTGATCAATTTTGTTTAATCTTTAAAAATACAAACCAATCGATTGATAGTCCTTCCTATTGAAATCTTCAGAGACAATGATCATTTACCTTAATCGAGAGTTTTCCTAAAGGAACTTATCCTTTATGATGTAATTAATTATGGTGCTTGCCCATGTAGGGAACTTAGCGAACCCAGTTTGAAATAAATCCTGCTTTACTTTTCCATATAAAGTAGGGGAAGAATCTCTAGTACATATGCAAACCCATCGTCATTAGGAGTCTTATTGAGGTGATTGGTTCCATTAAAGGGTAGTGACTTCTGTCTCTCGAGATAGTACACTATACCTTGATGATGCATCCTATCACCTGAATAAGTACATTTGCGGATCTATGTGGCATCTTACCAAGATGAATTTTCACAAATGTAGTTTTGCCTCACCTTTCACCAACATATTTGAAGGTGACCCTATATGTGTGCGGGAATGTTTCACCATAGTTGGATAGTCCTACCTTGTGGTTGGTTGACTACTCCCTTTAGATTGGTAAGTCTGAGTTAGGTCTAGGCCTCCATGGCCCCTACTCAGTGCAATCCATCGAAAACTGATGGGATCCATCATAATCAAAATAAAATTAATCTTGATTATCATTGAGTTGATTTAAGTCCCCCAGCAGTATTCACTCAATAGTCAGCCCTAGGTTGGGTTTAATCTGTTGTTTTGCTAATAGATCACCCCAGCAACTGGTCCTTACTTTGGAGGATGTAAGTCTACTATGCCTTCTTCTTAGTATAGTTGCTACATACCGAAAGGTATCCCTTTGGTTGGCTAGTCCTACTATGTGTTTAGTAGACTGCCCCTTTGGATTGGTAAATCTGAGTTAGGTCTAGGCCTCCATGGCTCCTAGTCAGTGCATTCCATCACAAACCAACATGGTCTATCTCAAAAATCCAAATTTAGAAATCTAAAATAAACAAAACAAAATGAAAATGATCAATCGATCTAAATCAAAATCTTTTGCCTCTCCTCAGTGAGATGCAAATCTTTCTAGTTCCCCAGCGGATCTAGAATTCTAATCCCTTAGTGGATTTCACAACCTTTTCTTCACTTGGTGGATGACGTGGATTTGCTTCCCCTAGTGGAGAGTTCACTTATCTTTCACCGATGGAGTCAAAACAAACACAATTAAATTAATAATAAATAAAAATAAATTTAACCCTTTTCCCAAGTGGAACTCAATTAATCAAATCAAATTTCTCTCGAGCAAGACTCACATCAAATCAAACCCCTCATCCCTTCATGGATGACTTGAACCTGCTTCCCTAGTGGAAGGTTCACATACACTATCCCTACTGGATTCCTCCTTCACTCTCCTATGTCCTTGACATAAGTAGAGCCACATTGCACTAAGCTCTGTATTACTTCTACACCTTAGGTTAAGAATAGATCATCTCTTTTAGTGCTTGTGATCGTCTGGTGTTGTTGATCATTCCAGTCAACACCAATACGTGTAGTGTTCCTTGCCAGTCACACCACACTTATTGGACGCCCTTTATTGACCTCATTTTTAGGATAAGCTCTCAACCCCTCCATCTTAGACATATGACTCCTCTTAAACATTAAGAGATCTTTAGTCTTAAGACACATCTAGTGATTAGGCAGGCACTCAACCTAACACTAGAGATTTAGAAGAGTTAGCCATAGGAATAGATCATGCCTTAGGGGTGTTATGAAAATTTGCCTGCCCTACAACTTGAACCACATTCCTCACTTCCTTCCATCAATTCAAATTCCAAATCAAATCAACATCAAACCTAAATCAATTCTAGCTTAACTGATTATAGCCAAACTCAAATCAATGCCACATGATTGAAACCCATGATTGAAATCTATGATTGAGGTTTATGATTGAAATTCCAAGTTCAAAATCCTTCTTAAGTTCTTTAGTCCCCTCTTAAGGACTTAGCCTAAATCATCTTCAAATCAATTCAAACTCATGAAATTCTCCCATAACTCATTTATATTTTTATTTTGATTCTCATATATAAATGAAATATAAATTCAAATCAATCAAACTAAATCCAAAATTGAGATTCCAAGTCCAAAATATTTTCTAAGTCCTTAATTCCCTCTTAAGGACTTAGCCTAAATCACCTTCAAATCAATTCAATCTCATAAAATTTTCTCACAACTCATTTATATTTTCATTTATATTCACATATATAAATGAAATGTAAATTCAAATCAATCAAACTAAATCCAAAATTCAAATTCCAATTCCAAATCTTGCCAAAGTCCTTTGATTTCCCTTCATGGACTTAGCCTAAATCAAATCAAAATCAATTCAAATTCATGAAATTTTTTTATAACTCATTTATATTCACATATATAAATGAAATAAAAATTCAAATCAATCAAACTAAATCAAAAATTCAAATCCAAATTCACAAATCTTTCCTAAGTCACTTTGATTTTCTCTTAAGGACTTAGCTTAGATCATGTTCAAATTACTTCAACTCATGAAATTTTTTCACAACCCATTTATATTCTCATTTATATTCACATATATAAATGAAATATAAATTCAAACATCCAAAACCAACTCCAAAAATTAAACTCAAATTCAATCAAAAGCCAACCTAAGCCTTTCAAGTTAAATTCTTGAACTTAGCCAAATCAACTTCAAATCAAGCCAAACTCTTGATTTTTCTTCATGATTCAATCAATCCTTCAATCATGAATCCAATTATAAATACAAACTTCAACCACTTAACCAAAACTCAATTCAAAAAATCAAACCCAAGTCAAACTCATGTTCACCCTTTGAACTTGAAATTATCAAATGAATCAAAATCCATTTGACTTCAAACCACTTGCAAATGGATTTATATTGCAATCATAAGTTCATATGTGAGTTCAATCAAACTCAAATCAAGCTTTGACAAAGCCATTTGACCCGCTTACGCTCACTTGACCCAAAGTGACCTAAAATATCCTTATGAGTCAAATTCTAATCCTAACCAAATTAGATTAAACTAAGCCCACCTAAGCCTCTCATTATGATTAACAATCATCATGAGATGATCAATCACTCAATTAGGTCAAACTAAGTCAACACATAACAAAAATGAAACCCAACATAGCTAAAATTCACCCTAAGCCAAATTAATTGAAACCAAATATCTATGTTCATTCAAGATTGATGTTTGAACTTGACCAAGTCAACATTTGAGCCTAACCTAGCCCAATTGGCCACTTGACCCAACTTGACCCAACTTGACCTAAAAAGTTAAAATGTGTCAAAACTTGATCTGAGACAAATTGATTGAAACCAATGGGTCAAGTTCATCCTAAAATGATTATTGAACTTGACCAAAGCCTCAATCAACCAACAAGACCAAACCTAGGCCAATTGATCTTGAACCCAACTTGACCTAGGCCAATTTCATATCAATTTCAAACTTAACCAAAATTGATTGGAAACAAAGATATCAATCCACTTCATATGACCAACTAAACCTAAACTAACCCATGACCTAACCCAAATAGGTCAAATGGGTCAAATTGGTCAACTTGACCCATTTGACCTAAATGAAATCAAATGAACCAAATTCAAACATATACCAAACTAAATCAAACCAAAGCAACCAAAACATTTCAAATGGTCATACAAACTTGACCCAACCCTTGGTTTGACCCAATTTGACCATTTAGTCAACTTGACCCAAGTTGACCCATTTTGACCTAAATGGGTCAACATGAACTAAATCACATCAAAATAACTCCAAATTCAATGAAACTTGGCCAAACCTATTTTCTCATCATATCAAACATACCCAAACTAAAGTCAAGGTTAAATGACCATTTTACCCTTATGTTATAGGGTAAATTTTAGCCAAACCCACTTAGAATTTGGTCAAATCCTCTCCATAACCACTTGACACCCTCTTAGTGGATCAAGTGAACACTAAGGAGTATGGTATACCCAACCCAATGGGTTTGGATCTATCCAACCTTGCCTAATGGCCAAATTGACCATATTTCTTGAAACGGAGCACATAGAATCCTCCTTACACTTAATTCGAGCACATGGGAGGTTCACCATTCCACTCCCTGGCCAAAAGTGAATTCAAGGACATCCTAAATGGCCTAACAAACCCACTCTTTATGGTCAATTGGATCAAATTTGTGAGGCATTGCTCGGCCTTTCAATTGCCAAAAGTGGAGATATACTCCCCCTAATTTGAATTAAATCCATGATTCCTCAATTCGACTGAACCTAGGGAAGTCAGAGAAGCCATTCCTCAGCCTCCCTAAGCTTCCTAGAGTGAAATCAAATTCCCATTTCTCAACTTTTAGAGATTGAAAACATGGGAGCTCCACCTAAAACCCAACTTGCTCTACACTCAAATCTTGTGCAATTCCTTTTGTAAGCTCCATCAGTGAACTCAATCAAACTCACCCAAGCTCTTTCCTAAGTTCCTAAGGCAAGGCAGGAGTCATCTTGATCAAGACCAATCTCAAGGCAAAGGGGAGTTGGTCTTTAGAAGCAACCATTGAATCTCAAGAGCTCAAACTCTCAGCAAAGCTTTGTCTCAACTAGACAAAGCTTCTCCAAGGGAATCAAGAGTCGGTGATCACTTCCAGCAAGGAAAACCATTTTTCTGAGCTTAATCTAGCCATAGTGTGGAGCTTTGTGAAAGAAAGTTTAATCCCATGGGATTTTAGGCATTAGATATGATCTACAATGCATGATGAAGGTATGGGCAAAATATTAGCCTAATCTGAGCTCAACCGAGCTCAGATCATGGCCTAGAACATGGACGAATCTCATTTCCCACAAAGAATAGTAGGGATGAATCTCTGGCCATCCATCCATGAATTTTGGATGGCTGGCCGAGATTAAAACACATAGCATCCCTTGATTTACCCCTCTGATCTGTGACTTTAATCTCAACCGTCTGATCTTTGATCGGACGGCTGAGGGGAAAGTGCGTTGCACCGCCGCTGATGCGGCGCTATGATGTGATGGGTTAAAGAGCCAATCCCGTCGAGCCATGTGGAAAGCGCATGTTGCGTAAGTAGCCCACGTGGCACCGATGGGATTAAATACTCAATTAGGGTATTTAAATATTCTAATTAATTATGAAAACTTCTAAAATTCATATCTAAGCCTAGAAAAATCAGACAAATGTGAAATAAATTAAATTGGATAGATAATTGAATATAGAATATTTTAAAATTAACTTTAATGGATTTTGAGTAGTAATTTTATCTGAATTTGGGTTTTATTGGGAATGTTATTTTTCTATTTGTCCTTTAATTACTCCACTAATTAATCCCAAGCTTTTTGTGCTTAATTAGTGGGATGACTCCTACCTCTCCTAATTTTCTTGGGACTTATTGGTGGCTTAATTAGGGGAATTACTAGTTTAATCCTTAATCACTCCCTTAATATAATTAAGCTTAATTAAGGGCATAATTAGTGGTTTAACCCTCTGATTGAGTCAATTAAGTTTTGATTGAATAAGTATAAGGTTTAAGGAATAATTTTGGGATACTTTTCTTGAGATATTCTCTAAACCTTCTTTTCTTTCTTAATCCATTCTTAATTAAGGGTTAATTCACTAATTACCCCCTTAATTAATTTCATAAAATTCTAAAACTTTCCAGAACTCAATTAATCTATATTGGGTAGATGCTTAGGTGTTCAATAGCCTAAGTATATCAAGGAAATCAAAACTCAACTCACATGTGTGAGGGGGGTTATGAAATTACTTCTTAAGTTAAAACTCCCTTAGTTTAATTAATCATTAATCATTAGCCAAATGCATTAGGCCTTTTTCTTACTAGGTGCATTGCAGATTTAAATTCCTTATGTGGTTTTATGTCATCTCATTGGCTCATAATTATTTGGTTAACTATGCTAAGGTGGTATAGGTAGGGGGTAATTAATATGTTTAATCATACCTTAACCTAAGTAACATGCAAAAATCATCTAAAAATAATAAACATATGTGGGAATGGGTTAGAAACAGCAAACTCGCCTCACATTTCTCAAATTATATCAAACTCAAAAGAAAATCAAACCTTCTTAAAAAAATAATTTTATTTACATTAAGCTTTCTTATTTCATAAGATTATCTTTAGGGGTTAATTAGGTGAATGTGTTTACATGCTTTAATCATTTAGTTCTTTTCTAACATGCTAAATGTGTATGTCATATGAATTTCATGCATTCATTCTTTTCAAAAATCAAAATGAAAGAGAAATATTTTCTTTATGTTAAATTGCATGTTTTGGCTAAAGTAAAAAATATGAATGGATATTATCACTATTAAATTCCAAATTATTTTCAAAATATATGAATCAATTACCAAAATTGAAAGTGTGTTACTTATATTTTATATATAAGTTTGCATGTGAATGTAAAGATGTGTTTTAAGTTTGCTTCCTTTCTATCCTCTTAACATGGATTTGAATAATATTTGCAAAGTGTATTGTTCTTTTAAAAGAACATAACACTTGCTCAAATCTACTCTTATCCCCTTCCATGTTATAACCTAAGAAGGATCTTCATATTCACACATATAAATTGCATAAACAAATCAAATAATCAAGTATAACTTTTTGCATCCTTTCTTTCCATTCATTTCTTTTATACATATGCTTGTATTTAAGGGAAGTGGTATATCAGTTTGGACAATGATAGGGCTGCGAGGCTTTAAGTAGCCCTAAGTAGGTATTCTACCTTACACCTTTGGTTAACAATGGCACCGTACTCACTTATACATTTCATACATACATGTCCGCATGTGAAAAGTGGATAAGAAAATCTCTTTTCTACTTAATGAAAATCATGCATCATAAAGCATTCAAATTTTCGTAAGTGACTTAGTTAGCATTCATCATAACGTGTGCCAAACAATTCTCATTTGTATGTATAGATATGCTTAGGACACATCCATATGCATGTTATACATGTTGGGAAAGAAATGAAGTGATATGTGTTTTGTGATATTAATTCACTTTACTTAATCTTAAAATGCTTTTCTTCTAGAATAGAATTATTTAAGGAAAATCTAAACTTAGGATTAATTAAAACACATAATAAAATATTCACTAAATAAAACTAAACATGAATCCACTTTATAAATTACTTAAGTTAGGGAACGAAAGAGAAGTCCTCTTCTATTTTCCCTCTTTTACAATACTTAGTAATTAATTGTAGGATTCACTCAAACCTAAACAAAGCATCAAATAAAATCAACCCATATCAACTATACACTTAAATGAAACCACCCATCTAAGTTGAACATCTTCACACTTAGAAAATCTAAACTTTAAAATTACAGCTAAGCATACCACACAAACCTTTTAAGCACACACATTAGGCTAAGTCACCATTTCTAGCTTTTGGTTAGGGTGGTGCATGGCTTGATGTTTTGTTTTTGTTTTGTGATATTTTGTTTTAGTCTGGATATTAGGGTGAATGTGCATAGAATGAATGATAGGATGACTTAGTCTAATCATTATTTTTTGTAAGGGACTATGCTTAATAGGTATTGTAATAAATAAAAATATAAACGCTTTTTCTATGCAGGTGCTTATACTCCTAAGAATAATCCAATAAGCCAAGTGGATTTGGTTACCCATGTGTGGGGTGCTAAGTCCAATATACATGCTCGAGATTTGTATGGTTTGTTTAGCTAATCTCTATTTTGCAAATGTTAATTAGATTTACTTTCCCTTTTCATGTATTTTTTCTATTAGGATTTTGGAATGATTATCATGGGGGATTAGGATGAGCATTGGTCATAATATTACATCTTATGTACCATGTGAGGCCTTTGGAGCAACCACCTTCCAACAATCCAAAAGAAGGAACCAAAAGAAGGAAGAAGAAAGAAGAAAAAAGAATGAAGAAAGAAGAAATGAAGACTCTCATAACATGAATTTCCTCGCTTGATTATAAATTAATTCATTTGTAATTTGGGTTGTATAAGGGTAGAGCTCAGCTACCCAATTTGTTTTTGAGTTTGTGCGGTGGTGCTCGACCATAAACGGCCTCTTATTATTTTGCATTAGCTTTATAAATTGATTGATAATTTTTTTAGCTTGCGCATTAAGATGACATCTTTTTTCTAGTTTCTTCTTTGCTTAATGTGTGGCCTGGATGTCGATTAAACTCTTAGAGAAATCTTCTACTAAATTTAACAATTCAAAAATTAAAGTAAAGAACTCATAACCTGACCTAAAGCTTAGGCTAAAAATCAAGATAACATAATTAGCAACCCCTTAGCTGGATGAGTATTTCTTTTACAACATCATGCACAAAAGCATGTTATTTCACTCTTGATTGGTGGGCTTTAACCTTTGCTAGAGAAACTTGGCTTGACCTTTGAGAGCCATTGCGGAAACACACCTCCTCCCTTCTCACTGATTTTGGCCAATAATCTTACTTCTCATGCATTTGGCATATGAATCGTATAAGCTTGAACCAAATGATTGTCCAAAAATGAAAATAACATGTAATATGATTTGAATTAGATTTAGGTCATTTAAAGCATGCTCCTACATGATCTAGTCACTTAGGGAGTGAATTTAAGGACTCAATCTATTTCTAAATAAATAACAGCCTAGCTATCTTGCATAAAGCATATGACTTGTTTACATGAATTTAAAATTATAGGAGTTAGTTGGTGGCCACCCCCAGGAGGTTGTAAGTCCAAGCAGTCGGGTGATTTGTCCTCTCTTGTGGAGGCAAACCAAATACTCATTTTTAGCCTTAGATTTAGGTCATGCTTTTGGCCCTCACCAATGCTCCCTAGATATTAGGTTCTGAGGTTGCTTCTCCCTTCTATGGGCCATAAGCATAAATCATCACCTCTTTGATATTTTTGTAACCTTGTATTATGGAATTATAAGCCTTAAACTTCTAATAAAAAGTTAACTCAAATGAATAATTCAATTTCAAAAATGTACAGGCAAATTATAGGGTAGTTTGAGATGCTCACTAGGTTTCCTAGCATCATGAGCATCTCCTACTTATCTTCCTTTAGCTTCGATAATAATTCCCTCTCTTTGATCAATACCATTTAATCTTCTAGAATAAACTAATCGATTGATAGTCCTACTTATTGAAATCTTTGGAGATAATGATCATTTACATTAATCGAGAGTATTTCTAAGGGATTTCATTCCTTAGGATGTAATTAACTATGGGAGCTTTCCTCTATAGGAAACTTAATGAACCCAATTTAAAATAAACCCTACTTTATTTTTCCATGTAAAGTAGGGGAAGAATCTTTGGTATATATGCAGACCCATTGTCCTTAAGAGTCCATGTTGAGGCAATTAGGTCCATTGTATAGTGGTGACTTCTATCTTTTGAGAGAGTACATCTCTCCTCAATGTCGTACCCGATCACCCTCAATGAGAACATCTGTGAATTATGTAGTGTCAAAAATGCATAAAAAGAAGATATGTATATTTGTATCTTCATTTTATCCCACATAGAGTGAAGATGGAAGTATATATTTATTCCTTAGAAATCAATCATATATAAAATTTCACCACACTTCATCATATAAAACTTTAATAATAAAGGTATTGGTCATGTCATATTAGTCCATTAGACATCTTTGAAGTTAATTGCTAAAGTCAAGCCAATATATGTAGATCCATTAAACTAGCTGAATCCAATAAGATTGGTAATTTATTTATAGATTTCATAGTTAGGATAAAGTAATATCACTATACAACTTAAGGCTAATAACAAAATCATAGAGGTACTCTTTTGTTTCATGTTAGTGAATTACTTAATCTTATCTTTGCACATGGCAAGACGATGAAACCAACATCATTATAATGGGCCCTAAGGCTCTCTGGAAGACCTATTTCTTATTTCCAAGATATCCCTTCTTAGTCTTAAGAGGTTGTGGGTGAAATTTTTATACCTATGCCTTCTTCTATCCCCTTTCAGAAAAGAGGATAATTGAAAACAAAAATATAAAATGTCTTGTGGGATGCCATGCAGATCCGCATGTGTTCTTATTAGGGTGATTGGGTACGCCATTGAAGAAAAGTCTATTAACTTGAGAGGTAGAAGTCACCACCCTACAATGGACCTAATCACCTCAATAAGGACTCCTAAAGAATATGGGTCTTCAGAATGTACTAGATATTCTTCCCCTACTTTGCTTGGAAAAAGTAAAGCAGGGTTTATTTTAAAGTGGGTTCATTAAGTTCCCTACAAGGGCAAGCCCCCATAGTTAATTACATCCCAAGGAATGAGATTCTTTAGGAATACTCTGATCATTATCTCCAAAGATTTCAAAATGTAGGACTATCAATCATTGGTTTATTTTTAGAATGGTAAGTGGGATCGATCAAGAGGAGGAAGTTCTTATCGATGTCAAATGAAACAAGTGGGGATGCTTAAGATACTAGGAAGCCTAGTAAGCATCTCAAACTATCCTATGGTTGGGCTTTACATTTTTGAAATTGAATTAATTTGTTTGAGTTAAATTTTTATTAGAATGCTAGGACTTATAATTCATGATACAAGGTCACGAAAATGTCTAAGAGATGAGGATTTATGCTCGTGACCCGCAAATGGAAGTAACAACATCTGAACCTAAATCTAGGGAGCTTTATCAAGGGCTACAAAGAATAATCTAAATCTAAGGCAAAAATGGGTATTTGGTTCATCACCACAAGAGAGGATAAACCACCCGACTATTGGACTTACAATCACCTGGGGGTGGCCGCCAACTAACTCCTCCTACAGTTTAAAAATATGTTGGCAAGTCATATGTTTATGCAAGATAACAAGGTTGTTATTTATTTAGAAAGGGACTAAGTCCTTAAACACACTCCCTAAGAGACTAGATCATGCAAGGGCATGATTTTAATGACTTAAATCTAATGCAAATTTTTATATGTTTTATTTTTATTTTTGGACAATCAATTTGACACAAGCTTTAGGATTCTTTATGCAAATGTATGAGAAATTAGATTATGAGTCAAAATCAGTAAGATGAGGAGGTGTGTTTTCACCATGGCTCTCACAGGTCAAGCCAAATTCTTTGGCAAATGTGGAAGCCTTCCAATCAAGAGTGAAATAATATGCTTTTTATGCATGATGTTAGAAAAGAAAGTACACATCCAATTAAGGGATTGCTAATTCATTTATCTTGATTTTAACTTAGGCTTTAGATGAGGTTATGAGTTATTTATATTTTTAATTTTGAGTTGACTAATTTGGTAGAAGATTTATTTTCTCCTAAGAGCCTAATTGTCATCCAGGCCATACATCAAAGCACGAAAGAAACTAGAAAAAGATGTTATCTTAATGCACAAGCTAAATAAACATCAATCAATTATAAAGCTAGCGTAAAAGAATAAAAGGTCATTTGTGGTTAGGCACCATCACACAAACCCAAAAACTAATTGGGTAACCGAGCTCTACCCTTATACAACTCAGATTATAAATGAATAAATTACAATGAAGCAAGGAATTCATATTTTGGGGGTCTTCATTCTTCACTTCTTCTTTCTTTTTTTGTTCTTTTCTTCTTCCTTCTTTCTTCTTTGGGTTCCTTCTTTTGGATGGTTGGAATGTGGTTGCTCCAAAGGCTTTACATGGTACATAAGATAAAATCTTATGACCAATGCTCATCCTAATCCCCCATAACAATCATTCCAAAATCCTAATTGTAAAATTACATGAAAAGGAAAAGTAAATCTAACTAACACCTGTAAAATAGAGATTAGCTAAACAAACCATAAAAATCCCAAGCATGTATGAGCACATATATGACATAGCACCCCACACATGGGTAAACAAGTCTACCTAGCCTATTGTATTATGCTTAGGGGTATAAGGACCTGTACAGTAAAGTAATTATATATTTTTATTACAGCATAAGTACAATCCCTTGCAGAAGATAATGATTAGACTAAATCGTTCTACCATTCATACTATGCACATTCACCCTAACATCCAGACTAAAATATCACATCACAAAATAAAAGTAAACATCAAACCATGCACTACCCTAACATAGGAATAGAAGTGGTGACTTAGCCTAATGTGTGGGTTAATAAGGTTTGTGTGGTATGCTTAGCAAGGCTTTATGGTTGAAGTTTTTTAAGTATAAAAATGTTCAACTTAGAGGGTGGTTTCAACTTAAGTTGTTTAGTTATTTTGGGTTAATTTTATTTTTGTGTTTTAATTAGATTTGAATAAACCTAGGATTAATTACTAAGTGTTGTAAAGAGAGGAAAAGAGAAGGGAACTTCTCTTCCCTCCCTACCTTATGCAATTTCTAAGGTATATTTATATTTGATTTTTATTTTAGTGAATATTTTATTATGTGTTTTAATTAATCCTAAGTTTAGATTTTCCCTAAATAAACCTATTCAAAAAGAAAGACATTTTAATATTACGTAAAATGAATTAGTATCACAAAACACACATCATTTCATTTCTTTTCCAACATGTATAACATGCATATGGATGAATCCTAAGCATATCTATACATACAAATGGAAATATTTAGCATACTTTAATGATGAATGCTAAATAGTGTTATTTCATAAAATTTGGATGCCTTATGATGCATGATTATCATTAAGTAGAAAAAGAGAGATTTTTTTTTCTTATCCATTTTTCACATGCACATTTATATGTATGAAAGGCATAAGTGAGTACGGCGCCATTGTTAGCACTAGGGGTATAAGGTATAAGATCTACTTAGGGCTACTTAAAGTCTCACAGCCCCGAGGTTGTCCAAACTAATATACCACTTTCTTTAAATACATATGCATGTATAAAATAAATGAATGGAAAAAGAAAGATGCAAAAGTTTATGTTTGTTTGTTTGATTTGTTTTGTAATTTATATGTGTAAGTGTGGATATTCTTATTAAGTAATAACATAAGAATGGATAGGAAAGGATTTAAGTAAGTGTTGTATTCTTTTCAAATGAACTATACACTTTGCCAAATCCTATTTACAACTATGCTAAAAGAAAAGAGAAGAAAAATCACACAATGTACATCTTTATATTTCTACTCACATGCAAGATTAAAAATAATCATAAGTAGCATACCTTTCAAGTTTGATGATAGATTTATAAGTTTTTGAAAATAATTTTAGATTTAATAGTGATAATATCCATTCATATTCTTACTTTAGCCAAAATATGCAATTTAACGTAAAAGAAACATTTCATTTTTAATTTGATTTTTAAAAAGCATGAATGCTTGCATGTCATATGGCATACACATTTAGCATGTTAGGAAATAAATAAAGTAATGAAAGTAAGTAAATTCATTCACCCTAATTAATTCCTAAAGACAATCTTATGAATAAGATTATTTAAAGTAAATCAAATTTGTTTTTAGAGAGAGTTTGTATTTTATTTGAGTTTGATTTAATTTGATAAATGTGAGATGAGTTTGCTCATCCTAACCCATTACCCCATGTGTGAGTTATTTAAACTCAACTTTTAGGTGATTAGATCAATTTTATGCCTTGGTTAGGTTAAGGTGTGAATTAAGTGTGTTAATTACCCCTTACCTACACCACTTTAACATATTTAATCACATAATTATGAGCCAATGATATGACATAAAACCACACAAAGAATTTAAATTTGTAATGCACCAAGGAAAGAAAGGGTCGAATGCAATTGGCTCATAATTAGTGATTAATTAAGCTAAAGTGTTTAATCTAAGTACTTCATAACCTTCCCACACATGTGGGTTGGATTTTGATTTCTTTAGGCCACTTGGATTATTGAACACCCAAGCATCTACCTAAGATGAATTAGTTAAGTTCTAGAATGTTTTGATTTTAAAATTTTGATTAATTAAGCTATTTTATTAAATGATCAAATTATTTAATTAATTTTGCACCTTAATTAAATTTTAATCCAAATGAAATAAACTTAAGGAAAAAGATATGTGAAAGAACCCCTGATCTCATTCCCTAAGTCCACTCACTATCTTGAGATAATTAGCAAAATTAATTAGTGAATTTATCACTATTTAAAAGGTTAATTAATCATTTAATGGATTAAGAGAGTAATTAGGAATGAGCCAAGCAATTAACCTAATTAAGCCATAATAAAGTCCAAGAAAATCATGGGAGGTAGAGGTCATCCCATTAATCAACCCTAAAAAGTTTGAAATTAATCAGTGGAATAATTAAGGAGTAATTAATGTAATTATATTCCCAATAAAACCCTAATTCAGAAAATATCATTGTTAGAAAACAAGTGAAATTAACTTTAGAATATTCCTCATTGAATTATCTTTCCAATAATTTTTATTTTGTATTTTTATGATTTTCTATAATTAGTTATGAGTTGAAGTTTCCATGATTATTAAGTAATTAATCCCGTAATTATATGGCTAATCCCGTCGGTGCCACGTGGGGTCTGACGCGGCGCATGCTTTCCACGTGGGAGAGGCCACTTAAGTTGTCACATTTTAGCATCACATCAGCGGCAGTGCTATGCGCTTTCTCCCCATCCATCCAATCTAAGATCGGACTACTGAGATCAAGCCTGTGGTTCTTAAGGGGTTAATCTATGGATCTTACGCGTCTTGATCATGGTCGTCCATCCAAAATGTGCGGATGGATGACCCATGATCCATCCCTGATCTTCCCTATGAGAGAGGGCATTCATCCACCCTTTAAGACAAGATCCAAGCTCGATTGAGCTCATATTGAACCCAAATTTGACCCACACCATCATCATGCAAGGGAGATTACATCTAACGGTCAAATTCTCATGAGGTGAGAATTTCTTTCACAAAGGGCCACACCATTGATAGTTTAAGCTTGGTTTGAGAGCATACCTCACTGGAGGCTATCACCGGTACTTGAGTTCGATGAGGTAGCTTCGTCTAGTGGAGACGAAGCCCTGTTGAAAGTTTCAAACAATGGGGCTGAGTAGATCTCTCTATGGACCAAGCTCACCTTCAATTCTTTGCAGCCTTGATGGAAGTACCACCTCCCTTGCCTTGAGAACTTGGGAAAAGGTTTAGGCAAGTTTGATTGAGTCCTTTAATAAAGCTTGCAAGAGGAATTGGCTTGGTTTTGTGTGTTGAGTGAATTGGAAAAGTGAGGGAGCTCCCCTATTTTTAGTCTCAAAAAATTGAGAAATGAGAAATTTGAAAATGCTTAGGAAACCTTGGGGGAGCTTGGAATCACTTCCTCTAAGTTCCTATGCTTCAATCAAATAAGAGAGAGCTCAGTTGAAATGAAATTAGGGGGAGTATTTCTCCCCCTTGAAGGATCGGATGGCTGTAAGCTCCTTTTCCATTTTGATTTAATTGCCCCTATTCAATGGGTTGGTTAGGCTATTTTGAGGGGCATGGCATTTGGTTTTGGCCAAAGAAGGTCATGGACGAGTTTGCCATGTGAAAAATAAGGTGGAGGAAGGAATCCCATGTGCTCATTTTCATGGGGGTGGTTGGTTTTGACCTTGGGTTGGGTTTGACTAACCCCAACCCAATGGGTCATGTGCACCCTGTCTATTAGTGACCATTTGGTCCACTAAGAGAACACTAAGTGTCCATGTAAAGGAATTGACCAAATTCCAAGTGGTTTTTATTTTAGGTTACCCTATGGCCTAGGGGTAAAATGGTCATTTGATCTTGATTTCAGTTTGAATATGTTTGGTATGATTGAAAAATGGGCTAGGCCAAGTTTCATTGAATTTGGAGTTGGTTTGATATAATTTGGCTCATGTTGACCCATTTAGGACAAAATGGGCCAACTTGGGTCAAGTTGACCAATTGATCAAATTGGGTCAAACCAAGGGTTAGGTCAAGTTCATATGACTATTTGAAATATTTTGGCATTATTGGTTTGGTTCAATTTGATTTATATTTGAATTTGGTTCATTTAATTTCATTTAGGTCAAATGGGGCAACTTGACCAATTTGACCCATTTGACCTATTTGGGTTAGTTCATGGGTTGGTTTATGTTTGGTTGATCATCTGGCATGGATTGGTATCTTTATTTCTAATCAATTTAGTTTATATTTGGATTTGGCTCAATTTGACCCTTTAGGTCAAGTTCGGTTCATGGTCAATTGGGCTAGGTTTGGTCTAGTTGACCAATTGGGGATTTGATCAAGTTCAACAATCATTTTAGAATGAATTTGACCCATTGGTTTTAATCAATTTGGCTCAGAATAAGTTTTGACACATTTTGATTTTTTAGGTCAAGTTGGGTCAACTTGGGTCGAGTGACCAATTGGGCTAGGTTAGGCTTAAATGATGACTTGGTCAAGTTCAAACATTGGTCATGAATGAGTTTTGATCAATGGTTTCAATCAGTTTGGCCTATGGTGGATTTTGGCTAGTTTAAGTTTTATTTTGGCTAAGTGTTGACTTGTTCAACCCTTAGGTTTGACTTGGTTTGACCCAATTTGAGTGATTGATCATCTCATGATGATTGTTGCTCACAATGTGAGGCTTAGTTGGGCTTAGTTCAATATAATTTGTGTAGGATTAGAATTTGGCTCAAAAGGGTACTTTAGGTCACTTTAGGTCAAGTGAGCCTAAGTGGGTCAAATGGCTTGGTCAAAGCTTTATTTGAGTTTGATTGAACTCACATATGGACTTATGGTTGAAATATAAATCCATTTGCAAGTGGTTTGAAGTCAAATGGGTTTTGATTCACTTGACAATTTTAAGTTCAAAAGGGTGAACATGAGTTTGACTTGGGTTTGATTTTTGAATTTAGTTTTGGTTTGATGATTGGAGTTTGCATTTATATTTAGATTCATGATTGAAGGATTGATTGAATCATGAAGAAAAATCAAGAGTTTGGCTTGATTTGAGTTTGATTTGGCTAAGTTCAGGAATTTGACTTGAAAGGCTTAGGTTAAATTTTGGTTGAAGTTGGATTTGAATTTTGAATTTATTTTTGGATATATGAATTTATATTTCATTTATATTTGTGAATATAAATGAGAATATAAATGGGTTATGAGAAAATTCTTTGAATTTGAATTGATTTAGATTTGATTTAGGCTAAGTCCAAGATGGGAATTAAATTGACTTAGGAAAGATTTTTGATTTGGATTTGAATTTTGAATTTGGTCTGATTGATTTGAATTTATATTTTATTTATTCATGTGAATATAAATGAGAATATAAATGGGTTGTGAAAGAATTTCTTGAATTTGAATGGATTTAGATTTGATTTGAGCTAAGTCCATGAGAG
Organism: Cymbidium sinense; assembly: GCA_021442155.1. NCBI lineage: Eukaryota > Viridiplantae > Streptophyta > Magnoliopsida > Asparagales > Orchidaceae > Cymbidium > Cymbidium sinense. The sequence continues at coordinate 250,031,706 of CM038215.1, forward strand.
GGAATTAAAGGACTTAGGAAATATTTTGGAGTTTCGAATCCAATCATGGGCTTCAATCATAAGTTTCAATTATTTGGAATTGATTCATGATTTGAGAAAAACCATTGAATTTGTTCAAGGTTTGAGTTTAGAGTTGAAGTTTATATGAGTTTGGAGACAATCAATCAAGTTTGAATTGATTTGAGTTTAGAGTTTTGACTTGGAAGAAGAAAGTGAGGATTTTGGTTCAAGCTATAGGGTAGGCAAATTTTCCTAACACCCTTAAGGCATGACCTATTCCTATGGCTAACTCTTCTAAGTCTCTAGGACTAGGTTGAGTGTCCACCTAATCACTAGATGTGTCTTAAGACCAAGGAACTCTTAAAGTCTAAGAGAAGCCCTATGTCTAAATTCCTACTATATAAACTCCTTAGTTGTTCATGCCCCATTTTCCTCATCAAAACTTCTATCTTTAACTCCTTTAAGGCTTTTTGTCTCCATGCATCACTTGGTCATCAAGTTCCCATATTATAATAATCTCATTAATGTCTTCACCATTCATGGTGTTCTTATATGATCTTAGAAATGCTATCCATTCATATGGTTCTTATCATAAAGATTCAAAGTGACTAATGCAAATACTTAATAACAATGCTTCAAATGTTTGTAAGTATCACCCACTCCATCAACACACCACATAAGAAGAGGGGAACAAATAAACAAACTATAATAAGAGAAAGGAGAGAACAAGGCTATAGATGAAAATAATAAGATCATGTACACTCACATATTTATGCCCTTTATCTAAGTAAATCATATCAATTGGGTGAAGTGCATGGGATATCATTGCAATGTCCCTTAATGAGGGTCACTTTACTATCACAACTAACAAGTACACAAAAATACTTGCTTTCACAAGAAAATCATTTGTTAAACATCCAAATTTAATGAAACCTCTTCATGTAAGTCTCCTTCAATTAAACCTTTCACCTATGTTTAGGCTACCAATGATCGCTCTAAAACTTAATTATAAGATTATAAAATCTGGCTCTTGTATTACATTTTAATAGGAAAACATAATTAGTCAAGGGAGAGTAAAAGTCATGATGCTTCTAAACATCTATTAGTTAGTGAGGTCGGGGTTCCTTCATTTGAGTTGTCCTTTCAATGTTATAATAACAAATATCACCATGTACAATTACACTTAATAAGTTTTATTTTATCTTTTGCATCTTCTTTGATCATCCCTTTCACAATAGAGTTAATGTTTCCCCACTTAGCAATTATTTTAGTTAAGCTATAGCTATAAAGAGTCATTGATCAACAACTTATCTCATGCTTATTTGGTTATGTTGAAAGATCGCATGGCCTTTCCCAATAATAGCATGTCCTTCTAATCTTATCAAAGACTACTTACTACTTGAACTAGAAAATTTTCACGTAAAGGGCAAGTTAATAATAAGCATATATCAACTTAAGAAAGTTATAATGATTAATTCTAGAAGGATCCAATAAAAGAAAGCCCGTGCAACTTGTGTTAATCAGCTTAAATATCAAGCTTTTGCCTTCACTCTAATAAATCTAATATTAAGAAAGACCAAAATTATTTGCACGCAAATAAACCTAAAAAAATTATCTGCTAAGTTGAGAAGTTTCTATTAAATAGAGGTGCATCTCAAAATAAGGATAATTGTCTCCAAACTCAATCCCAATGGATATAAAAATCTAATAATTTAAAATATGTTTTTCATAAAACTTTTTCAAATCATCATGGCTATGTGTTACACTTGAATTTTATGCATGGTTTTTTACCTTTAGGTTCTAAAATTTTAATTAAGTTAGGGTTGATTTTAGGATTTTTGCTACACTAAAAAATTTATTTTAATTTATGAAGAAAAGCATGAATTTTAGCATATTAAATAAGAGAACATGTTTCAATATTTTTTTAAAGCACACCACAAACTAATTAATTTCATTTCATAGCTAGAAGTTCCAATTTGAGTCGGTGGATCATGTGTATGTTTAATTTAAATCAAATCACTTTATTATATGGTTCAAAATATTTAACTTGAACTTGACTTGACCCAAATCTGTCTAATGTAAAGTTGACTCAATTGCTAATTGGATCAAATCTTTTTGCTCAAATCCAACCTAAATAGTAAATGGGTCAATTTAGTCACATATTCTTTTCAATCAAGTTTGGGTCATGTCATTTACTAGGTGTTTTACAATAGTATACTTTTGGTAGTAGCTATTGGAGCTTAACTACTTCAATTTAGTCACCTAAGTAACTCTTGGTAGTAGCTATTGGAGCTTAACTACTTAGCATAGCACCTAAGTACTAGACCCAATGCCCAGGTCCATAAGTCATGCAAAAAAAGTAGTTAGATAAATGACCTAGTACCCAAGGTGTTTTACAATAGTATACTTTTTTGAGCTAGAAGATAAATAAATTAGCACCTATGTGGTAACTCTAAATTAGCTCTATTTGAGACAAAAATAACCTATTTTGTAGAGCTAACTTAAGGCTTATTAAAACCTCTTCTAGAAGACTTTGAAAAGGATTTATCATAAATTTGTTTAGAGTTATAATAATGTCTTTTTATAGCTAATTGGGGAAGTAAAAAAGATGATAAAGGTAAGAGGAGAAGATAAGAACAAAGAAGAATGAATCAACCAACAAGAGCTTGCTCTCTCTCTCTCTCTCTCTCTCTATATATATATATATACATATCAAGGTCTATCATTCATTTGATTTTTTTTATTTCATCATAAATTAAAATTCCTTTTGAAGGATTGGATGTAGCTAATCATTATATTCTAGTTTTATTGTAATAAATAATTAAGGATTTCTTGATTTTTATTTTTTTACCTTGCATTTAATTCTCAACTTTCTAGACTATTAATTAATTGACCACTAGTTAATAATTTAGGAGGTTCATTCAAAATTGTAAGGTGGAGATGGACTCATCATGATTAAAAAATCACAACATATCATAGGTTGAAGATAACTACATTGATATGATGCATGCAGTCATAGTTATATTATTTATACTGTTTTAACAAATTTCATTACATTGAATATGTCATTGAGATGTACAAAGGTTTTGTGACACTACAATTTAAAATAGTGATCCTAAGCTTTCGAGAAAAAAAATATAAGTTTCACTGAATTACTATGATAAATTTGTAACTAATTCCAATTTTATTATTAGTAAATGAAATATGTCAACTCAGTGAAACTTGGTCCCTACATATCTACTTGATTGTAGATAACCCTAGAATTTTTTATTTATCATTGGCTAATTCTCATTATTTTTATTTTACTTTCTTTAAAATTCATATATAATTATCAATCTATTATCAACCATTTGAATAAATAAAAAATCAACCTAATTTTAGTACTTAGTTATCTCAATCTCAATGAGATGTTACATAACTCATCGCTTTATTACTTTTGTGTGCACATAATCTACAATATTATGTAAGGGAAGGAGAACATTATTAAGAAATATCATCAACACTAGTGATCCAAGAGCAATGTGATAAAAGTTTAAATCATTCTTTGAATACACAAGCTACCTTGATGAACTATAATCGACATAATTTCTTTTTGTATTTCATTAATTTTTTTAAAAATTTTTATTTATCTTTCAATAAATATTTTAATTATGCATCTAAGTGATGTCTTATATATAAAACATAGTTGTTTGTATTCATCTACTATTTGATTCTTCTTTAGAAATTCATCTTAGCTTTAAGTAAATTTTCTTGATAATATGGTATGCTCCTTTTAACTCAAATTGTGAGGTCACATTGTGTGCCTAGCTCGAGTCCTCATTCAGCTAAAGAATGTGTAACATAGCTTAAGAAATGACTCATCTCAAGTTTATGTGGTTGCTATGTAGTAAATTTTTTACTTAAAAACGACTTTACTTTCTTATATCCATCATTTTATTCATTTCTCCCAAAACCTATGGGCCATTATCAATTATGCCAAAGTAATTTCTTATTTTTAATGAATAGTGCCAAATCTTTAGCTAGATCCCAAGCTTTTTAGCTCTTTTCATTATGAAACCTATTATATAATTTAGACACTTGTGATCACCATTCTAAATCTATGCCTAAAACCTTCTCCTTAACATGTATATAGTATTTTGTGATATCCTCTTTAATTTTCCATAGTCCTTAAAACATAGATATGAGAGGCACATTGATATCAGTAGTCAATGGACTCCAACCCTTACTTCATCAACAAGTTATCTCACTTGATAAATGTTAAAGTCCTCATCCAAGCATAACTATCTTCTAAATTATGCTTAACATATACCGACATTATATCATTTTGAATTATTTTATGGCAATAATAGTGATTTTAAAGAAAACATTTGTGTAAAAATGATTAAGTAAAATAGGTAAGTTCTTATACACAATAATTTCTTATTTTATTAACTCAATGAAATTTTTTATAGACTCATACTTGCCATAAGAGAAGAAAACATAAATAAAGGAAATTGAAAAAATAAACAAAAAAATTAATATAAAATAATTTATTTATTTATTATTATAAGCTTAAATGCATTATTCTTCACTAGAGTCAAGAGCACCAATGCATGTTGAAGCAGTCTACTTGATCCAATAAAGTATTTTGTCACAATAATGGTATGAAATTATGAGTGATCACCATAGTAACCATAACACTACCCACATGTATTTTAGAGCCTACCTTTATGAGTTATTTTCATTAAAAATAACACAACTAAGCTTGTATGTACAACACCTAACATTACTTAGAGCTATTATTAGCCCAAATATAACTAAGGACATGTACCTCATTATTAGCTTCACTAATAATAAACATTCCAAGATACTCCTTTCAAAGATTAAAAACTTAATTCCAAGAATTATGCCCTCTACCACCTCATAACTACCTCGAGATCAATCTTTAATAACTAGAGGAAATACTCTAATACCTATGAAAATGATAATCTCACAAGCAATAATCTTAAATGCGATGAATCCATCAAAACATGATTTCACCATGCATCATACAAGATGATTGGGATAAGTTATTTTCATAAGCTAATAATGCTTCTTCTTTATATAAGGATAATAATTTTTTTTTTACTTATAAATTATGATAGCTTAGCATGAAATTTTTTTTATCTCATTAGCCTTATCATTGAATGTAATCATCCATTATATAGATACATTTTAAAACCATATTAGAGACTTTTAATAACAAATAAAAAATATCATCAATTTTATTCACATTAAACAATTTTGTTAAAACATGTATTTTTCTTTTCATACAAAATGTCATATAATAATGCAAAAAATATGCTAACAATGATGGTGGATATTTACCCACCATATGAGTTTATATGCTTTTCTATGGCCTCCTCTTTCAAGTTAAGAATGCAAGATGAATTATAGGGGAGGTAATGAGATAAACCTTAAAAGAATGCTCATTATGCTATGAGAAGATTTCAAAATCTAATTTTTTTTAATTTTTACTGAGTTTATATATCCTGTCCAATTAAGACAATAGGTGTTTAACTTGTCCATCCTTTCCATAACTTATGGTCTCCCATAATAAAGGCAAGGGGATGTGTCTGCCCATGGATGTAAGTAAGATCCTTAAGCTCTTTCTTAAAGAATGGATTTACCATACATGAGTAAAAGGGAAACTACTTTGTATTTGTACCATGATTATCTTTGATGTCCCAAAATTTGTTATATTTCTCTCCATCCTTACTTTCTTCTTTTTAGGAAGTCTCACATGTTCATAAACAAGAAAGAATAGTGTTCTCTCTTCTAAGGGATTATCTTTATCTTTGGCATTCCAAACATCATGATCAGAATGGAAACATTCATATGGGATACAAATCAAACACTTTTAAACTGATGCCTACTACATAATAATACAACCTTTGTACAATTGCATATAACTTCCTCTAATAATTTTTATTTTTTTTCTTTGCCACAACATCTAGAAGTTCCCTCAGGGATTCTTTCCTTATCATATTTTTAAGCTAACTTAATTTCATTAATAAGTGCAACATGTCACATGATAGAAATTTAGGTGATAAAAGAAAGACGAGTTACTTTCTCTGGAGATTCTCTATTAACCTTATGGATTAGCACTTAATTGAGGCACCACTTTCTCAACCTTAACACAACCTTTCTTGGTCTCAAGGAACACTCAATCATGTTACTCATTAAATTATATAAAGACTTCAAAAAGATAATTATAGAATTTATATTAGAATTTAATAATATTGTCATATGTCTCTAACTAATCAATGCATCACCATATATCAACCCCTCATAACTTCCATATGATGATTAAAGTGACACCTACATTAATTACTATATTTAATGCTATCATAATTTTTATATATTTAGAGTACAAAAAAACTTCTAGGTGATGATTATGGCTCCAAGGTTAAGGTTACTATAATGCTGCAAAATTATTGACAGCATTATATCTATAAAACATGGACTAACCATGGCCATGATGTTAGTTGGTGTATTATTGGTGATTTGCAACAAGATGCCAATCAAGTGAGCAAATGATTAACCATAAGAGTTCATTCCAAAATAATACATATGATCAAGAAGACCTAATAATTATGAGTGATATGTTGACTCTTGCTTATGAAATTTAGTTTACTTATTATTATAAGAATATTAAGTGTATGTTGACCTCACTTTTAGAGTGAGTATTCAGCTTCCTCCTCATAGATCTAGGACTCTTATATACACTAAGAGCTCCTTAGTCTTAAGACACTTCTAGTGATTAGGTGAACACTTAACCTAACCCTAGAGACTTAGAAGGGTTAGTAATAGGAGTAGGTTATGCTTAAGAGATTTAGGGAGACTTGTCTACCCTATAGCCTAAGCCCAATCCATGCTTATCTTCTCGAATCAAACCAACTTCAAATCCAAATTCAAAATCAAATTCCTAAAATCCTTCATAAACTTCATGATTGAATTACATGGCTTCACCCTTAGCCAAGTTTAATTCAATTCAATTCAATTGATCGTCTCCAAGATCAATTCAATCCCTCGATCATTTATCAACCAAGTCCAAATCAATTCCAAATGATTGAAGTCCAAGATCAAATCTAAACTCCCAAATCTTTATTAAGCCTTATGATCCAGTTTCATAAACTTAGCCAAAACTCACAATACACCAAATCAATTGAAACCATTGACTCACACCAACTCATAATCAATGATTGAACTTGACTTGACTATCAATTGAGCCAAACCAAACCTAATTGGTCATTTAACCCAAGTTGACTCAAATTGACCTAAAAGGCCAAAATAGGTCAAATCATGATCCAACCCAAATTGATTGCAACCAATGGATCAAGTTCATCTCAAATTGATTATTGAACTTTACCAAAGCCATAATTAAGCCCAATTTGATCAATTGGTCAACCTAACCCAAATTGACATAATGGATCAAATTGGCCAAATTTTAAATTAAATACAAATTGATTCATACCAAAGCCCATAATAATTTTCAATTAACCAATTAAACATGAACCAACACCTAACCCAACCCAACTTGGTCAATTTGGTCAAATTGGTCAACTTGACCCATTTGTCCCATTTGATTTCAAATGAGCCAAAATCAAACCTAGGCCAAATTAATTGAAATCACTTGAACCAAAACTCTTCAAATCATCATTTGAACCTAACTCAAACTTTGGTTTGACCCAATTTGATCAATTGGTCAACCTAACCCAACACTGACCCAATATGACCCATATGACCCAAATAAAGCCAAAGATCCATGAAACCAACCCATGGAACTTTGGCACCTGGCCTAACCTGACCCAAACCCATCCTAAGTCAGCCCAAAACTAGCCTAAATCTAATTAGAGCCGAACCGAAGGCAAATTTCCCTTGGATATGCCTCCTCATGTGAGATTTTTTGCCAAAATTGGCAAAGTCCACTCTCCCCTCATCCTTGGCAGCCATCAAGTAACCATTTTGGGGTCTCACCTACCCACCTTGCCCACTCTAAGTGGGTTAGGTCTGCCATGGACCAAAAGGAGGTGAGTTAACTCACCTTCCTCCAAAACTGAGAATCCCATGGACAAAGGGAGAGCCATTAACCCATGTCAAGCCTTGAGCCACCTCCCAAATGTTCCTCCACTTAAATCAAGCCACATGGACTCGATTGTAACCCCTTCAGCACTCTGATTGTGGCTGACCGACCAAAAAATGGGAGGCAATACCGTCCGTCCACCTCAGCCATTTAAGGGGTATACTCTCTCAATTATCATAGGAAAACAGACACATTCATTTCATGAGAGCTCCTAAGGTGATTTCAAAACTCCCTAGCACTTCCCATAGCAATTCCAAGCCTTCTCCACTTCAAAATTTTTCCTCCCATGCACAGCCAAAATTGGGGAGCCCAATCCCGATCCAAACTCCCTCCTCCCTCAATGAAAACTCAATTGCTCTTGCACACACCTTCCACACACCTCATTGAAGCTACCCAAGTCATTTCACGAGCTCTAAATCGACCGAAGGATAGAATTCAATCAAATTCAAAGCTCCAAAGAGAAGATATTGGCCAACCGAGCAAATTCTTTGGAACCAATCCAATTGCTGGTCAACGGGCTTCATCTTAACTAGACGAAGCTTCCTCAAGCATGCGAATCACCAGTATTAGCTCTATTGAGGTATTTTCTATGAAACTGAGCTTTATAAGAAAATAGGTTGGAGCTTTGTGAAGGAAATTTGCATGCAAGCCGGTCATAGTCATTGGTTCTTTGTGGATCTCTCACGCAAAGGTGTGGGGTTGTTTTGTAGTGAATCTGAGGTTGGGTGAGCTCAGATCGATCGATCCATGGTGAACAGGCTCTGTCATTCATCACTCATAGGAAGAGAGATCATGGGCCATTTGTTACGTGTGATTGGAACGGATGACCATGATCAAATCATGCTACATCATCTGTTTAATCCTTCCTTAACCGTGAGTTTGATCATGGCCGTCCCATCTTAGATCGTACGGCTCATGTGAAAGTGTGTCCCCCTGCCATCTGAGTCAGTCGTGGTTGTGACTACTTAAATAGCCAATCCTACGGTGCCACGTGGAAAGTATGTCGTGTCAGCACACCACATGGTGTCGATGGGATTAAGGCTTAATTAGGTTAATTAATTACTTTTTAAGGCAAAAATTTTAATAATTCATAACTAATTGTAGAAAAATCCAAAAAAATATAAACAAAGGCTCATTTTAAAGGTATTTAAATGATAAATCTAGTAAAATTATCCTTAATTAATTTTGAACAATAATTTAGGTTTAATTAAAATTTTAATTAATCTAATTACTCTCTAATTAATTAGTCAATTAATTCCAAACTTTTTGAGGATGTTTAGGGGGATGACTTTTGCCTCCCCAATTTTCTAGGAATTTATTGATTGGTTAATTAGAGAAATTGATTGATTAAGCCCTAATTATCCTATTAACTTAATAAAGTGATAATTAAGCACATAAATAGTAATTAATCAACTAATTGGATTCTTTAATCACTGTTTAATAGTAGAAAAACTTAGGGAATTGGATTGGGGACTCCTTCCTAACATTTTCCTTAAGTTTCCTTCACTTTTTTCAAGAAAATATTAATTAAAGATTAATTAGCTAATTAATGACTTAATTATTTAAATTGAAACTCAAATCACATCAAGTCATGTTTAATTGAATGTGAGGGCCTATAGGATTAGGTTGGGACCTCTTTCTGAACCCTCTCCCCTTAATTTCATTTCATTCATAGGATGATTAATTAAAATTGGCAATTAAGTAAAGTGAAATTGATTAATGGGTTAATGATTTGATTAATCAAATGAAAAATATAATTATATTTGATTTTTCTTAATTGATTCATGGGTAAATCTTTAGGTGTTCAATAACCTAAAGACATTTAAGGAAATTATAATTTACCCATATGTGTAAAAAAATCATAAAAATAATTAAGTAATTTCCTTAAGCTTAATTAACTATTAATTATGGTCAACTGCATTAAGCCCCTTTCATTTCATAGGATCATTGCTAATTTACTTTTCAATTTATTGTCATATCACAATGGCTCATAATTACTTAGTTAATTACTTTAAGGTAATATAGGTAAGGGTTAATTAAGTAATTTAATTCCTACCTTAACTAAATCAATCTATAAAATCAATATAATTACCTCTCATTAAATAAAATTAACATATAAACATGGGGTGAGATTAGAATAGCAAAATTCTTCTCAAATTACTTAAATCAAATTAAACATGAAATTAAAAAGTGACATTAAAAAGCTTTGGTTTGTTTTAAGTAATTTTATTTGATATGATTATCCTTAGGAGTTAATTTAATTGAATAAAATTACATGTTTGTGTTTATTTGTTTCTCCCCAATCATATTAAATGATGTATGTCACTTGATTCATGCATTCATCTTTTGTAAAATTAATTAAATCAAATTATTTCCCTTAGGTCAAACTTGCATGTGTTGATTTAATTTAATATATGTGTGGCTATTATCACTATTAAATCCAAATCTATTTTTCAAAGCTTATAAATGAATGATTACATATGCTATGAATGCTAATTACAAATATATAAGAGATGTATGTAATTATAGCTTAATTGTATGAAGTAAAGTTTCTTCTCTTTCATTCATGAATTGATCTATGTAAGTGAGAGTAATGGATATATAGCCTAGACATCCCGGGAATACGAGACTTTAGTTAGCCCCAAGGAGGCCTTTTGATTACCTCACTTCCCTGGTTTAACAATGACACGTACTCCATTTAATTTTATTCTTACATGTTTCAATACTAGAATTTAGATAAGACTTTATTTCATATGTATAAATAATTTAATTGAAAGAAATACAACTTTTTGCATGATTTTCTATTCTTGTAGTCATTTGTACATTCATGTGTATTCAAGAATAGTGGGTATATCTAGTATGGACATTCCGAGGACAAATGGATTTAAGTAGTCGCAAGAAGATTTTTCCCTCACTCTCCTAGTTCACAATGACGAAGTACTTGCTTAAAACTTTTATACACTTGTATGTGCATTTAGTTAGTGAATGAAAATCTCCCTTTCAACTTTAGCTCATATGAATAAATAATTCAATTGAAAGAAATACACTTTTTGCATGATTTTCATTATTCTAGTCATTTTATATATTCTTGTGTATTCAAGAATAGTGGGCATATCTAGTTTGGACATTCCGGGGATGCACGACTTTAAGTAGCCCCAAGAAGGTTTTTACTTCACTCCCCTGATTAACAATGATGAAGTACTTGCTTAAAACTTTTATACATTTGTATATGAATTTAGCTAATGAATGAAAATCTCTCTTTCAACTTTAGCTCATATATATAAATAATTCAATTGAAAGAAATACAACTTTTTGCATGATTTTCCATTCTTGTAGTCATTTGTATATTCATGTGTATTCAAGAATAGTGGGTATATCTAGTTTGGATGTTTCGGGGATGCACGACTTTAAGTAGCCCCAAAGAGATTTTTACTTAACTCCCCTGATTAACAATGGCAAAGTACTTGGCGAAGTACTTGCTTAAAACTTTCATACACTTAAATGTGCATTTAGCTAATGAGTGAAAATCCCATTTTCTGCAAAATACACATATTTATCTTTCATTTAAAGTGTGCCAAAATATGTTGTATGCATAGATATACTTAAGATTAATATCATATGCATGCTACATGTGATGGAAAGGAATGGTTGAACACATGCCATTTGATAGTAATTTAATCAAATTAATCTTAAGATGCCTTTCATATTGAATAAAATTATTTAAAGTGAACCTAAACTTAGGACTAAATTAAGATGTGTAATAAGTCATTCACTAAAGAGAGCTAAAATTTAATTAACATGCTTTAGAAATGATTTTAGGTAGGAATAAAAGAGAGTAATTCTCTCTTTTCCTTCTCTTCATAACACTTAGTTGTTAAGAGTAGGTCAAATTAAATTGAAACAAACACTAAGTAAATTTCTCAAATCAATTAAACCACTTAAAGTGAAATAAACCTCTTATGATTAAACATCCTTCCATACTTAAAAAACTATAATAATGCTTAGTTAAGGAATACCACATAAGCCTTAATACACACACATTAGAACTAAATCACCACTTCTAACTTTATGTTAGGACGGTGCATGGTATGATGTATGTTTGATTTTATGATGTATTATTTTTAGACTGGATGCTAGGGTGTATATTTTGTTAACTGGATGTTAGTCCATGATTAGCCTAGTCATATTTTATGTAAGGGATTGTGCTTAAGGGGTGCTTAAAAATAAATATGAATGCTCTCTTTTGTAGGTTGCTTAAACCCCTAAGTATAATCCAAATTAAGATAGGTGAGCTTAGTTACCCGTATGTAGGATGCTGAGTCCAAATTATGGCTATAATTGCTTGGGTTGTATGGTATGCTTAGCTAACACTTGTTTTGTAGGTATAGTTAGATTTATTTTTTATATTTTTAATGTAATTTTGTATTAGGAATTAGGGTTAATGTTATAGGAAGATAAGAGTGAACATTGGCCAGAAGGGTTAATCCTAGGATGCCATGTGATGCCTTAAAGCTTATCAAATCAAATGAAGTAAGGAATGAGTAATGAAAAATCCACCACACCCACCCCTCCCACACACACACACACACCCAGTTATCATTTATAAATTCTTTCATATTCTAGGTTGTATAGGTATGGTGAAAATATTCCCGCCTTCATCTATCCTTTTGAAGAGGAAGAGGATAAATGAAAAATAGAAATATACACCTTTTGGTCGGGACACCATGTAGATCCGCAGATGTTCTTATTACGGTGATTGGGTATAACATTGAGGAGAAGTGTACTATCTCAAAAGATAGAAGTCACCACCCTACAATGGACCTAATCACCTCAATAAAGACTCTTAAGGACTATGGGTCTGCATATGTACCAGAGATTCTTCCCCTACTTCACATGAAAAAGTAAAGTATGGTTTATTTTAAATCAGGTTTGTTAAGTTCCCTACAGGGGCAAGTCCTCATAATTAATTACATCTTAAAAAATGAGATTCCTTAATAATACTCTGGCTTAAGGTAAATGATCATTGTCTCTAAAGATTTTAATAGGTAGGACTATCAATCGATTAATTTATTTTTAGCAAATCAAGTGAGATCAATCAAGAGGAGAGAGTTATTATTGAAGCCAAATGGAGATGAGTAGAGAATGTTTAGGATACTAGGAAGCCTAATAAATATCCCAAACAATCCTTTGATTGGGCTTTACATCTTTGAAATTGAGGGAAATTATTTGTTTGAGTTGAATTTTTATTAGAAGTTTAGGGTTTATGATTTCATAATACAAGGTTATGGAAATGCTTAAGAGGTGAGGATTTATGCTTATGGCCCATAGAAGGGAGAAGCAACCTCAGAACCTAAATCTAGGGAGCTTTGGCGAGGGCTGAAAGCACGACCTAAATCTATGGCAAAAATGGGCATATTGTTTATCTCCATAAGAGAGGATAAACTACCTGACTGTTGGACTTACGACTGCCTAGGGGTGGCCACCAACTAACACCTCCTATGATTTTAAATACATGTAGGCAAGTCTTATGCTTTATGCAAGATAGCTGAGTTATTATTTATTTAGAAAAAGACTAAGTCTTTAAACTCACTTCCTAAAGAGACTAGATCATGTAAGGGCATGCTTCAAATGACCTAAATCTAATGCAAATCATATTACATTTTTTTTACTTTCATTTTTGGACAATCATTTGACTTAGGCTTATAGGATTCATATGCCTAAAGCATGAGAAATAAGATTGTGGGCCGAAATCAGCGAGAAAGGGGGAGGTGTTTTTCCATCATGACTCTCAAAGGTAAAGCCAAATTCTCTAACACGGGAGGAATCCCTCCAAATCAAGAGTGAATCAATATGTTGTTGTGCATGATGTTGTAAAAGAAATACTCATCCAGCTAAGGGGTTGCTAATTCTTTTATCTTGATTTTAACTTAGGCTTTAAATCAGGTTATGAGTTGCTTATTTTTAATTTGGAGTTAATTAATTTGGTAGAAGATTTATTTTTTCTTAAGTGCCAAATCGTCATCCAGGCCATATATCAAAGCAAAGAATAAACTAGGAAAACATGTCATATCTAATGCACAAGCTAAACAAAAATCAAACATTTTTATAAAGCTAATGTAAAAGAATAAAAAGCCAAGTGTGGTCAGACACAACCAAATAAACTTGAAAAATAAATTAGGTAGCCGAGCTCTACCCTTATACAACCTGGATTATAAATGAAATAATTATAATTAAGCAAGGAATTCATATTATGGGGGTCTTCAAGCTTCATTTCTTCATTCTTCTTTTCTTCTCTCTTCTTCTTCTTCTTTTCTTTCTTCTTTGGTTCCTTCTTTTAAATGGTTAGAAGGTGGATGCTCCAAAGGCTTCACATGATACATAGGGCATATTCTTATAACCAATGCTCATTCTAATCCCCATAACAATAATTCCAAAATCCTAATTTCAAAATTACATGAAAAGGAAAAAGTAAATCTAACTAAAACCCGCTAAATAGAGATTAGCTAAATAAACCACACATTTTTAAGCATGTATATAAACAAACTAGACTTAGCACCCTATACATGGGTAACCAAGTTCACCTAGCCTATTTTGAATTATGCTTAAGGGTATAAGCAACCTGCACGACAAAAGCAGTTATATTTTATTATAGCACCCCTTAAGCACAATCCTCTACAGAAGATAATGGTTAGCCTAAATCGTCCTACCATTCATTCTACGCACATACACCCTAACATCTAGACTAAAATAAAATATCATAAAATAAAAGCAAACATCAAACCATGCACCACCCTAACATAGGACTAGAAGTGTTGACTTAGCCTAATGTGTGTGTCATGTAAGATTTATGTGGTATGCTTAGCTAGGCTTTAAGATTATGATTTTCCAAGTATGAGAAGGTTCAACTTAGAAGGGTGGTCTCATTTAAGCTGTTTAGTTAATATGGGTTAATTTTGTTTAATGATTTGATTTAGTTTGAATGAACTTACTTAATTACTAAAGGTTATAAAGAGAGAAAAAGAGAAGAGAACTTCTATTTCCTCCCTATCTTAAGTGATTTCTAAGGTAGATTCATTAATAATTTCTATTTAGTGAATGTTTTATTATGTATTTTAATTAATCCTAAGTTTAGATTTTCTTTAAACAAACCTATTAAAAAAGAAAGGTATTTTAAGATTAAGTAAAGTGAATTACTATAACAAAACACACAATATTTTATTTCTTTCACACATATGTATCATGCACATGAATGAATCCTAAGCATATTTATACATGCAATACAAGTATTTAACACATCTTAATAATGAATGCTAAGAGATGTTGCTTAAGAAAACTTGGAATGTTTTTATGTATGCATAATTTTGTTAAGTAGAGGAGATTGATTCTTTTATCCATTTTTCATATGCACATTTACAAGTATAAAAGACAAAAGTGAGTATGATGCCATTGTTAACCAGGGGTGTAAGGTACAATACCTACTTAGGGCTACTTAAAGCCTCGCAACCCCAGGGTTTTACATACTAATATACAACTTTTCTTAAATACATGTGCATATACAAAAAGAAATGCATGGAAAGAGAATGCTAAGTGAGTTACTTAAGAAATTTTGAATGCTTTATGATGCATGATTTTCATTAAGTAGAAAAGAGGTTTTCTTATCCACTTTTCATATGCACACATGTATGTATACAAAGGTCATAGTGAGGGTGTTTAACCATAAAGGTACAAGACCTACTTGGGTTCTTCAAGCCTCACAACCCCGAGGTTGTCCAGACTAATATACCACTTTTCTTAAATACAAGCATACGTACAAAAAAATGAATGTAAAAGAAAGATGCAAAAGTTTGTACTTATGTTTAAACTTTGTTATGCAATTTATCTGTGTAAGTGTAAGGATCTTTCTTAAGTCATAAAATGGAAGAGGATAAGAATAGATTTAAGCAAGTGTTATGTTCTTTTAAAAGAACTATACACTTTGCAAACCATATTCAAATCCATATTAAAAGGGAAGAAATGAAGCAAACATAAGCCACATTTTTATACTCACATGCAAGCTCATACATAAACTATAAGTAGCACACTTTCAGTTTTAGGTATTTGATTTATAGATTTTAAAAATAGTTTTGAATTTAATAGTGATAATAGTAACTCATATTTTTATTTTAGCCAAAACATGCAATTTGATATAAAAAAAATATTTCATTTTGAATTTAATTTTAGAAAAGCATGAATGCATGATTTTCATATGACATACACATTTAGCATGCTAGGAAAGAAATAAAATGATATAAGCATGTAATTTCATTCACTCTAATTAATTCCTAAAGACAATCTTATGAAGTAAGATTATATAAAGAGAATCAAAAGTTGTTTAAAGAGACTTTCATTTTATTTTGAGTTTGATTTGAATTAGGAAAGTGTGAGAAGGTTTGTTGGTCCTTGCTCATTCCCGCATGTGTGCATTATTTTAGTTTAATTTTTAGGTGATTAGATTAATTTTATGCTTTGGTTAGGTTAAGGTGTAGATTAAGTTCATTAATTACCCCTTACCTATACCACTTTAACATATTTAATCAAATAATTATGAGCCAATGTATGACATAAAACCACAAGAAATTTAAATCAGTAATTCATCCTAGGAAAGAAAGGTACCTAATGCAATTGGCTCACAATTAATGATTAATTAAGCTAAAGGGTTTAATTTAAGTGCTTTCATAACCTTTCCCACACATGTGGGTTAGGTATGACTTTCTTAAGTTTCTTAGGTTATTGAGCACCTAAGCATCTACCCAAGAAGGATTAATTAAGTTTTGGAAAGTTTTAAAAATTTTATTAAGTTAATTAAGTAGGTCATTAGTGGATTATCCCTTAATTAAGTTTAGATTAAGAAAGGAAGGGGGCTAAGGGAATAGCTTAAGAAAAATTTCCCAAAATCATTCCATAAACCTCCTAATCACTTAAACAAAGTTAATTAACTTAATTAAGGAGTTAAACCACTATTCACATGCTTAATTAATCATAATTACATTAAGAGAGTGATTAGGGGTTCATTAATTAGTTTTCCTAATTAACTGATTAATAAATTTCCAGAAAATTTGGAGAGGTAGAAGTCATCCCACTAAACATGACTGAGAAGTTCAGAATTAATTAATGAAGTCATTAGGAAGTAATTTATTAAGTTTTCAAATAAACCCTAATTAAGGAAAATTTATTATTTAAATTTAATTAGAAATACTTTTATTGGATTCTATTCTGAAATATCTTTAAAATGAACCTAAGTATGTTTTTTTCTATTTTTCTATAATTAGTTATGAATTTAGGAAGTTTTAATTGATTAAAGTGATTTTTAAGAATTTTGGTAATTTATTTTATTAAAATAATCATTTGACAATCAAAATTTAATATATTTTAATCCAAAGGTCATTTTGACTTGAAATTTTTAAGTAGGTGTATTTTAATATCTAAAAATTTCAACTTATTCTAACATGTATTTTTTATTTAATTAAAGAAATTTTATTTTCACTTAAAGTCCAACTAAGCTCAAAATATTTAGTGATATTTAGGGATTTTTGATTTATTGGACTCCTCTCGAAAAGATGAATCCAACAAGCCCTTATTTATAGTTTGTGGTTAAGTATTTCATTTTTTATGAACTTTTAAAATTTTAGCTATTTTAATTAATTTTTTAAATCGAAAAAGCGGTGGTGCCGACGTATACACTGCCACTGGCGCTGAACGACGACGCGGCGTGCGCATGCATGTCACGTATGCATCAAGGCGGTTCGTGATAATGGAATGGCGGAAGACGGTCAAACCACGGAGAGTGACCCGTGAGTTGCTCTGGACCATCTGATTATCGTCGACGGCCCGATCGATGTGGTGATCCGTGAGGTCGATCCCATGACGGGACCGGTGATCATGTGGTGATTGATAGTCTGATCGCATCAGCGATGAAGGCCTCGATCATGATCCACGATCCGGAGCCATCCGATCCGGAACTGTGGACTGGATGTACCCCACCGGTGAACAGTGATTTCAAGATATTTTTTAGAAAAATGGGGTTTTCTAAGTAAAAACTTGTCCAAATGGACTCATTTTCATGCTGATTCGCTCCAGAAAAATTCTATTTTCTAATTTGGATGATTTAAAGTAAAAATGCAGGATTATCTAGAGTAGATTCCTAAAAATCATGCAAAAGCCATCACAAAATGAAAGATCCTATGGCCAGCTATAGTTTTTGAAGGTTATCTCACTGGGGATGATTTTTGGTGGTGGTGGTGACTCGAACGCACTGTTGAGTGAGGGAAGAAGACTTGGACTAAGCTTAGATACTCACCATCATGTCTAAATGAAGTTTCCTCCGGTGATCGTCATTTTCTCATCAAAATCCCCTTAGTTTTGGAGTATTTCTCTCCAAAATGAAGTGGACGATTGTTAATGGCTTTTGGGAGCTCTAGGAGAAGGAGAATGAAAGGAATGAGGGTTTTCTTCAACTACTCAAGCCTTAGAATGAAAAGAAGTGAAATGAACCTTTTCCCACTTTTTTGTTTAAAATTTTGGCTCCAAACTCATGTCACTTGGCTTGGGGTGGTTTGGAATGGAAGAGAATCATCCTAGGTGGCTTCCTATGGTTGGCTAAGGCATGGAAAGTGGCTGCCATGAAGGACAAGTTGGTGTCCTAGCCAAGGGGAGGTGAGTGTCCTTCATGTCAAGTGTTCCAATGGGAAAGGTGAGGTGATTTCACCTCCCCATAAGTCATGGTAGCCTCAACCACTCCTTGGGTTAGAAGATCAGTGTCCTTGGTGCCTATGTGGACCAATGGATGAGTGCCAAGAGGCTAAGGAAGAAAAATGACCACTTGGGAAAGTGCCTTTTCTCATGGGATGCCCTTGACCCAAGGGAAAAAGTGGTCATTTAGCTTTGGATTTGATTTGGACAGATTTGAAATGAGTCAAAAGTAAGTTGGACTAAATGTCATGTCATTTGAATTTCATTTGGTTTAATTTGGATTAATTTGACCCATTTGGGTCAAATCGGGTCAAAATGGGTTAGGTTGACCAATTGGTCAAATTGGATCAAACCAAGAGTTGAGTTAAGTTCAAATGACTATTTGAAGCATATTGGTTCAATTAGTTTCAATTAATTTAGTTTAGTTTAGATTTAATTTGGGTTTTGGCCAATTTGATCCTTTAGGTCAATTTGGGCTAAGTTGACCAATTTGATCCAATTTACCATATTGTCTTGAATTATGGCTTGGTTTGGATTTAGGTGATCATTTGAAATGAATTGGTATCTTTGTTTCCAATTAATTTGGTTTATATTTGATTTTGTTTTGATTTGATCTTTTAGGTCAAGTTGGGTTCATGGTTAGTTAGGCTAGCTTGGGTCTAGTTGGCCAATTGGTCAAATTTAGTTTAATTGAGATTTTGGTCAAGTTCAATAATCAATTTGGAGTGAACTTGAGCCATTGGTTGCAATCAATTTAGTTTAGGTTGCAATTTGGCTAGTTTAGGTTAATGTGGGTTAAAGGTTGACTTAGTCAATGGGCTAGGTTGACTTGGTTTGATCTAATTCATGATAATTGATTAACCTATGAAGATCAACAAATATGACATGAAGTTTAGATTGGATTAATTCACTTTGATTTGGATTGAATTGAATTTTGGTTCATATAGGTCAAATTGGCCACTTTGAGTCAAGTGAGCTAATTGGGTTTAGTTGGTTTGATCAAGGGTTGATTCAAATTTGGTTGAACTGACATATGGATTTATGATTGAAATATAAATTCATTTTCCAGAGATTTGGAGTCAAATGGGTTTTGATTTGTTTGACAATTTCAAGTCAAAAGGGTGAATATGGGCTTGACTTGGGTTTGATTTTTGAATTTAATTTTTGTTTGATGATTGAAGTTTATGTTTATATTTGGATTCATGATTGTAGGATTGATTGAATCATGAAAAAAAAAATTAATGATTTGGCTTGATTGGAGTTTGATTTGGCTAAGTTCAAGATTTTATCTTGAAGGCTTAGGTTGGATTTTGATTGAATTTGAGTTTGATTTTTGGAGTCAGTTTTGGTTATTTGAATTTATAAGTCATTTATATTTATGAATATAAATGAAAATGTAAATGGGTTATGAGACAATTTCTTGAATTTGAATTGATTTGGATTTGATTTAAGCTAAGTCCATAACATAAAATCAAAGGGCTTAGGAAATATTTTGGATTTGGAATTGATCATGGCTTTCAATCATTTGGAATTGATTCATGATTTGAGAAAATCCATTAAAATTGGTTCAAGGTTTGATTCGGAGTTGAAGTTGATATGAGTTTGGAGTTGATTTGCTTTTGACTTAAAGGAAGGAAATGAGGAGTTGGTTCAAGCTATAGGATAGGAAAATTTCCTTAACACCCCTAAGACATAACCTATTCCTATGGCTAACTCTTCTAAGTCTCTAGGGCTAGGTTAAGTGTCCACCTAATCACTAGATGTGTCTTAAGACAAAGGAATTCTTAAAGTCTAAGATAAGTCATATGTCTAAGATGGAGGGGTTGAGAGCTCATTCCAAAAATGAGGTCAACACTCGGCTACCCGTTTCTCTTTTTCGGGTTATACGGCGATACCCGACTGCACTAACCTCTTATTCTTTTGCATTAGATTTATAAAATTGATTGACGTTATGTCTAAATTGTGTAATAGAAATGGCATGCCTTTTTCTAGTTTCTTTATGAATGATGATTTAATGTATGGCATGGATCCGGTTAGACTCTTAGAAAAAAATAAATCATTTATCCAATTACAACTCATAACTAAAATTTTTTACAACTCATAACCTCACAAAAAGCCTAGGCATTAAATCAAGATAATTAAAAGATTTAGCAATCCCTTAGCTAAATATTATATGTCTCACATCATAAATATCATCTTGAATCATTCTTGCAAAATGAGGGCCTCTGTCCTTATACATATAGGGACCGCTTGACCTGTGAGAAAAACTCCTATTGACGGAGCTTCACCCTCTTCTCTTCTGATTTAGCCCATAACTCATCTCAACGTTTAGGTATACAAAAATCCTATGTCCTTGGTCAAAATGAAGTGTTAAAAATCAAGTAAACATTAAAAAGATTTACATTAGACTAAGTAATTGCTCATACCACTCATGCTCTAATCTCTTAGAGAGTGGGTTTAAGGACTCTAGTTTCTTTCTAAATAATAACAGCCCAACTATCTTGTAAAATCATGACTTTTCTTACATGGTTTTAAAGCATAGGAAGAGTTAACTGGTTGCCACTTCATGCAGTTATAAATCCAGCAGTCAGGTGGTTTACTCTCCCTTATGGAGGTAAACCATATACTCATTTTTTGCTTAAATTTAGGTCATGCTTTGGCTTATGTCAAAGCTCCCTAGATTTAGGATCTGAGGTAGCTATTTCCTTCAGGCTACAAGCATAAATTCTCACCTCTTAGGTATTTCCACAACCTTGTGTTGGTGGATTATAAGCCCTAGTAATCTAATAAAAAATTAACTCAAATAAATAATTCTCTTCAATTTAAAACATATAAAGCCCAATTATAGGATAGGCTGGAATGCTCACTAGGTTTCCTAGTATCACAAACATTCCCTACTCATCTCCTTTGGCTTCCAAAATAAGTCTCTCCTTTTGATCTGTCTCAATTAATTTTCCAAACATAGCCAATATATTGATAGTCTTAACCTTGAAATCTTTGGAGATAATAATTGTCTTCTTTAATCGAGAGTATTCCTAAGGAACTCACCTTCCTTAGGATGTAATTAACTATGGGAGCTTGCCCCCATAGGGAACTTTAGAACTGGTTTAATATAAACCTTGCTTTATTCATCCATGTAAAGCAGGGGAAAAATCTCTCGTACATTCGAAGACCCATCATGCATTAGGAGTCCTCATTAGGTGATTAGGTCCATTAAAGAGTGATATTTTTATCTTTCAAGAGAGTACTTCATACCTCAATGTCGTACCCGATCATTTCAATGAGATCCCCCTCAGATCTGAATGGTGTCCCCTATATACATCCAAAAATAAACACTATAGTGTAAAACTATGTGTTTGTGATATTTATGTATGAACATTTATAATAAATTAAATTTTAGAATGTTAAAATTCAAATCCTTATAATTTTAGAGTTTGCATTTTTAATTATCATGATGACATTATTTAAATTATTCAAACACTCAATTTTCATCTAAATAAATTGACCTCTACTCATTGGAGTGATGATTGTGAGTGGTATGCATGAGTAGCCATGCTCTCTTGCACATCCACAAATGTGGTCCATCTTTTTCTTCTTATCTCTCATTTTTTTTATTTTATCAAATTATATTATGAAAAATCTTAAATATTGTTGGATAAAAAAAATTAAGTGGTTATTCATTATTAAAAAATTTATTTTGGAGATATTCCAAAAAGAGATTGGGGCGTAGTGGCCAATCAATCAGAGGAGACAACTTTTGGTTATTTCTCTTACACCTATTATGTTGACTAATTACAAGAACTATTATATGTATATTTTTTATTGAGTCTTATCAAGGTGTTGTTTTTTCTCCACTAAGGTGTGTTTTTATCTTCTTTTTTTTCATAATTAAACCTCTACAAAAAGCAATGATAAATACTTATTGTAGGGTTGGCCTAAAATATTATATATATTGTTCTATTTCTTAGCTTATTTATGTACCAAAACATGCAAAAAAAATTATGAAAAATTTTAGATTCATTTCAAAAAATCTAAAATTGTAATTTTATTTTAAAGTAAAAAAAACTCGCTTATTGTGTTTTGGCTAGAGAGAATTTTCTTTCGGCATTGCTTTAGTAAAAATCCAAAAAAAACAAATAAAATCTAAAAATTCATGAAGCTCTCCATAACACTTGTAGACATGTTGATCAAACATTCCTTAGAATTTTAAGTCCAAAATATTATAGATTATCTACATTAAATTAAAAATAAATAAATTGGATTGGGGATTCTTTAGTTTTAAGCTGTATTGTATTGCCCAACCCCTTTTAAGCTAAAAACTCTAATTATATTTGCTTTTAAACTTCACCAAGGCCTATAAAATCTTAATATATCTCTTAGGAAAAAAATAAATAAACTTTAATTGCCCTTTTCCCGTGGGACAACTCTAACTTAAACCAAATTTTTGATATCAGAGATATAGGTTCTTGAGATTATTAGTTAAAGAATTATTTGGTGACTTTTCTTTCTCATGTGATCTTATGGAGAAGGAAACTTATGATTTCTTAGTGAGGTCACAAAATTTGTATATTATGTTCTTTTGATCTTATCGATGTGCTTTGGTGAGAACCTCAAGATATCATAAATTTTGCCATTAATTATTTATTTGAAATTCCATCCATTTTTATTTCCCACTCTTGCCCATTTATAATAATCCCCACATACCTCTATTTCTACAACAACCAACACTACTAAATATGTTAGCACCATAAATACATCCATGATGATATATGTTTGAATTTACAAATCTCGTATTAGTAAGATAGATCCTTTAAAAAAGGATAAAATCATCATCTACACTTTCATCTATTGTTAAATTCTTTATTTGGAGAATTATCACCACCAAAGAATACTCCACCATTATTAAAGTATTACTTGGAAATATCTATTAAACTCTTTCAATAAGAACTTTTTGAGGTCCAAAGAGAATTGATTGACACAAGATGCCAATCAAGTGAGAAAAAGACTGATCAGAAGGGCTTCATCTAAGAAAAATATAGATGATTATAGAGGTCCAATAATTAAGATTAAGATAAATACTCTTAAGAATTTTTTTTATTATTAATTATTATGTGTAAACTATGTATTTATGATTTTGATGTGAACATTTACATGAAATTGAAATTTAAATCCTTGAAATTTTAGAGTCAAAATTTTTAATTATCATATTAGAATTATTTTAAAGTAAAAAAATGTTATTTAATTTAAAAAATATTTAAATAATCAATTTTTATTTTGAGTGGTCAGTATCCACTCATTGGAGTGATGATTATGAATAGTTACATATGAGTAATTACTCTGGCCTTCTCATACACTCATGGCCCCTCCACCTCTTCTTCTCCCTCTCTTTTATTTTATTTTATTTTTTGTTTATAAAAATCTTAATTATTGCTAGAAAATAAAGTTAAATGGTTAATTATTTTATAAAATATATTTTGGAAGTATTCCAAAAGGAGATTGGGGATTGGTAGCCAACCAATCAAAAGAGATTAGTTTAGTGACTCCTCATACCCTTATTACTTTGGTGAATTGTAAAAAAGTTTATATGTCTGTTTTTTTATTAAATCTTGTTATGGTGTCATTCTTAGTTCTTCAAAGTGTGGTTTAATTTTTAACTAAACCTCTATTAAAAACCAATCTAAATTCTTTTTGAAGATCAATACTGAATTGTTTCATATATAACTTAATCTTGTTCCTTAGTCTGTTTAGTGCACAAAACTCATCACAAAATTGCAAAAAAAAAAAAAAAAGATCCATATTAGAAACTATTAACTTTTATTTTCTTATGTTATTAGCCTAACTTTCTAACTTAAGTCTACATCTCAAAGCCAAAATTCCACTTATTGTGTTGTCAAATAAAGATTTTTTTTTTCTAATCATGTTTTTATAATAATCCAAAAATTTTCTAAATAAATTCCAAAAATCATGAAACTCTCCAAAACACATGTAGATATGTTGATCTCACATTACCCAAAGGATTAAGGCCAAAATATTAATATATTATTTATGCTAAGTTCTTTAATTTTAGACTAATATTTCTTTGATTTTGAATTGTCACGTGTTGGTCGACCCTATTAAACTCATGACTCTAACTATACTTGATTTTGAACTATATTAAGGCTTAGAAACTCTTTATAGACAATTTAGAAATATAAATAAGTTCTAATTGACCTTCATCTAGTTGGCCATCTCTTGCTTATACCAATTGGTTGATATTTTGTTATGTAAAATATTAGAATCTCTTAAAGGCATTAAACTTAAGAAGAGATTTTTACCAATGCTTTCATTATTATATCTCTCTTCTACCACCACCTCTCTCTCTCTCTCTCTCTCTCTCTCTTTATAATGGAAACTAACTCCATAATATCAATGCAATAATAATAAAAACTATAGATAATTTCTAACCATAATGGACAAAGAAAGGATAACTAAACCACTCAAAAACTCCATCCCTTTTTTTGGGTGTTGATGTTTTTATATATTATACTCTCTCTCCCTCTTATTCTTGACTAAGTAACTTTAGTCATAATGTATTCCTCTAATCATTTGTAAACCTCAATAAACTCTTTTATTTCTATCCTAAGTAATTCCAGTGGGTTAATTGAAATTTATTGGCATATAAAATCTATTATGAATTTCAAGTTCAAACTAAAGTAAAACTACTAACCTCTGAAATATATTATGAATTTCAAGTTCAAACTAAAGTAAAACTACTAACCTCCTTAGATTAGTTGGGATAGGCTAGGTCAAGCTAACGTATGAATATCCATTAGATAAGCTAAAATCTAATAAGATAGATAACCTTTTTATAAATTTAAAGGCTAAGTTAAAGAAGGATGATTAGACCTTCTCAGCATAGCTAGAAATGGCTAGGTTCACATTAAATGATATAAAAATCTTATAATTAAATTGGAATCCAACATGATAGAAAAGTATGCCAAATGCAGCCTTAACTAAATTTCGATAGGCAAGGAGAACCACTAGACCACTTGAAGGATTACTATGGAAAATACAGATAAGACCACTAGGCATCTGTTGACCTCCACATATGTGTCATAAGTCAAGTCAAGTCCACAATCAAATTCAACAGACTTAGGAGGTGATAGTACGCAAATTGAGGCTCAAAATGTACTGTACGTCACTGAAAATAGTCAAAATGACCTCCGATCGGTGAACAAACTTACCATTTTGTTCAGAACATCAAAATTGATTGAAATATAAATATTGCAATATCTAACGATCAATCGATTAAGCACTCAAGCTATCAATGTGTTGACACGTATATCAAAGTTGAAAAGCTACGGTGATGATTAAAGGACCTCCGTTTGTAAAATTGATCGTGCTGTTAGCCTCAAAATATCAAAAATTATCAAATAAAACTATCTACACTCAATTCAAATGAGTTTGTGCAAATGTCGACTGATCAGAAGTGGTAATGCGTAAATCAAGATTAAAATACACTGAATGTCACCAAAATTAACTCAAATGATCTCTAATCAACGAACGGACTTTGCCATCACATTCAAAATGTCAAAACTAGTCAGAATATAAATATTGCATGACTTGATGATCAACCGATCAAGCGCTCAAGTCATCAATGTGCCTACACGCATATCGAAGTCAGTAGACACTGATGCAAGCTAAATGACCTCCATTCGCAAAACTGATTATATTGTTAGCTTTGAAATATCAAAATCTATCAAGTAAGACTAGCACTCAATATGCATGAATGAAAGGCCGAAGCCACACATATTTTGATAAATGGACCCAATTTGATGCCGACTTGTACCAAACGGCCTTCGATTGTGAAACGGACTATGTCGTTGTGTTTGGAATATCAGAATAACCTTACATTGATATATATATATATATATATATATATATATATATATATTGATTATTGCAAGATAAAACTCAATTTAAAGATGATTACTTAATTTAAAAATCAACTTAAATTCAAGCCCCAATCGTAGTGGACCGGTTCCTATTGAACCGAACCACTTGTCTTGAGCCTGCACCCTCCTCGCGTGACCCTTCTTCTCCCCTTGCTACCTGTGGTCCTTCCTCCTTCCCTCCCTCCTCACTAAAAGCCTGGATCCCAACCGATCCGCTCGGCAACTGCTGGCCAACACTACCTCTCTTCCTTTTCCAAACTGATGGTAAGGAGGGCTCCTTCTCATTTTGATCGCTTTTCTTTTCTTATCCTAATCTAAAATTAAAAGTTATCTTCCTCCTCCTCCAAAAAAGTAAGGTAAACCCCTCCTTTCTTCTTCCCTTTCCTCTTCCTCATTCTTCTTCTCTTCTTCATTCTCTTCAGTTCTCAGAAAAACCAAAAATCTACCCTTATTTTTTTCTCATTTTTCATAAAAATTGAAAATCCACCCTTATTTTTTTGTCATTTTTACCAAAATCGAAAATCCATTTTCAAATTCACCCATTTTCCAAATCCGAAAATTCCCTCATTTTTCCTAATCCGAATTTCAAACTTCGCTTTGTCGAAATCTAAAAATTTTGCTTCACCAAAATCGGGAAAGAACACCGTCAAGAGGCAAGTTCTTCTTTCGATTTTTGGCATCGCATTTCTCGTATTATCCTTCCAATCTTCACTTCATCGCAATTGGAGGAAGCAACACCATTAAGAGGCAGGTTCTTCTTTCAATTTCTGGTGTTGCATTCCTTGCATCACCTCTCCAATTTTTGCTTTGCCGCAAATTGGGGAAGAATACCGTCAAGAGGCGGGTTCTTCTTATGGTTTTCGGCATCGCATTCGTAGCATTACCTCTTCAAATTTGTCTCACCATAGCCAAAGAAGCAACACCATCAAGAGGCGGGTTCTTCTCTTAGTTTTTAGCATACCCAACCCTATCTCTTTGTCGATCTTTGCATCTCATAGAAAAATGAGTCAGAAAATGTAGGATGTGAGAATGTGGATATATATGCATGCTTGTGCTTCTTTGCAGGTTTGAAGACCTCGTTGTACTCAAGAGGGCGCGATGAGATGAAAAACTGGCTATAGTGTCACAAAACATCGCTCATTATGGTCATAAGGGCGTACCGAGTAAGCCAACATCCGTTAGATGTCTCTCCCCTAGATGAAATGCTGCTAAAATTTTCTCTAATTTCTAGACTTAGAAAAAAAATAAAATGAATACACTTTGCACTTCATTTCTTTTTATGCAGGTTTCAAGACCCCACTAATGCCCATGAGGGTGTAGTGGGTGTGAAGATGGTTATGGTCTCGCGAGACACCACTCACTACGCTCATGAGGGTGTACTGAGAAAGCCAAAACACTCCTAATGCAGCCCCCTATGTGGGGATGATGATGGGAGGCTGCCAAAATTGCGTTAAATTTTTTAGCTTAGGAAAAATGGGAGAGTAAATGAAATTGCTTGAGAACGTTAAGTAAAGAAACCTATAGCTAATTTTAAACTAAAGCATCAAACAAAAAAAGGGAGAAAGTAAAATGACATACAACAAACATAAAAGTAAAACAAAAAGGAGGGGGAAAATGAGAATTACTTTGAGGGGTAAATCTTCTTTTAAAATAACAAACTAAATTATCCTATGAACCTGTAGCTTCAAAACAAATTATCATCATCAAATCTACAACTCTTTGTACAAGCAGACAGAAGGCGATACTAAACTAAATGCTGCACGAATAAAGGAGCTTTCATTCAATACAAAAAAATAAGAAACTTCATTCTAAATTATGATTTTTAAAATCAATAAAATCACTAATAAGGTGAAATTAGGTAAGTTATAAACACTTGCATGTGTTCGGACATAGAGATTTCAAGTGCAAATTCTAAAGTCTGAAAAGGCTACATAGGCTAAAGTGAAATCAATTAAATATTAATCTAAAAAATCTAACAAAATACTATATCAATTTACAATGTATTTTATGCCATCAGATTCACAACACTTTGTACAAGTAAATAGAAGATGTTAATTAAGGCATTCTTAAATACACCTGCATGGGCCCCAACACTACGCTGAATGCTTAAATTGTTCAGGATGTTGCGAAGGTTCCTTAGTCTTAACCTGGGTCCGTTAACAAGACCTAAAAACCTATAATAAGAGTTGCAAATCAGTAAAATATCTAAGAAATTAATTCTGTCGCATGATAGTAGATCTAATCCTCTGTTAGCAGCTAAACAAAGTTGACAAGATCTAAAGCTCTTAAACATATTCAAATTAATCAATTTTTTAAATCAAATTAAGTAGCAATCTAAAACTGCTTAAATAAAACTATATCATTAAAAACTTAAATCAAACTCAATCCATCCACCTTTCGCAACCGTTTGTCGGGGGTGATAAATTAAGAAAACTCTAGCTCACAAAGGAGCTAATGTCAAATCAAGTATTCTGCTATATTCACTCTCAATCAATCTCACACTAGTAAGGACGTAGACTATGTCCTCTCGACTTGGCTTGAAGAGTTCCACTGATGAAGCAAGACCGAGTCCTTGATCTATGGCCAATTAGGCTTCATTATATTATGATCATGATCGTATCCCGTATGCTCCCCAATGGCTCTACCCTTTGAGTTGTGAATCATAAGGTATACTTGATAGGCAAATAAACTCCGCTCGTGTAGACTTAAGATTGTCTCCTAAGACAAATACCACCCCAGGTCTACAAGAATTTCTTGGATGACGTAACCCATGTGTTATTGATGAGGATCCTTCTGTCAAGTTGGGTCGACTACCTCCTCTGACTAAGTAGACTAGGGACCGTGATTGCCTGGGATGATGGAACCATAGGATCTAGATCGGGCACATCATCATTCCCCCAACCATCCAGTTTAAGCTAAAATGATAAATTTTATAAATCTTAAATTCTAAAACTCCACATATTGTTACTATACGCTACGCATTTAGCGACCTAACGACTAGCCTTAATCGAAAGTTCTCTCTCAATTATTGAGAGGGGTGATTAACTATAGGGGCTTACGCCTATAGGAAACCTGGAACTAGATCTAAAGTCCTCACCAAATGAGGATGAAATCTCTGGGTAGTGTCTTATCTACTATTTCATTTGCCTTCTAAAAATTACACTGATATTCTAAAATCATACTCTCTTCAAATTCAATTCAATATCAAAAGAGGTGGCGAGCCCATTTTCTATCAGGGATGTGATTTTCTTTCCATCTTTGCTTAGTCATATATGTTATAGTAGTAATAAAATTTTGAAAATGTAAAAAAATGGTGATTTAAGTGTGTAATAAATTTAATATGAGGCTCTATGTAGACTGAATCATTATGTAGAGTATATCTTTATTACACCATTATTTTATTTAGTAGTGCCTCTGTATCTTGAAAGTATAAGGTGAAATAATAAATGCTAATTACTAATCCCCATCTTTCACTTTTGCAGAATGGATCTACAAAGCACTCCTTTCACCGTTCAACTAGGTGTGAACATCCGCTTATACCGCCCATCATCAACACAGTGATTGCAACCATTCAATTTGGTAGCTTGAATTTCCTGGCTATTGTAGTTGTAACTCCTGAAATACCCACTCATGATACATTCATCCAAGGCCATGCTGGAAGACCTCAAGTTACTGAAGCTCCTTCTAGCCATATGCGCTAACCAGTTCAACAACCAACTGTTGTCAAGGAGTTCTCCCGACAAAGAACTTCAGTTTTTAAAAGGCTAGGTCAATCCGAAGACCCCGTGACAAAAAGAATCGTCAGTGGAAAACTATGACTTTAATTCCTCGTGGTACAGCTGTTGTGTCGATTGAACCTCTTGTGCCTGGAAAGCATGATCATGGAGCTTCCTCATCGGGAAGCAAATTAACTAGAAGATAGAGAAGAAGGAGAAAAATTGAGCTGAGGGCTCAGCAGATCCCCTTTGAATGACCAAGTGAACAAGCAATACTGCTAGAAGGGAGTATCCCTACCCACAACAACTTTGACAACTTAAAGTGGGTAAAAAGGAATAGCTCTACTGGTGAAGTAAAATAGTTTTTTTTCTGGAAGAACCAACCATATCAAGCTCCACCACCACAGAGGAGACAGCCTGAAACACTATCTGTTAGGATACATGAAGTTCTCAAAGTAGCCAAGGACAAAGGCCTAATGAAAAGAAGATTTCAAAGGCCTATAGTGATGAAAAATATTGAAGCTCCACCAAGAAAGTTATCATCTCTTCTGGTAACTAGCCATCGAGCCAAGTATGCTTCGCATGGTGAGCATCATAGTGTGACACTTGGACCGCATGTCCAAGAATCCACTGTTGAAAGGTCCCATCGAAAGGGTAAACAGATATGGAAGTTAAGGCCCCATAATGAAACTTCGAATAATGAAAGAGATGTGACATATGATACATATACTGAGAAATATGCCTCAAAATCAACTCATCAGAGGTGGATACCTAAAAGAAGAAATATCATTGATGAAAGACATGATGGTCGACACCCTGGAGAATCCTCTAGGGGATCCCATCATCGATCAGATCCACCCCTACAAGAGAAGGTTAATTTTGATCGCTTTTAATGAAGAAGAAGTTGCGAACCGAGATCCACCGGAAATGTCGATCAAAAATTCATGTGCAAGAAGAAAATAATGAAGAGGACACTATGGAAGTGGAAGTCGTCTATATGGTCAGAGATATAGATGAACTTTCCGCTCAGCACCATCTGCAGCAACATGAATCCAGGGAACCTGAACCTGAATTTGACATTTATGAAGAAGAGTCTTCACATAAGAAAATAGAGGACGGATCTTCGATCTTTGCTAAAAATGAAGAAGAAGAAGAAGAAGACCAGAATTAGAAAGATATCATAGGTGTTGAAGCTGTCTATATGGTTAAACCAGGAAATGATCAGTCTGGTACACACTTTTATACTCAGTGTCATCGTACAGCCCCAGCAACAGATGTCTTGCAAATGCACAAGGAGAAGGACAGTTAAGTTCTTCCCTTGAAAATGAGCAAGGAGCATAACAGTAATAAGAAATAGAAGAAGAAGAAGAGCATGTACTGATTGACGCTATGGCGCTAGCTAGAGAGCAAAAGAAAATACAGTGTCAAATGGAAGTCAAAGATAACAAGATTGCACAGCTTGGTTCCAAATGAATGATATGATGGTACAAATGAACATCATGATGGAGATGTTGCAGAAGAATATCACATCAAGTGCAGCACCTATTTTTTTTACTAATCAATAGATAGTTAATAATATAACTTCTATGCTACCAGCCACTATGATACCTCAAGCTCCTACAGTACATGCTATGCACAAAGTGAGGAATGAAGTTAACCCACTACCTCTCCAGCCGATAATTCAAAATCTGGCTAGCACATCGGGAATGCTAATAGCTGCTCAACTGAAAATGATAATCAACCAAAAGATAAAGGCATATAGCCTCGAGAAAAAAGTCGGTGAGTGGTCACCCTACCACTGAATAATATGACCAAATGTCATACCAAAAAGGTTACTCAGTGCCGAAATTTAATACTTTAAGCGGGCTTGGTAATCCAAAGCAACATCTAGCTCAATTTAAGGCTACTTGTGGTAACACAGGAGAGAACGATAAACTACTTTTCCATCAATATGTCAGTATCCTGACCTCATCCACTTTTGAATGGTATGCAAAATTGTCAAATGATTCAATTAAAATATTTGTTGAATTAGAGACTATATTTGTAAAGAGGTTCGCTAGTGCAACCGAGAAAATTACAATCGCTGACCTTGCCTTGCTGGAAAGAAGGAAATATGAGTCAGTGACAAAATTCATAAGTCATTGGCGCAATCTAAGTATGAAGTGCGAGCAATAATTGAAAGAAGAACATGCGATCCAATTGCTAATGGGCAATACGGATGATAAAATGGCACCATTTCTATGGATGGCATCAAATGCAACGTTCCAGGACTTGCTCGATAGGGTGGCTAAATTTGAAAAGTTGAACTGCCCTAAGTCTGAAGTCTATGCAGATAAAGCAAAGAGAAACAAACCTTTAGACTCAAGAAGAAATGAAATTCATGCCACTTCCTATAGCTCAAATGGCGAAAAGCGGGTGATATATAATATCGATAAAAAAACAACCGATGTACATTGATGATAAGGGTAAAAAGCCTGTCTATTCTACTCCACGGCCAAAATTAGTGTTAGGAGGCAATGACAAACCTCAAACTTTTTCAAGTGGTGGGGAGCGTCCAAAACAAGCAATAAGAGATGATGAGTGAATGCGTTCATCTCTTAAAGAAAAGATGAACAAAGAATATTCTTTAGAGGACGTGGCTAAATTATTTTAAAGCAACAAAGCTAGTTACGCTACCAAAAATTAAAAGGCCTGAAGAAGCTGATCAAGTCAACAATCCAAATTACTGTCTCTATCATCGGATGATCAATCATCCTATCGAAGACTGTTATGTCTTCAAAGATTGGCTAGAAAGGAAGTATCGACAAGGTGAATTTATACTATCTGACAGTGTTCTAGTCAATCCTAAAAGAGAGTCATAAGGATGATTACGTCCTCTTCCGTAACATCCATCAAAGACAAAAAGAAGGAGAAATTAGTTCAGACTGAAGAATGGCAAACAGTAGTCTCCAAAAAGACTGTGAAGATGCTGAAGTAGCTAAAAGACGTCCCTAGTGTTAAGTGTAAATCACCACTTGAACCTATATTGGACTTAAGAGAGATGGTTAAACCAAGTATTTGGGCTTCTCAATGGCATTGTGATAAGACTACTTTATCATAACATGCGAATTAGTCTACTAAACGCAGGCCTCATAAATCAAAGAAGCTGGCTAAGAAAAGAAAGATCAAGAAGAGAACTACAACTTAAAAGATCATTAACAATCTATAGGAGTATCGCCAGCCGGTAAGACAGCCATTTAGGCTCGCAGACCTCATGTCTAAGCTTCGCATTGCTAAATCAGATGAAGAAGATAATGATGAATCTTATCCAGTAGAGACATGTCGAATCATCTACGTGATGTCAGATATTCTTCAACATCGCATTCAAATGATAAGAATGACAAAATCACAACCAACCCATCAAAATTTTATCAGAAAAGCAAGAAGAGCATGAGGAGCTAATGTCTAAATTTTGTTTAATGACTCAACAAGATAATAACAATTCAAATAAAGATCTATGTTTTCCTAACAGAGAAGAGTCAGGCTTATCCATATCATCACGTATGAAACATATGATGTTGAAAAATGAGTCTAGCCCATTTGGCCAATTTTCTAGAATAAGAAAGAAATTTGAAGAAACTACCTCTTTAGAAGAATCTAAGCGAGATTAAGTAATTCAAGTTCAGTCGAGAAGTGGTAAAGTTTTACCACCTTCATTAAAGAAGGGAAAAGCAAATAAATACAAAGGAAAACAAATTGAAGTTAATAAAGATATCATTTACAGAAATTCTAGAATAAAGCTTAATTTGAGTGAGAAGATAGATTATAATATTCTATCACATCTGAGATAGATCCCTACACAACTGAGTGTGTACGAGGCTCTCTTGATGTCAAAAGACCTCCGAAAAACTTTGATATAGGCTCTTAAAGATTCAGAGAGTTATGAAGTATACTTTGCCGAAAAATGCATGACTGAAGTATTGCAAACTTAAGATCTCCCACTAATCACATTTTTTTAAGAAGATCTTATGTTGGGAACGGCAGATCACAACCATTCTCTATATGTTACTGTAGAGACTGATGGCATCTCGATCAATCGAATATTGATTGATCCAGGTTCTTTTATCAATCTTATTAGTCTAAAAATATTAAGAGGATTATCACTTGATATCCAACAACATGGGAGAGACAAGTTGATGGTTCATGGTTTCAATGAAAAAGGGCAGAAAACTCTAGGTTCTTTTATTCTCTCGCTCAAGTTCAGAGATTTATATACATAAGCCAAATTTTATGTAATCGATGCTGATACAGCATTTAGAGCTCTCTTGGGCTGACTGTGGCTGCATGAGTATGGCATGGTCCCATCAACTATGCATCAGTGTATGAAGTACCTAAAAGAAGGAGAAGAATTCAGAGTTCCTGGTAACCTATAACCATTCTCCATCAATGAAGCAAAGATTATGAAGATGCAAAGTACTTCATCCTAAAAGAGCCTAAACCAACATAGCCTCTTGAAGCGGTAGCAGCCACTTTAGGAACTAAAAGCAATTTCATAAAGTAGAAGAGCATAAGCAAAGAGGAAGAAAGAAGGTAATGCCGACTCTCCCTAAAGTACTTGATTATACCCCTAAGTCAAGCAAACCAGTTCCTCATTTGGGAAGTGACACAAAAGACGGAGAAGATATTCCTGTCAAACCTAAGGGAACTTATAACCTTTCAAGAAAGGTAGAGTATGAAATAAGTGATTTTGATTCAGACTATGATTTTGAATCTGGTTATGGAAATAGAGTTCAAATGGTCACATCAGGGAGGATAGCTCACTTAGCAAAGTCAGATGACTCACTCAAAATTATACCCATTCCTCAGCAGTGCTTCAAAGAAATCACTCCATTGGAGGTTCATGATATTGAAGAATTAATAATATTATATGTGTCATCATTGAGTGAAAGTGGTAGAACAAGAATTCTATTTTACAAATCTGAAGAGTCTTAGCCTCACAACTTTGATCATCCTACTCAACATGAAAGTTATGATGAGACAGTACTGACGAGAATACCACTATACTATCCACAGAAATTATAAAGAATGATGCATAAGCTTGGAATTCATATTGAAACTACTAAATATAGGATTCAAATCTTTAACAATATGTGGAGCCAAAGAAGTCCTCAGGCATCACAAAGAAATGATAAGTTTATCACTAAAGGTCTTGGGTTCATCCGCAAATCTCATCAAGATAGAGCCTGTTATAATATAATAGAAGCTGAGATAGAAACTCATAGTGATGAAAAAGATGATTCCCATGAAATTCTTCTTAAAAATGATGAAGAAGTAGAAGTCAAGCTCGCACCTAAAGAACTTGAAGATGGTGGACAAATAGCTACTATGGATGAACTTAAAGAAATCAACTTAGGAGTTGAGGATGATCCCCGTCCAACTTTCGTCAGTGCCCTTCTACCTGATGAGAAAGTTGAAGAGCTAAAATGCTACTTTGTGAATTCAGGGATTACTTTACTTGGATATATTCTAAAATGTCAAGCTTATCCCTTGATGTAATAGTTCATATACTAGCTATTAAATCAGATGCAATGCCCGTTAAGCAAGCTCCTAGGCTAATGAGATTAGAGATTGAAGAACAGGTAATTGCATAAACTAAAAAGCTTATCGAAGCAGGCTTCATTCGAGAGGAGACGTATGTAGATTGGATAGCCAACATTGTCCCAGCTAGAAAGAAGAACAGCCAAATTCATCTCTGCATTGAGTTTCGGGACCTAGATAAGGTGTGCCCAAAAGATGATTTTCTCTTCCAATATAAGAACTACTATTGGACAACACCTCCAACTATGACATACTCTCATTTATGGATGGATCGTCAGGATACAACCAAATTAAGATGGCACCTGAAGATGAAAGACATACATCATTCAGAACACTTATTGGCATCTATTGTTACACGGTCATACCCTTTGGCTTGAAAAATGCTAGAGCTATATACCAAAGAGCCATGATGTGCATTTTTGATGAGTTGATTCATCAAAAGGTGAAATGTTATGTCGACGATTTGGTAGTAAAAATCTTGAATCATGAAAACCACTTCGATGACTTGAGAATTGTATTAGAGAGAATCAAAGAATATGATCTCAAGATGAATCCTCTAAAATGTGCATTCGAGGTATCCTCTAGAAAATTTCTTGGGTACATTGTACATCACAGAGGTATTGAAATAGATCTAGCCAAAATCAAGGCAATTATGGAGATGCCTCCACTGAAAAGTTTGTGTCAGCTCCGTTCTTTACAAGGACAACTTGCATTCAACCGTCGATATATATCAAACTTATCAAGATGTTGTCAACCGTTTGCAAGATTAATGAAGAAGGATGTTCCATTCAAGTGGGACAAGGAGTGCCAAGAAGCCTTCAATAGCATTAAAAGCTACATGTTTAATCCACCAATCCTTGCAGCGCCTACTCATACTATACACAGCTACATTAGAAGAGTCCCTTGAAGCATTATTGACACAACACAATAAAAAAAGTAAAGATAATTCTCTTTATTATATCAGTCGGAGGTTGACTGGAGCAGAAATGAGATACTCTTCAATAGAGAAGCACTGTTCAGCATTGATCTTTGCAGTCCAAAAGCTTCGTCACTATATGTTATCTCACAAAATTACCCTCATCTCAAGGATTGATCCGCTGAAGTACTTGATGACAAGACCAGCGTCAGGTCATTTGGCAAGATGGGCAGTATTGCTTTTATAATTTGATATCACATATGTTCCGAAGAAAATAGTGAAGGGATAAGTCTTAGCAGATTTTATAGCTACACATCATATCCCTGTAGATTCTTCTCTTAATGACGATTTACCCGATGAACAAATTATGCTCATTCATGAAAGAGAAAAATCATAAATTTAGGAAATATACTTTGATGGAGCCTCATCGATCAAATAAGTCCAATATCTAAATTTTCCGAGAGCAAGAGCAAGAATCGACATTATCTTCATAACACCAGAAGGAGGGATAATGATATGATCATATGGATTGACCAAGCCAAGAACTAATAATGAAGCTGAATATGAAGCAATAGTGTCTTGAAGAAGCTCTTTTCATAGGCATTCAAAACTTGCATATTTTTAGTGATTCTCAACTTATCATAAATCAAGTACTTGACATCTATAGAATCAACAAGCTTGAGTTAGCTTTCTGTCACAAGCAAGTTCTCGAGCTAATGAAGCAGATACCAAATATCACACTAACTCGAATCTCTCGATCCGAGAAAAGTAAAGTCGACTGCTTAGCAAAACTAGCTAAGAAAATGGCAAGTGTGAATGGTGATTATATCATGATTGACATATTTACTCGATGAGTTCTAGAGCCAATAAAGTTTCAATTCCCGTAGGTAGAGGGATTATTAAATCTGACCCAGCAGGATGTGACTCGGGTTGCTCCTCATACTCCCCAAAATCAATAAGAATTTATACCAAGAAGAGCTAAAAATGACATTGCCTCAGAAAAATAGTGCAAAGCCTTTATAGTAGAAGAGTCACATGATTGGAGGCAACCCTTCATCAGCTACTTTAAAGAAGGAAAATTACTAAGTAATAAATTACTGGCAGCTCAAATCGAGAAGAGAATGATATGTTATTCTTTTGTCAACAATACTTTATATCATAGATCTTTTGAACAAATGTGGCTATGATGCCTAGATGTAGATGAAGCTAACAAAATAATGGTTGAAGTTCATGAAGGACTTTGTGGTGCACATCAGTCAGGTCCCAAGGTGGCAGTAAAGATCAAAAGGATGGGTTATTATTGGTCATCTATGGTAAGAGACTGCATTAATCATGCTAAGAAGTGTCATGAGTGTCAAGTACATGGGAATCTCATTCATCAACCTCAGAATTCATTACACCCAACAGTAGCATCTTGGCCATTCGAATGATGTGGTACAGATAGAATTGAACCAAATTGATCCATCCGTACACCACTTCATCCTAGTCGACATTTCTCTCCAAGTGGTCGAATCGCTCCATTTAAAGAAGTTACTGCTAACCGAGTGATCAACTTCTTCACATAATGTGGTCTATAGATTTGGAGTGTCGTCAATATAATAACGGCACGCCTTTAAAAGTGCAAAGATTTATAGATTGACACATAAAATTGATTGGCGATACTCTTCAATATACAATCCAAGAGCAAATAATTTGGTGGAGGCCTTCAACAAGATATTGGTCAAACTGCTCAAGAAGATTCTCACAAAAAGTAAAAGAGAATGGCATACTAATCTAATAGAGGCTCTATGGGCATATCAAACTACCTACAAAATGTCAATTAAAGCCACTCCCTATTCATTGGTATTTGGAACTGAAGCAGTTCTTCCATTTAAAGTTGAGTTGCCTTCACTTCTAGTAGCCATCCAATACAATCTAACTGAAGATCAAAATGCTTGTCTGAGGATGGAGGAACTCAACACGCTTGATGAAGTTTAGCTGCAAGCTCATCAAAATCTGGAAGTCTATCGAGCAAAGATGTCCAGGGCTTTTGACCATATTTGCGCATCAAGATTTCCAAAAAGGAGAATTGGTCCCGTAGAAGACCAATTATCCCCAATCAAAAATTTGGTGGAAAATTTGAGCTTAATTGGGAAGGCCCTTTTGTCATTGAAAAAGTGTATCAAGGAGGGGCATACCAACTCATTCACCTAAAGGGTGAAAGATCAATGCCGCCAATTAATGGTCGATACTTGAAGAAGTATTATACATGACAAATACATTCTCGAGGTACAATAGAAATCCCCCTGCAAGATAGGGGGTATTTTTTTTAGTATATCTATTTAGGTCGACGTCGTGCTTCATGTCGAGATCCTTGAATAAATATACTTACCCAAGATGAAAGAACTTTTTCGTGAAAACTTCCCTATTGTACAGAGGACATTTTTAGATTTTTATATATATATGAAATCAATGTTGTATATTAAAACCCTATTAAGAGCATATCAATTCAAATATTGATGTATTTGCGTATTTTCATCTTGAAAGTTCTTCTAAATGTGAT
Source organism: Cymbidium sinense (assembly GCA_021442155.1). Lineage (NCBI taxonomy): Eukaryota > Viridiplantae > Streptophyta > Magnoliopsida > Asparagales > Orchidaceae > Cymbidium > Cymbidium sinense. Next base: position 250,071,223 of record CM038215.1, read on the forward strand.
TTAGAATTCCCCTTACAAGACAGGGGACATTTTTAGTGTATTTGAGTTGACATCATGTTACAAGATGAGATCCTCAAATATATATTGATTTAGGTTGACATCGAGCATTACGCTAAAATCCCTAAATATATATATAATTGTCATTGTTAAGTTACAGATTCTTACAAGAATAAAAATAATCTATTGCTACGCATGAAAAGATAACCTCAAAAGTCAAGAAAAATTTTCTCCCAGGTTCATCAAATGTTAGAGATCAAGTCAAAAGAACTCCCAATTTTGGAAGTTTCAATCAATTAAGTTGGAAAAACATCAACCTCTACATCCTGAAGTCTAGGACATGGATGGGTCTAAAGGTCGAACTCAACAAGCCCACAAATGGTCTAGTTGCTGATGCTCTCCTCACTCAATAAGTCGTAAGAAAAGATCGCAGTGAAAGAGTCTTCGTTTGTTAGTCTAATGGCAAAACTACCAACCGATCATAGCTTAAGTCGAAGACTCGATTAGGTTCTAAGGGTTGAACTCAACAAGCCCATAAATTATCGAGTTGCTGACACTCTCCTCACTCAACAAGTCGTAAGAAAATGCCGCAGTGAAAGAGCCCCTACTCATCAGTCTAATGATGATTGTTGTTCAATCTCAAACCAAATCCAGCTTAGTAATTATAAGCAACCATGATCTAAGAGATATTTCAACTTTATCGATAGATCAAGATAATATGAGAAAACTCTCAATTCAGGGCTACCTCAAATCAATCTATATATTACCTGCAAAGTAATATTACAATATATTCTTAAATGATCTAATCAAGCTCAAAGCATAGATCAAAGCCAATCTCCTCATCAAGTCCGTCAAAGTAGAAAGCACAGGACTGAGAAAGCAATTCCATAGTTCAAAGAAAGCTGATGACTGAACTAAAGAAATTTTGTGGTTATTCAGACTGTTAAAGCACATGTTGCTAGACTAATAACTCAATATTAACTTTATATAAGTTGGGAGGCTCGGTCATCAGTGCGTACCCTTCAATGAATTCGTCAAAGCAGCAAGCACAGGATTCATAGCATACATACACTTTCTAACAAGTCAATATGGACAAATCAGGTCATTCCTTCATCAAGTCCTTTAAGCTTAAAGCTATGACAGAAGGAATTTCAAATCCGACCAAGCACGAATAAACCAACTCCCTAGTAGAGTTCTTTATCAAAATAAATAAACCAAATCCTCCAACAAACTCAATCAAGCGTAAAGCCAGGGTTGGAGGAGGCTCAAACCTATAATGATATAAAAAAAGAGATCTTTAGCAAAATCATTGAAGCAGAGAGTAGATGGTGTAAGAACTCTTATCTAACTAATAAGTCAATTCTGACAAATTGGTCAATCTCATCATTTAGCATGTCCTAATTAAGACATCATACTAATGACAAATCTTATCAAAAACTCCGTAAGATAGTGCAACCGAAGCTAAAATGATTCAAGTTCTATGGTCAGCCCAAAGGGTCAACCAGTTTTTAACAAATGTGAGTCACTTCATGCATGAATCATATTTGTTGGGGGGCATTTGTTGATCTCCACATATGTGTCATAAGTCAAGTCAAGTCCACAAGTCAAATTCGACGGACTTCGGAGGTGATAGTACGCAAACTAAGGCTCAAAATGCACTGGATGTCACTAAAAATAGTTGAAACGACCTCTGATCGGCAAACGGACTTCTCCGTTGCATTCAAAATGTTGAAATTGATTGAAATATAAATATTGTAAAATCTAGCGATCAATTAATTAAGCACTCGAGCTATCAATATATCGACACGCATATCAGAGTCGAAAAGCTACGACGATGACCAAATGATCTCCGCTTGTGAAACTGATCATGTCGTTAGCCTCAAAATATTGAAATCTATCAAATGAGACTGTTCGTGCTCAATTCAGATGAGTTTGTGCAAATGTCGAATGATCAGAAGTAGCAGTGTGTAAATCGAGGTTAAAATAAACTGGACGTCACCAAAATCAACACAAATGACCTCCGATCGATGAACGGACTTTGCCATCATGTTTAAAACATCAAAAGTGGTCAGAATATAAATATTGCATGACTTGATGATCAAACAATCAAGCTCTCGAGTCGTCAACGCGCATGCATGCATATCGAAGTCATGAGGCACCGACGCAAACCAAATGACCTCCGTTCGTGAAATTGATTGTGTCGTTAGCTTTAAAACGTAGAAATCTATCAAGTAAGATTATTTGCACTCAATTTGGATGAGTTTGCATGAATGTCAAGTGAAAGCACGCATTTTTGAAATGGACCCACTACAACTGAACCAAACTACTCCAATCATAAACAAACTACGCCGTTACTTTCAAAATATTGAATAACCTTATATATATATATATATATATATATATATATATATATATATATATATATATATTATCTAGTCACATCGATATAAAAATCAATTAAAAAATAATTACTTGATTTAAAAATCAACTTAAATTCAAGCCCTAATCCTATTGGAGTGGTTCCTATTGAACCGAACCGCTCGGCCTGAGCCCACACCCTTCCTCGCACGACCCTTCTCCCTCATGCACGGCCTGGTCCGGTTTGGTCTCCCCTACTGCGCGCACGGGAAACTGACGACGCACCTCCCTTCCTCCCTCGACCGAAGAAACCTCCCCTTCCATTCGAACAGCTCAATCCCAACCGATCCCGCGCAAGCGTTCCGGCAACCATTCCCGCTCACACTTCCTCTTCCTTCTCCAAACCGACGGCGAGGAGGGCTCCTTCTCATTTTTGATTCGGTTTTCCCCTTTTCTTGCCCTAATCCGAAAATTAAAAAAAAACGCTCTCTTTCTCTCCTCCTCTAAACCGAAAAAGAGTAAGGTAAACCCCCTCCTTTCTTCTTCCCTTTCCTCTTCCTCCTTCTTCTCTTCTTCATTCTCTCTATTTCCCCCACAAAAGTTAAAACTGAAAATCCACCCTTATTTTTCCCTCATTTTTCATCAAAACTAAAAATCCACCCTTATTTTTCCCTCATTTTTACCAAAACCGAAAATTAATTTTCAAATTCATCCATTTTCCAAATCCGAAAATTCTCTCATTTTTCCTAATCCAAATTTCAAACTTTGCTTTGCCAAAATCTGTTTCGTTAAAACAGGAAGAACACCGCCAAGGGTTCTTCTTCGGTTTCCGGCCGATTATTCAGATTATCCTTCCAATCTTCGAATTGGAGGAAGAAACATCCAAGAGGGTTCTTCTTTCTGTCGATTGGATCACCTCTCCATTTTACTTTCAGAACCGGGAAGAACACCATCAAGAGGTGGTTCTTCTTTCTCGATATCAGATTTCTCGTGATTACTTCTTTAAATTGCCTCATCGAAGAGAACACCATCAAGAGGCAGGTTCTTCTATTAGTTTTCAGCATACTTAACCCCATCTCTTTGCCGATCTTTATAGCACGTAGAAAAATAAGTCAAAATATGTGGGATGTATGAATGTGGATATATATACATGCTTGTCTTTTTTTGCAAGTTTGAAGGCCTTATCGTGCTCAAGAGGGCGCGACGAGATGAAAAATTAGCTATGGTGTCGCAAGACACCGCTCGCTACACGCCATGAGGCGTCCGAAAAGTAATATCCGTTAGATGTCGCCCTGACAAATGTCCAAAATTTTTCTAATTTCTAGACTTATAAAAAAATAAAATGAATACACTTTACACTGCATTTCTTTTTCTGCAGGTTTCAAGACTTTGCTAATGCCCATAAGGCCGTAGTGGTTGTGAAGACGGTGTGTCATGAGACACCACTCGTACGCTTCACGAGTGTATCGAGAAAAAACTCTCATGCCCATGCGAGGATGACACCGGGAGGCTGCCAAAATTGCGTTAAATCTTTTGGCTTAGGAGAAATGGGAGAGTGAAATAAATTGGCTTAAGAATGTTAAGTAAAGAAATCTACAGCTAATTTTAAACTAAAAGTGTCAAATAAAATAGGGGGAAAGTAAAATGACATACAACAAACATAAAAGTAAAACAAAAAAGGAGGGGAAAAATGAGAATTACTTTGAGGGATAAATCTTCTTTTAAAATAATAAACTAAATTGCCCTTTGAACCTGTAACTTCAAAACAAATTATCTCCAATCGAATCGAACTCTTTAAAAGCAGATAAAAGCGACCGAATTAAATCGCATGAATGATAAGTTTTCCTTCAATACAAAAATTAAGGAACTTCATTCTAAATTATGATTTTCAAAATCAACGAAATCACTAATAAGATAAAATTAGCTAAGCTATAAACACCTGTATGTGCTCGGACATAGAGATTTCAATTGCAAATTCGAAAGTCTGAAAATGTTATGCAGGCTAAAGTGGAATCAATTAAATATTAATCTAAAAAATCTAATAAGATACTAGATCAATTTACAACGCCTTTTATGCCACTGAATTTGTAATACTTTGTACAAGCGAACATAAGACATTAATTAAGGCATTCTTAAATACACCTACATAGGCCCCGACACTACGCTAAATGCTTAAATTCAAGTATTTGAGGATGTTGCACGGGTTGCTTTTTGATTTAGTCTTAGGACTGGGTCCAGGTTAACAAAACCTAAAAACCTATAATAAGAGTTACAAATCAGTGAAATATCTGAGAAATTGATTCTATCAGGTGACAATAGATCTAATCCTCTGTTAGCAGCCAAATAGAGTTGATAGAATCTAAAGCTCTTAAACATATTCAAATTAATTAATTTTTCAAATCAAATTAAGTAGCAATCTGAAACTGCTTAATTGAAACTCTATCATTCAAAACTTAAATCAAACTCAATCCATCCACCTTCCATAATCATTTGTCGAGGGTGATAAATTAAGAAAACTCTAGCTCACAAAAGAGCCAATGTCAAATCAAGTATTCTGCTATGTTCACTCTCAATCAATCTCACACTAGTAAGGGCGTGACCCGTGTCCTCTAACTGCATGGCTTGGCTAGTAGGCTCCACAGATGAAGCAGTTACAACCAGAGTCCTCTGATCGAGTGGTTTGACCAGTCAAGCTTCATTATATTATAATCACGATCGTCAGATGCTCCCATTGACTCGCCTTTGAGTTGTGAAATCATATGGTATGATAGGGTCAAAGGTAGACTTAAGATTGTCTCCTGACAAACATCGATTTATAAAGATTTCTTGACGACGTAACTCATGTGTCCGATGAGGATCCTCATCGTATCGATTACCTCTAACTAAGTAGACTAGGGATCGCGATTGCCCGGGATGACGGAACCATGGGATCTAGATCGAGCACGTCATCATTCCCCCAACCATCTAGTTTAAGCTGAAATGATAAATTTCATAAATCTTAAATTCTAAAACTTCACATATTGTTACTATATGCTACGCATTTAGCGACCTAATGATTAGCCTTAATCGAAAGTTCTCTCTCAATTATTGAGAGGGGTAATTAACTATAGGGGCTTGCGCCTATAGGAAACCTGGAACCACATCTAAAGTCTTCACCAAATGAGGACGGAATCTCTGGGTAGTTTCTCATCTACTATTTCATCTGTCTTCTAAAAATTACAACGACATTTTAAAATCATACTCTCTTCAAATTCAATTCAATATTGTCGAGAGGTCTGTGGCGAATTTTGGGAGGCCACAGCATCTTAATTGGTTAGGAAAGGCTAAGGCAAGGGTATGAAAATGGTTTACTAAACCAATAAGAGTTTAGTAATAGAATAAAAGGAGCTATATTAAAATTTTATATATCTCTTATTTTAAATAACAAATGCATTACTTAAATATAATCAAATTTGATTGATTGGGTCAATCACCAAGCAAATTAAGTCATATTATTATAAATAATATTTTTTAATTTCATTAATTCTAAAATATTTAAGCACAAAACTTAGCAAGTTGGCAAATCTTAAGGTGCCATTGAGTGTGTGAACAAGTGTTCCTATGGTCGCCTAAAACTCACCCACATGTTTGTAGCACTTTAAGGTCTGTCAAATGATCTATGTCATGCTTGCAATGATAGATCAAATGTGTAAACGTTTTTAATTATAAGAAGGTTTCATGTAGAAACAAATACGAGAAGAGGTTAGTGACTTTCAAGGACCAACTTGTCATGTTTCAAACACATCAAATTATTTATAAAAAAAATCATATATTTTATTATATATTATCTTTAAATGACCATATATCTCAATTGGAGTGATTTATTTTTTACTTTTTTAAATGACCATAAAAATACAATGTTATCTTTAGCTTTTATTTTAATGTTAATGAGCATTTAGTATGTAAGATAGCTTATAATGCTTTGATATATATTAAATAAGTGATTGCATTTATCGATCTCTATCTAGCTACACCGATATGAATAATATAATCAATTAAACGATGATTATAATTTTATAGAATAAAAAGAGTGAGCTTTGGTTAATTATCTTAAAGTATTAGCTTAGAAAAAATTCATGTAAGTTTTATGAGAAACTATTTATCTTATAAGTTACTTTAGAGTTGTTTACATATTAAGGTAGAAGATTTAGTCCTAAAAGTACTTGATGATATGAAGCCAATACTATTCACCCAAAATTAGAGCTTACGCATCGCACTTCACTCGATAAGTTGGTGAATTTACCAAGGAATTCAGAAACTTTGTCCAACTAGTTTGCAACTTTGTTTAATAAACCAACAACTTTGCCCAATAAGTAGATGATTTTGCTCAACAAATTGGCTTCCTATAACATTAAATCATTAGCAATTTTGGATATTAATCTCATGGATTTTATTGTCTTTTCTTAATTTTTTTAAGTAATCTTTTCTATAACACCAAAAAATCTAGCTTGAACTTATAAATAGAAGGTTAGGGGAAGATTTTGACAAAATGTTTTAATACTTAAATTTGAACATTTACAAAGCTAGTTAAAATAATAGAGCTTCTCACTCTAGAACCCACTCTCTACTTTCCTTTAAGCAAGCATTGTATATCTTGTGAGTAATATTCTAATATTGTACATGGGTGAATTTAGGTTCAATATTTTTAAAGTGTAGAGAGTATAAATTGATGCTAAGAATCATAAATCAAGCATTATGAGAAGCGTGCAACAAAATAGATGGATCGGTGAATTTGGAGAACCCTAACTTCGTGACAAATAAGCAACATATAAAAATAGAAGAAAAGAACACTAGACCAACATAAAGATTCCCAAAATCACTGTGAGGGTAGAGGTCACATCAAAAATTTAAAATTCAATTATTTAAGGTTTAATAGTAAGCATAAGAGCATTAAGTTCAACACTAGCAATAGATGAGACTTAATACCCAGAAAAATAATAAAAAGTTGCATCCTCTCCTGTTGAATTGAGAAGAAAAAGTTTTTTTAGATGAACACATTCTCAAGAGAAATTTTAGAGGCAAAAGCTATAACAAAGTTTTAAATCCCATACTTACATATAAATGGATGATGGATCCCACTATCCACATGATCTACTTTGAATCAACCACCACTCAATTAAACATTAACAATATATTGATGTGAGGCTTTTTTCCTTACCACTTTCAAGGAATTGCCTCTCACATAGTTGTGCTTTTTATTAAGAACAATAACATCATTCATTAAATATAAAATGCTATTCATTGCTCAATTTGCATGTGCTTAGGAGCCGTTAAAGAAATCACAAAGTGTAACATAGAGAGTTGTTGTGAAATATTGCTCATTCCCATTTCAAGATGTTAAGTATCAAAAGCTTGAAACTCATGGATGTCCTTATCGTGCTAACTTAGGGCTTAAAAAGGGATCATTTGGGTACACTCCATAATTAAAGTAGCTAAATATCTAGGCAAAAATAGCATAATTCACCAACAATCACATGAAAAAAAAATCATAAGCAGCTGCCAAAATCTTAATATTTTTAATATGGAAACATGTAATGATATCAATGCTAACAAATTAGAAAATGAGGCAACCTCAATTCAATTTAAATTAAAAGTGACCACGACATTCACCATAATCAACCATCATGTTATCAGCTCTAGCAATAAATGGAATGAAATTTTAGGGCTAGAAATGAACCGAGCATTCGACAAAGTACTCGTAGCTCGACTTGATTAGAGTTCGTTCATGATAGTTTGATTGACTAATCGAACGAGCTTGAACACTTTTGAAATAACTTGATTGCTTAATGAACAAGCTCGAATAGCTTGTCATTCTATTCATTTAGGTTTGTGAACAATATAATTTAAAGCTCATGAACAAGCTCTACTATGGCTCAATTATTGTTTGTTTAAGGCTTGTTTGTGAGCAGTATTGTTTAATTTTTAATTTTTAATTTTAAAGGCTTAATAAGCTTTAATTTATGCAGCTCATGTATTAACAAGCTATTTGCGAACATGCTCGATTAAGGCTTGATTAAAGCTCGTTTATTTCATTAAACAAGCTTGTCGTTAACATGCTCGATAATCCAATTTGAACTGAGCTTATAAACAAACTCGAATTGAGCTCAAGTGAGCTCAAGCTCGATAATAATAAACAAGCTTAAGCTTGAACACAATCCTAAAAAGCTCGAATCGATAGTGGCAAACAAGCGTGAAATTGAACACACACATGCTCGGCTCATCTCGATTCGTTTGCAACACTATACAATAACTTATCATTAGATCTGTCGCTAAGAAATAAATAATCTATAACTGTAAAAAAGGTTGCTTATGCCACTCTATAAATCTCTTACACTGAGTTGTTGAACTAGATTAAAACATAATGAGTATTTTCATCAATTATACATTTGGGCCATTACACCTTTCATTAAGGACATAGTTATGACATGAATGATCACATACATCTTTATGGTATAATTGAAGAGTTTGTTAGAACAAAAAAATAAAAGAGTTTGTAATCACTTGAAATAAGAGACAAATAGATAATAAGAAAGATTGAAAGATAGGAATGAGAGATTTCTAGCAAGAGCTATTGAGTTAGTAGGAAATATACTATAAGTTTAAGAATTATATTAGTTAATAATTTTGCATTAAAAACTTAAAGTTTCAAAAAAAAAAAAAATTAAAGAATTATATGATAGTTAGCTACTTTTAAGGGGACAAATGGTAATTATGAGCCCAAGAAAATTTTGTTTTAAGATAAATATATTTCTAATAAATATAATTTTATTTGGGGGATTTATATACATACCACACAATTCTTATGTATTTACATATCTAACACCTAAATTTTAATTTTTTACATATATAACACCCTAATCTTCAATATCACATCAAAAATATCACTTTATTCATTTTTTAAAAGTGAAATGCATCTTTTTAAGGATAAAAAAGTGTTAGATACGTAAATATCTAACTTTAGGTATTAGATATATAAATATATAAGAATTATATGATATATATATAAATCCCCCATTTTATTTTCACTAATTATCTCATATTCTTAAGAAAAGATCCCATAGAACTTCTTTTCCTTATTTATTCATACAAGAATGTTAATCCGTGTTGCTAGCGTTGCCAAGTCCGCATATTCACGGAAAGTAGATGTAGCTAAACCGCATTCGAGGCTTTCTTGGGTGGAGAGAGAGAGAGAGAGAGAGAGAGCTGTCGTGGATCCGCATGTGCGGTACAGCGGTAGGATCTGTAGAGCTGGTGGATGAAACCTCCCACGCTACTTTCTCTCACTATTGACTCAGCTCTGCTCCACATCGCCCGCATCACCGATCTCTCCGCTGTTCCCGATCCCATTCTTGTCGAGCTCTTCCAGGTAATCGTCAACCCATCTCCATTCTTCTTTCTTCGTTCTTCATCTTCTATTATTGCCTCTATGATAGCGTTCATCTCTCTTTCGCTGGGATTGGTTCCATTTCTCCTCCTAGGCAAGAAATCGGTCTTCAACGGGTCCGCTTTCTCGGAATCGGAGAGTATACGATATAATTGAACGCCTCATTTATCCTAGTTACTTTTGTAAGCTGAATGATTTTTCCACCTCCTATTTCTCTAATTATGATTGCAACTCTTGTCTGCAAGTAGAGAGTGAGTCTAGGGTTTTTGTTGAAAGACTGTTGGTTTGCATTGGTCATGGTATGAATAACCTTAAATTTCTGGTATATATGTGCTCGTTATTGTGCTGCTCCATTGGATTCCCGGTTATTTGTGGTGAACCAGTGAGTCAATCGAGTCCTTCGCCGTCTTTCCTGTATTTCTCTCTCATATTTTCCTACTTTCTTTATTTATACAAAACCACCTTTATTGCATATTTTGATTATTACCCGGATTATGTTCACCATGTTGCTTTAATGTGCCGATGCCATATGGATAGTATTTTTGTGGAAACACGAAAGATCATATTAATTTTTAGGAAGAATGGCATATGAACATACACAAATTTAGTTATGAAACATGCTCCATTGGGGGAATCTAACCTTTAAGCTTGTAGTTCTATTTGACTATCATTTTCAAGTGTGCCGTATTCAATACGATGAGAGATTCTTGATAGCGATTGTTTCGTTTATTAGAGAAAGTATTTATAAAGAAAAAATGATCCGTAGTTCATGTCTCATTTATTTCCAGGTTCTACAAATTGCAAAAAGTTTGTTTTGAAGTGTGGCAAGTCTAACAGGTTAATTCTAATGGTGAAAGAGGTTGGTGGCTGTTTGAAAAGGCAATTATCTTAGGTGCTCTTTTTATTTCAATGGTGGCCTCAAAATAATAAAAATTGGTCAATCCACTTACTGTTTTATGAAGATTAGTTTTTTTTTTTGTTAAATTGATATAAATTTTTTCTGCAAATTTCATTATCTTGCATGTTTATACCTGGGATAATCAAATTTCCCCGTCTAAGTGCAGCAAAAGGCTTTCCTTTTGTCACATATGCTGCAATTATAAGTTCTTTTAAGAATGCATAGCAGTACTAGCAATGTTAGTGGTGCAATGTCTTCTATTGCAAGAAATTGATTTGTATCTGGCACCAGTTAGTGAATATGGCCCAAGAAAATAGTTATGCAATTTTCAATGTTGTGCTAGCATGTTTATGTTATGAACCTTTTAGAAAGGCATGCTTGGAATGGTCTGGCAGAATAAATTAAAAGAGAAATTTTGGCTAAGAATTAAATGAGAATATGCTCATATTGCAATATTGCAGAGATTTTACTTTTATATTATCAATACTAGGCATAATTTAACTAGTGTTATGGTAATTAAAATCATTAGTTTAAAATTGCATAATATGAGGCGAGTCTTAGCACTTTTGCTTATGTGAGGTGTGCCTACCTCAATAAATGTGAGACATGCACTACTCAGAATTGTTTTTTTATAAATATTAGTGATCCTAATAAATAAAATCTTTTATTAACTAATCCTCTCACATTCCACACGACTTATGCTTCTCACTCATGTTCATTGAACTTGTGATCTCTCTCATCCATAGTTCTCACGTATTCTACCATGGCTGTAATCTTTGCTGGCTCCTTCTACTTCTCCTTGCAAAGTTGTTTTCCTCTCTACAAGGAACTTTTCATTCTATACCACGTCTCTTCTTCTTCTTCCAATGATAATACCTAAATCCTAATTTTTTTATATAATTTAATTGATTTGTTGTTTATTTTGGTGTCTTGTTAATTTGAACATTAGCATGTTTCATTTTTTTTCTTGAATCAAAATTTTTTGTTTATTTGAACATTCTTGGGTTTTGTAAGAAATAGTTCAAGGTTAGGGAAAACTGCCACGGGTAGAAAAGAACCGCCATAAAGTTATAGCGTGCAAATTGATAGTGGAAGGAAGGGCAAGGCATATGTTTATCAAAATTACAACTATTTCAAAAAAATTTTGAAAGGTGGTGTTACAAGAATGAATGGGTATCTTTTTGGCTCTCATAAAAAGGTTACATTGTGCCAAAGTGCTTGAGGTCGTGAAATAGAAGATTTATGTATATTTGAACAAGGCAACAATATCAAAACATTTGACACAATGATAATCTAATTAATATTTTTATTAATTATTAGTGATTGGGGAGGTGAAAGATGATTAAGATTGAAAATGAGGAGGAGAATGAGAAAACATGGACACAACTGATGAGGTGGGGCAACAATTTGTTACGCTAATGATTCAAATAAAGACCCATTGAGTGATAGAAGTGATGGAGACTTTTGAATTTAAAAATCTTAGTCTTGGTGGCTTTTTATATAACTTATTTTCATACTTTTGTGGAGGACAATAGAAGTGGGAGATATTAGATTGAAAACTAGTTGTGTTGAATATATTTTGAATTGTTATGTTATTATGTCTTACTTTGAATTGTTATGTTATTATGTCTTACTTTGATGTTTTTATAACCCTTCTTACTATATGATTTAATGTTAGGATGTGAATATGTTATTTATTACTTTGTGCAATTTGTTACTTTTTACCATATCAAGATGTTAATATACTACTTTTTTGTTAATAGATTAGCATGTTAATAGTTTACTTCTTATTTTACACTTTGAAGTTAGTATAATACTTTTTGACTTTGCACAGTTTTTTTTATTTTTAGGCTTGCATCTCAAAATGTCTTGAGACTTATGCCTCGCTTAATTGGCAAAAAATGTTCAATATCCAATCGCATAATTTTAAATTTTGATTAAAATTATATGAAGATATGTTTATACTTCTCTAGATTTATTTTTGGAACTGTCATTTAAATAGTAATCAATTAATATCCATCATATGAGGTTTAAGCTTTCATGCAAAGGTAAGTGTACTCTCTTTCACTTGTAGTTCATGGTTTCAAATTGGGAAACAACCTCACTTTTATGGAGGTAAGATTATTTACATGAAAAGCCTATAGTTTATCCGGGGGTTGTGTGCATAGTATTTGTAAATTCTTTTTGCTCTCTCAAAAGTCCTCGAGGTGGATATTTCGTATGGTATAAACATGGATCGAATTCAAGATATTGACAATAACTTGTAATGCCTTTACTTATTGGACTGACGGCAACCATGTAGAATTTGTAATAGTTACCAAATTTAACAGCCAGTAAGCCTGCCTTTTAGACTGTCACTCTCCATTGTCCGTATACAGGAGATATCCATATGTACATTGTTTGGCTTTGTCGGGCTTCATCTAGTATACATTATTCTCAACATTAGGTGCCTTTGGCACAGCATTATGAAGCCTATCCTGAACCAAGGAGGCCTGGAATTATTTTTCGCAAGGCATTTCACTAACGTCTTGCCAAATGACAAGCATGTTGTGAACGTTATTATTAATATTTTAATAAAATGAGAAAAACACTTTTTCATTTCATTTTACTGCTACATTTTTGTTATCTGTTGGGAGGGCGTTATTATGCTAGTTATTTGGCTCTGCCGCAATAGTTTGCTTCTTGCTTTCCTATCCAACATGGCTATTGTTTTGTACATGCTCATTGTTTGCGTGCTTGAGTTTGTATGGGCATTCTTTAATGCTTAAGTGCGGAAAGATTGTTGAGTTCCTTCAGTTAAATGAATAAAATGTTTGCAAACTATGTTGTAATATCCCAAAAATATTGTAAAACGGGAGACTAAATTGACTTAAAAATTCATATAACAATAAATTCATGTGTTAATTTAATTAAATTTTTAACTTTTGATGCATAACACTAAAAAAAGGAATGTCGAGGAAGAAATTTTAATGAGAGAATAATTGTTATGTTAAAAAAATGGTAAAAAGGTAGGATCAAATTGACTTAAATCTACAACCCAGTTTTTGCATATTTTAAAAATAATCAAAAATATTTTTATAAAAATTTATATTTGTTAAAATCGTTTTGATATACATTAGTATATCCATAAATATTAGCATAATAGTTATATAAATTAAACATAATAGCACTAATTCATCTTATCATTATTATTATTATTAATTTTTTGTATTCTACCCATCCCATAACTCCACCTGGGCGATGAACACAGAGTCATAAGGAAGAGCTAGTCAAGGAAAGAAGAGGGTACCGACGGTTGATACTTGGCTTTCAGGTAAAAAATAAAAATCAAATTTTCATATTTCTTTTGATGAATTATGTTTATATTAACTTTGATAGGTTTAAGGCTTGAATGAGGACAAATAATTTTGAGGTTAAAATACCATTTGAAGTTATTTGGAGTTGTAAACTTAGAAATTATTTAAATTTAGGAAATTTTTATAATTTTTTCAAGTATTTAACTAAAGAATGAGACTTCGAGGCAACATAAATAATGAAATCTATTCTGAGGAAGAGCTAGCATTTATAGTGACATCTTTAATTCTTAATATATGGAGCAAAAATATTCTTAAGGCTATTACTTATTTATTTCTATGATTACATTGAACTTTTTTATTATGCTAGTAGCGTTTCTTCATATTAAACATATTTATAATATCTGATGATATAAATAAGTCAAATGTGTTGCATACATTCACATATTTATGATAATTACATGCTATTTTTTCAATTGTACGAGTTTTGACTTATAATGCATAAATAATCAGATATTACTTTTCATTGCTGGCACATGTTGATACATATTGATGATTGCTTTCTCATAATAATGTTATGTATATTTTAAATGCGTATGATACTAAAGCTGAATATAATGTTTATGAAAAGTTATGTAATGTAGGATAAGTTGACAGATTATGATAATCTATGCAAGAAAAAATAAAAATTCTCTTAAGATAAGCCTCTATGGGAACTAAAAGAGCTCAACTTCGAGAGAATATTGATAATTGTTATGCTAGAGTCTAACTCTTATCAACAATGATAATGGGCTAATGGGCCAACAAGTTAGATGACAATCATATGATGTCTAAATGTGCCAAGATTTAAATTGATATTATATAAGTTTATAATTAATAAGAATGAGAATAAAAATAAAAGTTAAGCAAATAATTCAATATTAGCACTTGATTAACCTAGTTCCTTAAATGATTTGATACTTTATAGTTGTATTGTATTTTCTTACAAATTTCATACTTATTGCTTATGATTGAGTCGGTTACTTAATTATCAAAGTATGCCTTGATTTAAAGTCCAGTGCATTAAGTTAATTATATTTATGAATATTAATATTTATGTTAGATGTTATAATTTCTTATCCCCTTTGAGACATTGTTATATTTGTTATTTCAGGTAAGCAAAATACACAGGTTAGGTTTTAGTAAAGTGACGTGACCTAGTTTTGTTCTTCATCTTAGTGGTTTGATGTATAGTTTTCAGTGTCTCAAAGAGAAAGAAAATGTAAATTATGAAAATTAAAGACTTTTTTCATACATTAATTTTTTATAATTTTGTTTAGATGCTTTGTACTTCATGCTAATAATATAAAATGTGAACACTTCTGTATTAATGGTTTTGAGAAGTCTATTTGATGAATATAAAGTATTATGTATATGCTATGAGACTAATTTCCTATCAACTTGATCTTGATTAACAAAAATCTGGATGAGTGTTCGTGGGTAGTGTTTGAGTAAATTGCCTATTTTTGCTATTCTCATGTTGATTGGGAGGGTCAAAATGTACCGTGATATGCTATTAGACATGGATTGCATGCAACGAATGTGTATGTCTATTAGTAACTTTTTGTGTCTTGCATAATTGATGTTAAAACATAAGGGCATTTGAATCTTATTTTCATGATTTGTAGTTTGAGCAACCCTCACATAGTAGTCTTGACTAAGTCTCTTGTCAGGCTAGATTTAGCAAGTGAGCTGGGTTTTGGTCGCAATGCTCCTACTTTAAGGTTAGGAGCCCACCACTCCTAGCACAATCTTCTAGGTAATAGAAATAATTTTTCAAACCAAATTAAAATTCACTCAAGCTTTGGAGTGAACTCAACGGTTATCACTTACGAATAGGACATATATAATCCAGAAATAATATAATTATGAAATGTACAGTAAGAGTGCAATCAATGAAGCTTTGTTAACTAATAATGAGAATTAACACTTTACAAACAGCCTAAAGGAGTTTTTGAGTTGATGATGAAGATGAATACGTTGAAGCCTTCTCAAAAATCTCTTCAATAGATATCATAATGAAAGCTCATCTTTTCATATTTGAGCATTTACTTGTTCTTAAGGTTTTCCGTAGGCATTTAATTGAAAACCATTATTAACACATTCATTAACAATCATTATCTTTTAGTCACCTTCCAAAAATATTAATCAATTAGCCATTAAAATAATTGAATGCTTAATATCTGATTACTAATTGATCGTATCATCCAATCATGATTGTATATTATGGTCTGTTCATTTTAGAACAGATTAAGATCATATGGTTTAATCCATGGATGAATATAATTAATATAAAGAGAGTCCACTTGATTGTATAATTCATTAATTGTTCTTATTTTAGCTTTTCTAGTAACAAAGAGAGTCCACTTGATAAAGCCTACACAAAAACTTACTTTCCATGCATAAATATTTAAAGTGTATAAAAGTAAGTTTCCACTTTCCAGGTTTTTTAGATACTTTATGCGAATTTCAATATTTATATACTTGCTGGAAATGCAGGATGTGAACATTGAGATGACCTAATTGGCATGGCAAACTTAGATTTTACATTAGTTATTTTGTTTCATAGTTTTCTGATTTTAGAGTAGTTTTTTTTTGGGTATAAACATGTTCATAAGACAATGATGGCGATCCTTTGTGAGAACGTATTGTATTCTCTAATGTTTGTCCAGTTTGGCTCACTATTGGCTCTCCGATTCGTTGCTATTAGTTCAGATTTTATTCCTATAGGTCCTGTGGATTTGCATTTGGATTCAAACTCTCTGGATTTACTTTGGCTGTTTAGTTGTTTAGTAGTTCAAGGTACTTTGTGTGGCTATGTGAAGTTTACTCATGGTATATATGTGCTTTATTTTAGCACGCTGTTACATACTTCATCTTATGATATCCTTTATCTGCATAATACTTGCGTTTGTCGCTACGACCTTCTCAGGAGTGTGACTATTGGATTGAGTTGATTGTAACTATGAACTTGATTTGAATTTTTGTTATTTAGGGAGGGGATTTTATGATTTCAAATAAAGGATTATGAAAGAATGTAAAATCAATTTTCAATGATAGTTTTTTTGGTTTTCTTTTTTATTTTTTATTTTTATCTTTCTGTTTGGGTGTTGATTGAGTGTGTATGTTTTTAGCGTAATGTAAGTGTTGGCTGTCAATTCTGGGAGAAACTTCTATGCTTATTGGCATGTGTCATGGATTAACGCTTCTTTTATTTCTTTAATTGATTTCTCTTATTTATATTTTTTATTTATCAGTCAGTCTGTGTGATTAGATTGGTCAAAACTTGCACATTCTTGTTTTTTTTTTTGTTATGTTGTGATTTTTTTATTGATATGTAATGTCATTTGACTTTAAATTTCTCTGTGGCCGACCATTAAATTATCATTTGTGTTAAATTTTGTATATTTTTTACTTTTTTATTAAAAGAGATGCAACCTTTTAAGTTCATGGTTTTTTAACTTTGAATTCTGATCCGGTGTGCATGTTTTTTGTTAATTTCATCATATTTTCGTATTAAAAACCTTATAAACTCTTAGACATCGTTCATCAGTACTTGTAGGTAGCACATAATTCTGTTCTTGTATAGCTTTGAGAGCTGCTCTAATGATCTAACAATATACTGTTTGCTAGCTGTAGAAAACCTTGAGTGCGGGGAAACTAACTGAGAAGGTCCTGAAGTTATTTATGTCTACTGGTAGTGAGGAAATCCTTCTTTTTGTGGAGTCGCTCAATATTAAGCAGATTCTAATCCCCATCCTTCCTACCAGTATGAGGCTTGCAACTGACCATCCACATACCTATAAAAACTAAAAGACATGAGCTCACCTTGTTATTTGCTTGCTCTTTCCAGGGTGCTCCGAAAAATTCTAGAGAACAGATATCTTTCCTTCATCGTCCGGATCATACTAATCATTAAGCTTCCATCAACAAATATGTCTTTTGAGATCAAGGATGATGAGGTGGACATTGTTATCGCCGCTTTTAGGCCAGATCTCACCACATTTTTCAACGGATGGCGAACCATCTTCTCTAGATTTCATCTCATAATCATCAAAGACCCAGACTTGGAAGCCGACCTTCAGATCCCTCCTGGCTTTGACCACCACTTGTACGCCAAATCTGACATGGAGAAGATCATAGGCTCCAGTCCCATTAATTTTTCAGGCCATTCATGCCGTTATTTGGGTTATCTTATTTCCACGAAAAAATATGTTATATCAATCGATGACGACTGCCTTCCAGCAAAAGATGATAGCGGGAATCCGATGGATGCCATGGCACAGCACATTACCAATCTGAAGACACCAGCCACCCCATTTTTTTTCAACACGCTTTACGATCCATTCCGAAAGGGCACCGACTTCGTCCGTGGATACCCATTCAGCCTCCGAAATGGCGTCGAGTGCGTGCTATCTTCTGGCCTTTGGCTCAACGTCGCCGACTACGATGCTCCGACTCGGGCGGTGAAGTCTCATGAGAGGAACACTCGATATGTCGATGCAGTGATGACGGTGCCTTTGCAAGCAATGATGCCGGTGAGCGGGATCAACGTTGGCTTTAACCGACAGGTATTAGGGCCTGTGTTGGCACCAGCTCTGCATTTGAAAGGGGTGGGGAAGCAGAGATGGGAAACAATGGAGGACATATGGTGTGGAATGTGTGCCAAAGTGGTCTGCGATCATCTGGGACTTGGGGCAAAGACAGGGCTTCCTTATGTGTGGAGGAATGCTTCAGGCAATGCATGGGAATCGCTGAAGAGAGAATGGGAAGGGGTGAAACTGATGGAGGAGATTGTGCCTTTCTTCCAGTCCGTGAAGCTGCCGAGAACGGCGACGACTGCCGAGGATTGCGCCGTTCAAATTGCCAGTTTGGTGCGGGAACGATTGGGGCCTGTTGATCCGGTGTTTGGGCTCGCTGCAGATGCCATGGAGGAATGGGTCAAGCTATGGAAGACCTTTGAGTCTGAGAGAAGATGAAGAGTGGATGTGTTCTCCTCTTGTTGGAGAGAGATGGAGGTTTTTGTCATGGACAGCAGAAATAAACTTTGCCTGCTCTGATTTATGCGGACTGATGAACTGCTTTTAAATTTGATTTGTTTACTTGTATTTTGAATTGATGTGAGGATATTGTCATTTTACTCTGTTATAACTTCATGTTCAAATTTCGAACAGTAAAAGAGACTTTTTGATCCTCCCGTAATGAAATATATGAAGAGAAAATATAGCGGCACTAAAGAAAAAGGAAGAATGATTTGAAGTCGCCTTCATCCCCCATTCTGCTTTGTTTTGATCGATCATTTCTAACCCTAATATGATTTTGCTTTGTTCTTGTTGTTATTTTTTGAACGTACATTGTATATGATCAAATTAATAATATATATATATATATATATATATATATATATATATATATATATATATATATATATATTTTATGAATTTTAATATCTGAATGTTAATTTAAAAAATTAAGATTAAAAATTATAAGTATAGAAGAATAGGATGATTTCAAGTACAAACACATTTGTTGGGTAACAATCACGACAGAAGTTTTTGTTTACTTTTTTATTTTATTATTTTTTTGGTGCATGCCTTTGAGAAGTACAGTAGAAGAAGATGAAGCATTGAAGTTTGATTTAGTTTTTATATTTCGAAAAAATATATATTTATGCCTTTTTTTAGTTTACAGTATAAATGGTTGAAGAAAGTCATCTTAATATTGAGTCTAAAGTTACCATCAATTATAGCTAGAATCTAATAAAAATAAATAAAAATGATAGATCTAGAGAATGAAGATTTGAGGCTTGTTAAATTTAAAATCTACAAAATACAAATTAATATGACATCACATATGTGTTCTAACTTCATATTTTTAAGTATAGATTCAAATTTAAGGCTATAAAATAACTATATTTGAGTCATTTAGTTGCAAGTATTTAAAATTATGATCTATTTTAGATATAATAAACAATAAGTTTAAAATATTAAAATAGTAGTTTGATTGTTTTGTTGCTAAATAAATGTATGAAATTATTTTTTGGTATTCAGTGTGAAAATAAAACATGTTTGATTTTTAATTTTATATTCTTTTATAATCTATTCTTAAAGGATTTGGGGCAGAAGCCAATACTGGAGGAGATGACATAATCGATACTAGATAGGAGATAAAAAGACCGCGAGAAGCGCCAATAAATTCACACGCGTAGCATTTTGAGATTGTGAGGTGGTCTTTATGATTGCATTTAAAATTGACATGATATTTAGTCAGATTTTAACGAATGTTAACGTAATCAATATTTTACTTATTTTTTATGACAAAAGAAATAATAATGAAAACTATATTTTTTGTTTTTAACATACGTGAAAGTAAAAATACATATTGAATAATCGTTGATGTTTAGAAATTAGTGAAATATTTTTCATTAATTGAAATATTAAATTAATAAATTAAATATATATTAAAATATAAATATTTTATAAATAAAAATTTACTACTTAGTTAAAAAAAGATTATAATATATTTATTTTAAAAGTAAAAAATTGAACAATGTGATGGACTTCTATGTAACTTGAACTGATAAATAAATAAATTTTAATGATATATGTTATTTAATTTAAAATATTTTTTTATTTGTTTTCATAGGAAGCTCAATATATATATATATATATATTAAAAATTACATAAAAATATTATTTCTGATATGTTGATTAACTCTATAACTTGAACACTAAAATAAATAAATTACATTACACCTCTTTTACATTATTTAAAATTGGTCATTAGGTTTTTGAAAATTTATTCACATTATTTAAAATTTTGACTAAAAATATTCATTTAAACTTTCACTTTTTAATGTTTTAAATATTAATGAAAATTAAGATGAGATCTTGTCAAATCATTGCCCTGCCTAAAACTAATATTTTGTTGAAATTAGATTGATTATTGCTAGTGAAAAATAAATTGAAAAGTAATTATTTTGATAAAGTTGCTAAGGAATAACAACTAAATGACAAATAAAAATGCATCATATCTCAAAAAATTATAAAGAATTATGAACTATATTATTGAACCCACCCTAGAAAAAAAAATTAAGGAGCATTTTGGTGTGGAAAGAATGTAATATAAAATAAAATTAATACATTTAAAATATTTTTAATTGTTTGATTGAAAACTTTAAAAATATAAGAGTTCATTTTTTATTTTATTAAATGAATATAAAATAAAATAAAATTATTGATGGTGTCAGTAATGATATCTCACAATGGTCATAATAAACAATCGCAACTAAATTTCTCAAATGATATAAAATTTTGATGATTTTTTTTTTTAAATGCTGAATTTAAACAACGAACGTTTTACATTTCTTACAAAATGCTAATTTAAAAATGCAAAATTTACTGAACACTACAAACCAAAAATGAACGTTTTACATTTCTTACATTCAACAATGAATCAGTTGAAAAAAATTTAATCATTCGACTCTTTCTTCCCTTAACAAAAAGAGTTCCAAAAATAAAACCATTGAATCAAGGATTAAGACAATATAATTAAATTGTCACGCATGGTTACAAAAATAGAACTATATACATATATGTACTAACCAGCCTAGGCATCGATTCACAACCGATCCCTTCAGTTAATCTTCCTCTTATATAACTGCCATTAGAGACGAAAAGGAAACAAACTAAGGCTTCGTTTGGGAGAGCTTTTTTAGTGCGTTTTGTTTTGAGACTGAATTTTAATTGATACGTTAATAGCTTTTTTGAACTGAGTTTAACCATCTCAGAGTTTTATTTTTCAAAAAAAGACAAATAGCAGAGACTTTCAAACTGATTTTTTAGTGCTTTTGTTTTGAGAGCAATTTTAATTGATAGTCAATAGTTTTTTGAAACCGAGTTTTAGCATCTCAATCGAAGTTGCTTTAGCTTTTCAAAAGCCAAAGACAAATAACTTTTCGCGAGACTTTAAACCGAGATCAAAAGTTTAGCAAACGGAGCCTAAGCTTCTCTTTTTTAGTGCCTTTACTGAGAGCGAATTTTAATGTTGATACGTTTTGAATAATCTTAAATCGAGTTTTACCCATCTCACGAAGTTCGCTTGGCCCTTTTCATAAAGCCAAAAGACAATAAATTTTTCGAAAATACTTTTAAACCAGTTTTTCAGGAATCCGAAAAGCTTAACCAAACGAAGTCTAAAAGACAACGAGGGCTCAATAGTACTACTTGAATGCTACTAAAAGGCTAAAAGTCTAAACACTGCTGTAAATATCCTGAAGAAATAACTATATAAGACAGAGAGATGCTAAAACTATAGAATTTGGCCATTAAAGACACATTAGGAGGAGAGATGATAATGTGATACGAATGGGAAGAAATCTCTGAACTGCAACCAAAGGAAACACAGTTTCAAAGACTACTGTACAAGCCTCAAATTTTGTAAAATGAGTCATTATAGTGAAGGGCCATCCTACAGCCTTAAACCCATGATATAAATCAGTTGATTGAAAATATAATATGTACAGGTTGATGAATAAATAGAGCTATGTGGAGTGATTCAAGATTGGATGAACTGTCTTTCTTCTAAATTATCTGCATTTCTGATTATGGAACATGCAAAGTATCTATGGTCTGATCACATGATGATTTTTATGAACATCCTCTTAGAATTTATTCATGTTGGCAGACAAATACAATGATCTACCAAGACGTTTTTTCGTGCGTGCCAAGCGATCTAATCCACTCCTGGTTTGGTTCACTTCATTGCTACTTTAGACTACCATCTCTGTAGTTTTAAAGCCATGAATTCTAATGTAAATATGGCTTTTAAAATTCGCAGAGCTACCTTTCGGCAAAGCACTACTTACTGGAAAGAGAAGCTTGGACACACCACCATTGATCTGGGCATTGCACCAGAGAAGCTCGAGGCATATGAGAATGGGAATCTGAAAGAAACCGACCCATTAGAGAGACTGCAATCCGTGAGGGGACATCTCGTCTCCTTCCCTCTTGATTTCATGTGCCATGAAGATTTGAGACCATTATTCAACGAGGGCGAGTTTTATGCTGCTCAGGTATTTCACTAGTTCTCCTCCATGGCGAGTTGCATGTAAAGAAATTGTTGCTCTTCCAGGCTAAGATTTCTCAAAATCTGCAGAATCGTTTAAAATGTTTCTCAGAATCTCGGAATCTGCAGAATCTTAAGTTCTTAAGAAAGGCTGGAAAAGGAAAAAAGAATGCAGCAGAAGAGAGTGGACGAACCTGGTTCAGAATCATCTCTACCAAACAGTTCTGAGACATGATGTGATTGAGATGAAAACTAAGAACTTATAATGTGTTTTTAAATATTGATGAGTGCTTCAAGGAAAGAGTCCCAACGAGTGGACAACTTGTTAAATGAACATTCATGCAACCTCTAGGTGTGTTCCTAAAAGACGATAATTGAAAACCGAAGGCATAGGTCGGTGATAGAAATAAATTTATTATCATACATGCAAATGCCAAGAAAAGAAAAATTGTTCTTCTAGAAAATGTTTCTCAAGAATGACTTGTTGATGTTATCAAAGAACACTAAGGAAAAATAAAAAACATACATCCAAAGTTTTGCATATTCAACAAAATATCATAGCACATTCAAACATCATTAACCATCACTTAGGTCCATATTCAACAAAAGCAAATTTAAGTTTAGGATAAAATTGTTGCATGAGATAGTGGTTAACAATAAGATTTAAACGATAACAACATAATCTCAAAACACAAAATCATCTTCCTAGCTCCTTGTGCATCCATCTAGCTTTTGATTATGTAGGTCTTGAAAGGAAGGATCGAATCATCAGGATTCTTTGATAAATTCTCATAAATTGTGTCAATCTCGCCAGTAAAATCCTGGAATATTAGAAAGCTCTGACATTAATTCATTGAACATTCTTCTTTCCTTAAAATTTCTCTGAACTGAATCAGCAACTTGGCTACACTATCAGCCATCATCACAATATAATCACGCAGAGATTGATCACTTTCATTCCTTTTAGTCTTCTTGTGTTTAGCAAATCCTTTCGAAGATGAAGGTATTGATCTCTTTATCTTCTCTGTAGAGTTCTGTGTAAGATCGACATTTGGAAACTCAATGGGTTGTGATGCATCTATACATGGCTCGATAAAATTTGGAGATTCATCATCATCTAAACTTATATGTTGAGTACCAAAGGAAGTTTCAGAATTTCCTAACTTTGCCCCCCATTCTCCTGTGGCATGACCTTCACCACAAACTTTCTCCAATTCATTATAACTTATAATTGGAATATTAAAAAGTTAGCATCTTTTGGAAAAGCCTACAATGCAAGAAGTAAAAAAAAGTTAACATAAATTTCTTAAAAATTTAATGTGACAAAGCTATGTATTACAAAAAGTACCTGAATATGTGATATGTATTCCTCTTGTCCCATCAATATCATTTTTTTATCTTCATCCCAAGACACACCTGATTTTTTCTTTAGCTCCTGGATTTGATTCCATATTCCTCTTTGATGCCTGATCTGATTCTTACATTGATCCGGTGTGACTTCAATTCCAAATTTCCGTTTTAATTTATAAGAAACACATTTGTACACAGTATCTTTGAAGCCTTGAGCGTTTCTCATATTTGCATCAACATACTCACACATGATTTGTAAATTCCCTGGAATCCATTCTGGTTTTGTACTCCAGAAAAAATGCTTTCTTCTAGTTTTTAGTACTACTGGGGGGTTAGGAGGAAGATTGTCTATTTAGGGGCTGTTTGGTGTGTAAAAGAGGTGTAATGTAATTTAAATACATGCAATTCTACTTTTCCCGTGTTTGGTACGCGGTAAATTAATTGACGTGTAAAATTTTACGGTATTTGAAATTCCTTCCTAAGACTATTCTTCGTGTAAATGAAATACCCCCGAATCGAGCGAAATTAGAAGTCACGGTTAAACAACCGCCACAGAACTCTTCGCCTCTCATGATAATCTTTCGTGATACCCTTCACAGCGAGAACCGAGCCGCAAATCTGTTGCTAGAGGTGGGATCTCCTCGACATTGCTCAGCGATTCAGATTCTTTTCGAAGCTACGCCATGAACCCCGTCGGCAGAACCTTGTGTTAGAACTCTTCCATAACCGAGATTATCTTAAGAGATACGTCATTTGTCCTCCCTTTCTCCATTTATTTGTTTCTCATTCTCCTTCTCCCTCTGTCGGTCTCTTAATTTCTGCATTTCAGTTGTTATTTTATTCTTCTCCTTCCCTTTCTCCCCACTCAAGTGGAAGAAGGATTGAGGAGTTTAGACGTTCTTGAAAGAAGTGATTTTGACGTTGTCGAGTGGAATATTATCCGGAAGGAAGGTGGAGGAGAGAGGTGCCATCGATGAGGATTTGGTGGATAGAGGTATCGGTTAAGGGAAGAGATAAGGTGGAGGAGAGAGATGTGGGATTGCTTGCCTCGTTAGGGATTTTGGTTGAGGATTGATTGAGCTTGTCATTGAATTGGGAACGCACAATTTTTATTTTGTTGAGGCCATAGAGAAGTTTTATTTTTTCCTTTTTTTTAATTAAAATGTATGTGATATTTCAAATATAATTACATCATATTATTTTTTAAGATACATTTATCGGCAGTCAAATTAATTAGTAAGATAGATAGATATAATTTGTATGTATTTACATTTAAAATTAAACATTTATTTATCTGATATATATATATTTTTATATTAGAGATAATTCTGCAAAAAAATGAAATGGTTATTATACCTTGATGTCAAATAGAAAAATTATCTTGCATTGTAGGATTACCCTGAAAATAGTAGAAATTTTTGAAGCCTTCATACATATTTATAAATTTAGGCAACAATTTTTAGTTCTATCTGACTTTATGTTCAATGTCATATCCACATATACAAAAAATGATATTTCTTTTTATATATATTTTTTATAATTCCATTGTTCTTCAACTAATTTGATGGCTTTGATATTCTCCTAAACACTTTTTCTTATTTTCTAAGTATCATCTTAGTGAATCTTGTTGTAAAATACAATGACTGACACATCTGAAGAGGTGAAGGATGGTCCTCTGATTACGATGCCTTTTCAAATGATGTTGAGATCAATGGAAATCAACTTGCTTCAACCATTCATGCATGCATAGCTGGCTCAATCACTATTATATATATTTTATTGGACACACTAAAGAGAAATCAACAAAGAATTAATCCTGAGCGAAATATTCAGCGTGAGACATACTTTTCTAGATTATATCTTGGATCTGATTCAGATTGCGTGAATATGGTTCGAATGAAAAAAGCACATTTTTTCAAATTATGCAATTTATTTCGCAGAAGAGGTTTACTTGTAAACACACTCAATGTACAAATTGAAGAACAAGTTGCTATATTATTACATACCCTTGGGCACAGCGTGCGAAATCGGGTTATTCGATTCAACTTTCAACGATATGGAAAAACTGTGTGTAGGTACTTTAATGTTGTATTATATGCTTAGGAGAGTTACGACATGAGATGATAAAGCCTGCGACATTGGAAACTCCACATAAAATACAATCTAGCGGTAGATTCATGCCTTTCTTCAAGGTATGATAATGATATCTTATATAAGTATTTTAATACTCTTACTAATATCACTTATTAATTTTAGGATCATGATGGAACCCATAAAAAACTAGGGTTCCTAAGGAGCACCTTTAGAGGAGAAAACCTTATCCCACCCAAAATATGCTTACAGAGAATTTCGATTTGAAATTTACATATGTCTTGGGTGGGAAGGTTCAAGACATGATGCTACAAGATCTTAATGCTTTAGAACGATTATGGTCTGTTTAATCCAGAAGGTATACAATATTTTTATCATAAATATCACTTATAAAAAGTATTTTCATTATATGAGCGATTGATTTACGTTTATTCACAGGTAAGTACTACCTAGTGGATGGTGGCTACTCCACTAGGAAGGGTTTTATATCTCCATTTCATACCACAAGATATCATCTAAAAGAATTCACTAGCAGTAGACCAACTAATGCTCAGGAGTTATTTAACCTTCGACATTCATCACTTCGTACTACAGTGGAGCATGCTTTTAGTCCTTTGAAAAATCGATTTGGAATTATCAAGTGCGACCCATATTTTCCATTAGAAACACAAGTTAATATTGTTCTTGCATCTTGTATATTACATAATTGGATCATTTGAAGGGGTGATGATTTCATTCTTCCGAGGATGAGTGCAATGAGCACATAGAAGTAGTACATGACATAAGGGTTACGTAAGACCTGAGTGGTTGGACAAAAGAGACTAAATAGCTCAAGCAATGTGGAGCCGCATGAACGAAGTTGGTTATTAGCTAGAATTTTGGATGACATAAAATATCCTTTCTAGTACATAGTTCATATTTTGGAATGTTAGATTTATTATGCTTTTGTAAATCATATTTTATTAGTACATACTGTAAATATTTTTTTGATGTTGACTGTTTCTCTTTTTGGTTGACATATATATGTAATGGATGATAGAAATATTTATTTTTTGGTAGAATAAAGCATCTTTATTTTTTATAGATTTATCTTTTTTTTGGCATAATTTCTTTTCTAAGATTATTTTGTAATCATACTAACTACTAATATTTGCTTCAATATGATGGTTGTCTAATTAGGTTAAGGTGAATTCTAAATTTATTAGGGTAATTTGGTTGACTGTATTTAGAGTGTAAAGTAAATCAAAAATAAAAAATTTAATTTTTTGAGTGTTTGGTATGGTGCAAACTAAAATTTCAATACATTTATAGTGTATTTGAAATGCATTAGAATGGTCTCGTCGCCGCCGCCACCACCGGTCGCGCCACCCGCAATTAACCCGCCACCGCCGCATCGTCGATCACGCCACCGCCACGCTAGTCGCCATCACGGCCGTCAAGTCATTGCCGCCGATAATCTCAAAAATGCTTTACATTACATTTATTTTGCCAAACAAGAAAAAGAATTCATGTATTTGTAGAGTTTCCAACAAAATAAGTTAAAGTAATTCAAATACATTGCATTCCTTTTACACTACATTCAGTTTACTTTACACTCTAATGCATAATAACCAAACACGAGAATGAAGTTATTGATACAATCAAATCCCCTTAGATAAATATTTTCAAATTATTTCACTTGCAATCTTAGTCTAGCACTTGAGTGCTTATACTTTCAATCAATAGGTCTTGAATTTAAATCTCACACATGTATTATGTATATTCCTTCATCATTAAATTTTCTCAAATATCTCAAAAAAATTATATATTTTACTTTCACTTTAACATAAAAAAATTAAAGCCTTCAAATTTTTTATTTTTTTAATTTTTGAAAACTCTTATTATTTGAAATGCAATACATTCAAAATCTTCCTACCAAATTGGCCCATGAGGAATACAAATAAATATATAAATAAAATTGCTTGACAAAGCTTGATATAAATTGAACAAATCTAGTTGATTTACCTTGTTGTTCAATTTATTCTAAATTCTATGTTGAAGATGAGAACTCTAATTGGCGAACTCCATATGATAGATTTCTTTAATGAGTTTTTAAGCAAATACCCTTAACTAATAGGCTAATTAATTTCTTTGAAAAATTGTGGATAAACTTGGTGTGCTCATGGCTTCTGTAAGTTGAATTATTGAGGTGAGTGGAGCTTTTTCTTGGCCACATTGATGAAATTAGACTTTGAGTGGGAGTATTGAGCCACTCTATGGTTTCCAACTTATTGAATCCAAATATCCAATACAACTATTGGTGCTCCCTTATATTTTATAATCATGAAAAGATGATAATTAAGCAATGTTATTATTAAAAAATTAATATTATCAACTATGTCCCATCATTCATAATGAGGTGTTTTAGAAGATGGGTTCAACCCGAACTTAAATTATAATGAGTGGTCCGCCAAAAATTTTTTACATGAATTGTTTGATTGTAAGTATTTAAAATTTAAATATTTTTTAAACATAAATGTAAAATAAATATATTATATTTTGGAATGCTTAATGGATTATTTTTTGTGTTTAATTATAAGTATTTAGAACTCACTATTTTTTTAAAAAAAAAATTTTAGAAGAACTTACATATATATATATATATATATATATATATATATATATATATATATATATATATATATATATATATATATATATATATATATATATATATATTTCAATGGTTGATTTACTCTTACTTAGATCATCAATAATCAGCATTGAATACTACTAGTGGAGCATATTAAGAAAGAGGCTTGGTACTTCTATGACTCACTACTAAACCCAACTCATAAGGTTATTCTTTCTGATATTGTAAGAATTATTGTCATTTTCAGTTCTTCTCAAATGCATACTTTGTACCTAGCTCTTTACCTTTTGTACTTAACTCTTGAGATCAAATTACTCGTCCAATATACTGGCCTGGCTTTTAAGAGTAATCCTCAGGAATGGTCAATCAAAGTGATCAGTGGTATACCAGTCTAAGAAAATAGTATTGATTGTGGCATATTTGTGTGTAAATACATGGATGTAGTGGTCAGCAAACCTCCAGTTGACTAGGCTAAGCACCAAGATTGGCAAAAAAAAATGAACTGTTTCATAGCTGAGTTTACTTATGCTATTTTTTGTTTAAATATGAAATAACTGAGCTGTACAATGTTAAATGGAAGAAGGTTGTTGCGCATATGAATAAAGTGTTTAGAAATCTAAATGTAGATCATCTCTATATTTATCTGCGTTGTACATATTATTGTATATCATCTCTTTAGTTATCTTTGATGTACATGCTATTGTAATCTATTTGTACATACTATTATAAGATGTTTGTACATGCTATTTTATATCATCCATTTATTTATCTGTGTTATACATGCTATTGTAAGCTATTTGGAGTTGTTTCTTCATAATTTGGTACAGTTTCTCTTTTTTTTTTTCAATTTTTTTCAATTGTAGGGCTTGTCATATGTTTAGTACATTCCATTATAAGTTGTTTGGAGTATATTCCTTAGAAATTTGATAATTTTTAGAGCTATTTTTAATGTGTACACTCTATACATTGTAGAGTGTACACCATTTTTTCAACTATTCTACCAAGTTTTTCAACTATATGTTTAGTATATGCTATTTTAAGCTGTTTGGAGGCTTTGGGGTGGTGGGGATCAGCAATGTGTACGTACACTCATGAACATACACGTCATTTTTTAAATTAAATCACTACGGGGCTCGTTATATGACTTTTGGGGGTATTTTTAGATGAGTTTTCAATGTGTACACTCTATACACTCATGTGTGTACACCATATTTTTTCAAATTAAACCACTATGGGGCTCGTCATATCTTAAGTATATGCTATTCTAAGCTGTTTAGAGGTTTTTGGGGGGAGGGGGGTTTGGAGCTATTTTTCATGTGTACACTCTGTACATTAGTATACACCCCATTTTTTAAAGTTAAACTACTGTGGAGTTTGTTATATGTTTAATATATATTACTCTAAGTCTGTTTGGAGGCTTTGGAGGGTTGGATCAATTTTAATGTGTACATTCTGTACACTCATGAGTGTACACCCCATTTTTTTCAAATTAAACCACTATGGAGCTTGTTATATGTTTAGTATATGCTATTTATAAGCTGTTTGGAGGCTTTTGGGGAAGTGGGTTGAAGCTATTTTTCACATGTACACTCATGAGTGTACACCCCATTTTTCAAATTAAACTACTGTGGGGCTCATTATATGATTATTATATGTTATTCTGAGCTATTTGGAGGCTTTTGGGGAGCGGGGGGTTTGGATCAATTTTCAATGTGTACACTTTGTACACTCATGGGTATACACCCATTTTTTGGAAAAAAAAAGATGTACACTCTAGAATGTGTAGTGTGTACACATGAAAAAATGCTCTAAAAATCAACAAATTCTCCAGAAAACATCTCTTAACAGCTTAGAATAACATTTACAAAAGATTTGGCATGCCTCGCGATTGAAATTTTTTGGAAAAAAGGGTGTACACATAAAAAATAGCTCTAAAAACCACCAAATTCCTTAGGAAACAAATCCACACTATATACACCCTAGAGGCATTTCCAATAAATTTTGGTGTAATAACCCAGACTTTATTAAGAGGAATTTTCAGTGATTTAAAGTACAAAATATCAACAATATATTAAAAAAAATAAGTAGCATAACTCAAAGTACAAAGTTTAGCTTTAAAGTACAACATGATAACTTTGATTGACACACTTTCAATAAAATTGACATGAAAATATATACATTCAAAGAACACATGACAATTAAATGATATCACACATTATAATATTTTACTGTAATGATATCCATCATCGGCTTAGTGTATCTTTCTGTCGACTGATTGATTATTGAGCTTGAGTTAAATTCCTAATATAGAAGAACGTCGTATTAGTTACTGATATCTAATAGTGGGAATAAAATATTATACCTGCATACATCTGAAAAGCACTCCGACATAACAGAAAAAGGAGTTGCAATGGGTGACCCATTATGTTCTCCACCTCTTGCAACTTATTCTTTTGTCTTTATAACATTAAAGACAGAATGATTTAAAGTTTAACAGTAATATTTTAAGAGTATAAATTTAGACACAGGTAGAAAATTATTCTTGGCTTTCTTATTTCTCTCCTAATATCCTTTCAGCCTTGCATTGGAAACACCCTTTGCTTTCTTAGCGGATCCTTTAGTAAGTCGGTTCCCAAATCAATATAGACTTCTTTTTCTTAGTTGTTTTGTCAGTTGGAGGTGAATTTCCACATAATATAGAATCAACATTATCATATAGTTTCTTTAGGGAATCCAACATATAGTCCTCAGCTTCCTTATTACATTGTGCCCTTATGCTTATTTGATATGCATATCGACTGATGTAGTTCTAAAAAATAATATCAGTTTGATTTCCATCATTACCTTGCACATCTTTTAAGTTTCTGTACGCACTGTCAAAGTAGATATCCATCTTTGCTCTGATTAATCATCACATGAGAAGATACTTATCCAGAATTCACATAATATCTTCCTAACTCAGAACTCGGATGCAGTGGGCAAAAAGTACCCCCATCATTTCAAATTATTTACAACTACAAGTTGTATTTAGGCGTGTCTTGTCAAAATGGACTGTCCATGTCTTGAAAGAGCTCTTATTCTCTAAGTTTCTCACCAAATACTTCATAGGATTGTCATTTGACACATTTACTACTAATCCACCAACTCCATGGAAAAATTCTTCTTCAAACATTATATAAAGCTTTCATGTGTAAAACATAGCAGCTTATTTTAATATTGGACTGGTTTTAACAACGAGAATAATTGTTGACTCGTTATACTTGAAATCTTTGTCATATTCATTATGTCGCCATGTGTCCATAACCTTTTTCAATCCCAAGAAATAATCGGTGATAGAACTTGTTGGTTTAGAGATTCCATGACATACATTATTCGTTGACTTACTACGTTACGTTGGTAAGACACCCATACAGAATGGGTCTTTGTAAACTGTGGTGGACCACTTGCATCTAATAAACTGTGGTGGACCACTTGCATCTAATTTTATATAGCTCAGACAACCAAGCATGATCATGCAAATTGTCTTCTTCTAGCATGGTAGGCCAAGAATGTATCTTCGAATGTGCTTTCTTAGAAATATGTCATTGGCACAACTTATGACGAGTATGCGATAATGCAATTTCGATAGCTCTCATCATTATCTGATCTTGATCAGTGAATATTATTAAAGGATGCATCTCATTCATTAATTGAAGAAATATTTTGAGTAGTCATGTGAATGACTTAATTATCTCTTCTGATAGAAAGACTACTCCAAATAAGATATTTTGTTAGTGATGATTCACTCCAACAAAAGGTGCACAAATAATATTATATTTATTGAGTCGATAACTTGTATAAAAAATTATGACATCCCCAAAACAATCATAGTCTATCCTTGATATGTCATTGCTTCAAAAAAAATAGACCAAGGCTGACTCATCAACTTAGACATCCCATGCAAATATTTCATCCTCCCCTTGCCTTTCCTTGAAAGTTGTATTAATGCATTAACATCATCATTCACAATCCTTAATCTTCTTTCTTTTTGGATGTAGTTAAAAGCATATCTTTTTGTAAAGCCAATATTCTCCACGTGCCAACTTCCTCACTAAGATAACTAAATGCATCAGTTGATATAATTCCAGCCTCTATCATTGACTTCAACACAACCGCTTTCTCATCGTTGATGCCTCTGTGTGATTTGAGAAAATGTAGGTCACCCGACTTTGCCAATGAGTGATTATGACTTTCTATAAATTTTTTAACCTTTCAATTCCTATCTAAATCAATAAAAAATATAATCACGGCCGGACAGCCAGTCCTCATATCTATTTTTTGAAATTTGTCTGAGCAGTTTAGATTGACACCTTTCTTCAGACCTGTTTCTGCACATAAAAATCTTTTGATTTCAAATTCTTTGAGTTCGGCCAATAACTAGTATGATCCTTCCGAACATTAAATCCAGTTTGATGTGCATAATCACAGTACAGTTCATATGCCTCATTTTTATTATGAACAATGGTGCAAAGAACTTTGCCTACAATAGGTTCATGAGACTTAATGACTTCATCATTACACCGGTGATTAACCTCATTTACTTGCTCAGACATAAATACGTTTTAGGAGTACACATGAAAAATAACTCCAAAAATAGCTCCAAAAATCTCCAAATTCTCCAAATAATATCTCCAAACAGCTTACAATAGCATGTATAAAATATATGGCAAGTCCCACAGTTGAAAAAAATTAAAAAAATAGGTGTACACTCATGAGTGTACATTTCAAAAATAGGTTAAAAAAATTCCAAAATTCTATAGAACTAAACTCCAAATAGCTTACAATAAAATGTACTAACCATATGACAAGCTCTATAGTAAAAAAAATTAAAAAAAAGGTGTACACTCATGAGTATACAGAGTATACACATAGAAAATATCTCTAAAAACTCCTAAATTCTCTTGGAAACATCTCCAAATAGCTTACAATAGAACATAATAAACATATGACAAGCCCACAGTTGAAAAAAATTGAAAAAAAAGATGTATATTCATGAGTGTATAGAGGGTATACTTCAAAAATAGATCCAAAAACTCTCAAA
Source organism: Cymbidium sinense (assembly GCA_021442155.1). NCBI lineage: Eukaryota > Viridiplantae > Streptophyta > Magnoliopsida > Asparagales > Orchidaceae > Cymbidium > Cymbidium sinense. The sequence continues at coordinate 250,105,450 of CM038215.1, forward strand.
TTTTCCAGAAAATATCTCCAAGCAGCTTACAATAGAATGTACAAAATATATGGCAAGCCCCACAGTTGAAAAAAATAAAAAAAAAATGGTGTATACTCATGAGTGAACAGAGTATACACAAAAAAAAGCTCCGAAAACTCTTCTTTAGGAAACATCTTCAAACAACGTACAATAGTATGTACAAAATATATGACAAGCCCCACAATTGAAATTTTTTTTAAAAGGGGTGTACACTCATGAGTGTACAGAGTGTACACATGAAAAAATAGCTCCAAAACCCTCCAAATTCTCCATGAAACATCTCCAAACAGCTTATAATAGAATGAACTAAATACACGACAAGCCTCACAATTGAAAGAAATTGAAATAAAAGGTGTATACTCATGAGTGTACACTTCAAAAATAGCTTCAAAAATTACCAAATTTTTCAGGACTAAACTCCAAACAACTTATAATAGAATGTACTAAATATATGATAAGCCCTACAGTTGAAAAAAATTGAAAAAAAGGGTGTACACTCATGACTATACAGAGTGTATATATGAAAAATAGCTCCAAAACCCCCAAACTTCTCTTGCAAAGAACTCCAAAGAGTATAAGAAATATATATTTCAGAAAAGAATTTCAAAGAATATCACTAACTGTTTCAAAATAACTGTATATATAAAACAGTGGAAAAAATTTACCGATACATTTATATTTAAGACATTATCCGCTAAATTGGTCGCAATATCAAGGTTGCAACTTTTAAATTTGTTATCTATCTTCACAGTTCTTCCCGAAATTGAAATGTGAGTTTTTTGTTTCTCTTATGTGAGCTCAGTTCGTCTGAAAAAAAAATCATATTATGCCCTAAATCCATTTATATATTTCTTTTAAATTTCTTCAACGTATTCAAATGACGTCCAGCCGCTCCCCTAAACGACGTAATATTTTCTCCTGCTGTTTTAACGGGCCGGGCCGGGTCCGAATAACGTTAACGGCATCGCGACTGGCGTTACCACGTTATAAAGTAAAAAAATAATATTTTATTAGTAGACATGTGTTGAGATCCGGTTGGCGTCCGGACTCTGCACGAAATTTTCCCAAGTTTAAGGGGAGTGGTTGCTTTGATGTAATCGAAGGGATGACAGAGTTAAGAATATGCAGTGATTTGATGTATTAGAGATTTTTAAGTGTATTCATATAATATTAAAATTTTAGGTGTTGGATAAGAAAATAATAATTTTTTGAGTGATATGTATGTAAATCCTCCTTTTTTTTATAACAAAAATATGAGTAAGCAACAAGCGGGAAGAACCATAGTTGCAAGGTAGATAGATGAGGTGAGGTACACAATGAGCAAGTGAGTAATCGACAAATGATTGACAAGTGACTAGGGGCAAGTGGAGAGTAAGTGAAGATTAGGTGGTGTGAAAGGTCTTCAAAGTAAGTGAAGGTTCAATGGTCTCTTAATGTGGTATGTGTGAAATTTGCTTAGTTTGATTGAATTCATATATAAATTTTTTTAATAAATTACAATAGTATTGGCTTATAATTCAATTCAAACATAAATTATAAATTATATGCTATGGAGTGTTCTAAGCTTGTGAGAAGGGAGAAAGACTCCCAACCATTAAATTTTTATTAAAATTTAATTATCTCATATTTTGTAAGTTTAAAAATTAAAAACATGTGAACATATTAGTTTAGTTTTGTGTTTACTTATATATATATATATATATATATATATATATATATATATATATATATATATATATATCTTTATTTATTTTATAGTGCATTTGGGGTAATTATAGTTGAATGAAAAATATTGATGGAGCTGTTGCAGAAAAAATTATTGTGTAAAAAATTATGATGAGTATTGTAATTTTTTATTTTATTTTTAGCAAATCAGACCACATCTTTCTCGTAGTCACCATACTTTGTTGAGCCAAATTAAAAAATATATAATTTCCCAACACAATGTAAAATACACCTACACCATAATTTCTCAAATGATAATTATGATGCACTAAGAAAATACATTGCACTTTTCACACTGCACTATACCACCATCTCAAACTCACCTTTAATGAATGCTCTTGTTTCAATTATTCAAATCAATTCACATAAAATAATACAAAGTTTCCTCCATTTAATATAATATTACTCAAAGTATAATATACATTATCTATAGATTTATTATTAATTAATTTATGATCTCAAATTAAATTAATATATATTATATAATAATATTATTAAAAAATTATATATTATTTTTGTAAATAATTATTTTTTGTACTAAAAGTATTTCTATTTGTTTTATTAGTAACTTCATCATATCAGTTATTATTTAAATAAAAAATAATATTCTTCCAAGGATTTTTGCGCCAAACCTAGGGTTTTAACGGCCCTTGCAAAATTCCGCGTTTCCCAGCCGCAGGGTTGGGAACTCAGGAGAAATAAACTGAGCAAGGGCGGCGCTACTTCAACTCCTTAGAGCCCCATTCGAGCTCCTTTACTGCCATTTTCCTCCCGCTATTCCCTCTATAATTTTTATTTACCGATTGCTTAAGCTTCTTTCTAGCGATGTCTTCAGTGCTGAAGAGAAAATCCCAGGATGATGCGACTCCAGACACCCCCATACCACATAAATCGCAGAGGAAGGACGAACCGATCTTCATCGATGAACCTGTGGCCTGCCTGCACGATGTATCCTACCCAGAGAGTTATGTCGCCCCTCGCTCTGGACAGCCCCGCACCGCCGAAGGGAATTCAAAGCCAGCGAAGGAGTTCCCCTTCGAGCTTGATCCCTTCCAGTCCGAAGCTATTAAGTGCATTGAAAATGGAGAATCCGTAATGGTGAGATGTTTCTGCTTCTTAATTCATTCTTTCTGAATATTCTTACTTGATAGATTAATCTTCAGCACCAATTACTATTTTTTGCTTGCTTTTTGATTGTCCGGCAAGTTGCACCCTTTCTTCTTTCTTCTTGCGGCTCAGTCTGCAACCATGATGACAGAATTTAGGCCTTTGTTATAGATGTCTAATGAGTACATTGCATGAGTTTTATCACTGTCTCCGTGAAATTAAAAAAAAAAAAACATTTTTTTCTGAGACCTACGAGCCCATACTGTTATATTTGTAAATTTTCGCCTTGGTGTACTGTCCTGTAGTTGCGAACAATAACAAGTAGTTTTATATGCTCCACCGCTAGCTAGTATAGTTGAGTCTCACTTGATTTCTTGTTGAGCATATTTGAGGTCAAATAGCCATATTGTGGAAGAGCGATAGTATAACAATTCCTATGATTGATATTGTGATTTTTTTCTTACGTATGCTAAGCAAATGGTTTCTATCTATTATAATGATTTATGTTATGTCATTTCTCTTACAGGTATCTGCACATACATCAGCTGGAAAAACTGTTGTTGCATTATATGCTATTGGTATGTCATTAAGAAACCAGCAACGGGTTATTTACACCTCTCCAATCAAGGCTCTCAGCAACCAGAAATACAGGGAGTTTAAGGAGGAGTTTTCAGATGTTGGCCTCATGACTGGTGATGTCACCATTGAGCCGAATGCCTCTTGCCTGGTAGGATAGCAAATTTTCTATATTTCCATGAGATACCACAAAACTGATACTCCTGAAACTCCCAAACTTGAATACTAAACAAGATGCACAGCTCCTTATAGTTGAAATCTGATTTCTAATGTAAAAATTACGTTATTTTTTATTTATTAATTTTCTGTATAAAACTGTAGGTCATGACCACTGAGATTTGGAGAAGCATGCAGTACAAAGGTTCAGAGGTAATGCGGGAGGTGGCCTGGATCATCTTTGATGAAGTGCATTATATGCGTGATAGGGAAAGAGGTGTTGTGTGGGAAGAAAGTATTGTTATGGCTCCTAAGAATTCACGTTTTGTTTTCCTTTCAGCTACAGTACCTAATGCTAAGGAGTTTGCTGATTGGGTCGCCAAGGTTCTTTGTACTACTTTGCTATTTGGTTTCTATGTATCAAAAAATGATTTCTTTGGAATCTTATGTGTTTTTATAAAAAGGTTATCATTTGAAACTTTTGAATGCCACATTTGTATGAACATGCTTTGGTTTATATATATATGCTATATTTAAAGTTGCATGTTTGCTTATTTGTGAAGCTCAGTAGTTCTTTGCTTTGTTTGCAGAACATGTTTACTCCTTTTATTTATTTATTTTTGTTGTGTTAATTTATAAAATCAGATTCATCATCAGCCTTGTCACATAGTTTACACAGATTATCGACCAACACCACTTCAACATTACATTTTCCCTTCTGGAGGTGATGGTTTATATTTGGTGGTTGATGAGAAAGGAAAGTTTCGTGAGGACAGTTTTCAGAAAGCTTTGAATGCTCTTGTTCCTGCTAAAGAAGCGAATAAGAAAAGGGATTTTGGGAAATTGCAGAAGGCATTGTTGGAAGGAAAATCGAGTGAGGAAAGTGATATTTTTAAGTTGGTGAAAATGTTAATTCAGCGCCAGTATGATCCTGTTATACTCTTCAGCTTTAGCAAGAGAGAATGTGAATTTCTTGCAATGCAGGTAAAATGAGAACTTTCGCATTCTAATTTGTTTGTGAAGGGTTATGCCTAGCTGATAGAATTAGACTGAAGGTCCTGATCATGTCTCTTTAAATCCTCACATACGATTTGGTATGAAAATTCAGAATTTGGTGCATGATTCAAAGATTTCTGTTGTTTAAGATAGCCTGCAAGCCTTCAATATTTCATGTGATTTGTTGGATCGAGAAAGCAATGTTATTCAGCTGTCAAAATTTTCTCTGCCTATAGTTTCTTCATATTTGCCTTTTTAAGTTGAAAGGAAATGGATGCTTAGATCAATATTATACTCTTGGAGAAACTAAGAAAAATTTTCTAAGACGCAAGAGAATGTTGCAATTTCTATTCTATAATGACATTTGCAGAACCTTATTTTCTCCGTTGTTGTGTGATGGCTTATTGCAGATTTAAGTGTTGAAGTCTATATGATTTAAATCAATTTAATTTTCATTCTTGCGTGTTTTTATATTATTTGTTATGGGTCAATATACCATTTTTGTACTTACAAGACGCTTAACTATTCATTATGAAACTTGATGGCCATTTCTTGTAAGCAGGCCACTAAGAGTAATTGTAATCAACGCATTAATATTACAACTAAAGGGATAGTTTTCTGCTGGATTATGTACCGCCAAGCCTAGGCTTTGTGCCTTCTCTCAAACTTGTGCCGGATCCATCCTTAGTGTGTAGGCCTCTTCCATGATGCCTGTATGGAGTTCTTCTTCCTTGTTTTGTGCTCATAATGATTTTACTAGGGTTCTTTATTCGCTTAGTTCCTTTGACTGTTGAATTTTTTCTTCTTTGTTCTCTAGTATTAAGTCTACCGATCTTAAATGCTATGCATCCTTGCATATCATATTTGCTTGTTATTGACAGCATGCTGGTCTTGTATTTGTTCATTAAGGAGTTGTTCATATAGCTGACATAAAGCAAGCGATTGGAAAACCTCATGTTTATAGCGCCTTATACAAGGAAAATGGATATTTGATTTTTTTTGAAATATTTATTATTATTACTTAAGAAAGTTAGGCAACACTATCTTTGCCGTTCCCAAGTCGGATGCGAAAAGTGGAGAGTTGCGATAGGCAGTCGATAGCCAGCATAAAACTTGTCAAAATAATAATGACATGAATCCTTTAAAACATTGTGTTAATGTTAGGGCGTCCCCTGAAAGCGACACTCTCTATGACATGAACACACTGAAAAGTGTGCATGGGCCGTTGCATCTGCGCCCAGGTGCAGTGCTAAATAAGCAAGGGTTCCCACATTATGGACGGATGCGGGCAAAGTTAATTAGTAAACTAGATATGTTATGAACTTAGAATATAGTACTCTTTACGGGCAAATTAATGGAATTAATAGATATTATGGTTAATAGGAAGATAAATATTTTATGTATTGAAACTAAATGGGTTGGGAAGAAGGAAGAGATTGATTTTATGTTTTAAACATTGATATTTTTTTAAGTAATTAGAAATACTGTGATTATAGATCAAAGTTTGAAGGATAATGTTATAAATATTAATAGATTTGAAGATAAATTATAATTTTAAAGATTATGATCTTAAGATTATCAATGTTATAAGTGTTTATACCTCATGTGTAAGTTTGGATGTCGAAGAAAATTTTTTGGAATGAATTAGAGGGATTAATATAAAGATATCTCTTAAAGAAAAGTATTTATTTGAGGAGATTTAAATGGACATTGGTAGAGTAGTGGAAGATTTTAAAGTATTTATGGTGGTATGGATTTGGAGTGGTAATGATGTAGGTAAGTCATATTAGATTTTTTTAGCATGATTTTGTTTCTTATCTTTATTTAAAAGAGATGATCATATTATTACTTATAAAGTTTGGATCTAAATCACGATTGATTATTTTTTCGATAAGAAAAATAGATCGCTTAGATTGTAAAGATTGTAGGTCATTTAAGAAAATTTAAGCACAATATCAAGTTTTAGATTTTAAGATTAAAGATTAGAAGATGAAAAATAAATCAATTATTATCTTGAGTATTAGGCAGACTTAAAAAACATTAATATATTTTAAAAGCAGTATAAAATTTAATTTGAGATGTTCATAAAAGGTTATATTGGAAAAAAGTAACAAGTGAAATTCTGAATTATGCTTGGAGAACTAAAAGGGAAAGTTTCTTTTAATAAGAATAGTTGGTGATTGAGTCAGAATGTGCAAGAAAAGATAATAAATAAGAAATATTGTTATAAAATTTAGTTTAAATATAAAAATTGATCCGGGAAAGATATAGAGATCTAGAGATTAGAAAGAAGTATATGAAAAAATTAACTTTAGTGATTTATATAATAGATTAGATACTAAAAAAGGTGAAAGATGTTATAAATTAGCAAATTAAAGAGATAAGAGAAGTAAAGATATAGTTCAAGTGAGGTATATTAAAGATGAAAATCATAAAGTGTTTTTCTTAGAAAAGGATATTGAAAATAGGTGGGTGAGATATTTTGATAAACTTTTCAATGAAGGATCTAAAAATACGATTGATTTTAATAACCTTAATAATCTAAACAAAAATAGAGAACTTTTTTTTTATCGTCGTATTAGTAAATTTAAAGTTAGAGAAGCTTTAAAGAAAATGAAATGTGGAAAAGCAATAGGACTTGGTGATGATATTCTAATAGAAGTGTGAAAATGTTTAGGAGATCAAGGAATTTCTTGGCTTACAAATCTTTTTAATGTTATTTTAATGACTAAAAGATGTCAGATGAGTGGAGAAAGAGTTTGTTGGTTCCTATATTTAAGAATAAAGGTGATGCAAGAGTGCAAATTATAAAGGAATTAAGTTAATGTGTCATACATTAAAATTATGGGAGAGAGTAATTGAGCATAGATTACGATGTGAAAAGTTTCTCACAATCAGTTTAGTTTCATGCCAGGTAGATCTACTATGGATGCTATACATTTGTTAAGAGGTTTGATTGAGAAGTATAGAAAAAGTAAGGAGGATCTACATATGATATTTGTTGATTTAGAGAAAGCTTATGATAAAGTTTTAAGAGATATTCTTTGGAAAGTTCTAGAAAAGAAAGGAGTTAATATTGGTTATATTCAAATCATTAAGGATATGTATACTAGAGCTGCTACTTGTGTTCAAACACAAGAAGGATTGACAAAATGATTTCCTATTTTAGTTGGATTACATCAAGGATTAGCTTTATCTTTTGCTTTAGTTATGGATGTTCTTACTGCATTTACAGGAAGATGTACCTTGGTGTATGCTTTTTTGCTACATTCTTCTAGTTGATAAGACTAGAGAGGGAGTCTAAGAAACTTGAATTATGGAGGTCGACCTTAGAGTCTAAAGGTTTTCGTTTAAGTAGATCTAAAATTGAATATATGGAGTGTAATTTTAGTTATAGAAGTTATAGTAGTAGTGTTGTGATATTGGGTGAACAAGGCATTAAAAAGAGTAGTGATTTAGATATCTAGGCTCTATTGTTCAAAATGATGGTGAAATAGAAGATGTTATTAGTAGAATTCAAGTTGGATGGTTGAAGTGGAGGACTACATCTGGCCTGTTGTGTGATAGAAAAGTATTGCTTAAACTTAAGAGAAAATTTTATAAGATAGTGGTAAAACCTGCAATGATTTATGGTGCAAAATGTTGGCCGATAAAAGAGAAGCATAATTCTAAGTTAAGTGTTGCAGAGATGAGGATGTTTAGGTGGATGAGTGGCTTTACTCTTAGAGATAAAATGCGAAATGAGTATGTTCGGAAAAAAGTTTGAGTAGCTCCAGTGGCAGATAAGATTAGAGAAAGTCGCCTTGGTTTGGTACATAAAGCTGTCGTCGATGACGAGGAGTAGATGCATTAGATTTCTTTATGTTAAGAAAGGTAGAGGTAGATCTAAAAAAACTTTGGTTAAGATGTATAAAAAAAATGACCTTAATATACTTGAATCAAATGAGAATTTGACATATAATATGACACAATGGAGAAGAAGGATTCATGTAGTGGACCCCACATAGTGGGATAAAGGCTTGTTGTTGTTGTTAAGAAAGTTAGGCCGGACAATTTAGCTTTTTCAATAATTTATGTTTTCGTTTGGACAATGCATTTGGTGCAAAGTTTATGACATATTAACTGAATATAGATGCTATTTGGGAAAAATAATGAATTAATCTAAGTTAGAAATTTGGTGGCCTTTATATTATTTTTTTACTCTTGCATTTGATATTATATTAGAGCTATCAAATGAAATTGTACTATTTTTAGTTAATTTTTTATTGTGTTTTTGTTTCTTATACCTTTGTGTTTAGATGGCAAAAATGGATTTGAATGATGATCAAGAGAAAACTAATATAGAAACCATCTTCTGGAGTGCAATGGATTTGCTTTCTGATGATGACAAGAAGCTTCCCCAGGCAAGTTAACCTCATTTCGAATGAATGGTCCTTTTTTTAGTATGAATGCTCATTTTTTGGTGCTATGTTTTCCTTCTTTTTTTTACCGTTCTGCTTTTAACCCATTTTTGTGGTGGTTTCACTTTATTGCATGCAAAGTCTTTTCTTTGAATTGGCTTTAAACTCTAATGTCATTTGACTTCAACAATGCAATTATCATCTTGCATTCAACCACCTTTTGCTTGGCTAGGTCTTCTTACTGTTTAGAATTCTAAGCTTCTGACGTTTTGTCATTACTTCTATGGTTTGTTGCATTGGATCCTCCCTCTATTCCAAATATTGTAGTGACACTAATGAAGTGGCTCAGTTGCACGTGGAAGTAATTGTATGAATATATACAATTTCCTCATGATGCTTCTCAGAGTGGTTATTGATGTAAGCAAAGTAGTTGTATTTGAACTTAAGTTTACTTAGCATAATAATTGCATGTGCAGATAAATATATACACAATTGTGAATGATGTATGCTTCTTAAAAAATGGTGATAATGTAATTCTGTTTGTCATTGCATGCAGTAATTATAACAGTTAATATGTTTTATTTGCTTGGTCAACAGTTTATGTTCTTGAACCTGCTTGTATCTTGGATTTTCCAGTCATATTGTAAAAAATTAAGGTTATTTACAACAAAATATGTTTAAACATGTATTTAGTTCAGGTCCCAGGATGATGTTATAATATATCAACAGCATCTAATGTTTCACTTCTCAGGTATACTTTAGTTATAATGAAATAATTGGGCAAGAAGGCACATATATTGTATATAACTGGAAGGCTTGATATTGCAGATAATAATATGATGTAGAAAAATTGTGAATGGTAAATATTTATGTGATGAATATTGGAAAAAATGCTGTGCTTTTATTTCTCTAATTATAGAACATATGCTTACGCATGCTATGACCAAACTGTTGTGAATATGATAAAAGAGGAAAATATGGGTTGGGGTTTATTGTGAATTTCAATATTTGGGTAAAAATCAGATGGACAACAAAATGTATGGTTAATTGATTTAGAAATTCTATAATCTGGATTGAGGATACTGCAAGTTTTTTTTTTTAATTTTTTTATGTGTAATACTACTTAGAGTATAGATTCTGTTTCTCTTTTGTTTGTTTCATGAGGTGTTGTATTTTCTTTAAATTTTTTTGTTCGTCTGAATCTTGATATTGGCTTTGTTTGAGTTACTGCTGTTTGCTGGCTAATATGCGATCTTTTAACGAAACTTCCCGTTAAACTTTGATTCTCTTTTATGCTTCTTTTCAGGTTTCGAACATTCTACCCTTGTTAAAACGGGGTATTGGTGTGCACCATTCTGGCCTCCTTCCTATTCTGAAGGAAGTAATCGAGATTCTCTTTCAAGAAGGTCTAATTAAGGTAGGCATATGTTTTACCTTGTACATTTTGACCTGAATGTCACTTTCTAGTCTTGTCTTCATCATACACTGAATGTCTAATGTTTTTTAATACTGATATGCTTTTCTCAATGGTTTTACGTCAATCAATGACTCTGATTTATGTTATTGTTTACAGTGTTTTTTTCATAATATAATCCTTAACAGGTGGTTGTTAGTTAAGACTTATACTTTTTTTTTTATAGAATTTGTCAGAGTTATGTTACTAGCTGCATGATTTTCTTCATAATTATCATCTGTAGCCTTATCCAACTATTTGGGATTGGCTAGCTACATGTCTCTTGGATAGTAATTAGAGTTATAGACGTTTCTTGTATCATCTGGTTCCCTAGTAATTAGAAAATCTCTTGCTTGCGTTTTCTGTGAAGACTTGTATCATTTATCAGTTTATTCAGCATGGTGCTTGACACTTTGAATATTGGAAATTGTTAATTTTTTTTACTTGCTATTCTGCTAGTGACTTCATGTTTTGGTTGGAGACTACCTTAAGTGTTCCCTCAGATTATCATGATTGTGTCATGTTGGAATCTCACTGACAAAAAAAAAAATTAAGGGGAATTTCTTGCATATATCTACTGTATGTAATGATGGATCACAGTCCATCAAATGCTGAGATTTGTGTGAGGGGACTGTAGAACTTTTGCACAAAGCTGTCATGGGACCAGCTATAGTTCCTAAGAATAATTATTCTTCATAGAAACTTCTACATGGAAGGGCATTGTGGCTGCCACATAAACTCATTTGGGAGACTTATCCATTCACTAATTAGACATGTACAAATCAGCTAATGAAGCAGTCTATGAACCCACCCTGATAGATGTTTTAAGTGGAATTACTTAATTTTGTTCCAGGGGCATCATTGGCATTTATATCATTGTATAGCTACCTTACTTTGTTGCAGCCTATTCAGTATCATAAGTATCCCATTTACTTGGTGCTTGTTCTACAAGTACTACTTTACCATAGTTAGTAATATTTACTCTTGTTTGGATGCTAGGAATTTGGGTGGAAGGAAATTGGAAATAAGAGATCAAAAAGCTTAAACTAATGATTGCAGATTGATGAGCAACCTCCATAAATCGGTGTGATTCCATTTCTTTTCTTAGCTTTCCTTCAATCCAAAAAAAATACCTTAGTTTTATTTTAAGACTATTTACAGCCTCATAATGGTCCAATAGAGTTGACAACCACCAGTTTCCGATGCGGTGTTTGTTAATTGAATGATGCCAATCTAGTTTTGATAATTTCTCGAGTAGCTAAGTATGGTGGAATTAAAATTTGATTTATGACATTTTCTAATTGAATGCTGCAATTTTGTTTTGTTGATTTATATGGTGGACTCTAATTTCGTTGTGCATGCTGAAAAGGGTCAGAGACCTATAATTATATATTTTTTTGTTATTCAAAATTGTTGGAACAGAGTATGCTAGTTTTGTATCCATACTGATAATTTATTTATTTAAGTTGTTGTTAGTGGATTTACAGTTATATTTATGACAATGAGTGAACCAAATTCAGGATGCTTCAGTTTTGAGTTTGTCAACTGTGATGGATCTTAAACTTTGCCAATCTTTGGCTGCATTATTTTTTTTGTGACCTGGAATCTTACTTGAAAAGAGTAATCCTTTTCTGAGGAACAATTAAACTTGATAAACGAACTTTTTTTTCTTAACGAAAGAAATACGGATTTTTGCTTCCAGTGTTTAATAGATATATTTAGAACTTCTTGCATTAACCTTTCTCCAGCTTCTCTCTATTACCTTAATTTATGCTATTTTTGTAAAGATGCCTTTTTTTATTTGTACTGAAGATATTGATTAGATATCTACTGTATTTAGCTTGTACTGTCTCCTCATCTGATATGGAAATACATTGATTTTTTGAGTAATCCATGCTTCATGGGCTTCTTGAGGATATTGATGGGTGATTATAAATTCCACTTTAGTGTTTGTTTGCTACAGAGACATTCAGTATTGGTTTGAATATGCCTGCAAAAACTGTAGTGTTCACGAATGTTCGTAAATTTGATGGGGATAGATTCAGATGGTTATCCAGTGGGGAGTATATTCAAATGAGTGGCCGTGCTGGCCGCCGAGGTATCGATCAGCGTGGTGTTTGCATTCTAATGGTAGATGAAAAAATGGAGCCTTCGACTGCAAAAGTGATGTTAAAAGGAAGTGCTGATTTCTTAAATAGGTACTTTTTTTGTTTTTATGTTTGAATTCATTAATACCAGTAGGTTAAAGTTCTCTATTGTTTTTGACATAATCATATTGAAATTGGGCTTCTAATTGTATTTTTGGAATTTCATTATTTTTTTTGCTGAATTGATTTATTTTACTATGTTTTCAAAATTTTTGATTTTTTTTTTGTTTAAATAAATAATGTTATGTTTCTCTTAAATTATTTTTAAGATTTTATCTCCAAATGAAAGATGGTCTTTGTCACTCGAATTTTAGAGATGCACAATTTCTTTTTGGTTTCTCTCCCTCGCTATATCCCAGGCATTGTTTAGTTCCTTTCGTTAGTTCTGTATAAATTATTCTCCTGTAAACATTTTATCTGTGATTTTTGGGGAAAATTCCTTGCTCCTTTCCCATTTCATATTATTAAATACCGGATGTTATCAATTTGTACCAGTGCCTTTCACTTAAGCTACAATATGTTATTAAATCAATTGCGCTGTGAAGATGGTGATCCAGAGAAGCTTCTCCGACATTCATTTTATCAGTTTCAAGCTGATCGTGCTCTTCCTGATCTTGAGGTCTGTGGATAAGATTTAAATTTTACTGGATTCTGTTTGTTTTACTGATTAGTTATGTGCTAACCGTAACAAATTTGCATTACAACTTAAAACTAGTGAAGGTTTAATAAATGGATAAGAAAAACTGTTCATGTTTCGGAAAATATGACTTTCCAAAGTAGAATAATATGAAAATATTACTTTATTTATATGGAAAAAAATATTAAATTTGAGACTGTAACTGCCCTGCCACTTGTTTAGCATTTTTGTTTACTGATCCTATCATGAACATCATTTACAGAAACAAGTTAAGGAATTGGTAAGAGAGAGGGATTCTATTGTCATAGAAGAAGAAGATAGCTTGAAGGACTACTACAATTTATTGCAGCAGTATAAAAGCCTTAAGAAAGATGTCCACGATATTGTGTTTTCTCCAAAGTATTGTCTACCATACTTGCAACCTGGCAGGCTTGTCTCTCTCTTGTACAATAGTAATGACAAAAGACCTTCATTTTCCACACAAGAGCAAGTCACATGGGGGATAATAATTAATTTCCAGAAGATTAACAGCCTCGATGAAGGTAAGTGATAAAGTGATATTATTTAACGTACTGATGTGGAGGTATGCATTTATGAAGCGGATAATGCATGACCTGTACTAGTTGGCATCTTTTGAAGGCCTTACCCCTGTTTAATTGTACCTTTTTGAACCAGCTACAGATAAAAGACCTGAGGATTCACAATACACAGTTGATGTTTTGACGAGATGTGCGATTGCTAAAGAAGCAGGCACAAAGAAATCTGTTAGAATAGTTCATCTAAAAGAGCAGGGAGAGCCTGTTGTTATATCGGTGCCTCTCTCTCAGGTAATGATTGTTCACATTCATGGTTCTTGAATTAGTTTTATTTTTTCTAGTGAGCTTCAATTACTTATGTGTAAATAATTTTGAAGATTATTACATTTCATCTTTCAAGTTTGCTTGATGTAACATCTGGATCTCTAATTTCCTGAAAACTTGATGCGGGCTATTTCTTTATTATTATTTTTTTTTACTTTTTTTTTCAGTCTACTTCCTTTACTTCTATGTAAATAATCTAAAAGATATCTAAATTATTTGGAAATCATGGATCAGTATTGTTAGGGGGTCAATGATTGATTCTAAGTTTCTAATAATCGGCATACCTTTGTCCTTTCTTTAGATTGATAGATTGAGTATTGTTCGTCTTTACATTCCCAAAGATCTTGTACCATTAGAAGCTCGAGAGAACATGCTTAAGATTCTTTCCGAAGTTTATTCTAGATTCATGAAAGATGGGATTCCCCTTTTAGATCCTGAAGAAGATATGAAAGTAAGTTCTTTTTGTTTATTTATTATTATTTTTTCTTACAAAAATTGTCATTTCTAACAATTATGTGCTTCTAGGTGCAAAGTAACTCTTATAGAAAAGCTGTCAGAAGGATAGAGGCCTTAGAGAGGTTATTTGAAAAACATGAAATCCGAAATTCTCCACTTATCCAGCAAAACCTGCAAGTCTTGCAGGATAAACTGGAATTGTCAGCTAAGATTAAGTCAGTTAAGAAAACGATGCGTTCTTCCACCGCCTTAGCCTTCAAAGATGAACTCAAGGCACGCAAAAGGGTTCTTCGAAGATTAGGGTAATTTTTCTCACCTTTTCTCCATAATTATTTGAACAAAAAGATGTATATCATAAGCCATTTCATTCAAAACATACCATTGGACATAAATGTTTGTCACTTGTCTTCTTGGTAGATAGAGAAGCCCGTAGAACTGTATCATGCTCCTTGCTTGAAATTTTCTATTTTTTTATCTGATACAAAATTTGCTTCGTTTTTTTTTTCTGACTCAAATAACATATGTTTAATTCGCTGTAGGTACATAACTAGTGAGGATGTTGTAGAGGTGAAAGGTCAAGTTGCTTGTGAGATTAGCTCCGCTGATGAATTGACGCTAACAGAGCTTATGCTCAGTGGCTCATTTAAGGATATCAGTATTGAGGAAATGGTGGCTCTTCTCTCTTGTTTTGTTTGGCAAGAGAAGCTCCAGGATGCTCCTAAACCAAGGGAAGAACTAGACTCGCTTTTCTCTCAGCTACAAGAAACAGCAAGGAGGGTTGCCAACGTGCAATTAGACTGCAAGGTGCCTCTTTTAAATGTTTCCCTTTTTATTTCTAATTTTCGTAATATGAAATTGTAGGCTGTCTTAAAACTCAGGCTAGCAAGTGAGGCATTCTTTCATTTCTCATTTTAAGTCAAAATGAATTTTATTTTGGCTGTATTTATTTATTGGGATATTTACATACATATCACATAATTATTTTGTATGTACATATCTAACACTTAAATTTTAATATCTATATAAATAGAACCTAAATTTTAATATCACATCAAAATAGTTGTATCATTAATTTTTATGTATAGAAAATTACTATATATATATATATGTATTGAGAGAGAGAGAGAGAGAGAGAGAGAGAGAGGTCACATACATACCGCAATTCTTATGTATTTACATATCTAATACCTAAACTTCAATTTTTACATATATAATATCTCAGTCTTCAATATTACATCTAAAATACCATCATTATTTACTTTTTAAAAATGAAATACATATTTTTAAGTATAGGAAAGTATTAGATAAATAAATATCTAATTTTAAGCGATAGATATGTAAATACATAAGAATTGTGTGGTATGTACGTAAATCTTCTATATATTTATCAAATTTTAGTTGTTGAATACGTAAATGGTAAGAATTGCGTGGTATGTATGTAAATCTTATTTATTTTTCTCAGATTTTAGCGTCCATTTGGGTCTTTTGTTACTTTGTTTTTATAGACCGTTGCCACATTTTCATTTGACTACAAATTTCTTGCTATTTAGAAATTTGTGATGGAAGTAGCTTTTTGCTAACATATTTGTTAGCTTTGAATAAAAGAAAAAAAAATATAATACCTACATTAGTTTTTTGAAAAAAACATTATTTTTACTATAACAGCTCTTAGACCATCAAAATCTGAGACAATTATTGCTTCACAGGTGCAAATGGACGTTGAGAGCTTTGTGAACTCCTTCCGCCCCGATGTCATGGAAGCTGTTTATGCTTGGGCGAAGGGATCGAAGTTCTTTGAAATTATGGAGCTCTCCTCAGTATTTGAAGGCAGTTTGATCAGAGCCATCAGAAGGCTGGAGGAGATTCTGCAGCAGTTGACTTCTGCGGCTAAATCAATAGGAGAAACCGAACTGGGGGATAAGTTTCAGGAGGCTGTCATGAAGATCAAGCGTGATATAGTTTTTGCTGCGTCACTGTACTTATAGTTCAATTATTTTCTATCAGAAGGTGCAGATCAATCAATTTTGTTTTAATTTTGTTTTTATTTATTTATATTTTTTAAGATTTGTAGCCATCAATTTGACCATTTGTGTGTAACATAAAATGAGAGTTCTTTCACAGCTATTGTAATCATAATGATAACTGTTTTTACTTGAATGAAAGAGAAGCAATTGACAATGAAATATCCTTTCTCAGCATTTTCACAGCACCACTATGCATCAGTTGCTCTCCATCATAGTATCAGATTCAATGAGCCTCATAACATTGTTTAACTCAAAAAAGTTTTGATGAGTTCTTCTTTTCATGGATGTTTTATCTGATTCTACTAAAACCTCATTGGCATCTTCATCTCTTACAATAGGATAAAATTTCATTCTAGCTCAAACTTAAGTTCTCGGTGGCTAACATCAAGAGCATTGTTCACATTCAACTCACTATTGACAAATCATCCCAATCGGAGGTCTCAAGTTCTTAAGTTGTTTTGAGCGATAAACATTGAAGGATACTTAGATGGTACGGCATTTTCCCCACCAAAGTTGATAATAGATGTCAAAGGAAATTGTGTAGCAAGCTCGCAATATAATCTAATGGATATTGATTGATCAAAATCTAGCATCTGTGACTTATTTCTCTCTCACTACTTCCTTCTGCACTCAATGTAGAAACTTGTGGTATATGGAACGCTTTGGATAGGAGGTTGCAGTCTACCAACCTGCCAAGAATTTCGGAGCTTAGTTGGTTCCACCATAGAATAGGGAGACATTATACGTTCACTTTAAATGGTTTGCCACCAATATAAGGCGCAATTAAAATAGCCATTTGCACCAGACTACACGTGAATAGATGAATTTTGCTTGTGAAGCAACTTGTGAGAATGAATGAAACCAACTCGTAGAAAATCAAGTTGTTTTAGGCTCTGTTTGGTTCTTTTGGATTCGAAAAGGCTTAAAAGTCTTCCAAAATTTGTCTTTTGTTTTTAAAATAAACGGAAATTTTCAAATGGTAGCCAAAACTCGCTTCAAAAGACACTATTCAAACGAGTATTAAAATTAAAAATTCAGGCTCTCAAAAATAAAACGTACTAAAAAAGCTCTCCCAAACGAAGCCTTAATTGCTTGTTGTGGAAGAGGCTGTGAGAGATCAAGTCAATAATTTCATCATTGTGGAAGAGCTTGATTAAACAGAGGCAGCCATACTTCTCAAGCCTGTAAGGGAGGAAAATATGGATTCAATTCCACATCGTCAAATCTGCTTCAAATTTGGACATTCGACTACCAACACTTCTTAACTACGTCCTCCATGCCACCTAATGAATGGTATCTAGATATGAGAGCTTCTGCACATCTCACAGCCGACTCAAGGCAACTTACAAATCCTCACTGCTTCCAAGGCAATCAACAAATTATAGTCTACCATAGACAAATGCTTCCCTTTAGGCAAATCGATCATGACCTCCTTTCAACTCCTACGCATAAGCTTCTTCTCCCATAACTTCTTCATGTCTCTAAGCTTTCCTATAATTTGCTTTTCTTCCATAAACTTTCCGCTGATAATTATGACTATGTTTCCTTTGATGCCATTGACTACACTATTAAGGACAAGGCGATCAATGTCACTCTTTATAAGGACCTAGCAATAATGATTCGTATGCCGTGCAGTTTCTCTTGACATTCACTACAAGGTCCAGCACTCATGCTCCACTGTCCACATACTCCAATTCCATTGTGTGGCATCAAAGGCTTGGCCATCATCTCTCAGCTGCAATTTTCTTAGCCTTATCCAAATCAATTCCCAATTTAAGTGTTATTTCTAAGACCTTTTCATGTATACTTGTAATTTGGTTAAAAAAAAATATGGACAAGCCTTTCCTATTTTTGTAACTAAAAGTTTTACTCCAATTGAGCTTATTCAGAATGATGTTTGGGGACTTTCCCCAACATTATTTAAGATTATCACTATTATCTTTCATTAGTTGATAACTATTCTCGTGACTTTTTGGCATATCAAATAAAATTGAAAACACAAGTCTGCACCATTTTTCTTTAATTTAAAAACTTTTGTCTACAACAAATAATCAGAGTTGATAGTGATGTGAATATTGCAATTTAAACTTTCTTACTATTCTTAATAACTCCGACATTTCTCAAAACTTCTCAATAGAATTGTATTGTGGAATGCAGAAGCAGTCATATAATTGAAATTGTTTGCTCCTTGATGCTAATGGCATAGCTACCTCATTATCTATTAGTTGCATCCTATCTTATCAATAAATTACCCACTCCTAACACAAATAATCTATCCCCATATCAACTATTCTATAATCACTCACTATCCTACTCCCATCTATTGCACATTTAGTTGTCTATGTTATCCTTTGCTCAAGCCTCACCACTTAGTCGACTTCCCCACCCGTCTAAAATGTACACCTGATGCAATCTAGATCTAGAATTGGGCACTTGCTGCCCTGATAAATACACAATTTGTAACATAAATTGACCAACATCTATGACCCTTCTTACAATTATGTTGTTGTCAAACATGAGAATTAGTGCAAAGCAATGTGTGATGAATTTCAAGCATTACAAATGCAAGGTGCATGGACTCATGTCTTACTTTTTCACATCAAAATGTGATTGGATGCAAGTAGATTTTTAAAAGTAAATTTCATGTCGATGGCATCATAGGTCGTTACAAAGTCATATTGATTGGCTAAGAAAATAAACAAAATATTAATTATGCAAATAACTTTAGACTGGTTGCCTAAATGCCAATATTATGAATTCTAATCATGATCACTCTTCATCACAACTGACCAATTCCATAGCTTGATGTATCAAATATTTTTCTTCATGTACCTCTTCTTACAAAGGTCTATATGGTTCTACCACATGACTTTATAGATGCAACTCACCTAAATCATGTTTGTCTCCTCTAGAAGGAAATTTATAAGCTTAAAAAAGCACCTCATTAGTGGTTTTCTACTTTTGTAATCACCTTCTTTAAATTGGATTCCCAATAAGTACAATCGACCCATCACTTCTCTATAATTATAATAGTGTCATCAGCCACATTCTTATTTATGTTGATGAAATACTTTTAATGGATTAACAACTTTGTCTCTATTAAAAATCTATTGTATAATCTTAAAACTCATGTTGCCATCCACAATTTGGGAGATCTCACTTTCTTTTTCGGCATAAAAGTGACAACCAATTTTTATGTTCTTTACTTGAACAAACCTCAATATGTACTCAACATGCTATAGGGGGTTAGTATGGATAATTCCAAACTAATAAAAAATTTAAATTCAATAAAAATAGTTACCTCTTCTAACCTGCAAGTACCCATTGCCAATCCAACTCTATGCCATCATCTTATTAGTTCAATTGAACAAAAAATCATAAAATGATTGGATATAAAAATTGTAGTCAACTGATTATACCAAATAATGCATCATCTTACGAATATAGATTTTCAACAACTGAAATGTTTAATGTGTTATTTATAAGGAACTAAAAGGCTAAATTTGGTCAATCTCATTCCACTTCAAATTGATGGCAACCAATGGCATTAATCAATCACCAATTAAGTATTGAACGCACTTTAACTATCAATTGAAATCAATTTGATCAAATTAACCTAATTGACATATTTGACCCAATTTGGCCTAAAGAGTCAAATTGAACTAAAAATTAATTCAAACCAACACCTACAATCAATCACAAATGATCAATCAAACATGTACGAACCCTTCAATCAACCTAATTTGACCAATTTGACCAAATTGGCCAACTTGACCCATTTGGCCTTAATGAACCTATATTAGCCAAATTCAAATCTACTTCAAATTAGATCAAACCAATTGCATCAATGCATTCCAAATATCCAATTTAACATAAATCCAGTAGCCCTCTTGACCCAATTTGGTTAATTCATCAATCTAGCCCAAATAAACTCAAATTGACCAACATTAGTCAACTTGAGCTAAACCCAAATAAACATTGGCATGACTTATTCTTATGTCCCCATTGACCCGCCCAAGTGAACACAAATCATGGTGAACCTGGTTTAGGTCAAATCACGTGAACCAAGAGTTCCAAATAAAATAAAATATTTATTTGGAAGGCCTACCCATCTCCTATGCTCATGGTAACCAACTTTTTCCCTCTTTGGACATAGGCCCACTCTCCCAACCTAACCAAAGGCTGTTAGATGCAGTCTTTTTGACTAAGAGGTGGACCTCCTCCCCTTGGTCGGCCATTGGTCCATCTCAAAAGAGGTGTACACCACATGATAGGCCACTAAACTCCCTCAAACACTCAAGCATCTCCACATCATCAGTCCCCTACCATCTTCAGCCACTTACGTCGGCCGAATGACTTCCAAAGACTGAACCACTCTCTTGCCTTGGTTCACTTGGGGAGGAGGGTATACTTCTCCTCACCCATTCAAACTTCATAGAAACCATTTCCATAGCAACTTGAGTAGTCCTTAAGCATCCCCAGAGCTCCCCGTGCCTCTGGTCGCTAGCAAGACCAAGCATTGTTTGAACCTAAGTCGTCTTTCCGTCCAACCTCACACAAACTCTACCAAACTTAAATGAACTTTCCCCACACCTTCCTCTGGTTCTGGCAAGGCGAAATGAATCAATTTTCTATCGATTTGAGCACTAGAAGACATCCTAAGACCAACTCCGATGAGCTTTGCAGTGACGTCTGGTCCATAGAGCAACCAATTGTGAGGCAAGTCATTGTCTTCTCAATAGGGCTTCGTCTCTTCAAGATGAAGCTACTTCAGTCAACATGTCGCCAGTCTTGAGCTCTGGTGAGGTAATTTTCGGCCAACCATAGAAAATCATAGAATTTTTGGTTATTTGTTATAGAAATTCTCATTTCGTGTGAATCTCATCGTATGATCCCCTTAGAATCAACCCTTGATTGTTTTGGAGTTGAATCTACCATTGAATGAGTTCTGGCGAGCTCAGATAGAGTCGAAAAATGCAGATGGTGTCTGTTTTCCACCGCTGGAAGATGATGGATCATCGATCGTCCATTTTCTGTAATTAGGATGGACGACCGTGATTAATCACAATAGATTTTTTTTGGTTTTTTCTATTAAAATAATAAGATTAATCTCTGTCATCTGATTCGTGATCGAAAGGCTGAGACAAAAGTGCGACCGCGTCGCTGAGTTAGCAGCCATGTCAGATGATTTAAATAACCAATACCACGGCTCCATGTAGAAAGCATTGTTGCGTCAGTGTTCGCGTGGCGCCGACTATGTAAATAAATTAATTAGAGTTTAAAATATATTTTAATTAACCGGAACTTCAAAAATTTATAACTAATTATAGAAAAAAGAGGAAAATACAAGTAACCCCATTTTAAAAAGCTTAAGGAGAGGAGAATCCAAAAAATAAAATCCCCAAATATTATCTAGTTAACATAAATTAATTAGGATTTGAAGTTTTAAATAATTAGCTTAATCAAGCCCTGATCACTTCGTTCATTAACTTGAGATTTTACAAGTTGAATATATGGGATGACTTGCCTCTCATAATTTTTTTAGGTTAATTTCTCAAGGGGATTAGAAGAATTAAATATTTAAGTCCTAATTACCTCTTTTATCTATTTAATAATTATTAAAATTAATAAAATTATAAAATTGATTAGAGAAGGGTAATTAATCACTAAGATAATTAAAATGATTATGAGTAATAATTAGGATGCCTAATTCTAATTATTTTTTACAATTCTCCTTAGTGGCTATAATTAATTAATTAATTAAATGATTAAAATAAAATTCATAATTGTGAAATCATCATAATCAATTTTAATTAATCAAGGTGCATAAAGGCCTAATTGCATTAGAATCCTTAGGGCATTGCAAATTTTCTTTTCCAAGCACATCTTCATGATTCATGGGCTCTTGCTTAATAATTAATCAAATTAAGAAATTTTCTTTTAGGAGGATAATTAAATGGATTATCAATTTGTCAAACTTAATTAATTCATAAATATATTTTTCTTTAAACTTATTAATAAATAAATATGAAGATGAGTTGAACAGTGACTTTCACTTCTCTTTATGATTAAATAACTCAAAATCTTAAAAGATTTTGATTAGACTTAAGGTATATTAATTTATTATGATTGTACTTAGGTTTCAATGAAGTCAAATATATCATTTGATAATGTATAATCATTTTGCTTCAATAATCATAAATATGCAAGCCATATGCTCCATACACTCATGTTTTAAATTTAAAAAGAATATGTTGCATTAATTGCATGATGTAGAAAAGTAAAAATATATTAAGTGGCTATTATCATTAGTAAATCTCAAAATATTTTTCATCTCTAATCAATAATCATATGTTAATTGATAACTAAATAATTTAAATTTAAGCTTTATATCGATAAATCTTAATTTTAAATGACAAAATAAAGTAAAGTTTATTTATCTTTTGTGCTTAAAAGGATAAGAACTTGTGAATTTTAGAATTTCATCTTTGTATTTATATATGTGTATGTGTGTATTTGGGCTAATAAGTATATAATTTGGACATCTCGATAATACTAGACTTTAAGTAACCCCAAGGAGGTCCTAGATAATCTTACTTCCCTAGTTAACAAAGACACAGTGGTGTTTATTTTTGGGATGTAGGACACCACACAGATCTTAGGGGATACTTATTGAGGTGATTGTGTATGATATCAAAGAATAGCGCACTATCTCAAAAGATAGAAATCACTATCCTACGATGGACCTAATCACCTAATAAGGACTCCTGAGGCATGATGGGTCTTCAAATATACTAGAGATTTTTCCCACTTTACATGGATAAATAAAGTAAGATTTATTTAAACCGGGTTCTAAAGTTCTCTATGTGGGTAAGTCCCCATAGTTAATTATATCCTAAGGAAGGTGAATTCCTTAGGAATACTCTTGATTAAAGTAGACAATTATTGTCTACAAAGATTTCAAAGATAGGACTATCAATAAATTGGCTATGTTTGGAAAATCATCCGGGATGGATTAAAATGAGAGACTTATTATAGAAACCGAAAGGAGATGAGTAGGGAATGCTCATAATACTAGGAAACCTAGTGAGCATTCCAATCTATCATATGGTTGGGCTTTGTATGTTTAAAATTGAGGATAATTATATGTTTGAATTATAATTTTATTAGAAGGCTTTATAATCCCACGATACAAGATTGTGAAAATGCTTAGGAGGAGAGGATTTATGCTTGTAGCCCGAGGGAAAATAATTACGTCATATCCTAAATCTAGGGAGCTTTAGCGAGGGCCAAAGCACGTCCTAAATATAAGCAAAGATGGGTATATGGTTTACCTCCACAAGAGAGAGTAAACCACCTGACTGCTGGACTTATAAACACTTGGAGTGACAACCAGCTAACTCCTCCTACATTTTAAAACCATGTGATCAAGTCATATGTTTTGCAAGATGGTTGGCTTGTTATTTTTAGAAAGAAACTAAAGTCCTTAAACCCAATCCCTAAGAGACTAGAGCATGAGTGATATGAATAATGATTTAGTCTAATGCAAATCTTATCAAATTTTATTTGATTTTTGACTCTTTATTTTGACAAAGGCAATATGATTTTTATATGTCTAAATGCATGATGAAATATGATTATTAGCTAAATTAGAGGAAAGAGGTGTTTTCCACCATAGAGGAGACCCTCAAAGGTCAAGTCTTCCCCTATCGTGCAAGGATGGAAACCCTCTCTTAGTAAAAGTGAAACAAGGTGACATGCATGATATTAAGCATACAATATCCAGCAAAGGAGTTACTAAATTTTTTAATTATATTGATTTAATGCCTAGGCTTTATATGAGGTTATGAGTTATTTAGAAAATTTAGTTATGAGTTATAATTGGGGTAGAAATTTTAATTTTTCCCTAAGACTAATCGGATTCAGGCCACACATTAAATCACCGTATATGAAGAAACTAAGAAAATACATGCCATTTCTATTGCACACTTGTAGACAAAACATCAAACAATTTATAAATTCAGCGTAAAAGAATAAAAGGTCGGTGTAGTCGGGTACTGCCGTACAACCCAAAAAAAATGGGTAGTCAAGCTCTATCCTTATACAACCCGATATATGAAAGAATAATTACAATTATAAATAAATAAATGCTATGGGGGTCTTCATTCTTCATATCTCCTACATTTCTTCATTTGAACTTGCTTTAGATGTGCTTGTTTTGGCATTATGGAGCCTCCCAAGACAAAGCCTTCTAGCCACCACTCATCCTAATCCTCCATAACACTAATCCTAATTTCATACTTATATTAAAAATAAGAAAAATAAATCTAACTACACTTGCAAGATAAGTGTTAGCTAAACACACCATACAGCCCAAGCAATTATATATATAATTTGGACTTAGCACTGTGCACATGGTTAACCAAGTCCACCTATCCTAATTTAGATTGTAATTAGGGGTTAAGCAACCTACAAAAGAGAATATTTTAAGCGCCCCTTAAGCACAATCTCCTGTAAAAAATATGATTAGGCTAATCATGGCCTAACATCCAGTCTATGAAGCATATACCTAACAACTAGTCTAAAAATAATACATCGCAAAACAAAACATACATCAAGCCATGCACCGCCCTAACATAAAGCTAAAAGTGGTGAATTAATTCTAATGTGGATGTTAAGGCTTGTGTGGTATGCCCTAACTAGGCTTTGGAGTTATGATTTTCTAAGTGAGAGAGGATTTAATTTAAAGGGTGGTTTCACTTTAAGTAACTTAATTAATTTGTAATTTTTACTTAATGTTTTCTTTTGTTTGACTTGATTTATACTTAGCAACTAAGTGTTATAAAGAGAAGGAAAGAGGGGATCACTCTCTTTTATCCCTACCTTAAGCTACATCTAAAGCATATTCATTAAATGAATTCTCTTTAGTGAATGGTTTATTTAATCTTAAGCTTAGGTTCACTTTAAATAACCTTATTCAATAAGAAATGATTCTTAAGATTAATCGGAGTTAATTACTATCACATGACACATATTCATCCATTTCCTTTTATCATATATAACATGCATATGATCAAATCCTTGAACATATCTATGCATGTAATATGTGTCTTAGCACACTTAAATGAGAAATGTAAGCAAATGCATTTGGAATTTAGATGCTTCATTTGATTGAATTATTTTGTCATATTAATTTAAAGCTCTATCTAAATTCTTATACAAAAGCATAAGAAAATAACTCTAAATCATGTGACTAATTAATTCAACCATTTGGACAAGATATGAACACATGTCCTTTTTTAAAATAGAAAATAGGATTTTCATCCATTAGTTAAATGTACACATAAGTGTATAAAAGTTCTAAGTGGATGCCATTATTTTGCACCAGGGGAGTGACGTAAAGACCTCCATGGGGCTACTTAAAGCTGTGCATCCCCATAATGTCCAAACTAATATACCCACTACTCTTATATACATATGAATGTACAAGCCAACTATAAGAATAGAAAATCATGCAAAAAGTAGAATTTGATTTAATTGTGATTTATTTATGTGAATGAATTAAAGCTCTATCCAAATTCTAATGTCAAGATGCATAAGAATGAAATTAAATGAGCACATCGCCATTATTTTGCACTAGGGGAGTGAGGTAAAGACCTCCTTGGGGCTACTTAAATTCGTGCGTCCCCAGAATGTCCAGACTAATATACCGATTAATATTCACACTTATGCAAATCAACATATGAATGAAAGAAAGAAACTCCACTTAATACACTAAGCTTATATTCACATGCACCTCCTATGTATGTATAGCTAATATCACAACATGTATTATTATTCATTAATAAGCTTTTGAAAATATATTTGAGATTTAATAGTGATAATAGCCACACATATTTTTAATTTAAGCCGACACATGCAGATTGACATAAAGGAAATCATTTTATCTAATTAATTTTTGAATAATTGAATGCATGAATCAAATGACGTACACCATTTTTTACATGATTGAAAAGAAATAAAGAAACACAAGCATGTGATTTCACTCAATCCAACTAATTCCTAAGAGCAATCATACCAAATAAGATCATTTAAAACAAACCAAAGTTCCTTAATGCCATTTATGATTTTATGTTTAATTTGATTTAATAAATGTGAGAAATATTTGCTGATCCTAATCCCATTCCCCATATGTATGAATTAATTTGATTTAATGAAAAGTAATTAGGTTGATTTTATGGATTGGTTAAGTTAAGTATGGATTAAATCAATTAATTAACCCTTACCTTTGTTACCTTAAATTAATTAATTAAATAATTATGAGCTAATATGATATACAAATAAATTGAAATGTAAATAGCAATGTTCTTATGAAATGAAAGGGCCTAATGCAATTAGCTCATGATTATTTAATAATTAAACTTAAGGAACTCACTTAATTACTTTTATAATTTTCTCACACAAGTGAGCTAACAATGATTTCATTCGCTCCCTTTAGGTTATTGAACACCCAAAGAACTACACAAGGATTTATTAGGAAAATCTAATTTAATTAAAATTTTAATTTAGTTGATCAAAGGATTAATCCATTAATTCATTTTTCTCTTTCTTAATTATCAAATTTAATTATCCTTTGAGAAATGAGATGGACTTAAGGGAAAAAAAAGGTTGGAAAAGAGGTCCAAACCTAATTCCATAAGCTATCCATTTAATCAAATATGAATTCATATGATTTGAGTTTTAATTTAGCCAATTAAGTTCCTAAATAGTTAATTAATTAATAATTAGAACTTTAGTTGAAAAGAGAGGGAAAATTAGAGAAAATATTAGGAGGGAGGCTCCAATCCATTTCCCTAAGTCTCCTTATTGTTCAACAGTTATTAGGGAGTCCAAATGATTAATTAATCACTATTCATATACTTAATTATCACTTAATTAAGTTAAGAAGGTAATTAGGGCTTAATCAATCAATTTTCCTAATTAAGAAACTAATAAATTTTAAGAAAAATAGAGGAAGCAGAGGCCATCCCCCTAAACATCCTCAGAAAGTTTGAAATCAATTGGATAATTAACTAAGAATAATTTTAATGGATTCCCCTCTAAAATACCGTTTAAAACGAGTCCTCATTTGTATTTTTCAAAATTTTCTATAATTAGTTATGAAATTTGGAAGTTTCAACATTAAAAATGGATTAATTAACCCTAATTAAAGCCTTAATCTCATCGATGCCACATGGCCTGCTGATGTGGCACGCTGACGCTGCGCGTTTTCCACGTGGCATGACGGGATAGATTATTTAAGTTATCACATCGTGCGACTGAGTCAGCTTGCGGTGGATGCACTTGGACCGTTCGATCTAAGATTGGATGGTCATCATTAATCCCATGGTTTAGAGGGAATAATCAGGTTGATCTAGCATGATTTGATCAGGATCGTCCATTTTGATCACGCAGAACGGATGATCCATGATATGTCTCCTCTTGAGCAGCGAGAGAAGGAGACTATTCATCATTCGTCGCTCGATCCGAGCTCACTCAAGCTCAAATGGAGATCAAATTGATCCCACACCATTAGGGAGGCAAAACGAAGATATCTAACGGTGAAAACCTCATGACATGCAACTTTTCTTCAAAAAGCTCCAAACTATTTTAAGCGAAGGGTCAATTTTAATGGCATACCTCACCAGAGCTTAGGACTGGCAGTTCCAACGATTGAGGATGCTTCATTTCATAGAAAGGAAGCCCTATTGAGTGGCACAAGATTTGATTTGACGTGGGTTGCTCGGAAGACCAAGGCACGAGATGGAAGTGGTCGGCTTCGATCAAACTCCACCTTTGGTCATCGGGATGCTTGGGGGATGATTCATTCTTGCTCGTTTGGCTCCAAGGATTGCGTGTGCAAAGTTAATTGCACTTTGATGGAGGTTTAAGCAAATGAAAATTGGATTGAGGCTCCCCTGTTTCAATTTTTCATAAAACTGATAGAGGAGGAGTTGGGGAGCTCAGGAAGCCTTGAAAATCACTCTGGGATATGCGTCTCTAGCTGCTAGGGTTGAATCGAGTGTGAATGTCTTGATTTGAGTGAGAATGAGGGGGTATACCCCCTCATTCCTTGGATCAGATGGCAAGCCTCATTTGGCCATTTTGATCAAATGGTCATCATGGGGAGCTCTATTTGGGCATAGAATCATTTTAGCTGGCTTCATTTGAAATTTTCAAATAAAAAAGGCTAACTTGGGTTTACTTAAATTTGATTTGATAATTGTAGTTTCTATTTATATTTGGCTAAATGATTGAAGAAATGTTTATTCTTGAGAAAATCCATTGGTTTTGGCTTGATTTGGATAGGATTTGGCCAAGTCCAAGAAATTGGCTAAAAAGGCTTGAATTGGGTATTTAGTTTAATTATGGATTTGGTTTTGGCTATTTGAGTTTATATCTCATTTATTTTTGTGAGTAAAAATGAAGATATAAATGATTCATAAAGAGATAAATCAAATTTGGGTTGAATTGGGTGGAGATTTGGCTAGGTTTATGGAATTCAATCATGAGGCTTTGAGGGGGATTTTGATTTTTTTGGATTTGATTATGGGTTCGAATCATTTGGTTTGGAATTTAGATTTAGATTTGGTATATGAGTTGAATTTGAGATTTTGTTTGAGAAGAAAAGTATGGATTAGGTTTAGGCTATAGGGTAAGCAAGTCTTCCTAAGTCCCTAGGGCATAACCCATTCCAATAGCTAACTCTTCTAAATCTCTAGGCTTAGGTTAAGTGTTTGTTGACCTCACTTTTAGAGTAAGCTCTCAACTTCTTCATCTTAGGCATAAGACTCCTCTAGATACTAAGAGTTCCTTAATCTTAAGACACTTCTAGTGATTAGGTGAATACTTAACCTAATCCTGTAGACTTCGAAGAGTTAGCCATATGAATAGGTTATGCCTTAGAGGTATTCGGAGGACTTGCCTACCCTATAGCTTTAACCTAATCATTACTTCCTTCTTTCAAACCAAACTTCAATTTCAAATCCAAATCCAAATTCCAAAATCTGAATCATGAATCAATTCCAAATGATTGAAACCCATGATCAATTCCAAATCCAAAACCTTCTTAAGCCTTATGAATCACATCCATAAGCTTAGCCAAACCCTTCAAATCAACCCAAAGTCAAGTGATTTCTTTACAAATTACTTATTCCATCATTTATATTCATAATTATAAATGAAATGGGCATCCAAATCATCCAAATCAAATGAATATAAATCAAACCAAATCAAAACCCCTTTTCCAAACTTTTTGACCTACCTTAGCCAAATTCATAAGCAAATCACTCCTAATTCACATGATTATCTCATGGATCATTTATATTCTCATTTATAATCATAAATATAAATAAAATATAAATTCAAATGGCCAAAATCAAATCAATATAAATTCAAAACTCAAATCCAAATCCAACTTATATTCTTTAAGCTAATTTCTTGGATTTAGCTAAATCATTCTCAAATTAATCCAAACCCTTGGATTTTCTCTTCAAACAATCACTTCTTCAATCACATGCCCTTAAATATAAACATAAACTACAATTATCAAACCAAAATCAAACTAACCCAAATCAAACCTATGTTCATCATTTTGACTTGAAATTGTCAAATGAACCAAAATCCATTTGACTCCAAACCACTAGCAATTGGATTTATATTTCCATCATAAGTCTATATGTGAGTTCAACCAAACTTGAATCAAGCCTTGATCAAGCCAATTGACCCATTTAGGCTCACTTAACCCAAAGAAACCTAAAGCACCTTTTTGAGCTAAGTTCTAATCCAACCCAAATTAGATTGAACTAAGCCCATCCAAGCCTCACATTTTGATCAACAATCATCCTAGAATATTCAATCACTCAAATTGGGTCAAACCAAGTCAAACTTAGCCTTTGACCAAGTCAACACTTAACCCAAATGAAACCCAAACTAGCCAAAATTAACTATGAGCCAAATTGATTGAAATCATTGATCTAAATCAATCCATAATCAATGATTGAACATGACCAAGGCATCAATTGAGCCAAACAAAGCCTAATTGGACCACTTGACCTAAGTTGACCTAAATTGACCTAAAAAGCTAAAATGGGTAAAATCTTGATCTATGCCAAATTGATTACAACCAATGGATCAAATTCATTCTAAATTGATTGTTGAACTTGAACAAAGCTTCAATTGACCAATTACCTCAATTCATGAACCCAACTTGACCTAAAAGGTCAAATCAACTTGAAATCAAACCAAATTAAAATTGATTGAAACCAAAGCTTGCAATATATTTCAAATGATTAACCAAGCCTAAACCAACCAATGACCTAACCCAATTGGGTCAAATGGGTCAAATTGATCAACTTGACCCATTTGACCTAAATGAACCTAAATAAACCAAAACCAAATCTAAACCAAATTGAACCAAGCCAATGATACCCATAGTTTCAAATGATCATTTGAACTTAACCTAACCCATGGTTTGACCCAATTTGACCAATTGGTCAAACTAACCCAATTTGACCCAACTTGACCTAAATGGGTCAAATTGAGCAAAATTAAATCAAATGAACTCCAAAATCACTAGAAATTTGGCCCAACCCATTTTTGAATCATTTCAAATCTGCCCAAATAAAACTCATAGCCAAATGACCACTTTGCCCTTAGTTCAAAGGGTATCCTATGACCAAATTCACTTAGAATTTATCCATTTCTTTCTCAAGGCCACTTGGCATCCTTCTAGTGGTCCACATGGGCATCAAGGAGGGTGGTGATCAACTTGACCCATTTGACCTAAATGAACCTAAATAAACTAAAACCAAATCTAAACCAAATTCAACCAAACTAATGATACCCATAGTTTCCAAATGATCATTTGAACTTAACCTAACTCATGGTTTGACCAAATTTCACCAATTGGTCAACCTAACCCAATTTGACCCAAGTTGACCTATATGGGTCAAATTGAGCCAAATTAAATCAAATGAACTCCAA
Source organism: Cymbidium sinense (assembly GCA_021442155.1). NCBI lineage: Eukaryota > Viridiplantae > Streptophyta > Magnoliopsida > Asparagales > Orchidaceae > Cymbidium > Cymbidium sinense. The sequence goes on from CM038215.1 coordinate 250,137,032, forward strand.
AATCATTTGAAATTTATCCCAACCCATTTTTGAATCATTTCAAATCTGCCCAAATTAAACTCATAGCCAAATGACCACTTTGCCCTTAGGTCAAAGGGTATCATATGACCAAATTCACTTAGAATTTGGCCATTTCTTTCTCAAGGTCACTTGGAATCTTTCTAGTGGTCCACATGGGCACCAAGGAGGGTGGTGAACATGACCCAATGAGCTTGGGTTAGCCATACACAAGGCAAGGCCAAACTGACCACTCCAATGGCATTTGAACACTTGGAATTTGAAATGCACTCACCACTCACATGGACATCCACTCTCCCTCACTCCACTACCCAAAACAACCCATGTAGGATGTTTTGCAGCTCAAAATGTGCCTCCAATCCAAGCCATTGATAAAAAATGGCAAAATAGCCTCTCACCGTCCGATCCAAGTAGGGAGAGATATACTCCCCCTCACTCTCACTCAAACCAGAATCAATCATTTCCTCAGATCTAGAGAGGTTGAATTGAAGCCTCCCCAAGCTTTTCAAGCCATTCTCAAGCTCCACCATTTCCCACTCTTGATTTTACTCAAAGCCAAGATAGGGAGGTGAGCTCAAATTCTAATTCACTCAATTCTCAATAAAAACCAAATTAACCTCGCATACACCATCCTTGGACCTCGTCGAGCCTAATCAAATTGTTTCCCAAGTCTCCAAGCCATGGGCAGTACCATTTTGATCAAAGCTGATCACCATTGAAGGGGAGCTTGGTCAACCAAGCAAACTACTTCAAACCAAGGCAATATTTCTTTTAGCGAGGGCTTCATCTTAGCCAGAAATACCTCCTCATTGGCGGATGATAGCCTCGACAAGGTAATTGCATGGCTAGCCATAGAAAATTTGTTTGGTCCTTTTTGTAGAAAATTATCTCCCCATAAAATCTTGACCGTTGGATGTGCATCCCCCCTCGTTCTAAAGGTGTGGGATCATTTTGATCCCAATCTGAGCTCGGGTGAGCTCGAATTGAATGAGGAGAGATAAACAGTGTTCATCTCTCATCACTTGTGAAGGAGAAGGATCATATGTTGCCCATTCCATGTGATTGGAATGGACGGCTGTGATCAAATCATGCTAGATCCCTTATGATTCATTCCTAAACCGCGATATTGATCTCGGTCATCCGATCTTAGATCGGATAGCCAACAGAGAAGACGCGTCCATCATCAGCTAACTCGGTAGATGTGATAACTTAAATAACCTATGCCATCGTGCCACATGGCATGACGGGATTAGGGGTTTAATTTAGCTTAATTAATCTAATTTTAATGGAGAAACTTCTAAAATTCATAACTAATTGTAGAAAAATTAAAAAAATATAAATAAACACTCATTTTAAAGATAATTTAGAGGAGAATAATAAAAATTTAAAATCAATTAATTTTGAATAGTGATTTTGACTAAATTTGGATTTTATTGAAAAATATAATTATGCTAAGTACTCCCTAATTACTCTAGCAATTAATTCTAAACTTCTTGAGGTTGATTAGTGGGATGACCTCTACCTCCCATAATTTTTTTTAATTTTATTGATGGATTAATTAGGGGAATTTCTTATTTCATCCTTAATCCCTCTCTTAATTAATTAAATGATTAATTAACATGTTAAACAGTGATAAATTCATTAATTAAACTTGCTAATCATCATGAAACAAGTGAATGGACATAGGAGAATGAGATGAGGACCTCTTTTCCAATCTTTCCCTAAGTTTATTTCATTTGGATAAACACCTAATAAATTTGCAATTAATTAATGACTTAATGACTTCATTAAATAGTTTAATTTATCAACTTCGAAACCAAATCATTCCAAAACTTAATCATTCAATGCTTGGGTAGATTCTTAGGTGGTTCAATAACCTAAGAGATTTCCAAGAGAAATTATAATCAAACTACATGTGTAGGATAGTTATGAAAGTACTTAATTAAACCTTTTAGCTTAATTAATTAGTAATTATGAGCCAATTGCATTAGGCCCCTTCATTTCTTAGGTGCAATGGTGATTTAAATTTCATGTGGTTGCATATCATATGATGGCCTATAATTACTTGGATAATTATGTTAAAGTTGTATAGTAAGGGGTAATTAATGGATTTAATTCATACCTTAACCTAATCAAATATAAAATCAACCTAATTTTCCTAAATTAAACCAAATCAATTCACACATGAGGGAAATGGGTTAGGACTAGCAAACTCTTCTCATATATCCTAAGTCAAATCAAATTCAAAACTAAAAATCTCCTTAAAGAATTTTGATTCATTTTAAATAATCATATTTTATATGCCTATCCATAGGAATTAATTAGGGTGAATGAAGTCCTAAGCTTACATCCCTTTATTTCTTTCCAAGCATGCTAAATATTGTTTTCCATATGAAATCATGCATTCATTTCTTTTAAAAAACTAATTAAATAAAATGTTTCCTTTTATGTCAAATTACATGTGTTGGCTAAAATTAAGAAATGAGTGGCTATTATCACTATTAAACTAAAAAATATTTTTAAAACCTATAAATCAAAGATTATGAATGAAGTGATGCTACTTATAAATATTTATAAGCTTGCATGTGATTATGACATAAGATGTGTATTTTGAAGTTCTCTTTTATTCTATTAATATGGATTTACATAGGATTTGCAAGTGTATAGTTCATTTGAAAAGAACACAACACTTGCTTAAATCTATTCATATGCATATATGTGTTATGACTTAATACAAATCTTCATACTACACATGTAAATTATACAACCAAATCAAACATAATCTTTTGCATGATTCTTTATCTATTTGGTTCTTTTTGTATATTTACATTTATCTAAGAAAAGTGGTATATCAGTGTGGACATCCCGGGGCTGTGAGGCTTTAAGTAGCCCAAAGTAGGTCTTGTACCTTATGCCCATTGTGTAGAAAATAATGACGTTGTACTCAATTATGACTTTTATACATATGGATGTACATCTAGCTAATGGATGAGAAATCTCCCTTTTCTACATAATAAATACATGCATCAATGGAATATCCAAATTTTCAAATCATATCTATTAGCATTCATCATCAATGTGTTCTAAAATTTGTAATGAATGTATAGGTATGCTTAAGATTATTCATATGCATGGTATACATGGTGGAAAGAAATAAATGGGTGTGTGTCATGTGGTAGTAATCCACCCTAACTAATCCTAAGATGTTGTTCTTATTAAATAGGGGTATTTAGAGCAAATCTAAACTTAGGGTTAATTAAAACACACAATAAAATATTCACTAAAGAAAATCATTAATGAATCTACCGTAGAAATGCTTTAAGGTAGGGATGAAAGAGAAGTTCTCTTCTCTTTTCTTCTCTTCATAATATTTAGTCATTAAGTATAAGTTAATTCAATCCAAATCAAATCACCAACTAAAATTATCAAATCAACTAAATCACTTGAAATGAAACCACCATCTAAATTGAATCTTTGACACTTAGAAAATTCTAACCTTAAAAGCTTAGCTAAGGCATGCCACATAAGCTTTAAATGACACAACATTAGACTAAGTCACCATTTCTAGCTTTAGGTTAGGGCGGTGTATGGTTTGATGAATGTTTTATTTTGTGGTGTAATGTTTTAGATTGGATGATAGGGTGATCTTAGCCTAATGATGTTTTATGGGGTGGGGTTATGCTTAAGAGACACTGTAATAAAAATATACATATTTTTCACTATGTAGGTTGCTTATACCCCTAAGCATAACCCAAATTAGGATAGGTGAATTTGGTTACCCATGTGTGGGGTACTAAGTCCAAATTATTCATATAATTGCTCGGGTTGTGTGGTATGTTTAGCTAACATTTATTTTGCAGGTTTAGTTAGATTTACTTTTTCCATTTTGATATAAATTTTACAATTAAGATTTGGAATGAATGTTATGGGGTATTAGGTTGAACATTGGTTATAAGACCAAGTCTTATGTATCATGTGAAGCTTTGGAGCAACCACATCCCAAGTTAAACTAAAAGAAAGAAAGAAAGAAATGGAGTAAATCAAAATGAAGAAATGAAGAAATGAAGAATGAAGAATGAAGACCCCCATAGCATGAATTCTTTTTAATTATAATTATTCATTTGTAATCGAAGTTGTATAAGGGTAGAGCTCAGCTACCCACATTTCTTTTTAGGTTGTACGATAGTACCCGTTCGCACCGACCTCTTATCCTTTTTATGCTAATTTTAAAAATTAATTGATGTTATGTTTATGATTATGCAATTAGGATGACACGATTTTCTAGTTTCTTAATTATTTGATGGTTGTTGAATGGCTTGGATGCGATTAGGCTCTCAGGAAAAAAATAAATTTCCTTTCCAATTAATCAACTCAAAATTAAATTAAACAATTAATAACCTCACATAAAGTTTAGGGTATAAACCAAGATAATAAAAGATTTAGCAACCCCTTAGTTGGATGTTGTATGTCTCATATCATGCATAAATCATATTGTCTCACTCTTACTAATGGAGGGCTTTCACCATTGTTAGAGAAAATGGCTTGACCTTTAAGAGCCATGGTGGAAACACACCTTCTTCTTTTTGATTGTGGCCCATAACTAATTTCTCATGCATTAGGCATATGAAATCCTATAACCTATGTCAAATATAAAAATATCCAAAAATCAAAATAAAATTTGATAAAATTTGCATTAGATTTAAGTCATTATTCATGCCCTTCATGATCTAGTCTTTAGGGAGTGTGTTTAAGGACTTAGTTTTCTTTCTAAATAAACAACAACTTAGCCATCTTACAAAGCATTAGACTTACCTACATATATTTAAAATTGTAGGAAGAGTTAGTTGGCGGCCACTCTAGGTGGTTGTAATTCTAATAGTTGGGTGGATTACTCTCTCTTGTGGAGGTAAACCATATACCCACTTCTGCCTTAGATTTAGGTCGTGCTTTGGCCCTCACCAAGGCTCCCTAGAATTAAGATCTGAGGTTTGCTATTTTTCTTAGGGGATACAATCATAAATTCTCACCTCTTAGAAATTTTTATAATCTTGTATTATGGAATTGTAAGCCCTAGATTTCTAATAAAAATTTAACTCAAACATATACTTCTCCTCAATTTTAAAAATATAAAGCCCAACTATAGGATAGTTTGGGATGCTCACTAGGCTTCTTAGTATCATGAGCATCCCTACTCATCTCTCTTTGGTTTCGATAATAACTCTATCCTTTTGATCAATCCCACTTGATTTTCTAAAAATAACCAATTGATTGATAATCCTATCTTTGAAATCTTTGGAGATAATGATCGTTTATCTTATTTGAGAGTATTCTTAAGGAATCTCATTCCTTAGGATGTAATTAACTATGAGGGCTTACCTCCATAGGAAACTTAATGAACTTAGCCTAAAATAAACCTTACTTTACTTTTCCATGTAAAGTAGGGGAAAGATCTCTGGTACATTCAAAGACCCATCATGTCTTAGGAGTCCTCATTAGGTGATTAGGTCCATTATAGGATAGTGACTTCTATCTCTCGAGATAGTACACTATTTTTTAATGTCATACCCGATCATCCTAATGAGTATATATGTGAATCTACGTGGTGTCCCCTCACATAAACACACACATAACATCACACCAACACAAAATTAAAACACCATAGATTTTTCTAGTAACTTCGCTGGGGATGGTTCCTCTCTCCATCTTTGGTAAATGATCATTGTCTCCAAGTATCAATAGTGGATTTGTATTTCATAAATCTGAGACTATCATTCTTTTCCATTAGCGCTTAGCTCATTTCATTATTAAGCTAAGCTAGCTAGCATCCTTTAAGTTTTAGGACCTCACTCCATGTAGGTCTTAAAACCCCTATTGGGTTCCCCAATAGGTAAAAATAAAATTTAACCAAAAGAGATGACTAAAAACCTTGTTGAACCTCCTTACCATTTCTATGATAAGGTAAGGTTCATTCTACAAATAAGAAAAATAAATCCTTTATAAGAATATCACTTTTCAAAAGCACTTTCCCAAAGTTCACATAATAAAATACTTGCACAAAAATTTTCACAAAATATATATAATTCAACCCCATCTAACAATCCTCAGGATTGTTACATGTGGGTTCTTTTCAAAACCAAAATCAAAATCATCTTTCAAAAAGCACATATTTAAAAATGAACATCTTCATTCAACATACCCAAATTTATTGAATGAAGGTTTCATTTCCAAATAAAATTATTTTTATAAAATTGAAACTCCACTCAATATATCTCACATATGTTGAAGTTGGAGTTTCTTCCTTGTCAAAAAGCACATATGTAGAGATCAAAACCCTTATTTAATATACCCAAATTTATTGAATGAAGATTTCATTTTCAAATAAAATTATATCATAAGATTGAAACTCCACCCAATATATCCATATATATTAGAATTGGAGTTTCTTTCCTCTTTTTAAAAAGCACAAATTTAAAAATAAGCATCTTCATTCAATATATCAAAATTTTTTGAATGAAGGTTTCATTTTCAAATAAAATCACACCATTTGAAATTCCACTCAACACATTCCACATGTGTTAAGTTGGAATTCCCTTCTTTTCAAAAAATAATAATCACACACAAAGATTTCATCTTTGAAAAATAAAACATGATTGACTTCCATTTTACATACCCAAATTTGTTAAATGGAAATATCCTTTGCAAAAATCATGAAAATTGAAATATATTGGAATTCCATTTGACATACTCAAATTTGTCAAATAAGAGTTTCATTTTTCAAAAAGAAAATTGAAAATAAATTGGATTCCAATTAACACACCATATTTGTTAAATAGAAACCCTCCTTTTTAAAACACATTTGTACTTTATTTAGCATACACAAATTTGCTAAGTAAAGATCCCATTTTCAAAAATTAAAATAAAAATCAAACACATTTAGGCTTTATTTAGCATACACAAATTTGCTAAATAAGGACCTCATTTTCAAAACTCAAAATAAAAATCAAACACATTTGAACTTTATTTAGCATATATAAATTTGCTAAGTAAATACCTCATTTTCAAAAATCAAAACAAAATCAAACACATTTGGACTTTATTTAGCATACACAAATTTGCTAAGTAAAAATTTTATTTTTAAAATAAAAATAAAAATCAAATTTATTTGAACTTTATTTAGCATTCACAAATTTGTTAAGTAAAGATTTCATTTCTAAATTCACACATGATATACATTATGGGCAAACAAGGAAAAAGAAATTTATTTTCAAAGATCTCATTTAGCATACCCAAATTTGCTAAATGAGTAATCCCAAACAAAATCAATTGACCCTCTATTTAACATACTCAAATTTGTTAAATAAAGGGTCCCTAAACATAAAATCAAATTCAAACATGAACCAATGGAAGCATCAAAAGTTTCTCCAAAATATTTGAACCCATTCAACATATAAAAATTTGTTAAATGTGGATTCTAAATTCAAAAGAACTCAAAATCTCTCCTCCAAATTATTTAAAATATCTCCTAAAATCAATGAGCCCTACTTAACATATTCAAATTGTTGAGCGTGGGTTCAAACTCTAAATCAAATTCAAAAAGTCAGCTGAATACCAAGGTAGAAAATCTGATTTGAGTTTGTTCAACAATTGTAGAGTTCTAGTGTAGTTTCAACTTAGTCGAGCTAGCTTTTCTCAAGTACAATACAATACAAATGGATTCTCAAAAGTATGTGTTCACCTTTCCCTTTGGGATGGATTCAGCCTTGGATCGGGCCAGCCTCCCCCAAACTAATTGTGCTCATTTGATACTTTTTTTGAGGATGAGGGAGCCAGATTACTTATGAGGAAACCCTCGACTATCGGCCAGGTTATCCATATTGAGATGCCCTCATTCTAAATTTCCCTCAAGAGGAAGGTGGTAGAGGTTCTGCAACACTACAGCTTCTAGTGCCCATGTAGTATTGTTCCCATCATCACGAGCCAATACCCACTCATTGGCTTCCTCTAAGGGGAAGGCTACCTTGGCTTCAGGGATAGTCTCTCTTACCTTTGAGGTAGGGTCTAGCTCCCGTACTGCTCCACCTAGCTGAATTCAGTGCCGTAATAGGAGACGTAAGATCAAGTGACACCACGTGGGCATTGCCACGGTGATGGAGGCAGTATCTCACATTGTAGAAGAGGGTCACCCAGGGTAGTTTCTCCTTTGCTTATTCATAATAAGTTCCACCCCCTTTTCGGTTCTGAAAGAGAGGAAGATGTTAGGAGGATTGTAGTGTCACCTCCACCTCTGAGTCATTATGAGACACCTATCAGAGATAGGAGGAGGTCATATGCTGGCCTCAGGATAGTTTTATGCCATGTTGATAGGGCTTATGGACGGTCAAAGTCCAGTGCCAATTTGATTTATGATCAATTATTCCTCGTAGTGTAGGCGAGTAGATCTATCATGAAAGAGCCAGAGAGGCCCGTGTAAGTTCACATTACTAGCAGAGAGATACAAAGATATGCCAGGTAGTCAGAACCTCCACCCTCTTAGATTTCCCTGATTGATGCGCTACCCTCGTCGATCACACTGATAATATTTTGTTGACTAGTACCACCCATCATGGGAGGAGAGCTCCTGTATAGAGGCAGTCGGTGTTGACTCCACCACACCTCTCCACTCCATGTCCACTATCGCCAGTTCAGGTTCCATCTTCTACAGTTTCACCCAAAGCCATGAGAGCAGCATCAGGGGAGAAGGAAGCCCCACAGGTGATTCAGCTACGGCCAAGGGATCCCACTTCATTTACCCCACCGATTGAGGTGAGGGCGAGCCCTCTTTCTTGACCTCCTTATTTCAGTTGTGATGAAGAGGGAATGGCGACCTTGCAACATCGTAATTGTACCACCACCACCATCACCTCAGTCGATTATGGATATGGTAGTGCGTTGACCTCATTTTTAGGATGAGCTCTCAACTCTCCATCTTAGACATAGGGCTTCTTTTAGACACTAAGAGTTCCTTAGTCTTAAGACACTTCTAGTGATTAGGTGAACTCTCAACCTAACCCTAAAGACTTAGATAGGAATAGGTCATGCCTTAGGGGTGTTAGGAAAACTTGCCTACCCTATACCTTGAACCAAATCCTCACTTCCTTATTTCAAACCAAACTCCAAATTCAAATCAAACTCCAAATCCAAACCAACTCCAAATTCAAACCAATTTTAAATTCAAACCAATTCCAAAATAAATTCCAACTTAATCCAAATCAACTTCAAACTCCAAATCCAACCCAACTTCAAACTCAAATCAATTACAACTTAATTGATTTTCTCAAACTTTAAATCAATTCCAATGGATTTTCTCAAATCATGAATCAATTCCAAATGATTGAAACCCATGATTGAATTCAAAATTCAAGAATCCTCCCTGTTACTTTGATTCCATCTTATAGGCTTAGCTCAAATAAAATTCAAATCACTTCAAATTCAAGAAATTTTCTTACAACCCATTTACATTCGCATTTATATTCACAAATATAAATAAAATATAAATTCAAATATCCAAAACAAATTCAAAACTCAAATCCAAATCTAACCTAAATCCAACTTAAACTCTTTGAAGTCAAATTATTGAACTTAGTCAAATCAACCTCAAATCAATTCAAACCCTTGGATTTTCTTCATGATTCAATCAATCCTTCAATTATGAAACCAAATATAAACACAAACTTCAGTCATAAAACTAAAACTAAATTCAAAAATAAAATCCAAATCAAACTCAAGTTCACCCTTTGAACTTAAAATTGTCAAATGAATCAAAACTCATTTGACTTCAAATCAGTTGCAAATGAATTTATATTTCAATCATAAGTCCATATGTGAGTTCAATTAAACTTGAATAAAGCCTTGATCAAGTCAATTGACCCACTTAGGCTCACTTGACCCAAAGTGACCTAAAGTACCTTTTTGAGCCAAATTCTAATCCTACCCAAATTGGATTGAACTACGCCTATCTAAGCCCCACATTATGAGCAATAATCATTATAAGATGATCAATCACTCAAATTGGGTCAAATCAAGTCAAACTTAAGGGTTGACCAAGGCAACACTTAGCCAAAATGAAATCTGAATTAGCCAAAATGCACCATAGGCAAAATTGATTGAAACCATTGATCAAAACTAATTCATGATCAATGTTTGAACATGACCAAGTCATCATTTGAGCCTAAGCTAGCCCAATTGGCCACTTGACCCAAGTTGACCCAAATTGACCTAAAAAGTCAAAATATGTTAAATCTTGATCTAAGCCAAATTGATTGAAACCAATGGGTCAAGTTCATTCCAAATCACTTGTTGAACTTGACCAAAGCCCAATTGTCAACTACCCCAATTGACTATGAACCCAACTTGACCTAAAAGGTCAAATCAAGCTAAAATTAAATCAAACCAAAATTGATTGAAACCAAAGCTACCAAAATATTTCAAATGACCAACTAAACTTAAACCAACCAATGACCTAACCCAATTGGGTCAAATGGGTCAAATTTGTCAACTTAACCTATTTGACCTAAGTGAAATCAAATGAACCAAAATCAAATATAAATCAAATTGAACAAAACAAATGATACCAAAATATTTCAAATGGTCATATAAACTTGACCCAAGCTTGGTTTGACCTAATTTGACCAGTTAGTCAACTTGACCCAAGTTGACTCATTTTGACCTAAATGGGTCAACATGAGCTAAATGATATCAAATAAACTCCAAATTCATTAAAATTTGGACCAACCCAATTTCAAACTATTTCGAATCTATCCAAATTGAAATCAAAGCCAAATGACCATTTTACCCCTAGGTCAAGGGGTAACCTATGGCTAATTCCACTTGAAATTTGGTTGTATCCTTTTCATGGCCACTTGACACCCTCTTAGTGGACCAAATGAACTCTAATAGAGGTGGTGCACATGACCCAATGTGTTTGGATTAGTCGAGCCCAACCTAAGGCCAAAACTGACCACCCAATAGAAAATTCTCCACATGGAATCACTCCTCCACTCAAATGAGCACATGGAAACTTCACCACTCCACTCCCCTGCCAAAGCTGAACCATTGGAGCTTAAAATGGCCTAACCAACCCACTCATTGTGATCAATTTGATCAAACTGGAAGAGACAAGCTCGATCGTCCGATCCTTATAAGAGGAGATATACTCCCCCTAATTCCACTTCATATGTGATCTCTTGCATTCAATTGAGTGATAGGAACCCAGAGGAAGCTCCCCAAGTTCTCTCTTGCATTCCCAAGCTCTCCCCAAATCCCCATTCTCGGTTTAGCCTAAACTGAAGATAGGGGAGTTGAGGTGAAATCCAAACTCACTCAATTCAATACTAAACTCCAATTCCTCTTGCAAGCACCTTCAAAGCACCAAGTCAAGTTGATCCAAAGATTTTTCCAAGCTTCCAAGGCAAGGGAAGGGGGAGCTAGACTAAAGCTGTAAGTACTTGAAGAAGAATTTGGCCAATAGGAGGATCAACTTGATCTCAAGCCTTCAAACCTTCAACAGGGCTTCATCTCCACTAGAAAAAGCTACCTTAATGTTTGGGAGCCTGGTGATAGCCTCTGGTGAGGTATGAATCAAAATCGAGCTTAGGCTAGATTTTCCTTGGTCCTTTGTGAAGGGAACTTTCATCCTAAGTGAAATTGGCCGTTGGATCTTCTTCTTCTATGGTGTGGGTTCGATCTTAGCTCAATCTGAGCTCAAGTGAGCTCAGATCAATCCCTAAGGGATGGACGGTCGTCATCTTCCGTAGGTGAGGGCATGGATGAATCGTGGACCATCCATGTTTTGGTTGGATGATTTTGATTAATCCATGTTAGATCCCATGATTAATCCCTTTGATACCGCGGGCTTGATCTTGACCATCCGATCTTTGATCAATGGTCCAAAGCAGAAGTAGTCTTACTCGACGGTATAATGACAACTTAAATAACCAATCCCACCCACATGGAAGCGCGGTCCATCACGTCCACGCATGATGATTATATAATTAGGGTTATTTAATTATCCTTAATCATTTAAAATTCAAAAATACATAACTAAATGTAGAAAAATCATAAAAACATGAATGAGGGCTCATTTTAAAGATAATTAAAGGGGAATAATATAAAATTAATTTTGATTGATTTTGAACAGTGGGTTTTCTTTAATTTGGGTTTATTTGAAATCTTAATAACACTAATTACTCCCTAATGAATTCATTAATTAATTCCAAACTTCTTAGGAATGTTTTGTGGGATGACCTCTGCCTCACCTAATTTTCTTGGAATTTATTAATGGGTTAATTAGGGAAATCAATTAATGAATCCCTAATCACTCTCTTAATGTGATTAATGATAATTAAGCATGTGAATAGTGGCTTAATCATTTAATTAAGATAATTAAACATTATTTAAGGGATCATGAGGTTTATGGAATAATTTTGGGAAGTTTTTCTTAAGCATTCCCTAAACCTCTGTTGACCTCATTTTTAGGAAGAGCTCTCAACCCCACCATCTTAGACATGAGGCTTCTCTTAGACACTAACAGTTCCTTAGTCTTAAGACACATCTAGTGATTAGGTGGACACTCAACTTAGCCCTAGATATTTAGAAGGGTTAGCCATAGGAATAGGTCATGCCTTAGGGGTGTTAAGAAAATTTACCTACCCTTAGCTTGAACCACTCCTCACCTTCCTTCCTTTAAGTCAAACTCCAAATCAACCCTGATTGATTTTATCAAACTCCAAATCAATCTTATTTTATTTTCTCCAAACTAAAATCAATGCCACATGATTAAAATCCATGCTTGAAAACCCATGACTAAAATTGAAGTTCAAAAATATTTCCTAAGCCCTTAATTCCCTCTTAAGGACTTAGCCTAGATCATGATCAAATCTCTCCAAATCTTTGAAATTTTCTCATAACTCATTTATATTATCATTTATATTCACATATATAAATGAAATATAAATTCAAATCAATCAAATCAAATCCAAAATTCAAATCCAAAATTCAAAATCAATTCACTAAAGCTTTCCTAAATACTTAATCTCCTTCTTAAGGACTTAACCTAGATCATGATCAAATCACTTCAAATCTTTGAAATTTTCTCATAACCCATTTATATTCTCATTTATGTTCACATATATAAATGAAATATAAATTCAAATCAATCAAACTAAATCCAAAAATCAAGTTCAAATTCAATCAAATTTTAACCTATGCCTTTCAAGTCAAAATCTTGAACTTAGCCAAATCAATTTCAAATCAAATCGTACACTTTCTTCATGATTTAATCAATCCTTCAATCATGAATCCAAATATAAATACAAACTTCAATCACTTAATCAAAACTCAATTCAATAATCAAGCCAAAATTAGGGGTGTGCATTTGGTTGATTTGGATGGATTGGATGATAAATTTTAAAACCTTTGATTTATCAACCAAATGACCAAATAAAATATAAAACCAAACAAACCAAATAATAATTTGGCTCATTTTTGGTTTGGTTTTGGATAAACTTTATTCATTTAAAATTATTTGCATAATTTTTATTGTATAATCAAAATACAATTAACTACTTCACAAAAAAAATATTTAAAACTACTTTTACTTACGAATGATGTTTTGAACTTAAAGTTGATGGAACCATATTACCATATTATGAGACCAAAATATTTTATAAAATTGGATAATAGTCCTCCAAAGTACCTACTAAGTATTTAAAATAAATAAAATAAGTATATAATAGAAAACCTATTATACATTTATTAATAATATCGTATTACATATATTACTTTGGTTTATTTGGTTCCATCCAAAATTTTATTTAACAAATTGATCCAAAAACCAAAAACCAAAGTTTTCATTAATTAAAACCAAAATCCAAATTCCTAACTTCGAAACCGAACCAAATTACTCAAAAACTTTGGTTCGATTGATTTTTTTGGTTAAAACCAAATAATGCACACCCCTAGCACAAAATCCATTTATATTCTTCCTTTGAATATGAAATTGTCAAATGAATCAAAACCCATTCGACTTCAAACAATTTGCAAATGGATTTATATTTCAATCATAAGTCCATATACAAGTTCAATCAAACTCAAATCAATCTTTGACCAAGCTATTTGACCCACTTAGGCTCACTTGCCCCAAAGTGACCTAAAGTATCATTTATGAGCCAAATTATAATCCTAACCAAATTGGATTGAACTAAGCCCATCTTTGCTTCTCATCATGAGATGATCAATCAATCAAATTGGGTCAAACTAAGTCAAACTTGAGGGTTGACCAAGTCAACACTTAGCCAAAATGAAACCCAACATAGCCAAAATACACCATATGCCAAATTGTTTGAAACCATTGACCAAGAATTATTCATGATCAATGTTTGAACTTGACCAAGTCAATATTTGAGCCTAACCTAGCCCAATTGGCCACTTGACCCAAGTTGACCCAATTTGACCTAAAAAGTCAAAATGTGTCAAAACTTGATCTAAACCAAATTGATTGAAACCAATGGGTCAAATTCTTTCTAACTCACTTGTTGAACTTAAAAGCCTCAGCCAACCAACTAACCAACCTAGCCCAATTGACCTTGAACCCAACTTGACCTAAAGGGTCATGTGAGCCAATTTCAAACTTAACCAAAATTGATTAAAAACAAAGATACCAATCCACTTCATATGAATAACCAAACCTAAACCTACCCGTGACCTAGCTCAAATAGGTCAAGTGGGTCAAATTGCTCAACTTGACCCATTTGACCTAAATGAAGTCATATGAACCAAATTCAAACCTAAACCAAATTGAATCAAACCAAAGCAACCAAAATATTTTAAATGGTCATATGAACTTGACCCAACCCTTGGTTTGACCCAATTTGACCAATTGGTCAACTTGACCCAAGTTGACCCATTTTGACCTAAATGGGTCAACATGAGCCAAACCATAGTAAATGAACTCCAAATCCAATGAAACTTGGCCAAACCTATTTTCTCAACATACCCAACATATCCAAATTCAAAATTACAAATGACCATTTTACCCCTAGGACATAGAACAAAATTTTAGTCAAATCCATGGGGAATTTGATCAATTCCTCTTCATACCTACTTGATACTCTTCTAGTAGATCAAGTGAACCCTAGGGAGGGTGGTGCACCAAACCCAATGGGTTTGGCTCAGGCTAACTCCACCATATGGCCAAACCAAGCAGATGGCTTGAAATGGGCACATGGGAATCATGCATACACTTATTTTGAGCACATGGGAAGTTCATATTCCCACTCCTCGTGACAAATCGAGCTCAAGGACAATCCTAACAGCTCAAACAACCCTTTCAATCTTGGAAATTAATCCAAAATGGCAAGCCTAGGCTTGGCCGTTCGATTGCCTTTGGGAGAGATATACTCCCCCTAATTCACTTCAATTCCAATAGAGCCATTGTCGATTGAGTAAGGGAGAGTCATAAGAGCCATTAGAAAGAGATCCAAAGCTTCCTAGAAGGAGATTGAAATTGGCATTTCTCAGTTTTCATCCTTTAAAAGTAGGGGAGCTCAATTAAACTTCAATTTCCTCCACACTCAAAATCATTGCAATTCACTTTGCACACTCCTTTTGAGAACCTAATCAAGCTTGCCTAAGCTCTCTTTCAAGTTCTTGAAGCAAGGGGAGATCCACTTCAATCAAAATCAAGCTCAAGCTAAGGAGGAGGTGACCCATAGAGCCGTCCAATCAACCTCAAGAGCTAAAACTTTCACTAAAGCTTCGTCTCAACCAGACGAAGCTTCTCCAAGAGAATCGAGTGCCGGTGATCACCTCCAGTGAGGTATGCCATTTTTTGACCATTAAACTTAATGTGGTGTGGAGCTTTGTGAAAGAAATTTTAATCCCATAGATTTTTAATCATTAGATGTGCTTGCCATTAGGTTTAGATGGTGTGGGTTGATTTTCTATCCAATCCGAGCTCGATCGAGCTCGGATCTTCTCTTTGAAAATGGATGATCCCCAATTTTCACAGGGAAGAATAGTGAGGATCTCTGGCCATCCATTGTGCATTTTGGATGGATGGCCGAGATTAAAACACACTTTAGATTTAATTCTATCCCCTCTAAATGGTGGCTTTAATCTCAACCAACCGATCATTGATCGAACGGCTAAGAGAAAAGTGCATGGTCACCACATGACGCCATGATGGAATTTTACCAGTGAGCAGCATGTAAAGGATCACGTCATCATGCGGCATGCGTAGGGATTAGGAATTTAATTAGGATTTAAATAATTCTAATTAATTACCTAAACTTCTAAAATTCATATATCAACCTAGAAAATCAAAAAAATATGAAATAAATTGCATTAGAAATATAATTAAACATAGAATATCCTAAAATTAATTTTGATTAATTTTGAATACTTCTTTTCTCTAAATTTAGGTTTTATTGGAAATATTAATTTACTAATTACTCCATAATTAATCCACTGATTAATCTCAAACTTCTTGGATGTATTTAGAGGTATTACTTTTGCCTCCCTAAATTTTCTTGGGATTTATTGGTGGCTTAATTGATGAAACTGCTAATTCATTTCCTAATTACCTCCTTAATGTAATTAAGGTTAATTAAGGGTTTGATTAGTGAGTTAATCCTTTGTTGAAGATGATTAAGGTCTATTTTAGTGAATAGGAGATTAAGGGAATAATTTTGGGGCATTTCCCCTAAGCTATTCCTTAAACCCCCCTTTTCTTTCTTAATCCTTCTCTTAATTAAGGGCTAATTCACTAATTACCATCTTAATTAATTTCTTAAAATTCTAAAACTTTCCAGAACTCATTTGATTCTTCTTGGGTAGATGCTTAGGTGTTCAAGAGCTTAAGTTCAAATAAGGAAATCAAAATTCAACTCATATGTGTGAGGGGCATTTTGAAATTACTTAAGTTAAACCCCTTAGTTTAATTAATCATTAATCATGAGCCAAATTGCATTAGGCTTTTCTTCCTAGGTGCATTGCTAATTTAAATTTCTTATGAGATTTTATGTCATCTCACTGGCTCATAATTATTTGATTAACTATGCTAAGGTGGTGTAGGAAAGGAGTAATTAACATGCTTAATTCATAGCTTAACCTAATCAAAATATAAAATGAATCTAATCATCTAAAAATTGAACAACAATATCAAACACATGATGGAATGGGTTAGGAACAACAAACTCACTTCATATTTTTTCAAATTAAATCAAACTCAAGGACAAATAAAAATCACATTAAACAAACTTTGATTTGCTTTAAGCTTTCTTATTTTATAAGATTGTCTTTAGGAATTAATTAAGGTGAATGTGTTTACATGCTTTCATTGCTTTAGTTCTTTCCAAATATAATAAATATGTGTGTCATATGATTTCATATATTCATACTTTTCAAAAATCAAATTTAAAATAAAAATGTTTCCTTTATGTCAAATTGTATGTTTTGACTAAAGTAAGAATATGAGTGGCTATTATCACTATTAAATCTAAATTATTTTCAAAATATATGAATCAATTATCAAAATGGAAAGTGTACTACTTATACTTTACCTATAAGCTTGCATGTGAATAAAATATAAAGATGTGTTTAATGTAGTTTTTCCTTCTTCTCTCTTTTGGTAAAACTTTGAATATTATTTGGTAAAGTGTTTGGTTCATTTGAAAAGAACCTAACATTTGCCTAATTCCATCTCTAATCATTCCTATGCTATTACTTAAGAAGGATACCTACACTTGCACATATAAATTGCATAAACAAAAATAAATCAACTAACACAAACTTTTGCATTCTTTCTTTTCCATTCATTTCTTTTATACACATGTTTGTATTTAAGGAAAGTGGTATATTAGTCTGGACAATCCCAGGGTTGCGAGGCTTCAAGTAGCCCTAAGTAGATCTTGTACCTTACACCCCTGATGCTAACAATGGCATCGTACTCACTTATGCCTTTCATACAATCATATGTGCATGCGAAATTGGATAAGAAACCCTTTTTCTACTTAATTGAAATCAAGCATCATAAGCATTCAAATTTTCTTAAGTGACTTACTTTGCATGCGTCATAAAGTGTGCTAAACATTTCCATTTGGTATGTATAGATATGCTTAAGATCCATTTATATTCATGTTATACATATTAGGAAAGAAATGAAGTGATGTGTGTTTTGTGAATTTACTTCACTTAATCTTAAAATGCCTTTCTTTTGAATAGGTTTGTTTGGAGTTCATCTAAACTTAGGATTAATTAAAACACATAATAAAACATTCACTAAATAAAACTACAACATGAATCCACTTTAGAAATTACTTAGGGTAGGGAAGGAAAGAGAAGTTTTCTTCTCTTTCCCTCTCTTTTTAACTTAGTAATTAATTGTAGGATTCACTTGAACTTAATTAAAACACAAAATAAAATCAACCCAAAACTTCTAAACAACTTAAATGAAACCCTCCCCTAAGTTGAACATTCTTCATGCTTAGAAAACTCTAACTTAAAGCCATGGCTAAGCATGCCACACAAACCATAAAAGCACACACATTAGGCTAAGTCACCTCTTCTAGCTTTAGGTTAGGATGGTGCATGGTTTGATGTTTACTTTTATTTTTTGATGTAATATTTTTAGATTAGATATTAGGGTGCATGTGCGTAGGCTGAATGGTAGGGTGATCTTAGTCTAACCTTTGTCTTCTGTAGGGGATTATGCTTAAGGGGCGTTGTAATAAATAAAAATATAAATGCTTCTTGCTGTGCAGGAGCTTATACCCCTAAACATAATCCAATAGGCCAGGTGGACTTAGTCACCCATGTGTGGGGTGTTAAGTCTAATATACATGCTTGAGATTTGTATGATTTGGTTTAGATAATCTCTATTTTGCAGGTGTTAATTAGATTTCCAATTTTCCTTTTATGTAATTTTTGCAAATAGGATTTTGGAATGATTATTACGGGTATTAGGATGAGCATTGGTTATAAGGCTTTGCCTTATGTACCATGTGAAGCCTTTTGGAGCATCCACCTTCCAACCATCCAAAAGAAAGAACCAAAGAAGAAAAAAGAAAATAAGAAGAAAGAAGAAAGAAAAAATGAAGAAATGAAGCTTGAAGGCCCCCATAATAATGAATTTTGTACTTAATTATATTTAATTCAATTGTAATCGAGTTGTATAAGGGTAGAGCTCAACTACCCAATTTATTTTTGGGTTTGTGCGGTGGTACCCGACCATAGTGGCCTCTTATTCTTTTACGATTAGCTTTATAAATTGATTGATGATTTGTTTAGCTTGTGCATTAAGTGGCATCTTTTTTTTAGTTTCTTCTTTACTTTATGTATGGCCTGGATGATGATTAGGCTCTTAGGAAAAATAAATCTTCTACCAAACTTAATAATTCAAAATTAAAATAAAGAACTCATAATCTCACATAAAGCTTAGGTTTAAAATCAAGATAAAAGGATTAGCAATCCCTTAGCTGGATGAGTATTTCTTTTATAACATCATGCATAAATTCATCTTATTTCACTCTTGATTGGAGGGCTTCCACCTTTGCCATAGAAACTTGGCTTGACCTGTGAGAGTCATAGTGGAAACACACCTCCTCCCTTCTTGCTAATTTTGGCCAATAATCTTATTTCTCATGCATTAGGCTTATGAATCCTATTAGCTTGAGTCAAAATGATTGTCCAAAAATGAAAATAAAATGAAATATGAATTGCATTAGATTTAGGTCATTACTCATGCCCGTACATGATCTAGTCTCTTAGGGAGTGAGTTTAAGGACTTAGTCTCTTTCTAAATAAATAACAGCTGAGCTATCTTGCATAAAGCATATGACTTGCCTGCATGAATTTAAAATCATAGGAGGAGTTAGTTGGTGGCCACCCCTAGGTGGTTGTAAGTCCAAGCAGTCGGGTGATTTGTCCTCTCTTGATGAAGGCAAACCAAATACCCATTTCACCTTAGATTTAGGTTGTGACCCTCGCCAGAGCTCCTTAGATTTAGGTTCTAAGGTTGCTTCCCCCTTTTCTAGGCCATAAGCATAAATCCTCACCTCTTAGGCATTTCCATAATCTTGTGTTGTAGAATTATAAGCCCTAAATTTCTAATGAAAAATTCAACTCAAACAAATTAAATCAATTTAAAAAATGTAAAGCACAATCATAGGATAGTTTGAGATGCTCGTTAGGTTTCCTAGCATCATGAGCATCTCCTACTTATCTTCATTTGGCTTCGATAATAACTCTCTCTTTGATCAATCCCATTTGATCTTCAAAAATAAGCTAATCGATTGATAGTCCTACCCTATTAAAATCTTTAGAGAAAATAATCATTTACCTTAATCGAGAGTTTTCTTAAGGAATCCCCATTCCTTAGGATGTAATTAACTATGAGGGATTGCCCCTGTAAGGAACTTAACGAACTCGATTTAAAATAAACCCTGCTTTACTTTTCCATATAAAGTAGGGGAAGAATCTCCAGTACACCTCAAAGACCCAACGTCCTTAGGAGTCCTTATTTTGGTGATTAGGTCCATTGTAGGGTGATGACTTCTATCTTTTGAGATATTACACCTCTCCTCAATGTCATACCCGATCACCCTAATAAGTACATCTACGCATCACCATCAATTATTTATATTCTGTTCTCATTTATCTTCTTTCCAACCACAAAAAGGAAAGAGGAATAAATGAAGAACATAGGAATATTAATTTCCACCACTCTCCCCTTTCTTCCTAATCCAAACCTAATTAAGGGTTAATCCATTAATAACCTTCTTAATTAACTTAATCAAAATTTCAAAATCAATTTAAACTTAATCAATCCTTTGTTGGGCAGATACTTAGATGTTCAATAACCTAAGTAAGCTTAAAGAAATCAAATCCAACCTACACGTGTGGGAAGGGTTATGAAAGTACTTAATTAAACCCTTTAGCTTAATTAATCATCAATTATGAGCCAATTTCATTAGGCCCTTTCTTTCTTAGGGTGCATTACTGATTTAAATTCACTGTGATTGCATGTCATATGTTGTCACAATTGTTTGAATAATTATGTTAAGGAGGTGTAGGTAAGTGACAATTAATGAACTTAATTTACACCTTAACCTAAACAAAATATAAAATCAATCTAATGGTTCTAAAAATTAAACTAAAACAACACACACATGTGGGAGATGGGTTAGGACCAGCAAACCTTCTCACATTTTCTAAATTCAAATCAAACTCAAAATAAAACCAAAAATATCTTTAAATATTTGATTCACTTTAAATGATCTTATTCCATCGGACTGTCTTTAGGAATTAATTAAGGTGAATGAAATTATATGCTTACATCACTTTATTTCTTTCCTAACATGCTAAATGTATATGTCATATGAAAATAATGCATTCATGTCTTTTAAAAAAATCATTCCTATGTTATCCTTTAAGAGGGACCTTCATATTTACACATGTAAATTGCATAACCAAATCAAACAAACAAACATAAACTTTTTGCATGACTCTTTTTTCATTCATTTTTTTTGTACATGCACATGTATTTAAGAAAAGTAGTATATTAGTTTGGACATCCCGAGATTGCGAGGCTTAAAGTATCCCCAAGTAGGTCTTGTGTCTTACACCCTTGGTGTAGAAAATAATGGTGCTCACTTATGTCTTTCATACATGTAAATGTGCATATGAATAATGGATAAAAGAATCCCTCTCTTTTCTACTTAAAAAAATCATGCATACATGAAACATTCCAAATTTCCTTAAGCAACATCTCTTAGCATTCATCATTAAGGTGTGCTAACATTTCCACTTGCATGTATATATATGCTTAGGATTCATCCATGTGCATGTTACATATGTTGAAAAGAAATAAAGTGTTGTGTATTTTGTGATAGTAATTCACTTTACTTAATATTAAAATGCCTTTCTATTTGAATAAGTTGATTTAGAGTAAATCTAAACTTTGGACTAATTAAAATACATAATAAAATATTCACTAAAAAAAATCAATAATGAATCTACCTTAGAAATTACTTAAGGTAGGGAGGAAAGAGAAGTTCTCTTCTCTTTTCCCTCTCTTTACAACACTTAGTAATTAATTATAGGTTCATTCAAACCAAATTAAATCATGAAATAAAACTTAACCAAATCAACTAAACCACTTAAATTAAACCACCTTTTAAGTTGAACCCTTCATACTTAAAAAATCTAACCTTAAAGCCTAGCTAAGACATACAACACAAGCCTTAAATGGCACACACATATTGGCTAAGTCACCATTTCTAATCCTATCTTAGGGTGGTGCAAGGCTTGATGCTTGATTTTGTTTTGTGATGTGATGTTTTAGTCTAGATATTAGGGTGTATGTTCGTAGACTGAATGGTATGATGATCTTAGTTTAATCATGTCTTATACGGGGGATTGTGCTTAAGGGGTGCTGTAATAATAATATAAATACTTTTTCTATGTAGGTTGCTTATACCCCTAAGAATAATCCAAAATAGGCTAAGTGGACTTGGTTACCCATGTGTGGGGTGCTAAGTCCAATTTATTCATATGCATACTTGGGATTGTGTGGTTTGTTTAGCTAATCTTTCTTTTATAAGCTTTAATTAGTTTTATTTTTCCCCATTTTCATGTAATTTTGCAATTAGGATTTGGAATTATTGTTATAGGGGATTAGGATGAACAATGGTCATAAGACTATGTCTTATGTACCATGTAAAGCCTTTGAAGTAACCAAATTCCAACCAATCAAAAGAAGAAAGAAGAAAGAAAAGAACAAAAGAGGAAAGAAGAAATGAAGAATGAAGACCCCATAAAATGAATTCCTTCTTGATTGTAATTAATTCATTTGTAATCAGAGTAGTTTAAGAGTAGAGCTTAGCTACCCAATTTGTTTTTGGGTTAGTGCGGTGGAGCCCAATCATAAAGGCCTCTTATTCTTTTGCGCTAGCTTTATAAATTATTTGATATTTGTTTAACTTGTGCATTAAGATGACATATTTTCCTAGTTTCTTCCTTACTTTGATGTATGGATGAGATGTGATTAGGCTTTTAGGGAAAAATAAATTTTCTACCCAACTAATAAACTCAAAACCAAAAATAACAACTCATAACCTCACCTAAAGCTTAGATTATAAAGCAAGATAAAAGATTATAAAGTAGGATGTTGTATGTTTTCACATCATGCATAAAAAGCATCTTATTTCACTCTTATTATGGAGGCTTCCACCTTTGCCAGAGAACTTGGCTTGACCTTTGAGAGCCATGGTTAAAACACACCTCCTTTATTGCTGATTTTGGTCCATAATCTAATTTCTCATGCATTAGGCATATGAATCCTAAAGCCTATGTCAAATGAATTGTCCAAAAATAAAAATAAAACATAACAAAAATTTGCATTATATTTAAGTAATTAATCATGCCCTATATGATCTAGTCTCTTAGGGAGTGTGTTTAAGGACTTAGTCTCTTTCTAAATAAACAATAACCTAGCTATCTTGCAAAAGCATATGACTTGCCTATATGTATTTAAAATCATAGGAGGAGTTAGTTGGCGACCACCCCTAGGTAGTTGTAAGTCCAACAGTCGGATGGTTTATCCTTTCTTGTACAAGTCAACCAAATACCCATTTTTTACCTTAGATTTAGGTCGTGCCTTGGCTCTCGCCAAATCTCCCTAGATTTAGGTTCAGAGGTTGCTACTTCCCTGTGCGGGCTATAAGCATAAATCCTCACCTCTTAGGTATTTCCATAATTTTATGTTGTGGAATTGTAAACCCTATTAATAAAAAGTCAACTCAAATAAATAATTCCCCTCAATTTCAAAAATATAAAGCCCAACCATATGATAGTTTGGGATGCTTACTAGGCTTCCTAGTATCATAAGCATCCCCTACTCATCTTTCTTTGGTTTCGATAATAACTCCTTTCTCTTGATCAATCCCATTTGGTCTTCTAAAAATGAACCAATTCATTGATAGTCTTATCTTTGAAATCTTTGGAGATAATAATCATTTACCTTAATCGAGAGTATTCTTAAGGAATCATATTCTTAGAATTTAATTAACTATGGGGACTTATCTCCATAAGAAACTTAATGAACCTGGTTTAAAATAAACTCTTTTACTTTTCCATGTAAAGTAGGGGAAGAATCTTTGATACATTCCAAAGACCCATTGTCTTTAGGAGTCCTTATTAAGGTGATTAGGTCCATTGTAGTGGTGACTTCTATCTCTAGAGATAGTACATTATTCCTCAATATCGTACCTGATCACCCTAATAAGAACATCTGTGAATCTGCATGGTGTCCAACACAAGAAGTGTTTGAATATTTTTGGTTCTTCATTTATTTTTCTCCTAAGAAAGATTAGATGAAGAATAGAAAAATAATTTCACCACAGGGGACAGTTCTATTATCCCCATGGTGATAGATCCTCCTAAGGGTAGCACTCCACCCATAGCAGTTGACATTCATGAGCATGTGTCTTCCAGTGAGCGTAGCCCTCACAGGGTTAACACTCCAATAGCAGGGGAGGTCAGGTGTATATCCATTCATGAGCATGATCCCACCACCAGTGTGAGCATTTGTGCCTGCATAGTTAGACCGCTCCTTGGATGATATCTTAGCACAATATTTTACTGAAAAGAAAGATATCCTAGGGTATGATTGGTCTGACCTCGAATAGGAGATGGTTAACTTTGACCCTAATGAAGATTATTTGTTGGAAGACTCAACAGAGGTATATATGGTTGATACTAGAGGTTCTCTTCTCTAGGATCACCATAGTTTGGCAAATGTTATGGTCGAATTAGACGATACAGCCTATTCGACCCAACACCTCCTTCAATAACTCAAATAGAAAGATAAGTAGATTGATAAGATGGAGAAGAGACTTGAAGATTTATTAGTGGCAGTTCTAGCACTTCAGAATCAAGTTCAGTAGTACATCCTACCATTGTGGAGACTGGTACGATGGAGTTATTACATGTCTTGGATCAACCCAAGAGTTCATCTCTAGAGCGGTACAGCTTGTATAAGAAGGTAGTTGAAGTACCTCCATAAAAAAATATATCAAACTCAGTTGAACAAGTGAAAGCATGCGGTGGTTCATCCCAAAGGGTAGACCCTAGAGGAATTTGATGCAATCCATTCTTTTTTCCTTTTCAAAAGTTTTGATGGTAGATAAACATATATAATCTTGTAATATTATTATGTTTTTTAAAGAGGAATGATTTTTGTTTTGTTAGCCAAAACTTTAATGATTTAAAGACTTTTGGAGTTGAGAACGTATGAGGTTTAGCTCAAGAATTTGTAGCTCAACAACACCTGGAGTATTGATTATATTCTTAGATGATACAATTTAAGCATGAAATGAAAATGATTTTCTAATAATATTATTAAATATTTAAATGGGTTTCATATCAAGATAATTGAGAAGCTAATCAACAAGGCATCTACAAAGAGAGGTCAAATAGTTACCTTTTCAAGATCAATCATTAAAGCCATAGCCATAAAAGCCTATGAAAAGAAGTTAGGGGTAGTAGTAGCATTAGAAAATGGGTAGCAATCGGCCAGAGATCAGTATGAGAGACATCGAGCTCCATATCCTTCGCTTCCTCTGGCTTTACCACTACTTCAGCCATCTTATCGGCTGCCGCAGTAGCCCACAGCTTTTTCCCCCCTCTTGCTCAACCATACTCTCAACAGTGGTACACATACCCGATCCTAGGTAGCTATCATCAACCTACTTTTTGGATAAATTAAATAAAATGTATTCATTTAAGAGGAAGGTAGTCAAAAATTTTAAGAACCTCTTAAAAGAAACTTGATTTTTAGCTACCCAAGCCAAAGAAGCTGAAGAAAGTGGGCTGGAGTAATGATCCTAACTTTTGCCCCTACCACCGCATGTTAGGCCATGTTTTGGAGGATTTCATTACATTTAAGGATTGGCTTGAGCATAGATAAGTCGTATATTATCCCAAGGAATATCTGTAGAACAACCATCTAGTTCTTTAGGGTAATCCTTGGGGATACATGTGATCCTCTCAAAACAAAAGAAGGTTGGGATATCTCTTTATCCAACCTCTAAAAGATTGTTTCTAAAATCAAGAAACTTCTTGTCAGGGCCTCAACCTCCAACATGGAAGGTTTGCAAGTTGCCAAAGACAACTTGGGAAAGTGAAAGCAGAAGCAAAGACCCATACTTGCTGGATAGCCAAGTAGTGCAACCACCAACCGAGTCCATCCTTCATTCTACCATTGTAGCTACTACTTCAGTCGACATTTCTGCTTCAACTAGTTCCTCTTGTGGTAGACATCTTGTGTTAGTGAATAAGGAAATCAAATCCTTCACCCCACTTAACTAGATTTCTACTATGTACCTCCTTTTAAATCTAAGAAATCAAGGAATAAAGCTAGTTTGAATTACATCTGTGCCACTTCTGATGGGTTATCTAATTCTACTCCTCTAGAAAATTCTTCAAGTCTCAATAATTATAACAACTTGATCATCCTCTTCTAATTCAGAGATGTATTTTTATTTTTTGAATAATATGGGTTCACCTCTTGAGATAGACTTGGAATCATCTAATTTTGAGGGTCCTATAGGAGAAACTGTAGGTATGTCTAATGAGCAGGTAGAATCTTCCACTAACCTGCCATAAGAGATCACTGAAGTTAACCTCTACAGTGGAAAGATTCTACCTCCTAGGGCAGCACCTCAAGATAAGGGAAAGTAAGTCATTGGCTCTAATGATTAAGAAGCCCCTCCACAGATGCTCCATTCATGGATATGCTTATGGAAGATCAGCCCAGAGTTGATTATAATGTCCTCACTCACCTAAGAAAGTTGCCAGCTAAACTAAGCATATATCATGCTCTTGTCTTATCTAAAGAGATGAGGGAATCATTAATCAAGGCCCTTCTTGATCCAGAAATATGCTTAGCACAGTTGACCACTGTTGGAGAGGAGGCACATTATTCAAGAGAAGCCTAGGGAGACGCATTCATCGACCAAGACCTTCTTCTGGGAGATATGGAGCATAATTATCCTCTCTACATCATAGTGGATATGGACATATTCAGACTTTTTAAGGTATTGGTTGATCCAGGAGCATCAATGAACATTATGAGCCTGAAAATCCTTGCATACTTGAAGATTAACATCTTTGAACTCTGAGGAGATTGGATGATGTTGAGAGGATTCAATGAACAGGGCAAGAAGGCTTTAGGATCCATAGTATTACCATTAGAAATAGGCAATTGGAAGATCGAAGCCAAGTTCTATATAATTGATTTGAATACATCATTCACTACTTTGCTTAGTAGGCCTTCGATACACTTGAACAAGATGGTTCCATCCTCCCATCATCTAGTGCATCAAGTTTCGAGGAGATGAAAGGCTATTCTCAGTTATAGAAGTTGAGATATATGAGGATGCGACCTACTATCTTCTCAAAATCAAAATATCTATTCTCAAACTTGGCCAAAATTTGAATACAAAAGAAAAAAAAAAAGAAGAAAAGAAAAAGGAAAAGAAAAAGAAAAGAAAAAAAAGAAAGTACAAGTGAGGGAGAAAGGGACACTGAGGAAAAGGTAGAGCCGCATGTTACATTCCACCCACAGTCATTCCATCAACATATGTGGATGACTTGACCTCCACTAGGTGAGGTAGATAAAGGCTTCCAGAGAGGAAGATCCCTTGGTTGGAAGCCAGCCAACATGGGCTATGTTCCAATTCACAGGAGTACTCTTGCTATTCACATAGAGTTGGAATCCAGCTCAGAGGATGAGTCTCATGCGATTAGAACACCATCCAACCCCTCTCAGTGGGTTTCATTAGAGTTTGACACTCGAGCCAGATAGTGATGAAGATAAGGCCTCTAAATAAAGCATAAATGTATTCGAATCAGGATTATGTAAAACCATTTGGAAGTAGTTGGGAACCTTAGCTCTATCCCTAATTTCTTCTCAAAAAATTAAGGGTTTGGTAGCTAAGGAAGCCCCTAGATCTTCCATGGATGTCAATCCAAAGAGATTCATATTGGGATCATCATCCTCAAGTCCAAAAGTAGATATAGAATTTGAGGATAATTCATATAAAGATTTAATGGAATTACCTTTTGATTGGTACTGGCCTTGTGTTCATTATCTTGTAAAGAAAGATTTGATTCCTTACACATGGTGTAGACATAGGCCAGAATATTTTGAGAAGTTGTGGGATAATAAAGGCAGGCATGTACAATCAAGACCAGGACTGAGATTTGGTACAGTGGGTCCAGTCGATGATGATGAATACTACTTAGTTGTTACCAATCATCCAGAGTCTGATAGATTCTTCTCAAACCACACTAACTCTTATGAGGTGGTGTATTTAGAAACTTTAGATGATCCTGATGATCTTCAAATGAAATATGCACCCCCAAAATTTGAAGAAGAAATTAATTCAACCATTGACAAGCTTAAAGAAATCAACCTCGGGACAAAAGAAGATCCATGCCCCTCATACATCAATTCTCTGCTGAATGAAGAAGAAACTAATGACTTAGTTAGGCTATTGAATGAGTTTAATGACTACTTTGCATGGAGCTATGAAGAGATACCTAGATTATCTCCTGACATAGCAGTCCACAAACTAGCAATAGACCCTAACACTAGCCCTATCAAGCAAGCTCCAAGATGCATGTAATTAGAAATTGAACAATATGTCATTTCAGAAGTTAAGAAACTGGTCGATACTGGCTTTATCAGAAGAAAAATATCCTACCTGGTTAGCCAGTGTCATGCCGATTAAGAAAATGAATGTTCAAATTCACATATGCATTGATTTTAGGGACTTAAATAAGGCATGCCCTAATGATGAATTTCCACTTCCTATACTAGAATTAATGGTGGACATCACCTCATCTCATGTAGTATTCTCCTTTATGGATGCGTCATCAGGCAACAACCAATCAAGATGGCCTCGAGGATGAAAAGCATACTTTTGAACCCCATCATTGTTATAAGGTCATGCCTTTCAACCTTAAAATGTGCTACATACCATGACTGATCTCAATGAACTCATTCATCATCAAGTTGAATGCTATGTTGATGATCTAATAGTCAAAAGCAAAGAAAAAGGAAGACCAACTCTTTGGCTTGAGAGTAGTTTTCAAACGGTTAAGACACTTCAATCTCAAAATGAACCACCTAAAGTGTGCATTCAGAGTAGCTTCAGGGAAGTTCCTTAGGTTTGTTGTCCGACACTGGGGAATAGAGATAGAACCAAAAAGATCAAAGCTATCTTAGAAATGCCACCCCCTAAAAATTTAACTCAACTCAGATCATTCCAAGGGAAGTTGGCATATCTAAGGTGCTTTATCTCCAATCTATTGAGGAGATGCAAGCCATTTTTAGCACTTGTCAAAATACTAAGTTTGGGATGATAAGCAAGATGCTTTTGAAGACATCAAGATTTGGTGAAACCACCATACCTATCAAAAGCCACTTATCCTTTACACCGTTGCATTGGACAACTCCCTTGGTGCTTTGTTGGCCCAAACCAATGATGAAGGGAAAGAGAATGCTCTCTACTACCTCAACCGTCTGATCCTTGCTGAAGCAAACTACCCACCTATTGAGAAACCTTGCCTAGCTCTCATCTTTACATCCAAACTACGACACTATAAGCTTTCTCATAAGGTGAACTTGATATCCAGGATCAATCCATTACAATATCTCATGACATGATTGATGCTATCCAGACGGTTGGCGCATGGATCCATGATTTTATCATAGTTTGACATCACATTCATACCCCCTCTGTGCTATGAAAGGATAGGCACTAGCAAATTTCTAAGCAACACACCCACTTCCTATTAATTCTCCGCTTAGTGGTGACCTCCTCGATGAACAAATCATGAACTTAGGGGACACTAGCATTTGCCACTTGGAGATGTATTTTGATGGTGCGACTTTCTTTGAAAAAGGAGAAGAACCACGATCTACTCTTCAGAAAGGAAGGTAGGAATAGTTTTAACTCTGACCATGATGTGATGAGATTCTCATACTATCTCCAATTCATGCACCAACAATGAAGCTATGAGGCTCGATTACATCCGGAGTTAGCCATTATAGTGTGTCAAAAGCATCAACATCTATGAGGATTCTACAGTCATCAACCGATTGATGGGTCCTATAAGGTTCTAAACCTAAGCTTCACTACCATGAGTACACCATGAAGCTGTTGGCCCAAATCCCTAAGATCACCATCTACAAGGTTCTTCAAGGAGAGAACACAGTAGTAGATACTTTGGTAAAACTCGCAAAGGAATTGGCATGTTCGGGAGATGAGTCAATTTCAATAAGTGTCCAAAATAGATAAGTCTTATCCCTTATTGATGCTGAACTCATCGAGATACTCATTCTTGGAGGGTAGGTTATCATTTCCAATAAAGACGAGGAGTTAGGAGGCAACCTTTCATAGATTACTCAACAGGCAAACTACCTCAAGAGAAATCACAAGCCCATTAAATGAAGTAGAGAGCTCTCTCCTATCCTCTCATGGATGGCACCTTGTACTGACAGTCTTTTGATCAAATGTGGTTACACTATTTAAATAAATATGAAGCATGTAAGATTGTGATCGAGGTTCATTTAGGTCAATGTTGAGCACATCAATCCGGTCTGAAGATGACAAGAAAGATCAAGGGACTAGGATACTACTGGCCTTCATGATTACAGACTGCATAGATGTAGCTAGGAGTTGCCATCATTGTCAGGTACATGGTGTAGTCTTGCACCAACCACCCAACATTCTACATACACATTGTATGGCCATTCATTGGGTTATACATAGTGAGTCCGATTGATCCTCCTTCTTCTAAGGGTCATCGGTTCATCCTAGCTTCCACTGACTACTTTTCCAAGTGGGCAGAGGCAATCCCACTTAGAGAGGTAACATCTCAGCATGTGCTCCAATTTTTCAAAACTATATCGTATATAGGTTTGGGATGTCTCGATGAATTATATTCGATAATGGTACTGCATTCAAAAGCACCAAGATCAATAGCTTTGCCAGGAGACATAGTATAAAATGGAGATACTCCACTATCTACTATCCCAGGGTGAATGGCCTAGTAGAAGTATTAAATAAAACCCTCATCCAGATACTAAAGAAGACACTCGATGATACAAGTGACAATGGCATGAGCAACTAGTCGAAGCCTTGTGGGAATACCACACCACCTACAGGACTCCAAATTAATCTATACCGTTCTCTTTAGTGTATGGGTCCAAAGCCATTATACCCTTAGAAGTTCAATTCCCATCACTAAGGATAACAATGGGTAATAAAATCACAGATAACAAGAGGTTAGAAGAGCTCAAGGTTTAGAGGAGATACACCTACAGCATGCGTAACCTCAAGTTGTTCAAAAAAAAATGACTTAAGCTCACAAGCTGGTCCCCCTAGCTGTGGGAGAGCTTATTTTAGTTTAAGGAGACCAATTGTTGCCCATCAAACCCACTTGGGAAGGCCCTTTTATCATAGAGAAGGCCTACCAAGGAGGATCTTATCAACTTATTAATTATAAAGGGGAACACCATATGATTCCAATCAATGGGCTCTATTTCAAGAAATACTACCCATAAAATCATGTTTGAAAATAATTATCCTCAAAATTCTATTCCAATTCATCAAAATATTCTCTTCATTCGAAGCATTATTTGCTTATTTATGAAATTGCCATGACGTGTTTAGGGTAGGAGTAAGAGAACCCAAGTGGCATCCTATCCTTCTTTCACAACTCAAACATAAATTACACACAATCCTCAAGTGCTACTAGGTTAGGCATAAGAGAACCCAAGAGGTATTCTATTTCGATTAGCACAACTAAGTTTGGTGTAAGAGAACCCAAGCGACATCCTTTCTTAGTGGGATCACAACTGCCATTCGTGACACCATTTCATCAACTCTTAAGGGTATTTTTAGATAGGTGTAAGAGAACCTAAGTGACATTCTGTCCCCCTTAATACAAACACAACACATATCTTTTATCTCAAGCTATTTTGTTGTGGGAGCAGCCCCCTGTGGCACTCACTCATTAGTTTTAGGTTGGGCTGACATGCTTCCTTGCTAGTGTGTCACCCCAGTGGTCATTTTTCTAATGGATGTGAGTCCCCATGCTTTCTTCCTGACTTGAATAATGTAAATTGATGAGCACCTTGTTAGTTTGGTAGGCCTCACTATGCAGCCATCAAGCTACCTCATGTTGACTTTATCCAAGAGGATGTAAGCCTACACATTTTCTTCTTGAACTAGCCATCATGAACTGACTAGGTTGAGTATTTAAGGTTTAGGATAAGTTTCCAATGGCTCCTTTCATCTTGACTACTCTTGAGTTGATATAAGTCTCATAATGACAGTCACTCAGTAGTCACCCTAGGTCAGATAACACCTCAGAGAAGATAGACTATCCACAATCGTTCCAATCAGGAGGATGAGTCCCCGATGCCTTCTTCCTAGGCTGATTATCACAAATCAATGGACACCTTAGGTTGGTTGATGTTCGCAATGTTGACAGCGATTCACCCAGTGGATACACCACTCTTGGAAGATATGAGTCCCTGTGCTTTCTCCTTGAGTTGGCCATCAAATACCTATATACATTATCTTCTTCAGGGTTTTGGATAAAGCTCTTAGTGGCCCCTCCATTGTGAGCACTCTACTTAGATTAAGTCCTTTGCAACCCCATTTAGACACTACCTGGGCTACTCTTGGATTGGACAATCTCTCTTTCATAGTAACCACCCCTGGTTGAGAATTTGTTCAACGGATGCACAGATTCTTCCTTGGACTAGTAAATCTGAGATAGGTCTATGATGATATAAGCTCCTTCTCAGAATGATCCTTCACAAACCAATATGGCCCATGATAAACAAACAAACAAATAAAAAAATAAACAAACAAATTTATTCACTTGTGGATTAGGAATTCAAGTCCCCAACTGCCCCTTTCCCAAGCAGGCATCCTATCTTTAGGGTTGTCGGCAAAACTCCCTATAGGAATTGCCTGACTACACTTGAGTTGAGATAAGTCCCCGGGTCACACCCTCTCAGTAGTCACCATTAGGTTAGGTTCAATCTATTTTGCCACAAACAGGTTGCCCTAGTGTGGTGGAAAATTTTATATTCCCGAATGTCCTCCTTATAATCTATTCCTCTTTCCTTTTTTGAGGTGGAAAGAAGATGGAATAAATGAAATGAGAACACAGGGGAATATAAATCGCCTTGGTCAGACACTACATTGATCCATAGATGTACTTATTAGGGTTATCGAGTACGACATTGAGGAGAGGTGTACTATCTTGAAAGATAGAAGTCACCACCCTATAATGGACCTAATCACCAAAACAAGGACTCCTAAGGACATTGGATCTTCGAGATGTACCAGAGATTCTTTCCCTACTTTACATGAAAAAGTAAAGCAGGGTTTATTTTAAATTGGGTTCATTAAGTTCCTACAGCAAGCCCCATAGTTAATTACATCCTAAGGAATGATCCTTAGGAAAACTCTCGATTAAGGTAAATGATCATTGTCTCAAAGATTTTCAATAGGAAAGGACTATCAATTGATTAGTTTATTTTGAAGATCAAATGGGATTGATCAAAGAGTTATTATCAAGCCAAATGAAGATAAGTAGGAGATGCTCATGATGCTAGGAAACCTAGCAGCATCTCAAACTATCTATGGTTGGGCTTTACATTTTGAAATTGATTTAATTTGTTTGAGTTGAATTTTTATTAGAAATTTAGGGCTTATGATTCCATACACAAGATTATGGAAATGCCTAGAGGTGAGGATTTATATGGCCCCAAAGGGAGAAGCAACCTCATAACCTAAATCTAGGGAGCTTTTGCGAGACAAAAGCACAACCTAAATCTAAGGAAAAAATGGGTATTTGGTTTGCCTCCATAAGAGACAAACCACTGACTCTTTACAACCAGTGGGGTGGTGAACTAACTCCTCCTACGATTTTAAATTCATGTAGGCAAGTCATATGCTTTATGCAAGATAGCTAGGCTGTTATTTATTTAGAAAGAGACTAAGTCCTTAAACTCACTCCCTAAAGAGACTAGATCATGTAAGGACATGCTTCAAATGACCTAAATCTAATGCAATTCAGATTTCATTTTATTTTTTATTTTTGGACAATCATTTTGACTCAGCTAATAGGATTCATATGCTAATGCATGAGAAATAATTATTGGCCAAAATTAGCAGAAGGAGGAGTGTGTTTCCACCTCTCAAAGGTCAAGCCAAGTTTCTCAGAAAAGGTGGAAGCCCTCAATCAAGAGTGAAATGCATTTGTGCATGATGTTATAAAAGAAATACTCATCCAGCTAAGGGGTTGCTAATTCTTTTATCTTGATTTTAAACTAAGCTTTAGGTGAGGTTATGAGTTCTTTATTTTAATTTTGAATTGTTAATTTGGTAGAAGATTTATTTTTTCTAAGAGCCTAATCCACATCCAGCCATACATAAAGCAAGGAAGAAACTAGGAAAAGGATGCCACTTAATGCACAAGCTAAACAAATCATCAATCAATTTATAAAGCTAATCAAAAGAATAAGAGGCCATTGTGGTGCACCACCGCACAAACCTAAAAATAAATTGGGTAGTCAAGCTCTACCCTTATACAACCCAGATTACAAATGAATTAAATACAATTAAGCAAGGAATTCATTGTTATGGGGTCTTCAAGCTTCATTTCTTCATTCTTCTTTCTTCTTTCTTCTTCTTTTCTTCTTTCTTCTTTGGTTCTTCTTTTGGATGGTTCGAAGGTGGATGCTCCAAAGGCTTCACATGGTACATAAGATGAGATCTTATGACCAATGTTCATCTAATCCCCATATAATCATTCCAAAATCTAATTGCAAAATTACATGAAAAGGAAAAGTAAATCTAGCTAACCTACAAAATAAAGGTTAGCTAAACAAAACCACCAAATCCCAAGCATGTATATTGGACTTATCACCCACACATGGGTGACTAAGTCCACCTGCCTATTGGATTATGCTTAGGGGTATAAGCACCTGACAAAAAATTTATATTTTATTTATTAGCCCTTAAGCACAATCCCAGAAGATAATGGTTAGACTAAGATCATACCATTCATTCTAACATACATCCTAACATCAGTCTAAAATATATATCAAAAATAAAAGCAATATCAAACCATGCACCACTCTAACCTAAAGCTAGAAGTGGTGACTTAGCCTAATGTGTGTGTGCTTTTAAGGTTTGTGTGGTATGCTTAGCTATGGCTTTAAGTTAGAATTTTCTAAGTGTGAAG
The DNA here is from genome assembly GCA_021442155.1 of Cymbidium sinense. Taxonomy (NCBI): domain Eukaryota; kingdom Viridiplantae; phylum Streptophyta; class Magnoliopsida; order Asparagales; family Orchidaceae; genus Cymbidium; species Cymbidium sinense. The sequence continues at coordinate 250,172,423 of CM038215.1, forward strand.
CATGTTCAACTTAGAGGAGGTTTCATTTAAGTTGTTTAATTATTTTGGGTTGATTTTATTTTGTGTTTTGATTAGGTTCAGTGAATCCTATTAATTACTAAGTTATAAGAGAGGGAAAGAGAAGAGAACTTCTCTTTCCCTAACCTAAGTAATTTCTAAAGTAGATTCATGTTTTAGTTTTGTTTAGTGAATGTTTTAATGTGTTTTAATTAATCCTAAGTTTAGATGAACTCTAAACAAACCTATTCAAAAGAAAGGCATTTTAAGATTAAATAAAATGAACTAAATTCACAAAACACATCACTTCATTTCTTTCCCAACATGTATAACATGCATATGAATGAGTCCTAAGCATATCTATACATACAAATGAGAATGTTTAGCACACTTTATGATGCATGCTAAGTAAATTATTTAAGAAAATTTGAAGTTTATGATGCATGATTTTCATTAAGTAGAAAGGGTTTCTTATCCAATTTTCACATGCACATATGAATGTATGAAAGGCATAAGTGAGTATGGCCATTGTTAACCAGTGTAAGGTATATGACCTACTTAGGGCTACTTAAAGACTTGCAACCTTGGGGTTTTTCAGACTAATATACCACTTTTCTTAAATACAAGCATGAGTTCAAAAGAAATGAATTGAAAGAAAGAATGCAAAAATTTATGTTGGTTGATTTTTTTTTTTGTTTATGCAATTTATATGTGAAAGCATAAGTATCCCTCTGAAATGATAGTATAGGAATGAATAGGGTATGAAATTAGGAAAGTGTTAGGTTCTTTTCAAATGAACTATACACCTTGCCAAATCTATTCAAAACTATACTAAAGAGAAAGAAGGAAACACTAAGCACATCCTTATATTTTACTCACATGCAAACTTATAAATTAAGATATAAGTAATACACTTTTAGTTTTGATAATTGATTCATATATTTTGAAAATAATTTGAATTTAATAGTGATAATAGCCATCATATTTCTTACTTTAGCCAACACATGCAATTTGACATAAAGGAAACATTTTCATTTTAAATTTGATTTATTTTGAAAAGCATGGATGCATGAAACCATATGACATACATATTTAGCATGTTGGGAAAAATTAAAGTAATGAAAGCATGTAAACACATTCACTTAATTAAATCCTAAGACAATCTTATGAAATAAGAAAGCTTAAAGTAAATCAAAGTTATTTAATATGATTTTTGTTTGATTTTGAATTTGATTTAATTTTGAAAATGTGAGGTGAGTTTTTGTTCTAACCCATTCCCATGTGTTTGATATTTTGTTTAATTTTTAGATGATTAGATTCATTTTATATTTTGATTAGGTTAAGGTATGAATTAAGCATGTTAATTACCTTACCTACACCTTAGCATAGTTAACCAAATAATTATGAGCCAATGAGATGACATAAAATCACAAGGAATTTAAATTTGCAATGCACCTAGGAAGAAAAGGGCCTAATGCAATTTGGCTCATGATTAATGATTAATTAAAGGGGTTTAACTTAAGTAATTTCAAAACACCCCTCACACATATGAGTTGATTTTGATTTTCTTAATTGAACTTAGGCTCTTGAACACCTAAGCATCTACCCAAAGTAGATTAAAGTTAGAAGTTTTAGGAAATTAATTAAGAGGTAATTAGTGAATTAACCTTAATTAAGAAAGAAAGAAAAGGGGTTTAAGGAATAGCTTAGGAAAATGCCCCAAAATTATTCCCTAAACCTCCTATTCACTAAACAACTTAATCAACTTCAAAAGATTAAAAACACTAATCAAACCCTTAATTATCCTTAATTACATAAAGGGGTAATTAGGAAATGAATTAGCAATTCCCAATTAAGCCACCAATAAATCCCAAGAAAATTAGGAGGTAGAAGTCATCCCTCAAAATATACTCAAGAAGTTTGAGATTCGATTATTAATTAGAGTAATTAGCAAATTAAGATTTTCCAATAAAACCCAAAATCAAAAGAAAGACAATATTCAAAATCCATTAACAATTTTAGAATATTCTAGATTGAATTATCTTTTATGGCAATTTACCTCATATTTTTTGATTTTTCTTAGAGATGAATTTTTTGAAGTTTAGATTAATTAAATTAAATTTAACTAATTCCCTTAATCCAAAGCGTGACACATGCAAGCGGTGACTCAGATGCGCTTTACATGCATCAAGCAATGGTGCCACTTAAATATCGTCATAGGCATGTGATGCATTTTATCTTCGATCAAGGATCACTAGATTAATCTCGATTTAGATAAATTAGGATATAAAATGCGTTTAATCTGGTCCATCCAAAATGCATGGATGGACGGGATCTATCCTCCAACTATGATTCATGGAGACGGTCCATTTCTAGGCTTTGATCCGAGCTCGATTGAGCTCAGATTATGATGAAACTTATCCCACACCATCATCAAGTATTGTAGATCATATCCAATGGATAAAATCTTATGAAATTAAAATTATTTTCACAAAGGACCAACACACTTGGAGTTTAGTGATCAAAAAATGTCTAACCTTGCAGGAGGTGATCATTGTCGCTCACCCTTGGAGGAGCTTCGTCTAGTTGAGACGAAGCTTTGGTGAAAGTCTTAGCTCTTGAGATTAAGTGGATAGCTCTATGGACCAACCCCTCCTTAGCTCCCTTATGACTTTTATGGAATTTGATCTCCCTGCCATTGGAACTTGAGAGAGAGCTTGGGTAAGCTTGACTTAGCCCTTTGGTGGAGTGTGCAAAGGTAAATTGGTTGAATTGGACTGTGGAGAAAGTTTGCCAATAAATGGAGCTCCCATATTTTTCACTTAAGGAAACCAGAATGGCAACTTCTAACTTCCTAGAGAGCATCAAGAATGGTTCCTAACACTCTCTTAATCAATTTGCCTCAGAGAAATTGAAGTGGATTAGGGAGTATATCTCCCTTAGGGAATCGACAAGCATCACTCTGCCTTAGGCAGTGGGTTGTTTGATCTGTTAGAAGCTTGCACATGGTCAGTTTGGGCTAGAGAGTGGAGTGGTAACCTCCCATGTGCTTTAATTGAGTGGGAACATGATTGCCATATGGCTAATTTGAGCCATGTGCTTGATTTTGGCCTTGGGTCAAGTTGGCCTAACCCAGACCCATTGGGTTGGGTACACCACCCTCTACAGGGTTTACTTGACCTATTAGAAAGGTATCGAGTAGATGTGAAGAGGAATTGACCAAATTCCCCATAGATTTGACCAAATTAGTTCTATGACATAGGGGTAGAATGGTCATATGGCTGATTTTTGAATTTGAATATGTTGTGTATGTTGAGAAAATAGGTTTGGCCAAGTTACATTAGATTTGGAGTTCATTTGGTATGGTTTGGCTCATGTTGACTCATTTAGCTCAAAATGGGTCAACTTGGGTCAAGTTGACCAATTGGTCAAATTGGGTCAAACCAAGGGTTGGGTCAAGTTTGTATTGGTGAATTTGATGTAGGTTTATATTTGGTTCATATGACTTCATTTAGGTCAAATGGGTCAAGTTGACGAATTTGACCCATTTGACCCATTTGACTTATTTGAGCTAGGTCATGGGTAGGTTTAGGTTTGGTTAGTCATATGAAGTGGATTGATATCTATGCTTTCAATCAATTTTTGTTAAGTTTGAATTTGGCTCAACATGGCCCTTTAGGTCAAGTTGGGCTCAAGGTCAATTGGGCTAGGTTAGGTCTAGTTGGCCAATTGAGGCTTTGGTCAAGTTCAACAAGTGATTTGGAATGAACTTGACCCATTGATTTCAATCAATTTGGCTTAGATCAAGTTTTGACACTTTTTGACTTTTTAGGTCAAGTTGGGTCAACTTGGGTCAAGTGGCCAATAGGGCTAGGTTAGGCTCAAGTGTTGACTTGATCAAGTTCAAACATAGTTCATGAATGAACTTAGATCAATGGTTTCAATCAATTTGTCTTATGGTGGATTTTGGCTATGTTAATTTTCATTTTGGCCAAGTGTTGACTTGGTCAACCCTTAGGTTTGACTTGGTTTGACCCAATTTGATTGATTGATGATTTCATAATGATTGTTGATCATGATGAGAGGCATAGGTGAGTTTGATTCAATCTAATTTGGTTAGAATTAGAATTTGGCTCATAAGGGTACTTTAGGTCACTTTGGGTCAAATGAGCCTAAGTGGGTCAAATGGCTTGGTCAAAGCTTGATTTTAGTTTGATTGAACTTGTATATGGACTTATGATTGAAATATAAATCCATTTGTAAGTGGTTTGAAGTCAAATGGGTTTTGATTCATTTGACATGTTCATATTCAAAGGAAGAACATGAAAGGATTTGGGGTTTGATTTTTGAATTGAGTTTTGATTTGGTGATTGAGGTTTATATTTATATTTGGATTGATGATTGAAATATTGATTGAATAATGATGAAAAATCAAGAGTTTGGCTTGATTTTAAGTTGATTTGGCTAAGTTCAAGATTTTTACTTGAAAGGCTTAGGTTGGATTTTGAGTAGATTTGAGTTTGATTTTTGGGATGCATTTTGATTGTTTGAATTTATATTTCATTTTTATATGTGAATATAAATGAGAATATAAATGGGTCATGAGAAAATTTCAAGAGTTTGAAGTGATTTGATCATGATCTAGGCTAAGTCATTAAGAGGAAAATAATGGATTTAGGAAAGATTTTTTGAATTTTGGATTTGATTATTGGATTTAGTTTGATTGATTTGAATTTATATTTCATTGATTTATGTAATGAAACAATGAATACAAATGAGTCATGAGAAATTTCAAAGTTTGAAGTGATTTGCTCATGATCTAGGCTAAGTAAATATTTTGAGAGAATTTAAGGACTTAGGAAATTTTGGAGTATGAATTTTGGAATTTTGATTTTGATTGATTTATAATTATATTTCACATATATGTGAATATAAATGAAATATAAATGAGTTCATGAATTCCATGAGTTTGATTTTGATTTGATTTAAAGTCTTTAAGGTGGAGGTGATTTAGATTCAATTATTTAGTTTCATTGAATTTATTAGTTTCAGATTTTTAGATTTTTGGATTTAGGATGACCTGTTGGTTTACAATTGATCACACTAAGTAAGAGAAATAGAGGCCTAGTCATAACTCAGATTTACCAATCCAAAGGGGTAGTCTACTAAGCATAAGGTAGAACTATCCAACCAAAGATGTGCCTTTCGGTATACAACATCTGTACTAGGAAGAAAGCGTGGTTGACTTACATCCTCCAAAGTAGGGTAGGTTGAGGTAATCTATTGAGGCAACATATTAGACAACCTAAGGTACATTATTGAGTGAATCTTGTGGGGACTTAAATTAATTCAAAGATAGTCACATGTAGATTTGATTTTTAGACTTATTTTGATTATGATGGATACCATCGATTTGTGATGAACTATACTGAGTAGGGGCCATGGAGGCCTAGACTTAACTCAGATTTATCAATCTAAAGAGAGTAGTCTACCAACCACAAGGTAGGACTATCCAACCAAAGGAGTGCCTTTCGGTTTGCAATGGTCAAGTCTTAAGAAGAAAGTGCAGGGACTCACATCTTCTAGAAACAAAACCACTAGGGTGATCAACTGCTTTGGGCAGCAAATCAAAACCTGACCTAGGGTTGACTATTGAGTGAATGTCGCTGGGGGACATAAATCAACTCAAAAATAGTCAAAGGTAGATTTCATTTTTAAAATTATTTTGGTGGATTCTGTTGATTTGCGATGGATCAAACTGAGAAGGAGCTCATATCAGCCTAGACCTATCTCAAATTTACTGAACCAAAGGGAGTAGCTTTCCAGCCGATGGGAGAACTATCCAACCAAAGGAGTGCCTTTTGGTTTGCAATAATCACTTTAAGGGAAGAAAGCTCAGAGACTCATATCTTCCACTACAAAAGACCATTAGGGTGATCGATTGCAATCAGTTTGCGATAGTCATGCTCTAAAAAATGTGTCATAGTCTTACATATTCCAAAGCAAAATGACTACCGGGGTAACTTGATTATGGAAAAATAGATTGAACCTGACTAAGAGTGACTACTGAGGTGAGTGGGGATTTATCTCGACCGGTGTGAAATTCCTATAGGGAGTTAAGATGGGATAGACACTTTTGAAAGGAGCCCTTTGGGGGCTTGACTTCCTAATCCACAAGTGAATTAATTTGTTTATTTTATTTAGTTTATTTTATCGTGGACCCAATTAGTTTGTGAGGGATCAAATTGAGAAAGAGCTTATATCGACTCGACTATCTGATTTATTGACCAAGGAGAATCTACATATCCGCTATACAAATTCCCCAACCACAGGTGTAGCTACTAGGAAAGGGGGACTGTCCAATCCAAGAGTAACCCGGGTAGTGTCTAAATGGAGTTGCAAAGGATGTGATCCAAATGGATGGGGCCACGGATTAATCCAACACCACGGGTAGATGACATGGCTAGTCATATATCCAATGGTGATGTCCAACTCAAGGAGAAAGTGGGGACTCACATCTACTAAGAGTGGCATACTCACTGGGTGAGTCATTTGTCGACATAGGAAACATCAACCAACCTAACGCCATTGGTTTACAATGTCGACTAGAAGAAAGCTCGGGGAACTCGCATCCTCCATAAGTGGGCGATTCTGGGATAGTCTATCATTTCGATAGGTGCCATTTGACCTAGGGAGCTATGGAGTGAATGCCATTAGGGGACTTATATCGACTCAAATGTAGTTAAGAGGAAAATGAGCCTCTAGGGGGACTTATCCTAAACCTCAAATATACTAAACCTAGTTAGTGCATGATGGCTAGTTCAAGATGAAAGCATGGGGACTCACATCTTCTTAAGCAAAGTCAACATGAGGTAGCTCTCTGGCTAGGAAGTGAAGCCTACCATACTAACAAGGTGCTCATTGGTTTGCAATGATCAAGTTAGGAAGAAAGTGTAAGGACTCACACCTTTGAACAAATGATCACTGGGATGACATACTAGCGAGGTAGCATGTAGACCTGACTTAGTGCAGCTAATGAGTGAGTGCCATAGGGGGATTGCTCCCACATCAAAATAGTCTGAGATAAAAGATTTGTGTTTGTCTTTGTGCATGTGTTGACAAGAATAGGACACCTCTTGGGTTCTCTCACACCTATCCTAATACACTAGGAGTTTGATGGAATGGTGCCATGGATGGAAACTGAGAATTCTCACTAAGAAAGGATGCCACTCGGATTATCTTACACCTAACTTAGTTGTGCTAATCAAAATAAAATTCCTCTTGGGTTCTCTCACACCTATTCTAATAGCACTGGGAGGTTGTATTTGTGAGGTGAAATAGGGATAGGATGCCGCTGGAGGACTTTTACACCTACCCTAAATATGTCATGGCAGATTTGCAAGATAAACAAATAATGCTTCGAAAGAAGAGAAGATTTTGATGAAATAGAATCAGATTTTGTTGATTTGATAGAATTGTTTTCAAACATGATTTATTTCATGGGTAATATTTCTTTAGGTAGAGGCCATTAATTGGAAGCATCGGGTGTTCCCCTTTAAAATTGATGAGATGATATGATCCTCCTTGGTAGACCTTCTCTATAGCATAGGGACCAAGTGGGTTCAAACTTGCCTCCCATCATTCGATGGGCAACAATTGGTCTCCTTAAAACTAACACAAGTTCTCCTACTTGGAAAGACCTAGGGAGGACTAGCTTATTGTGAGCTTGAATCATTTTGGCCTTATACAACTTGAGGTTTTGGCACGCCCATAGGCGAATATCTTTCAAACCTTCGAGCACTTCTAACTGTAACTTTGCATTCTTAAAGTGATACTATCCTTAGTAAGTTGAACTTCTCAAGCTAGAACAACACGTGCCCATAAACTAAGGAAAGCAGTGTAGGCGAGTCAGTTTGGTATGGTATGTGCGGTAGGCCCCACAGGCTTCAACCAACTTTCGTACCACTATCGATTATCATCATCAAGAGTTTTCTTCAATATCTGGATGAGAGTTTTGTTGAATGCTTCCACCATGCCATTTGCTTTGGGGTAGTAGATAGTAGAGTATCTCCAATATATACTATGTCTTCTGGCAAAGCTGTTGATCTTCGTGCTTTTAAATATAGTATCATTATTAGATATAATTCATCGAGACACCCCAAACTTATATACGATATGGTTGCTAAAAAATTGAAGCACATGCTTTGAGCACCTCTCTGAGATTGCCTCTGCCCACTTGGAAAAGTAGTCAGTGGAAACTAGAATGAACCGGTGACCCTTGGAAGAAGGAGGATCGATCGAACCCATAATGTCGGTACCCCAACACTCAAATGGCCACGAGGCCAAGGTAGGGTGTAGAATGTTGGGTGGAGGACCACTCTATGTACCTGACACTGATAGCATCTCCTAGCTACATCCACACAGTCTGTAATCATTGAAGGCCAGTAGTATTCAAGTCACTTGATCTTCATCTTCATCTTCAAATTAGATTGATGTGCTCCGCATAGACCTGAATGTACCTCGATTACAATGCCATAAGATTCATATTTTTCTAAACAACATAACCATATTTGGTCAAAGGATCGGCGATACAGGGTGTCATCAACAAGAGTGTATGAGAGAGCTCTCTGTTTCACGTGATGGGCTTGTGACTTTTCTTGAGGTAGTTTGCTAGTGTTCAAATAGTCTAGCGGTTGCCTCGATCTCCTCATCCTTTTTTGGTAGGACAACCTCCCTTCAAAAGTCTCTCGATGAGTTTAGCATCAATAAGGCATTGGACTTGTCTATTTTGGACCCATATTGAAATGGACTCATCTTTCGGAGATGCCAATTATTTGGAAAGTTTGGCCAGAGCATCCGTTACTGCATTTTCTGCTCGGGGAATTTTGTAGATGGTGACTTCAGGAATTTGGGTCAATAATTTCATGTTATACTCATGGTAATGACAAAGCTTGGGTTTGATAACCTTGTAAGACCGACAATCTGGTTGATGACCAACTGAGAATCCTCATAGATGTTGATGCTCTTAACACTAATAGTGATGGCTAACTCCAGTCCGGCAATCAAAACCTCATACTTGGCTTCATTATTGGTGTAGGGGTTATAAAGATAGTATGAGAATCTCATCAGATCGCAGTATGGAGTTAGGAGAACTATTCCTACCCCTATATTTCCTGGGAGAATAGATCGTAATGCTTCCCCTTTGTGAAAAGAAGCTACACTATCAAAATGCATCTCTTATCGATAATTGCCAGCCTCCACTAAGTTCATGATTTGTTCATCGGGGCGATTATCACTAGCGAGAGAATCGAGGTAGGTCTTACTAAGAAATTTGTCACATCCTTTTTTCTACGAATGGTACAAATGTGATATCAAACTGTGAGAGGATCATGGACCAGCATGCCAAATATCCAAATAATGTTGGACGTGTCATGAGATACTATAGTAGATTTATTATGGAGATCAAGTTCACCTTATGAGAAAGCATATATTGCTGCAACTTTTGGGAGGCAAAGATTAAAGCTAGGTAATGTTTCTCAATAGGTGGATAGTTTGCTTCAGTAGGGATCAGACGATGGTTGAGGTAGTAGAGAGCGCTCTCCTTCCCTTCATCGTTGGTTTGGGCCAATATAGCACTGAGAGAGTCATCCAATGCAGCAGTGTAGAGGATGAGTGACTTTCCTAGGATAGGGACTGTGATAACTGGTGGCTTCACCAAATACTGCTTGATATCTTTGAAGGCATCGGCGGTTGTCATCGCCTTGAACTTGGCATCCTTTTGATAAGTGATGAAAATAGCTTGCATCTCTCCAGATGGGTTGGAGATAATCGTCTCGGATGCTTGTCGTCCTTTTTGGAGGTGTTTTAGGATAAAATCTTTTCGGGGATCTATCTCAATTCCCTAGTGTCGAACAACAAACTCAAGGAATTTCCTGAAGCTACTCCGAATGCACACTTCAGGGGATTCATTTTGAGGGTATAATATCTTAACCATTCAAAAAATACTCTCAGTCGAGAGATGGTCCTTTTTCCACGCTTGATTATTAAATCATCAACATAGCACTCAACTTGATGATCGATGAGTGCGTAGAAGATCTGAGTCATAGCCCATTGGTATGTAGCACTAGTATTTTTAAGGTTGAAAGGCATGACCTTATAACAAAAGATTCTAATCGAGGTTCAAAAAGTAGTGTTTCTTTCATCTTTAGGAGGCATCTTGATTTAGTTGTAGCCAGATGGCCCATCCATGAAAGAAAACACTACATGAGATGAGGCGATGTCCACCATTAATTCTGGTATAGGAAGAGGAAACTCATCCTTAGGACATCCTTAAAGTCCCTAAAATTGATCATGCAAATTTGTCCATTCTTCTTCTTCTGGCAGTCGCTTGCTAACTAGGTAGAGTATTTTTCTTCCATGATGAACCCATCATCGATCAATTTTGTGACTTCAAAAATGACATGTTGTTCAATTTCTAATCGCATGCGTCTAGGAGCTTGTTTGATAGGGTTAGTGTTGGGATCTATTGGTAGCTTATGGACTGCTACGTCAGGAGATAATATGGGCATCTCTTCAAAACTCCATGCAAAGAAGTCTTTAAACTCAGTCAATAGCCTAACTAAGTCATTGGTTTCTTCTTCATTCATCAACGAATTGATGTATGTCTGGTGTGGATTTTCTTCTGTCTCGAGGTTGATATCTTTAAGCTTGTCAATTATTGAATGAATCTCCTCTTCAAATTCTGGAGGTGCATCCTTGATCTGAAGATCATCTGGATTATCCGAGGTTTCTAAACACACATTATCATAAGAGTTGGGGTTGTGTGAAAAGAACTTATCAGATTCCAAATGATTGGTAACAACCAAACAATAATCATCGTTGCTCGATCGGACCTTACTTTGAATCCTAATCTACTCTTGATTATGCTTTTTACTTCCTTATTTAGCTTTTCAAAATACTTTGACCTGTGCTTGGACCATGTATGAGGAACCTAACTTTTCTGTATAAGATTATGAACACATGGCGAGTAAAAGTCAAGCGATAATTTCATTAATTCTTTAAATGTATCCTCCTCAAGTTCTACATCAACTTTAGGACTTGAGGATGATGATCCCAAAAAGAATCTCTTCGGCTTCATGTCATTGGAAGACTTAGGGGCTTCCTTAACTACTAAACCTTGATTTTTGAGATGAAAGTGATATTAGAGCTAAGGTTCTCAGCTGTTGCCTAATAGTCTTACATAAAACCTATTTTGAATACTTTACTTTATCTGGAGGCTTGGTCTTTATCGCTGTCTAGATCAAAAGTTACCTCTAATGGAACTCACTGAGAGAGGTTGGCTGGTATACTAATCACATTAGACTCATCCTATGAGCTAGATTCCAAGTCTATGTGGATAGTAAGGGTACTCCTATGAACTAGAACATGACTTTTATTGGCTGATGGCCAACCTGAGGGTCTTCCACCTCTAGAACTGCCTCTATTTCTGCCTTTGCCTACTAATTCCGTCCATATGATGGAATGGGTGGGTGGAAAAGTGATATCGACTCTTCTTCAATTCCCCTTTCTTGTGCACTTGGATTTTCATTTTTTTTTTTTTCTTCATTTTCTTTTTCTTTTGTGTTTGAATTTTGTCCAAGTTCACGAGAAAGGGTGTGTTGAGAAAGGTAGTAGGTCTCATATTCATAAATCTCAACTTTTCTTACCTAAAAATGGCTTTTCATCTCCATTGACTAGGTATTCAATCCCATCCTTTCTGAACTTGATGCACAGATGGAAGGAGGATGGAATGATCTTGTTCTGATGTATCCAAGGCCTACCGAGCAAAGCAGTGAATGAAGTATTCAAACCAATTATGTGGAACGTGGCTTTAGTCTTCCAGTTACCTATCTCAAAGGGTAACATTATATAACCTAAAGCCCTCTCGCCTTGTTCATTGAATCCTCTCAACATCCGATCTCCTCGAAGTGTGGAGATATTGATCCTTAAATAGGCAAGGGTCTTTAAACTCATAATGTTCACATGCGGATCCAGCGACTTTGGCGGATCTAAATCGCCCGTATAGCTTATATTATGTAAAGAGGATGGTTGTGGTCCAAGTCCCCTAGAAGAATGTCTTCATCTGTGAAGGTAATTCCCTGAGCTTCTTTTGTATAATGTGCCTCCTCACCTATAGCGGCTAGCTAAGCTCAACATATTTCAGGATCAAGGAGAGCTTTGCTTAATGATTCTCTCATCTCTTTGGATAAAATAAGGGCATCATATATGCTTATCTTAGATGACAAATTTTTTAGATGAGAGAGGACATTATAGTCCACCTTGGGTTGATCCTCCATAAGCATATTCAAAGGTGGAGCATCCTGTAGAGGGGCTTCTTGATCCTTTATACCAATGACTTGTTTCCCTCTATATTGAGGTGCTGCCCTAGAAGGTAGAACCTTGGCACTATGGAGGTTGACTTCGATGATCTCTTATGGCAGGGTAATGGACGGTTCTACCTACACATCAGGCTCACCTACAACTTCTCCTATGGGACCCTCAAAATCAGATTATTCTAGGTCTATCTCAAGAGACAAACTTGTAGTATTCAGAGTAGGAAAGTCCAACTTTGAATCAAAAAGAGGAATATCAAAATTATTATAGTTATTTTGACTTTAAGAGATATCATTAAAAATAGAAGAAGATAATCCATCAGAAGTGACATAGATGTAATTCAAGCTAAATTTATTCTTCAATTTCTTGGATGTTTATAAAAATCAAGTAAAGTGAGTGGGGATGGTCGATATAAAGTTCTACTAGTAGAAGAAGAAGAACTAGGGAAGTGAAAGAAAGAGTCACTAGCTGTGGTGGAAGAGGGTCACTGAGTGGGAGGCTGGACAGACTTCGTTCTGGTGGTTGGGCTATCCACGGGCGCCACATGTTGCAAGCCTTGAGGTTGGAGGTCTACAATCCTACAAGGAAAGTTTCTTGATCTTTTAGACGATCTTCTTAGAGGCTTTGGATAAAGAAATATCCCATCCTTCTTTAGTTTTGGATGGATCACATGTATTCCCAAGGATTACCCTAATAGAATTGGATGGTTGTTCCACAAGGTATTCCTTTAGGGTAACTATAGCATTGGTCTTGAAGCTATGTTCAAGCCAGTCCTTAAATGTGAAGCAATCCTCCAAAACATGAGCTAGCATACGGTGGTAAGTGAAAAAGTTAGGATCATGGCTTTTGCCTACTTCCTACGTTCTCCTAGATTCGGGTAGCTGGAAATCAAGCTTCTTTAAGAGGTTCTTAAAGATCTTCTTGATTACCTCCCTCTTAAATGAATAAGGATTATTAAGCTTATCTAAAAGAGTAGGTGGACCATAGCTACTTGGCGGCGGATATGTGCATCATTGGTGGCATGTAAAGAAAGCGTGACATAGTGGCAGTCTTTGCACATGGAGACTCTTGTGGAGGCTGGTAGGGCTGCCTCGATCGAGGTAAAGGAGGTGGAGGCTGCTGAGGTCGTGGTCTCTTGAACTGATCTCTAGTTAGTTGCTTCCCCTTATCTACTGCTGTCGCTGCTCCCGACTTCTTCTCATAGACCCGTTGTGGCTTTGCTTTAGGCAACTGATCTTGAAAAGGAAACTGTTTGGCCTCTCCTTGTAGACTAGCCACCTTGTTGATTAGCTTCTCAAATGTTTTGATAGTGATGCACTTAAGAATGAAGGTGGCCGGGCCAAGGATATTATTTAAAAGAATTTCAATGGCATCTTTGGGATCATTTTCACATTTCATACTTAGGTTATGTCATCGGAGAATATAATCAATAAGGGACTCACCTGGGTGTTGTAGTGCTACAATGAGATCGCCCACAGTAACCCTTTGCTGAGCTCTAGCAAATCTCTTGATAAAGAGTTGCTCAATAAATATCTTCTTGAACTATTGATTCCTACAATCAAAAGCAATCCTAGGCTACTAGCAAGTGGTAGTATAGCAAGCGTCCTGCCACTGCCGGCATTGCAACTCTTGGGACTGAATATGCAATATGCCTTGGGTTTTCATTGCCATGAAAGCTTTTGATGGAAGGTGGTACAAAACCCTTGGGATATTGGATTGCATCAAATTCCTCCAAGTAGGGTCTACCCTTTGGAACTGATGATCCTCCCTGGGCTTGAGCCAATGCTTCCTTCACTTGCTGCTCAACCATAGATTTTATGTCAAGTTTCTTATATGGAGGTACTTTCCACTACCTTCCTATACATGCTAGTGCTACCTTGCTCAATGGGAGGTAAGGTCTTAGGCTGGGACCAAGACATGCACTAACTCTGGCTGACTAATCTCAACTAAGATAGGGTGAACTGCTGGGGCTTATTTTTGAAGCATTAAAACTACTGCTAATGAGTCCTCAAGCTACTTTTCCATCATATCTATCTTTCCATCTTTTTGTTTTAATAATTCTAGGAGGCGTTGATGCGAATGGGTTGTGTCTTCTTGCTTGACATCACCTTCCATACTTTCTTTAGGAGAGATCCTCACGGTATACCATACAGGACCACAGGTGGAGTCTCCCAATAAATCATCTTCATTGAGATCAAAGATGACCTTCTCCTTATCTAACCAATCATACCCCAAAATTTCCTTCTTCTCTGCAAGATAATATGCTACTATCTCCTCGAGAGAATGAACAATCTAAATGGGAACGAATGATCTTGACTGACCGGTGTGATCACTATCATGCACTGAGAGGCACCAGACCTCGCCTACTGTTTGAGAGTCAATCCTATGAGGACTGTACTCACTAGAAGAGATACACTTCTGACTGTCGCTGACTTTGATAGGTGTGACACTCCTAAGAGGCTCTACAATCATCGGTGCAATAGGGCTTTCAATAACTCCCTCTATAATGGCTACAATCATCACCACATCTTGCTAAACTGGTGGAGTTGGTGAAGTGATGACCATTATTCTTCGGGGTCGCCACTCCTTCAGCACCACCACTAGAGGGAAGGTCTAGAGTGCGCCCATGCATGAGCAAAGTAGACGGAGTAGGATCCCTTAGTCATAGTCGAATCACTAACGAGATATGCTTCTCCCTAGATATGGCCTTCATGGCCTTCTAGAAATGGAATCTTTGTGATGTGTGTGATGATGGTGGGCCGGGGTGAAGCCGATGTGGTGGAGACACCATTGACTCTTTATGAACAGAAGCTATCCTCATGTGATGACTAGTCTCAGTAAGTAGGATTACATGTATGGATGAATTGATGTGGTAGCAGCTGGAAAATCAACAAGTCTGAGAAGCGACTAGCGACTAAACCTCTGCCTCCCCCTACTGGTGATATGTGCAGATGTATGGGCCTCTCTGGCCCTCTCCTATCGAAGCTATTTCCCCATGCTGGGGGGATGCTGGATCTCAAATCAAATTAAGCTCCGAACTCAGAATATCCATAAGCTTCTGGCGTTCGGTCGAACCCGACCTTCCAGCACAACCTCCTTGTGGTTTGATCTTTGAACCAGGTGGAGCTGCATACTGAATTCTCTAGCATCATCTCTATAGAGAGAGGATGGCAGTTTGCTATAACCAGTGATGAAGTCAAAATAGGAAACTTCTCAACGGCTGCCTCCATCTCCCTGGCAATCTTAGTATGATACCGCTTGATCATATAATTTGGATCATTCACTGTGTTCTGGTAGGATGAGATGAGTGAGAGCAAGACCTGTACTCAAAAGTAAGGGAAGCAATCCTTGAGATTAGGGGAGCCTTACCCTTAGAGTGCTTGATGAGAGGTGCTAGCCCTCACTGGGAACCGAGAAACCACGAGGCACCAGAAATTGGGGTGGTACTGTGTTGTCTTTCTTGAGTGGTGGACTGCCACTACTTTCTTCTTTAATGAGGAGATGTTAAAATATGAAGGTGGATCTAGATGAAATCATAGGTCGTTCAATTCTGTGAGTGCCCTCACATGTGATCTACACTCCCTCTATCAAAATGGATAAGGTATCCAAGGGAAGTCCATTGACATGATCCAAGGCCAAGTCCATGCCATGAGGGTGAATACAAACTTACGATCATTTCAAATCAGAGTAGCGTATTGATCTTGATCTTGAGAATCTGCAATATAGGAAATGAGCTTGGATTAGATTTCTATTTTTGTTCATTTCTAAATTTGAATTGAAAATTTGAACCCACATCCAACATCTTGGAAGTGTTAAGTGGGGTTCAAAATGGATTAAAGAAGATTTAGAAATTTGATTAAAAAGAATAATTTTTGAATATGAATCCACTTTCAACAAATTTGGGTATGGTGAAAATGGGTTCAAATATTTTTTAGAAGGATGCTTCCATAGGTTCATATTTGTTTGAATGTATATTTTGATTTCTTTTAACTTTAAATTTGGGTATGTTAAAGTAAGGGTCAATTGAAATTCTTACTTGATTTGAAATTTTACTTAAAAATAATTTTCTTTTGGTGTTTAAAATAATTGTTGTTTGATTTTGAAAATTGGAATTCCCTCTTAGCAACTTTAGGTATGCTAAGTGAAGAACCCAAGTGTGTTTTGTTTGATTCTTGAAAATAGGATTCTTACTAAATTTGAGTATGCTAAGAAAATCCTAAGGTGTTTCATTTGTTTTAGATATTTTGATTTTTGAAAAAGTAGGATCCTTAGAAAATTTGGGTATGCTAAGGAAATCTTGATGCATTTTATTTTTGTTTTGATTTGTTTTTTTTTTTGATTGAAAGTGGATAATTTACTTTAGCAAATATGGTATGCTAAAGATGAAGTCCCACTTAATGGAAATTTCACTTAGCAAATTTGAGTAAGCTAAATGAAATTCCAAAATATGTATTTGAAGATTTTGTGTTTTTGGTTTGGTTTTGAAAATGAAAACTTCTCTTTTAGCACATTTGGTATGCTAAAGAATGAAGTTCCAAAAGTGCTTGAAAATTTTTGATTTTGAATTTGGAGACTTTACTTAGGAAATTTGAGTATGCTAAATGAAGTTCCAAAATGTGTTTGAAAATTCTTGGTTTTGAATTTGGAGACTTCACTTAGCAAATTTGACTATGCTAAATGAAGTTCCAAATGTGTTTGAGAATTTTTGGTTTTGAATTTGGAGACTTCACTTAGCAAATTTGAGTATGCTAAATGAGGTCCAAATGTGTTTTGAAAATTTTTGGTTTTAAATTTGGAGACTTCACTTAGCAAATTTGAGTATGCTAAATGAAGTTCCAAATGTGTTTGAAAATTTTTGGTTTTGAATTTGGAACTTCACTTAGCAAATTTGAGTATGCTAAATGAAGTTCCAAATGTGTTTGAAAATTTTTGGTTTTGAATTTGAAGACTTCACTTAGCAAATTTGAGTATGCTAAATGAAGTTACAAATGTGTTTGAGTTTTGAAAATGTGATTGTTAAGTCTTAATTTTTGAAAAGAAGTTTTCCATTTCACAAATTTGGGTATGTAGGAATGGAGGTCAATCTTATTTTTGAAATATGAAAATTTTATTTTGTGTGTGATTATTGCTTCTGAAAGAGGGAATTACAACATAATAATATATGGAATATGTTTTAGTGGGATTTCCAAATGACTTTATTTTTATTTGGGAATGAAATCTTCATTCAATAAATTTGGGTATATTGAATGTAGATGTTCATATGTACTTTTGGAAAATTTAGTTTTGTTTGAAAATGAAACCTCCATTCAATAAGTGTGGGTACATTGAATGGAGAGGTTCATATGTGCTTTTGGAAAATTTAGTTTTGTTTGAAAATGAAATTTCCATTCAATTTGAATGGAGAGGTTCATATGTGCTTTTTGAAAATTTTGATTTTGATTTTCAGAAAGATGATCGTTCATTTTATTTTTTGAAAATGAAATCTTCATCAAAGTGAATTGAGGGAAGATATTCATTTGTGCTTTTGGAAAATTTAGTTTTGTTTGAAAATGAAACTTCCATTTGAATTGAATGGAGCGGTTCATATGTGCCTTTGGAAAATTTTGATTTTGATTTGATTTTGACTCTTGGAAAGATGATTGCTCACTTTATTTTGAAAATGAAATCTTCATCAAAATGTATTGAAGGAAGATGTTCATTTGTGGTTTTGGAAAATTTTAGTTAGTTTTATTTTTGAAGATTCCTACATGTAACAATTATGAGAATTGTTAGATGAGGAGGATTTAAGAAAAATTTTTGTGGAAAATATTTTATTATGTGCATTTTTGAAAGGCAAGATTTTTTTATGAAACATTTATGTTGTCTTTATTATTTTAGAATGAACCTTTCTTTATCATAAAGATAATAAAGAGGAAGTATTTAAATGTTTTCTTTTGTTAAATTTTTTTTACCCATTGGAGAATCCAACGGGGTTTTTAAGACCAACATAGAGTGAGGTCCTAAAACCTAAAGATGTTGGCTAGCTTAACTTAAGGATAAAATAAGCTAAGTGCCAATGGAAAGAAAGATAGTCTTGGGTTCATACAAAAGTACAAACCCACTATCGATACATAAAGATAACGATCATTTATCAAAGATGGAGAGAGAAACTTCCCTAGTGATGTCGCCAGAAAAATTTGTGGTGGAAATTTTACATTCTCGAATGTCCTCTTCATCATCTATTCCTCTTTCCTTTTCTGAGGTGGAAAGAAGATGGAATAAATGAAATGAGAACATAGGGTAATATAAATCACCTTGGTCAAATGCCATGCAGATCTGCAGATGTACTTATTAAGGTGATCGGGTACGACATTAAGGAGAGGTGTACTATCTCGAAAGATAGAAGTCACCAAGCTACAATGGACCGAATCACCAAAATAAGAACTCCTAAGGAAGTTGGGTCTTTGAGGTGTACCAGAGATTCTTCCTTTACTTTACATGAAAAAAGTACGGGGTTTAAGAAGTTGGGTCTTTGAGGTGTACCAGAGATTCTTCCCTTATTTTACATGAAAAAGTAAAGTAGGGTCTATTTTAAACCGGGTTCATTGTTCTGGGGCAAGCCCCCATAGTTAATTACATCCTAAGGAATGGGGATTCCTTAGAAAATCTCTCGATTAAGGTAAATGATCATTGTCTCTTAAAGATTTCAATAGAAAAGGACTATCAATTGATTAGCTTATTTTTGAAGATAAAATGGGATTGATCAAAGAAAGAGTGATTATTATCGAAGCAAATGAAGATAAGTAGGAGATGCTCACGATGCCAGGAAATCTAGTGAGTATCTCAAATTATCTTATGATTGGGATTTACAATTTTGAAATTGATTTAATTTGTTTGAGTTGAATTTTTAATTAGAAATTTAGGTCTTATAATTCCACAATACAAGATTATAGAAATGTCTAAGAGGTGAGGATTTATACTTATGGCCTCCAAAGGGGAGAAGCAACCTCAGAACCTAAATCTAGGGAGCTTTGGCGAGGGCCAAAAGTGCAAGCTAAATCTAAGGCAAAAATGCTTATTCAGTTTGTTGTCACAAGAGATGACAAACCACCCGACTGCTTGGACTTACAACCGCCTAGGGGTGGCTGCCAACTAACTCCTCCTATGATTTTAAATTCATGTAGGCAAGTCATATGATTTAAGCAAGATAGCTAGACTGTTATTTATTTAGAAAGAGACTAAGTCCATAAACTCACTCTCTAAAGAGACTAGATCATATAAGGACATGCTTCAAATGACCTAAATCTAATGCAATTCAAATTACATTTTATTTTCATTTTGGACAATCATTTTGACTCAGGATAATAGGATTCATATATCTAATGCATGAGAAATAAGATTATTGGCCAAAATCAGCGAGAAGGGAGGAGGTGCATTTCCACCGTGGCTCTCATAGGTCAACCCAAGTTTCTCTGGCAAAGGTAGAAGCCCTCCAATCAAGAGTGAAATAAGATGCATCTGTGCATGATGTTATAAAAGAAATACTCATCCAGCTAAGGGGTTGCTAATTCTTTTATCTTGATTTTAAGCCTAAGCTTTAGGTGAGGTTATGAGTTTTTTATTTTAATTTTGAATTGTTAAGTTTGGTAGAAGATTTACTTTTCCCTAAGAGCTTAATCATCATCCAGGCCATACATAAAGCAAGAAATAAACTAGGAAAAGGATGCCACCTAATGCACAAGCTAAACAAATCATCAATCAATTTATAAAGCTAAGCGCAAAAGAATAAGAGGCCAATTGTGGTCGGGAACCACCGCACAAACCCAAAAATAAATTGGGTAGCCGATCTCTACCATTATACAACCCAGATTATAAATGAATTAAATACAATTAAGCAAGGAACTCATTGTTGTGGGGGTCTTCAAGCTTCAATTCTTCATTCTTTTCTTTCTTCTTCTTCTTCTTTTCTTCTTTCTTATTTGGTTCTTTTTTTTGGATGGTTGGATGGTGGATGCTCCAAAGGCTTCACATGATTCATAAGATGAGATTTTATGACCAATGTTCATCCTAATCCCCATAACAAACATTCCAAAATTCTAATTATAAAAATTACATGAAAAATGAAAAGTAGATCTAGCTAACACTGCAAAATAATGGTTAGCAAAACAAACCACCAAATCTCAAACATGTATATTAGACTTATCACCCCACACATGGGTGACTAAGTCCACCTGGCCTATTGGATTATGCTTAATGGTATAAGCACCTGCACAATAAAAGTATTTATATTTTTATTTATTATAGCGCCCCTTAAGCACAATCTCCTGTAAAAGATAATGGTCAGACTAAGATCGCCATTCAATCTACGCACATACACCCTAACATCTAATCTAAAACATATATAACAAAATAAAATCAAACATCAAATCATGTACCATCCTAACCTGAAGCTAGAAGTGGTGACTTAGCCTAATGTGTGTGCTTTTAAGGTTTGTGTAGTATGCTTAGCTATGGCTTTAAGTTAGAGTTTTCCAAGTAGGAAAGATGTTCAACATAGAGGAGGGTTTCATTTAAGTTGTTTAAAAGTTTTGGGTTAATTTTATTTTCTATTTTGATTAGGTTCAAGTGAATCCTTCAATTAATTACTAAGTTATAAAGAGAGGGAAAGAGAAGAGAACTTCTCTTTTCTTCCCTAACCTAAGTAATTTCTAAAGTAGATTCATATTTTAGTTTTATTAGTGAATGTATTATTATGTGTTTTAATTAATCCTAAGTTTAGATGAACTCTAAACAAACCTATTCAAAAGAAAGGCATTTTAAGATTAAATAAAGTTAAGTAAAATTCACAAAACACACATCACTTCATTTCTTTCTCAACATATATAACATGCATATGAATGGATCCTAAGCATATCCATACATACTAAATGGAAATGTTTAGCACACTTTATGATGCATGCTAAGTAAATTACTCAAGAAAATTTGAATGCTTATGATGCATGATTTTCATTAAGTAGAAAAAGGGGGTTTCTTTTCTAATTTTTACATGCACATATGAATGTATAAAAAATATAAGTGAGTATGGTGCCATTGTTAGCACCAGGGGTGTAAGATACAAGAACTATTTAGGGATACTTAAAGCCTTGCAACCCCGGGGTTGTCCAGACTAATGAACCAGTTTCCTTAAATACAAGCATGTGTACAAAAGAAATGAATGGAAAAGAAAGAATGCAAAAATTTATGTTGGTTGATTTATTTTTATTCATGCAATTTATATGTGCAAGCATAAGTATCCCTCTAAAATGATAGTATAGAATAAATAGGGTATGGAATTAGGCAAGTGTTAGGTTCTTTTCAAATGAACCACACACCTTGCCAAATCCTATTTAAAAATACACTAAAAGAGAAGAGAAGGAAAACCTACACTAAGTTATATTTTACTCACATGCAAATTATAAGTAAGATATAAATAACACACTTTTAGTTTTGATAATTGATTCATATATTTTTGAAAATAATTTGGATTTAATAGTGATAATAGCCACACATATTTCTACTTTAGCCAAAACATGCAATTTGACATAAAGAAATATTTTCATTTTAAATTTGATTTTTTTTTTGTTGAAAATCATGGATACATGAAACCATATGACATACATATCTAGAATGTTGGGGAAGAACTAAATCAATGAAAGCATGTAAACACATTCACTTCAATTAAATCCTAAAGATAATCTAATGAAATAAGAAAGCTTAAAGTAAATCAAAGTTCATTTAGTATGATTTTTGTTTGATTTTGAATTTGATTTAATTTTGAAAATGTGAGGTGAGTTTGCTGTTCTTAACCCATTCCCACATGTGTTGGATAATTTTGTTCAACTTTTAGATGATTAGATCCATTTTATATTTTGATTAGGTTAAGGTAGAAATTAAGCATGTTAATTACCCTTACCTTCACCACCTTAGCATAGTTAACCAAATAATTATCAGCCAATGAGATGACATAAAATCTCAAAGGAATTTAAATTTGCAATGCTCCTAGGAAGAAAAGAGCCTAATGCAATTTGGCTCATAATTAATGGTTAATTAAGCTAAGGGGTTTAACTTAAGTAATTTTAAAACACCCCTCACACATATGAGTTGCATTTTGATTTTCTTAATTGAACTTAGGCTTTTGAACACCTAAGCATCTACCCAAAGTAGATTAATTAAGTTCTGGAAGATTTTAGAATTTTATGAAATTAATTAAGAGGATAATTAGTGAATTAACCCTTAACTAAGAGAAGATTAAGAAAGAGAAGGGGGGTTTAAGGAATATCTTAGGGGAAATGCCCCAAAATTATTCCCTAAACCTCCTATTCATTGAAATAGACCTTAATCAACTTCAACCAGGGATTAAAAAACTAATCAAACCCTTAATTATCTTTAGTTACATTGAGGGGATAATTAGGAAATGAATTAGTGATTCCCCTAATTAACCACCAATAAATCCCAAGAAAATTAGGGGGGTGGGGGCGTAGAAGTCATCCCCCAAAATATACTCAAGAAGTTTGAGATTAATCAGTGGATTAATTAAGGAGTAATTAGAAAATTAAGACTTCCAATAAAAACCAAAATTAGAGAAAGATAATATTCAAAATCCATTAAAACAAAATTTAAAATATTCTAGATTTAATTATCTTTCAGTGATAGTTTACCTCATATTTTTCTGATTTTTCCTTAGAGAGATATAACTTTTGAAGTTTAGAGGATTAATTAGAATTAAATAAACACTAATTAATTCCTTAATCCAAAGGCGTGACACGCAAGCGGTGACTCAGATGCGCTTTACACGCATCAAGCAACGAGAGGCCACTTAAACATCTTGTCATAGGGCCAGTGGTGGCGGCGCTACGCGCTTTGGTATCCGCTATTCGATCAAGGATCAAATGGCTATGATTTAATTCGCAGTCAAGAGGGATAAAATCAGGATATAAAATGTGCATTTAATATCGACCGTCCATCCAAAATTGAGGATGGATGGTCAGAGATCTATCCCTACCAAAGCATGTGATCCATGGAGACCATCCATGTTCTAGGCTTTGATCCGAGCTCGATTGTGCTCGGATTGGGATGAAACTTATCCCACACCATCATCATGCAATGTAGATTAAATCCAATAACTAAAATCATATGAAATTAAAATTCCTTTCATAAAGGACCAACACACATGGAGTTTAGTGATCAAAAATGTCTAACCTCACCGGTGCTCGATTCCCTTGGAGGAGCTTTGTTTGGTTGAGACGAAGCTTTAGGAATGTCTTAGCTCTTGAGGTTAAGTGGATAGCTCTAAGGACCATCCCCTTCTTAGCTCCCTTGCGGCTTTGATGGAATTAGATCTCCTCTTGCCTTTGGAACTTGAGAGAGAGCTTGGGCAAGCTTGACTTGGCCCTCTGATGGAGTGTGCAAAGGAAATTTGGTTGAATTGGAGTGTGGAGAAAGTTTGCCAATCAATGGAGCTCCCCTATTTTTCACTTAAGGAAACTCAAGAATGGAAACTTCTAACTTTCTCTAGAGAGCTTAGGACTACTCAAGAATGCTTCCTAACACTCTCCCTTACTCAATCGAATTAGCCTCTATTGGAATAGAAGTGGATTAGGGGGGAGTATATCTCCCCCTTAGGTAATCGGATGGTCGAAGCATCACTTATCATTTTAATACAATTGACCTTAGGCAATGGGTTGTTTGATATGTTAGAAGCTTGCACATGGTTGGTTTGGGCTAGGGAGTGGAGTGGTAACCTCCCATGTGCTTCAAATTGAGTGGGATCATGATTCCCATATGGCCAATTTGAGTCATGTGCTCAGTTTTGGCCTTGGGTCAAGTTGGGCTGACCCAAACGCATTAGGTTTGGTACACCACCCTACAAAGGATTTACTTGACCTATTAGGAAGGTATCAAGTAGATCTGAAGTAGAATTGACCAAATTTCTCATTGATTTGACCAAAATTATTCTATGGCCTAAGGGTAGAATGGTCATTTAGATAATTTTTGAATTTGGATATGTTGGGTATATTGAGAAAATAGGGTTTTAAGTTTCATTGGATTTGGAGTTCATTTGGTATGATTTGGCTCATGTTGACCCATTTAGGTCAAAATTGGTCAACTTGGATCAAGTTGACCAATTGGTCAAATTGGGTCAAACTAAGGGTTGGGTCAAGTTTGTATGACCCTTTGAAATGTTTTGGTGGCTTTGGTTTGATTCAATTTGGTGTAGGTTTGAATTTGGTTCATATGACTTCATTTAGGTTAAATAGGTCAAGTTGACCAATTTGACCCATGACCTATTTGAGCCAGGTCATGGGTAGGTTTAGGTTTGGTTAGTCATATGAAATAGATTGGTACCTTTGTTTCTAATCAATTTTGGTTAAGTTTGAATTTGGCTCAAGATGACCCTTTAGGTCAAGTTGGGTTCAAGGTCAAATTGGTCAGGTTAGTTAATTGAGGCTTTGGTCAAGTTCAACAAGTGATTTGGAATGAACTTGACCAATTAATTTCAATCAATTTGGCTTAGATAAAGTTTTGACACTTTTTGAGATTTTAGGTCAAGTTGAGTCAACTTGGGTCAAGTGCACAATTGGGCTAAGTTAGGCTCACGTGTTGACTTGGTCAAGTTCAAACACAGTTCATGAATGAACTTAGATCATTGGTTTCAATTAATTTGGCCTATGATAGATTTTGGCTATATTAGGTTTCATTTTGGCCAAGTTTTGACTTAGTCAACCCTTAGGTTTGACCCAATTTTATTGATTGATGATCTCATGATGATTGTTGATCATGATGAGAGGTATAAGTGAGTTTGATTCAATCCAATTTGGCTAGGATTAGAATTTGGCTCATAAGGGATACTTTAGGTTTCTTCGGGTCAAGTGAGCCTAAGTGGGTCAAATGGCTTGGTCAAAGCTTGATTTGAGTTTGATTGAACTTGTATATGGACTTATGATTGAAATATAAATCCATTTGCAAGTGGTTTGAAGTCAAATGGGTTTTGATTCGTTTGATAATTTCATATTCAAAGGAAGAACATTAATGAATTTGGGGTTTGATTTTTTAATTAAGTTTTGATTAGGTGATTGAGGTTTATATTTATATTTGGATTCATGATTGAAAGATTGATTGAATTATGAAGAAAAAAGAATCAAGAGTTTGGCTTGATTTGAAGTTGATTTGGCTAAGTTTAAGATTTTGACTTGAAAGGCTTAGGTTGGATTTTGAGTAGATTTGAGTTTGATTTTTGGGATGTGTTTTGATTGTTTGAATTTATATTTTATTTTTAAATATGAATATAAATGAGAATATAAATGGGCCATGAGAAAATTTCAAGAGTTAAGTGATTTGATCATGATCTAGGCTAAGTCCTTAAGAGGAAAATTAAGGATTTAGAAAAGATTTTTTGAATTTTGGATTTGATTGTTGGATTTAATTTGATTGATTTGAATTTATATTTCATTTATATATGTGAATACAAATGAGAATTTAAATGAGTCATGAGAAAGTTTCAAGGATTTGAAGTGATTTGCTCATGATCTAAGCTTTTTAAGAGGGAATTTAAAGGACTTAGGAAATTTTTTAGTAGGGATTTGAATTTTGGATTTAGATTTGATTGATTTATATTTATGTTTCACTTACATATGTGAATATAAATGAGAATATAAATGAGTTGTAAGAAAATCCCATGAGTTTGAATTGAGTTTTATTTGATTTAGACTAAGTCCTTAAGGTGGAGATTAAGGACTTAAGAAAATTTTCGAGTTTGAAATTTCCTGTATGGGTTTCAATCATGGAGTTCAATCATGGATTTCAATCATGTGGCATTGATTTAAGTTGGATAAAATCAAATAAGATTGATTTGTAGTTTGACTTGAAGGAAGGAAGGTGAGAATGGTTCAAGCTAAGGGCATTTTTCCTAACACCCAAGGCATGACCTATTCCATGGATAACCCTCCTAAGTCTCTGTAGATTGAGTGTCCACCTAATCACTAGATGTGTCTTAAGACTAGGGATCTCTTAATTTCTAAGAGGAGTACTATGTCTAAGAAGGAGGGTTGAGAGCTCATCCTAAAAATGAGGTAAATACTCGGCGGTCATTTTTGCTTTGGAAGATGTAAGTCTACTACACATTCTTTCTAGTATAACTATCACAAACTGACCCTAGATCTGGTGGACATGTTATCTCGCTAATGTGTCACCCTAGTGGTCTTTTTATTTAGGAAAGATGTGAGTCCCCATCCTTTCTTCCCTGAATTGGCTACGGCAAACCAAAAGGCACCCCTTTAGTTGGATAGTTATCCCTTCGGCTAGGAAACTACTCTCTTTGGATCGGTAAATTTGAGAAAGGCCAAGGCTAACATGGCCCCTACTCAGTGCAGTCCATCGCAAACCAACAAGATCCACCAAATATAATTAAATTGAAATTAATTTTGAATATCTTTGAGCTGATTTAAGTCCCCTAGCAACATTCACTCAGTAGTCAGCCTTGGGTTGGGTTCGATTCGTTGTGTCGCCAATGGATCACCCCAACGACTGATCCCTACTTTGGAGGATGTAAGTATACTATGCTTTCTTTCTAGTACAACCGGTGCACATCGAAAGACAACCCTTTTGGTTGGATAGTCCTACTATATGGTTGGTAGACTACCCCTTTTGGATTGGTAAATTTAAAGTAGGCCAAGGCCGACATGGCCCCTACTCAGTGCGGTCTATCGCAAACCGATAAGGGTCCATCTCAAAATTCAAAACTTAAAATTTGAAAATAAATTTTTCCAACCTCTCCCAGTTGAGTCAAATTAAATAATCAAATCAATCTACTTCTCCTCAATGAGATGCAAATATTTCCAATCTCCCTAGTGGAGTCAATTCAATCCAACCTGAACCTGCTCCCCTAGTGGAAGGTTCACACTTTTATCCCCAGGGGATTCCAAATTTTAATCCCCGGTGGACTTCACAACCTCTTGTCCCCAGTGGATAACTTGAGCCTTTTCCCCTAATGGAAGGTTCACATATTCAATCCCTAGTAGATTCCTCCTTCGCTCTCTTATGTTCTTGACATAAGTAGAGTCGCATTACACTAAGATCATAATTCCTTCAATACCTTGGGTTTGGTGTAAATTGTTTTGTTGTGTTTAGATCATCCAAATGTTGTTGATCATTATGTCAAAATCACGGCGGTGTGCCTTCACCACACCACACCTTTGTTGACCTCACTTTTGGATTGAGCTCTCAACTTCTCCATCTTATACATAGGGCTCCTCTAGACACTAAGAGTTTCTTAGTCTTAAGACACTTCTAGTGATTAGGTGAACACTTAACCTAATCCTAGAGACTCAGAAGAGTTAGCCATAGGAATAAGTTATGCCTTAGAGATTTTAGGAGGACTTGCTTACTCTATAGTTTGAACCCAATCCTTGCTTCCTTCTTTCAAGCTAAGCTTTAAATTCAAATCCAAATCTAAATCCAAAATCCAAATCATGAATCAATTCTAAATGATTGAAACTCATGATCAATTCTAAATCCAAAACCTTCCTAAGCCTTATGAATCACATCCATAAACATAGCTAAACCATTCAAATCAATCTAAAGTCAAGTGATTTCTTTATAAATCACTTTTTCCATCATTTGTATTCATAATTATAAATGAATTTGGCATCCAAATCTTTCAAATCAAATGAATATAAATCAAACTAAATCAAAACCCCTTTTCCAAACTTTTTGACCTACCTTAGCCAAATTCACAATCAAATCACACCTAATTCACATGATTCTCTCATGGATCATTTATATTCTCATTTATATTTACAAATATAAATGAAATATAAATTCAAATGGCCAAAATCAAAACAATATAAATTCAAAACTCAAATCCAAATCGAACTTATATCCTTTAAGCCAATTTCTTGGATTTAGACAAATCATTCTCAAATGAATCCAAACCCTTGGATTTTCTCTTCAAACAATCACTTCTTCAATCACATGCCAAAATATAAGCATAAACTATAATCATCAAACCAAAATCAAACTAACCCAAATAAAACCCATGTTCATCCTTTTGACTTGAAATTGTCAAATGAACCAAAACCCATTTGACTCCAAACCACTTACAATTAGATTTATATTTCTATGATAAATCTATATGCGAGTTCAACCAAACTTGAATCAAGCCTTGATCAAGCCAATTCACCCATGTAGGCTCACTTGACCCAAAGTGACCTAAAGCACCTTTTTGAGCTAAGTTCTAATCCAACCCAAATTGGATTGAACTAAGCTCATCCAGGCCTTATATTGTGATCAACAATCATCCTAGAATGATTAATCACTCAAATTAGGTCAAACCAAGTCAAACCTAGCCTTTGACCAAGTCAACACTTAACCCAAATAAAACCCAAACTTGCCAAAGTTCACTATAAGCCAAATTGATTGAAACCATTGATCTAAATCAATCCATAATCAATGAATGAACATGACCAAGGCATCAATTGAGCCAAACCAAGCCTAATTGGCCACTTGACCTAAGTTGACCCAAATTGACCTAGAAAGCCAAAATGGGTCAAATCTTGATCTAAACCAAATTTTTTGCAACCAATGGGTTAAATTCATTCTAAATTGATTGTTGAACTTAACCAAAGCTTCAATTGAACAATTAAGCCCAATTGATGATGAACCCAACTTGACCTAAAAGGTCAAATCAATTTGAAATCAAACCAAATTAAAATTGATTGAAACCAAAGTTTGCAATACATTTCAAATGATCAACCAAGCTTAAACCAACCCATGACCTAACCCAATTGGGTCAAATGGGTCAAATTGGTCAACTTGACCCATTTAGCCTAAATGAATCTAAATGAACCAAAAATAAATCTAAACTAAATTGAACCAAACCAATAATACCCATAGGCTCCAAATGATCATTTGAACTTGACCTAACCCATGGTTTGACCCAATTTGACCCAACTTGAACTAAATGGGTCAAATTGAGCCAAATCAAATCAAATGAATTCCAAAATCACTTGAAATTCAGCCCAACTCATTTTTGAATCATTTTAAATCTGCCCTAATCAAACTCATAGCCAAATGACCACTTTGCCCTTAGGTTAAATCATATCCTATGACCAAATTCACTTAGAATTTGGCCATTTCTTTCTCAAGGCCACTTGACATCCTTCCAGTCATCCACATGGGCACCAAGGAGGGTGGTGAACATGACCCAATGAGCTTGGCCATGACCCAAGGTAAGGCCAAGCCGACCTCTCCAATGGCATTTGAACACTTGGAATTCCAAATGCACTCACCACTCACATGAGCATCCACTCTCCCTCACTCCACTACCCAAAATGACCCATGTAGGATGTTTTGCTGCTCAAAACATTCCTCCAATCCAAGCCCTTGATCAAAAATGGCAAAATAGCCTCTTACCGTTCGATCCAAGTAGGGAGAGATATCCTCCCCCTCATTCTCACTCAAACTAGAAGAAATCATTTTCTTATAGCTAAGGAGATTGAATTGAAGCCTCCCCAAGCTTTTCCAAGCCATTCCCGAGCTCCCCCATTTCTCCTTCTCGGTTTTACTCAAATCTGAAATAGGCAAGGTGAGCTCAAATTCCAACACATCCAATTCCTAACCAAAATCAAATTAACCTTGTATACACCATCAGTGGACTTTGTCAAGCTCAATCAAGTCATTTCCCAAGTCTTCAAGCCACGGGAAGCACCACTTCGATGAAGGCCGATCACCATTGAAGGGGGGCTTGGTCAACTAAGTAGTTTACTTCAAATCAAGGCTGAATTTCTTCAACAGGGCTTTATTTCTACTAGACGAAGCTTCCTCCTCCATTGGAAGCGCCAGTGATAGCGTCCGGCTAGGTAATTGCTTGAAACCGTAGCTATAGGAAAATTTTCTTGGACCTTTTTGAAGGAAATTATCATCCCATGAACTCTTGACCGTTGGATGTACATCCCCCCATAGATCAGAGATGGTGGATGGGGCATAGAGCGGTGTGGTGGAGTTACCACTGACACTCTTAGGATAGGAGCTGCTCTATTATGATGCATGGTCCAGTGTAATGTTGATATGATCGACGGGTAAAAGAAAATCAATGAGTGCCCAACCCTGAAACCTCGCCTCTACCGGTGGTGATATGAACTGAGGTATGGGCCTCCCTAGCCCACTCCTATCTAAGATGCTTTCCCACACTACGGGGGATAATAGATCTCAAATCAAACTGAGCCCCAGACTCAGATCGTCCGTAGGCTCTGCCTACTTGATGTAGAACAGATTGGAGGCCGACATATGATCTTCGCCTCTCACTGACTGGTGGCTAAAACTGAATCGCTGGTGGAGGTGAAGCATAAATCCTCCTAACATCCTTTATGTCAGACTTAAAGAGAGGATGGAACTAGTTTGCTATAACCAACATGGAAACTGTTGCGTGCTAGAGAATTTTATTTCGGTAGATGCGAGATCTTCGTCGTAGCCCAAAAATTATCCAACACACAAGCAGGGATATGAACACGGGGTTATATCGTGGAAAACTTCGTTAAGGAAAACCACGGCCTTGCCTCAGAACTTTCACTATGTGTTCAAAAGATATAGGTCCCCGCTTCTCAGAAGGTGTTCTGAAAACAATATTCTGTAAAAATACAATATCGGTCAACTCCAACCCAAGGGAGAAGTTTCCCAAAAAGCGGCAGGAACGGATCTTCTGGGAGCAACCTCTTGATCTTTAGGAGAAAAGAGCGAACGGTCTTTGTCTTCCTCAAGCGTCTCGATCTTCGCACTACTGGTGGCACCGGATGGGATCGTCAAGGCCAAGGTGGTTCTCGAGCTCGGTCTTCCAATCGATTCGGTCCTAAGGTGAGAATGAAGCTCTATTTATAGATTTTTGGGAGTGCCTTGTTCGTGGAAAACTCCAACCACTCCCATAACCACTGACGGATCGTATGATCTCGATGACGGTGGTGTATTTTGATGATCTCAAAGATCAAAATATAACATCATAGTCGGATCCATTTTCATTTCGATAGTTTGACTGAGTCGATTCGAAGTTCTGATATGTTGCTATGTTCGCTCATCGGTGACCGCTTGACTTTGGCTGGTGATTAGATCAAGCATTTCAAAATGCCTTGAGATTCGTGTTTGATCGATTAATTTTCGAGGATCGCGTTCTATTTTTGGGTGACATTATCTCGCCATCCAAAAATATATGTCACTTGAAGATAGCAAATTCTCAAAAATTTGAGAGTCCATCAACCGCGATTTTGAGAGAACAGATCTTCATAACGACAATATTATAACTGGAAGCGTGGCCGCAAATATGTGTATGTAGGCGCAGATGAGATATGATCGATCCGAGCTTAGAGCTCACGGGTGCGAAGCGCCAGGTGCGGCGGCGCCAACAGATGGCGCCGCTGGCATATGCCCTGCGGCTGGCTGGTCGTGGACCTGACGCTGAACGGCCGAGCGGGCACGGTCGCGGGTGAACGTATGGCGGCATGGCAATTGCTGCCAGCGGTATAGCCATCGGCCATGCTGGCTACGGCTGCCTGGATGGCGACCACGGGTCGGCTGGCTTCTGCACGAGGTCGGTTTGGACGGATCATGGCCATGCTTACGGCTGCTGGCACGGAACCGACACCGAATGATCTGGCTTTGAGTAGCTGGATGGACGCTTTTGCCCCTGGAGGGGTCTATAAAACCCCAGTGGCTGGAGAAGGCACACCTTTCTCATCTCTTCTCTCCTCTTAGAGTGCATAGCCTCCCCGGTGGGAGTTTGGGCACTCTTTGGATCCACCTCTCCTCCTCTGAGTTCCTCCCTGGGAGTTTGGGCACATTTGGATCCACCTTCCTCCTCTTAGAGTGCATAGCCTCCCCCTGGGAGTTTGGGCACCTATTGGATCCACCTTCCTCCTCTTAGAGTGCATAGCCTCCCGTGGGAGTTTGGGCACTCTTTGGATCCACCTTAACCTCCTCATCTCCACCAAGAGAGTGCATAGCCTCCCGGTGGGAGTTTGGGCACTCTTTTGGATCCACCTTAACCTCCTCATCTCCACTGCCGAGTGCATAGCCCTCCCCGGTGGGAGTTTGGGCACTCTTCTTGGATCAACCTACCTCTCTCATCCCACCGCCGAGTGCATAGCTCCCCGGTGGGAGTTTGTAGATGGGTGAGAATCTTTTGAAAGAGACACGACCCTTGTAACGAGGCACACAGGGAACCTCCTAAAATGGGAGGACTGGGTGGGAGTCGCCGATCACGGAGACACATTGATCGTGCGAAAAAATATTATTTTCAATGATTTGGTTCTTAAGTGTCCAAGAAGTCCGATAGAGCCCAATCCGCCGAGGGTATTTCACCATTTACGAGATGAGTTTGGGCGGATTGCGTTTCCCCATCCCGAGATGATCGCCATTTTGTCAAGATCAGGTTTGCATTTCGCCGAAAGGTGCAATGACGATCGTGATGGGACTTATAGTCTTTTCGTGAGCGACCTTGACTCGATTACCTCGCGGATGTGCAAGTTTACTTGATGCACATGGTCGTATCACCGGAGTCACTACTTTGACGGGCGATTCTCCTGCAAGAGTTGGGCAAGCGAGATTCTTTTGTGAAGAATGATCGTCTTCGCAGAAATGGGGAAAGCCGAGAGATTTACCCATTCCCCACTGTTGGATGATGCGACGCCAAAATTCCGTAATATTGAAGATCTTCGATTTGAGATTCG
This sequence comes from Cymbidium sinense, assembly GCA_021442155.1. NCBI lineage: Eukaryota > Viridiplantae > Streptophyta > Magnoliopsida > Asparagales > Orchidaceae > Cymbidium > Cymbidium sinense. The sequence goes on from CM038215.1 coordinate 250,205,521, forward strand.
ATATATCAGATTTGTGGGAGGAATCTTTCTGAGGCGGGCTTTCTATTCATCCCGCGTCTTATGTTGCGCTGAGAAAGCCCAACAAGGAGGTTTCCACCGATCTCCCAAGCCCCTCCTGCCTTCCCAGAAGGACCCGCCTCAGAGAAGAGGAAAAGGAGAAAGAGGTGATGGTGATGATCGATACCCAAAAGAATGCCCTAGTAGTCGCCCCCAAGGATCTTCATTCCCGAGGACGGGTTGAATCATTCCTCGCAGATCGCCGATGTCAAGAACTGTAACAATCTTCTTATGCTCATCATCTTTATTTCCCATTTCCGGTGCTAATTTTTTCTTATTTCATATCGAAGAAGCAAGAACTTGACTTCAAAATGAACATCAATGACTGGAATTCAAGTTCGAAGGTCAAGTTTCTCCATGGTGAATATAAGAAGCGGATGTGGAGAAAGTAAAAGAGATGTCCGTGTTGGAGAATCAACTTGATGAGTGAGGACCGAAGCTACCTGCCACTCTCTTTCTTTCGCCGTGAAGTGAGCTGACTCGATGAATTAGTGAGGCTAGAACAGAGGTTGGTTGCTCAAAGGATCCAAGATCTTTTCTAGAAGGTTTCGTCTTGAGGCAAAGAACCGAGAGGCCGCTTTCAGAGAAAGAGGTCGCCTTTATCTCTGCAGAAGGAGGATCACAGCGGAGGACTTCAAGAACTGCCTTCAAGAGTATCATACAGATCACGCTCGTGAGGCCGAGACCACGGTATGATGTAGAGGTGAAGGCTTTGAGAGGCAAAGGTGTTGATGAAGGCTTCATCCGAGGTTTCTTGAAGGGGACACGCCATGACGCAAGCTGGGGAGTCGGTGTTGAGGTCCTTTCTCCTAGCCTAGCTTCCCCGACCCTTCTAAACGACGATGGATGATAGTTCTTCATCATCTACCGATGAGACCATCAAGACCGTAGTTGTAGTTCCTTTATGTTGCACGCTGTGTTGTATATTATTTCGCTGATCAGCTTGTATGTTCATGAGAAGTATTAATAATATACAAAAATTGTTTGTGAATATTTCCTGAGGTCAAAGCCGCATCGATGATAAAGATTCGCTGTAGAAGAGATCATCTGAATCCCTTTAGTGTCGATCTATTCTAAGATCATTACCGCTACTTGATGACAAACTTGCACGGAATATATTTATGAGGTTCTTCGTAACCTCTCGATCTATCTTGTGTATCTGAGCTTACTGATGATGTTAACCTCTATGGAGAAAGTTGTGCCTAGAGGATTGCCAACTTATCCAAGGTTGTTTATCGAGCTACTTCCGATGTTAACCTCAGAGGAAGATCTTGAATTGAATAGAGGATTTTGACCTATCCGGTTGTGGTGTTACCCGATGACGTTAACCTGTATGGAAGAGGTCGTGGGAAGTCCACTAAGGACCTCTCGATCTATCCTAGGTTGTGTATCGGAGCGCTTACTGATGTTAACCTCTATGGAGAAAGTTGATATAGAGGATTGCCAACTTATCCAAGGTTGTTTATCGAGCTACTCGACGATGTTAACCGTGAAGATCTCAAATTGAATCCGCCGAGGATTTTGACCTATCCGGTTGTGTATCTGAGGCTTACTCGATGTTAACCGTTATGGAGAAAGTTGTAGGCGCCTATAGAGGATTGCCAACTTATCCAAGGTTGTTTATCGAGCTACTCGACGATGTTAACTCAGATAGAAGATCGATCAATTCCCTGGGATCGATCTTTCTCGAATGAGATACAACAATAGCTATGATCTCTTGAGTCGTGTTTTAAAATGCAAGCATAAGCAAGAAAAGTCACAATAAGTATGAGAACTTTTAACATAGATAGAAACATAAATCCAAACACCTTGATGCCAAGGTTGGACAATAAGTATGACAAACAGTATCGATAAATAACAACAATTGCAATACAAACATACACGATGATAATGTTTTCCCATTCACTAGAATAAAAAAAGTACCACCGGTAGTACTTCTGGAGGTTTGTAGCATTCCATGTACGTGGGAGAGTCTTCCCCATACTATCCTTAAGCTTGAACGTGCCAGGCTTGATTTTAGACACCACCACATACGGGCCTTCCCAAACTGGTGAGAGTTTGTTCTGTGGGCCTTTTCCGCCGAAGTCGAGGCTTCGAGGATCAGGTCCCCAACAGATATTGGTCGGCTTTACCCTTCTGAAACCTCGAGCAATCCTTTGTGATGGAAGCCATTCTGAGTCACATGCTGGTCTCTTAGAGATCCGATGGAATAAGCTTATCGCCGCTGCATTAAAGTTATGTGGCTCTGGGACCCATGTCGACCGAATAACAATTTCGCCCAAAACACGACAGCAGCTTTCCAAGAGGGTCCTTGATGTAGTGTAAGCCCAAAGAACATTGATAGTTCTTGCCCCCCCTGGTTCGGTGTCTTTAGCCCTTTAGTATTGTCCTATTGGTGACTTCGCCCCATTTGCCCCGGGATGGGATACAGTGGATTAACCGATATGCACCCCGCGTAAAGATGAATGTCTTTCCCGTGAACTCAAGGCCCCATTATCGGTGATGATTTTTGCTGGAATGCCGAAACGACAAATAATATTTTTCCAGATAAATTGCTTGGCATTTGTTTCGGTGATTTTGGCCGTTCAGCCCTTCCACTTCGTGAAGTAATCAACGCCAAGATTATGAATTTTCGCTGCAATGGGAAAGTGGTCCCATTATATCGATCCCCATTGAGCAAAAGGGCCACGCCTGATTGTGGTGAGTTCTACATGGTGTATGAGTGAGATTGGAATGTAACCACACTTACACTTCTTTACAAATTCCCAATGCCCTTCTTCATTGTAGGCCAAGAAAACCTTGCCTCATGATTTTGAGGGCAGGGCTTTTCCTCCCAAATGTTCACCACAAATTCTGAATGAACCTCTCATTGCATAGTTAGGTGGTGGTAGACACTTTAGGGCCCTAAGAAGACCGCTTGTAGAGTTCGTCACCGACATGGTGAAGTTCGCTCACGGAGACCTGATAAAGACGGTGGGTCTCGCTGGCAAGGCCCCGCTTTGAAGAAAGGACATGATCGTCAATCCATGAAGATTCTTTTGGGTCCTCCAGATTGTATCACCCAAGGGCCTTGAATACCGGGAAAGTGGATGTCCTCTATGTATTTTCTCTTGAAAAGATCTCCGCCGTTGTTGTGGCTAACTTGGAGAGGGCATCCGCCGCTGTTCTCGCCTCCCTTAGAATATGAGTTATCCGATGGGTCTCTATTCCGCAAGAAGTGACTTTGCCAAAAGACTGCAGAAAGCAAGTCACGGATGACTGCATCAAGTCTCCTTCAACCCAGGAGGCCACAAGTCGGAGTCCGTAGATGGCTAAGTTCTCGACCTCCCAGCCTTAGTCCCGCTAGGGCCTCAGATCACCGACATTATTGGGAACTTTAGTCGTCTGCACTCTAAAGTTATTTTACTTGGGAGATAAGCAAAATTCCGCCTCCCGCACGGAAGTACAAGCTCCATCAACATATAATGTCCATTGATTTGTCATGGAGTGATGAATGATCTTCTGTGGTGATGGGATGGTACATTCTCCGTCGAGCACTTGTGACTTTATATCGTATCGACGGGAAGAAAATGGATGTCAAACTCTCCAAGCTCGACCACTTCATCAACCTTCCGATACATCGCTTTGCGTAATAGTTCTTAATGGAAGATGAGTGTAGACGCTGATGGTCGTGGTCGCAATTTTCGTGTAATGCACCGGCCGCCTCTGCTAGTGGATAGCGCCCTTCCAGACGAAAGAATTTTGTCGACATAATAAATTGTAATGCAAGACCGGAGCGGCATGAGAAGAAACAAAGAAGATAGATGTACGCCTTCTCCTTGATAGGCTTTGATAGTAGAGGGGAAGCTAAATAGACTCAAGTTGCTCAAAAGCCCGACATTCATCCGTCCCGAATCCATTTCTGCACCCCTTAAGATTTTGAAGAATGGTAGATACTTATCCCGAAAGGCCAAGAATCGGATAATCCTACCAAACGCGTTGGACTTCCTTGATCGCTCTTGAGGTGACATGTCCTTGAGTGCTTTTATCTTCTGGTTGGCCTCTATCCCGCTACGAAAGTGACCATGAAGCCTAGGAATTTCGAGGAAACTCCAAAATGCACTTACTCCGATCTTGTAGTGTCAAGAATGTCAAAGCACCAAATGCATCGTAAATATGTCGTGATATTTCCAAGCTCTTTCACCAAAGATATCATCAACATACACCTCCATATTGTGCCCTATAAGATCCTTGAAGATCTTATTCATAAGCTGATATGTTGCTCCAAAGATTTTAGTCCAATGGCATGACCCGACAGCAAAGATAGTCCCTTATCTGGAAGGATGTTGCTTCCTCATCTATTTTGTTCATCCCGATTTGATTGTAATAGCATCCATGAAGCTCAAAGATGATGTCGATGTCGCGATCAACGTTCGATACGAGGAAGGGGAAGCTATCTTTGGGGCATGCAGGCTGTAGTGATGCACATTCTCCAGAACTGCTTTCTCTTGACTAACACTACGTTAGCCAACCGTGGGGTAGTAGACTTCTCGAATGAATTTGACTTCCAGTTTGGTGATTTCTTGTTCTATGACCGCAATCGCTCGTAAGGGGTTCTTTTCTTCAGACACCGGCCAGGGTCGAGTCAACTTTGAGGGAGTGCGTAATGACTTCCGTCAATGCCCGTAATATCGAGCGCGCCGTGCAAAGATATCTTGATTTTACGCGTAAAATCTACGATTTCGATTGATCAAGACAAAGAACCATCCCACCTTCACCTTCGCGATGGATCAACTTCGAGATAGAAGACAAATTACATCTTCAACCGGAGAAGCCCTTTCGTGAGGCATCCTCATCGTAGGTCAAGTTCTCGATGTTGAGGGTTACTGACGTAAATGGCTGATCTTGCTTGATATAGCACGCTTGTGCATCTCTGATTCCCACTTACCACATGCCACCGGTGTCGGGAATTTCATCTGAGGTGAGGCACGATGTGACCGGCCGAATATAGACCGGAGAGGTCTCCCAAATATTGCATTGTCTGGACTTTGACTACAATAAATTGTATCAAGTGGTTGCGGTCGGGAAATTCCCAAGAGTTACGGAAGAATGATCGCCCTTCCACTAATACCTGGCACATTATCAAATCCATAGTGGACCGCCGCTGGTTGAAGCTTCTCTTTCTATACCCATGCCGAGGAAAGTGGAAAAAAAAGAACATCAACCGAACTCCCATTGTCGATCAATATCCTTTAATATTGAAGCACGGATCACCACCCTCGACCGATGACAAGGGATCTTGATGTGGATGCTAAGCCCTCTAGATCTAAATCATCAAAGGTGATAGAATGGTCAACCCGAGACTTCTTCGCTCGCTCTTGAAGGGCAATGAATATTTGGCTGATAACACCGCCCTCCCGCAATTGTTTATCTCTCCACCGCCATGGTTCCTCGTGGTTGCCCCTCAAAGATTTGTCGGACGAGGGTTGGTTTTGTATAAACGCCTAGATACCCGACGATTAGTCTTTCAATCTCCTCCTTCTGGTGGCATTCCTTAGTGGTGTGCCCTACCATGTGAAAGTGGCGTAATTTCTCTTGATTTCCACCTGTGTTTTAAAGGTCGCCACTTGACGCCATCCTCTTCCCGAATAGCCAGGATGTTCAGCATGACGGTTGAGAGTCAGATATTTCCTCTCCGGTCATCCATGCGCCCGAGGAGGTTTTGGGGAGGTTGTCTCTCTCTTTCTTTTCGAGATGTTTGAACATCATCTTTGGGAACCTTCTTCCGCTTGTCGCGTGGTTCAAACTGCGATGAGCACCGATAGCTTCACGAGATTTGTGCCTCTATTCGTGGACCGTTAGCAGGAATGGACTGCCTCCGCATTAATGATGAATAAGTATCCCGCCGAGTCCTCCGAGAAGCACGCCTCAAAAGTTCTCGGATCTACTCAGCCGTGAGGAGAACCTCGAAGTATTCTTTGAGGGACTCTCCATCGCTCGCGGATTGGAGAGATGTGATGAATCGATGATTCTCTTGTTCGCCAGAACTGCTCTACAAAAAATCGAGCTCTCCAAATGATCTGACCGAGTGAATAGAAGTACGAGCCCCCTTTGAGAGTCGCCGGAATACACAAGATTCCAGAGTCAATGTGCATGATCGCTCAAAGTGATCGATATGCATCGGATCGGCAGCATCGTAGGGTCCATGCCGGAAGCTTGAATCTCGCCGAATCGGGTATTGCGAGATCTCAAGGGACGAAGTTTTGGAAGAGGCGCGGAGAATGGATCATTCGATTGTCGGAACTCTTCCCGCACGCCGTTCATCGCGATAAGGTGACGTGGAGTTTCACCGATACGAGCCATTCGTGGGGTGAGTAGAAGATCCGTAAGTTCAAGATCCGGATGTGGTGCCAAGGGGTTCTCTACTTGTTGATCCTGATTCCTGCAATCATTCTCGTGAAGAAAATCGATTATGCGCCGAGGGCCATGGAACTGGCTCTTTCCAGCGTTGGAACGCTTTGCCTTCCTCAGAGTCAAGAATTTCGCTCGGGAATCCTCCATCCTTGAACGCTGATCTTCCAAAGAGGGGCCCGACGGACCTCACCGGGACGTAAGTCTCTATGTGAGAAGTGTTGGAGACTTGGCCCTGATCCGAGAATGAGGAGCTTGGAGCCAAACCCCGCTTACCAACCATAGTGGAGATATAGCAATGGGGAACTGTTCCCACAGACGGCGAAATCATGGCTAGAGAATTTTATTCCGCAGATGCGAGATCTTCGTGTAGAGCCCAAAAATTATCCAACACACAAGCAGGGGGATATGAACACAGTGGGTTATAAGCTGGAAAACCAGTGGGCCCCAGCCTCAGAACTTTCACTATGTGTTCAAAAGATACGTGTCCTTGCTTAGTTCTGAGAAGAAGGTGTTTACAGGGTAAACAATATTCCGAGTGTAGAAAATATACAATATCTGGCCAACTCCAACCCAAGGGAGAAGTTTCCCAAAAGCTGAACGGATCTTCGGGAGCAACCTCTGATCTTCGTGAGAAAAGAGAACGGTCTTTTCTAGTCCTCCATCTCGGGCTAGCTCGATCTCTCGTGCACTACGCGGTGGCACCGGTGGTGATGATCGGCCAAGGTCGACCGGTGGTTCTGCTCTCCCTTCAATGATTCCCCCCTAAGGTGAGAATGAAGCTCTATTTATAGATTTTGGGAGTGGCGTGCCTTGTAAATTCGGAAAACTCCAACCACTCCCATCCACCGGATGGCCCAAGGATCCCTCGATGACGGTGTATTTTGATGATCCGGGTGCCTTAATGATGTCGAATTGGGTGATCTTGGATTCGTTGGATTCGCCTTGACGAGCCGCCGACCGACTATAAATATGTCGCTTTGGTGACCATTTGGCGATCGATCCATTTTCATACGATAGCTTGATCCGAGATTCGAGTCGGATCACTATGCTTAATGTTGCTATGTTCTCCTCATCGAGACGGCCGCATGTGTTTGCTGAAATGATTAGATCAAGCATTTCAAAATGCCTTAAGATGCTTGATCGATTAATTTTCGAGGACGAGAAACCAACCGACACTACTTCTATGGGAATCGCCATAGCCTTCCTCTTCATCAAGGAATTCTTAGAATCTGATGGCATGTCAACCCAAATGACCAACTCTTGCCTGACCACTATGCTTCTACTAACAGTCGTGAGGGAGGTCCCCTCACATGTAATCCGGGCCCCCTCAAAACCTCATCCAAAGTGGATGAGGTGGGTGTAGTTAGATCCATCCTATGAGGAAAAGTGAACACATACTTGGGCGCTGCCATTGAATCAAACTGTACTGAACTAGGACTGAAGAAAACTAACTAAAGCTGACTATAATTGCAATGTCAAAAAAAACTTGAATCAGATTCTCTTCAGTTTTTGACTTTGAATTTGAATTTAGAGTTTGAACCCATACTCAATATCTTGAAAGTGTTAAGTCGGGCTCAAATGATTTAGAATAGATTTTGAGATTTGATTGGAAAGAGAAATTTTTTAATGTAGAATCTACTTTCAACAAATTTGAATATGTTAAAAATGGGTTCAAATGTTTTTGATGAGATGCTTCCATAGGTTCATATTGATTTGAGGACCCTTCATTTAAGAAATTTGGGTATGTTAAAGTAAAGGGTCAATTTGATTTTGATTTGAGATTTTTGGAATCTACTCACTTAGTAAGTTTGGGTATGCTAAATGAGGTGTTTGAAAATAATTTTTTTTATTTGTTTGCTTTATTTTGTGAATCATTTGTGATTTGAAAGATGGAATTCTCATTTAGCAAATTTGGGTATGCTAAATGAGGAATCCAAGTGTGTTTTATTTTTGAAAATGTTTGAAAATAGGATTCTTAGCAAATTTAAGTATGCTAGAAAAATCCTAATGTGTTTCTTTTGTTTTTAGAGATTTTGATTTTTTTTAAAAAATAGGATCCTTAGCAAATTTGGGTATGCTAAGGAAATCCTAATGTGTTTCTTTGATTTGGATTTTGTTTGAAAGGAGACTTCGCAAGCAAATGTGGTCTTCTAGAATGAAGTTCCAATGTGTTTTGGATATTGTGAAATGGACACTTCACTTAGCAAATTTGAGTATGCTAAATGAAATTCCAAAAAAATTATTTCAAATTTTTGTGTTTTTGATTTTGTTTTGAAAATGGAGATTCACTTTAGCAAACATGCTAAAGAATGAAGTTCCAAAAGTGTTTCTTTTATTTTGGTTTTGTTTTTTTTTTTGAAAATGGAGACTTCATTTTAGCAAACATGGTATGCTGTTCCAATGTGAAATTTATGAAATGGATTTCACTTAGGAAATTATGCTAAATGAAATTCAAACAATGTGTTTCAAATTTTTATGTTTTGAGAAAGGGAGACTTCACTTTAGTAAATGGGGTATGATAGAATGAAATTTCAATGTGTTTTGAAAATTTTTGTTTTGTTGATTTTGAAAACCGAGATTTTCATTTAACAAATTTAGGTATGTAAGATTAAAATCAATTATGTTTCATTTTCAAAGATGTATTTTCATGTGTGATTATTGCTTTTTTTGAAAGAGGAAATTCCAACCTAATCATATATGGAATATGTTAAATGGCATTTCAAAATAATGTCATTTTATTTGGAAATGAAATCTTCATTCAATAAATTTGAGTATATGGAATGCAGATGTTCATATGTGCTTTTTGAAAGTTTATTTTTGATTTTGATTAGAAATGAAAACTCCATTCAATAGATGTGGGTATATTGAATGGAGTGGTTTCATATGTGCTTTTTGAAAATGTGAAAGTTCCAACCTAACATATGTGGAATGTGTTGAGTGGAATTTCAAAGTTGTGATTTTTGCTTGTAGATGTAACATCCATCCAACACATTTGGATGTATTGAATGGAAAGGCCCATCTTCAAATTTTATGCCTTTGAAAATATGATTTGTCAAAATTTTATTTTTGAGAATGAAGTCTTCATCAAAATGAATTGAGTAGAGAAGTTCATTTGCGCTTTTAGAAAATATGAGTGTTGGTTTTATTTTTGAAATGTTCTACATGTAATTGGAAAAATTATTAGATGAAGTGCAAATATTTTATTAAGTGTATTTTGAAAAGTGCTTTTGAAAAGTAAGACTTTATGAAAGATTTATTTTATCTTTATTTTAGAATGAACCTTTCCTTACCATAAAAATGGTATGGAGGAAGTCTTTGATTATTTTCTTTTTTATTCAATTTTTTTTCACCCATTGGGGAACCACGGGGTTTTAGGACCAACACGGGTGAGATCCTAAAACTAAAGATGTTGGCTAGCTTAACTTAATGATGAAATAAGCTAAGAATGGAAAGAAAGATAGTCTTGGATTCACACAAAAGTATGAACTATACTTGGAGATAATGATTATTTACCAAATATGGAGAGAGGAACCATCCCCAGTGGAGTCGTCAAAAAAATCTGTGGTGAAAATATTCTATACATCTCTGCCTTCATCTATCTCCCTTTTCTTTTTAGAGAAAAGAAAGATAAAAGAAAACATAAATATATAAAATACATCTTGTTAGGACACCACGCAGATCCACAGATGTTCTTATTTGGGTGATTGGGTATAATATTGAGGAGAGGTGTACTATCTTGAGAGATAGAAGTCACCACCCTACAATGGACCTAATTACCTTAATAAGGACTCCTAAGGACTATGGGTCTTTGAAATGTACCGAGATTCTTCCCCTACTTTACATAGAAAAATAAAGTAAGATTTATTTTAAATCGGGTTCGTTAAGTTCCCTACAGGGGCAAGCCCCCATAGTTATTTACATCCTAAGAAATGGGATTCCTTAGGAATACTCTTGATTAAGGTAAATGATTGTTGTCTCCAAATATTTTGAAAAGGTAGGACTATCAATCGATTGATTTATTTTTAGAAAGTCAAGTGGGATCGATCAAGAGAAGGGAGTTCTTATCGAAGCTAAATGAAAATAAGTAGGGGATGCTTAAGATACTATGAAGCCTAGTAAACACCCAGACTACCCTATGGTTGGGCTTTACATTTTTGAAATTGAATTAATGTGTTTGAGTTGAATTTTTATTAGAATGCTAGGGCTTATGATTCCATGATACAAGATGATGGAATTGCCTAAGAGATGAGAATTTATGCTCATAAAGGGAAGTAGCAAGAACCTAAATCTAGGGAGCTTTGGCTGAGAATGACCTAAATCTAAGGAAAAAATGTATTTGGTTTACCTCCATAAGATAGGATAAAACCACATGACTATTGGACTTACAACCTTGGTGGCCAACTAACTCCTCCTATTTTAAATTCATGTAGAAAGTCTTATGTTTATGCAAGATAACAAGATTGTTATTTATTTAGAAAGAGACTAAGTTCTTAAACACTCCTAAGAAACTAGATCATGTAAGGGCATCAATAATGACTTAAATCTAATACAAAATTTTCATATGTTTTATTTTCATTTGGACAATCATTTGACTCAGCCTATAGGATTCATATGCCTAATGCATGAGAAATAAGATTAGGGGCAAAAATCAACAAGAAAAGGAGGTGTGTTTCTGCCATAGCTCTCATTGGTCAATCCAAGTTCTTTGAAAAAGGTGGAAGTCCTCTAATAAAGAGTGAAATAATATGATTTTATGCATGATGTTTGAAAGAAAGTACACATCCAGCTAAGGGGTTACTAATTCTTTTATCTTGATTTTTAGCTAAGCATTAGGTGAGGTTATGAGTTGTTTATTTTTAATTTTGAGTTGATTAATTTGGTAGAAGATTTATTTTTTTCTAAGAGCCTAATCATCATCTAGGCCATACATCAAGCAAGAAAGAAACTAGGAAAAATATGTCATTTCTAGTGCACAAGCTAAACAAAATATCAAATATTTTATAAACCTAACAAAAGAATAAAAATCCATTTGTGGTTGAGCACCAACAAACCCTAAAAAAAAAATTGGGTAGCCGAGCTCTACCCTTATACAACCCAGATTACAAATGAATTAATTACAATTTAAGGAAGGAATTCATGTTATGGGGGGTCTTCATTTCTTCATTTCTTCATTTTTCTTTTCTTCCTTTCTTCTTTCTTCTTTTGGTTCCTTCTTTTGGATGGTTAGAAAGTGGTTACTCCAAAGGCTTCAGATGATACATAAGATGAGATCTTATGACTAATGTTCATCCTAATCCCTCATAACAATCATTCCAAAATCTTAATTGCAAAATTACAAGAAAAAAAAAGTAAATCTAACTAACACCTGTAAAATAGAGATTAGCTAAATAAACCATACAAACCCCAAGCATGTATTTTGGACTTAACACCCTACACATGGGTAATCAAGTCCACCTGATCTATTGGATTATGCTTAGGGTATAACCACATGCACAACAAAAAAATTTATATTTTTATTTATTACATCACCCTTAAGCACAACAATCCCTATAAGATAATAATTAGACTAAATCATCCTACCATTCATCTGCACATACATCCCACAACCGGACTAGAAAACATAAATCACAAAATAAAAGCAAAACATCCATGCACCGCCCTAACCTAAAGCTAGAAGTGGTGACTTAGCCTAATGTGTGTGCCATTTAAGGTTTGTGTGGTATGCTTAGCTATGGGTTTAAGGTTTAGATTTTCTAAGTATGAAAATGTTTAAGTTAGAGGATGGTTTTAATTTAAATAGTTTAGTTGTTTTGGATTAATTTTATTTTATATTTTTGATTTGATTTAGGTGAATCCTACAATTAATTTCTAAGTTGTAAAGAGAGGGAAAAGAGAAGAGAACTTCTCTTTCCTTCCCTACCCTAAGTAATTTCTAAAATATATTCATATTTGATTTTATTTAGTGAATGTTTTCTTATGTGTTTTAGTTAATTCTAAGTTTAGATTAACTCTAAACAAACCTATTCAAAAGGAAAGGTATTTTAAGATTAAGAAAAGTGAAATAATATCACAAAACACACACCACTTTATTTCTTTCCCAACATATATAACATGCATATGGATGAATCTTAAGAATATTTATACATGGAAATGAGGATGTTTAGCACACCTTAATGATGAATGCTAAGTAGTGTTACTTAAGAAAATTTGGATGCTTTATGATGCATTATTTTCATTAAGTAGAAAAAGGGGGTATTCTTTTATCCCATTCATATGCACACATGTATGAAAGGCATAAGTGAGTCTGACATTGTTAGCACCAAGGGTGTAAGACTACTAGGGCTACTTAAAACCTCGTAACCTTGGTTGTTCAGACTAATATATCACTTTCCTTAAATACATATGCATGTACAAAAGAAATAAATGGAAAAAGAAAGATGCAAAAGCTTACATTTATTTGATTTTTGGTTTGGTTGTTTAATTTATAGGTGTGATGTGAAATTCCATCTTATGTCATGACATAGGAGTGTATGGGAATGGATTTGAGCAAGTGTTATGTCCTTTTCAAATGGACTATACACTTTTCTAATCCTATACAATTCTATGTTAAGAAAGAGAGGGAGAATCAAAGACACATAATACATATCTTTATTTTTTCTCATGCAAGCTTAAATGATTATAAGTAGCATACCTTTTTAGTTTTGATGTTTGATTTATAAATTTTGAAAATAATTTTGAATTTAATAGTAATAATAACCATTCATTTTCTTACTTTAGTCAAAACATGCAATTAGACATAAAGGAAACATTTCATTTTAATTTTGTTTTTTAAAAGGAATGAATGGATGAATTTCATATGACATACACATATAACATGCTAGGAAAGAAATAAAGTGATGAAAGCAATGTAAATCCATTCACCCTAATTAATTCCTAAAGACAATCCTATGGAATAGAATTATTTGAAGCAAATCAAACTGGTTTTAAAGAGAGTTTGAATTTTGTTTGAGTTTTATTTCAATTTGAGAAATGTGAGATGAGTTTGCTGGTCCTAACCCATTCCCACATGTGCATGTTATCTTTGTTTAATTTTTAGATGATTAGGTAAATTTTATGTTTTAGTTAGGTTAGGGTGTACAATAAGTGTATTAATTACTTTCCTATACCACCTTAGCATAGTTAACCAATTAATTATGAGCCAATGATATGACATAAAACCACATAAGGAATTTAAATCAACAATGCACCTAAGAAGAAAAGGGTCTAATGCATTTGTCTCATAATTAATGATTAATTAAGCTAAGGGGCTTAAATTAAGTACTTTCATAACCCTTCCCACACATGTGGATTAGGTTTTGATTTCCTTAAGCCACTTAGGTTATTAAATACCTAAGCATCTACCCAAGATGGATTGATTAAGTTTTGGAATGTTTTGAAAAATTTTATCAAATTAATTAAGCAAGTGATTAGGGGTTAATCCTTTAGATTAAGGAAGGAAAGGGGTTTCGGGAATGGCTTAGGAAAAATTCTCTAAGTCCATTCCATAAACCTCTTTCTTACTTACACAAGGCTTAATTAACTTAATAAAGGGATTAAACCAATGTTCATATGCTTAGTTATCCTTAATTATATAAAGAGAGTAATTAAGGATTCATGAATTGATCTCCCTAATTAACCTATCAATAAATCTCAGGAAAATTAGGGGAGGCAGAAGTCATCCCCTTAAATGCACATGAGAAGTTTGAGATTAATCAGTGGATAATTAAGGAGTAATTAGGGTTATTAGGTTTTCATTACAACCTAAATTTAGAGAAACACTATTCAAAATCTATTGGAAATAATTTTATATTATTCTACATTGAAATATCTTTCATATGATTTTTTACTTTATGTTTTAAAGATTTTTCTATAATTAGTTATGCAATTATGAATTTTCCATTATTAAGGATAATTAAATAAATAGCTAATCTCATCGCCATGCGGAAGCTACGCGGTGTGCTTTCCACGTGGTGCGATGGGAGAGGCTATTTAAGTTATCACATCATAGCAGCACATCAACAGCGGCGCTACGCGCTTTCTTCCCATCCGTTCGATCAAAGATGGCTGAGATTAAGCCCAAGATGTTAAAGGATTAAATCGAATATCCTACGCATCTTGATCATGGTCGTCCATCCAAAATGCGTAGATGGACGGCCCATGATCTATCTCTAATCTTCCCTACCAGAGATGGTCACCGTCCATCTTCTAAGGGAAGATCCGAGCTCGATTGAGCTTGGATTGAAACCAAATTCAACCCACACCATCTAAGAGTAAAGGGAAACGCATCCAATGGCTAAATTCTCATGAGGTAAGAATTTGTTTCACAAAGGACCACACCACGGCTAAATTAAGCTCGGATTAATGTCATACCTCGCCGGAGGCTATCACCGTCGAGTTTGATGAAGTAGCTTCGTCTAGTGGAGACAAAGCCCCGTTAAAAGTTTCAAGCCTTGGAGTTGAGTAGATCTCTTTATGGACCAAGCTCTCCTTCAATTGGGCTCGATCTTGATCAAGAACACTCCTCCCTTACCTTGAGAACTTGGGAAAAGGTTTAGGCAAGTTTGATTGTGTCATCTGATGAAGCTTGCAAGAGCAATTAGCTTGATATGGAGTATTGACTAAGTTTTATTTTCACTTGAGCACCCTTGTTTTCACTCTAAGAAAAATATGAAATGGGAAAATGGAAGATGCTTAGGAAACCTTAGGGGAGCTTGGAATCACCTCCTCTGAGTTCCTATGCTTCAATTGAATAGGAGGGAATGAAATTCAAGTGAAATTAAGGGGAGTATATCTCCCCCCTAGGTGAATCGGACGATCGTAAGCTTACTAGTCATTATGATCCAATACACCTCCTTGAGTGGGTTTTTAGGCTATTAGAGGTGGCATGGCATTTAGTTTGGTTAGAGGAGTGGAGTGGTGAAGTTTTCCATGTGCTTAATTGAGTGGAGGAAGGATTTCCATGTGCTCAATTCGAAGGAAGTGGTCGATTTTGACCTTGGGTTGGGTTTGGCTGACCCAAACCAATGGGTCATGTGCACCATGTCCATTAGTGACCATTTGGTCCACTAAGAGGATGCCAAGTGTCCATGAAAAGGAATTGACCAAATTCTATGTGGTTTTGATTTTAGGTTAGCCTATGGCCTAGAGGTAAAATGGTCATTTGAACTTGATTTTAATTTGAATATGTCTGGTATGATTGAAAAATGGGTTTGGCTAAGTTTCATTGAATTTGGAGTTGGTTTGATGTGATTTGGCTCATGTTGACCCATTTAGGTCAAAATGGGTCAACTCAAGTTGACCAATTGGTCAAATTAGGTCAAACAAAGGGTTGGTTCAAGTTCATATGACCATTTGAAATATGTTGGCATCATTAGTTTGGTTTAATTTGATTCATAATTGAATTTGGTTCATTTGATTTCATTTAGGTCAAATGCGTCAAGTTGACTAATTTGACCGATTTGACCTATTTGGGTTAGGTCATGGGTTGGTTTATGTTTGGTTAGTCATTTGAAATGGATTGGTATCTTTGTTTCCAATCAATTTGGTTTATATTTGGATTTGGCTCAATTTGACCCTTTAGGTCAAGTTGGGTTCAAGGTCAATTGGGCTAGGTAAGGTCTAGTTGGCCAATTGGGGCTTTGGTCAAGTTCAACAAGTGATGTGGAAAGAACTTGACCCATTGGTTTCAATAAATTTGGCTTAGATCAAGTTTTGACACATTTTAACTTTTTAGGTCAAGTTGGGTCAACTTGAGTCAAATGGCCAATTGGGCTAGGTTAGGCTCAAATGTTGACTTGGTCAAGTTTAATCATTGATCATGAAGGAACTTAGATCATTGGTTTTAATCAATTTGGCCTATGGTGGATTTTGGTTATGTTAGGTTTTATTTTGGCAAAGTGTTGACTTGGTCAACCCATAGGTTTGACTTGGTTTGACCCAATTTGATTGATTGATCATCTCATGATGATTGTTGATCATGATGAGAGACATAGATGGGCTTAGATTCAATCCAATTTGGTTAGGATTAGAATTTGGCTCATAAAGGGTACTTTAGGACACTTTAGGTCAAGTGAGCCTAAGTGGTCAAATGGCTTGGTCAATGCTTGATTTGAGTTTGATTGAACTTATATATGGACTTATGATTGAAATATAAATCCATTTGCAAGTGGTTTGAAGTCAAATGGGTTTTGATTCATTTGACAATTTCAAGTTCAAATGAACATGAAATGGATTTTGGCATTTTTGAATTGAGTTTTGGTTAAGATTGAAGTTTGTATTTATATTTGGATTCATGATTGAAGGATTGATTGAATCATGAAGAAAATTAAGAGTTTGGATTGATTTGAAGTTGATTTGGCTAGTTCAAGAATTTGACTTGAAAGACTTTGGTTAGATTTTGATTGAATTTGAACTTGAATTTTGGAGTTTTGGTTGTTTGAATTTATATTTATTTATATATATGAATATAAATGAGAATATAAATAGTTTATGAGAAAATTTCAAGAATTTGAAGTGATTTGAATATGATATGTCTTGAAAATTGAATCTAAGCCCTTAAGAGAAAATCAAAGTGACAGTGGAGTACACATATTCAAATCACACCTATTCCTTTGGCTAAACCTTCTAAGTCTCTAGGCTAGGAGTGTCCACCTAATCACTAGATATGTCTTAAGATTAAGGATCTCTTAATGTCTAAGAGGAGTCCTATGTATAAGATGGAGGGTTGAGAGCTCATCCTAAAAAATGAGGTCAACAAAGTCTTCCTAAGTCCCTAGGACACAACCCATTCCAATATCTAACTCTTCTAAATCTCTAGGCTTAGGTTAAGTTTTCACTTAATCACTAGATGTGTCTTAAGACTAAGGGTCTCTTAGTGTTTATAAGAGTCCTAGACCTATGGCGAGGAAGTTAAAAATTCACCCAATAGTGAGGTCAACAAGCACGTACTTGTATAACTCCTTATATATTTATACATGTGTATAAATATGAAGTGAAACTCCTTTTGTTATAAAATTCATGCATATTCATACTTCAAGTGTGTTCATACATACATATATATATATATATATATATATATATATATATATATATATATATATATATATATATATCAAAAAAATGGAGCAAAATATAATTGTGAGGTATATTGATAACGACGCTAAGATAACAAAATGTTGCTCATTTGATTATGAGTTGGCTTCATTGATCCTAAGATGTCTCTCATATTTAAATAAGATTAACTAAGTAAAATCCAAATATAAGTCTAATTAAAATTTATAAAGGTTTCATTAAAAGGCCTAAAAGTCATAAAGATTCATTCTTTAGGATCAACTTAAGGTAGGGATTAAACATAATCAATTTTTTTTCTTCTCTTTATATGTTAAATTCCAATTAAAGAACAAACAATCAAAAGCATATAATTTAAAATCTTATCTAAACTTTAAATAACCTAAAGAATAACCACCCTTAATAAGAGATTTAAACATTTAGTCAAGAGAAAATTTTAACTCTAAAGTCTAATTAAGACATACCATACTTAGCTTTACACATAAAATATTAAGTCACCGATCCTATTTAGTTAGGTGATTATTGTGATGATGAGATGTTTTATTTTGTGATATATTAGATTGGATGTTAGATTGTTTGTGCATACCGGATGTTAGGACAATATTATATTAATGATATTTTTGTAGGGGATTATAATTAAGGACCGCTATAATAATAAAATATATATAATACCTTTTGCTTGCATACTATTAAGTCCTAAGATGATCCAATGTGGGGGTGGGGCTTAGTTACCCAAGGTAGGGTGCTAAGTCCAAATATGTGGAATACAACTACTTGGTTTAAATGTGTGTTATATTAATCTCTATTTTATGTAGTTAGATTTAATTTTCTACAAAAATACATTTTGTAATAGATTGTTAGAGTTATGGGGTTTAGGATGTGTAGTGGTTAGAAGGCATAGACTTGAGAGATCCTATAAAACATGGAGTATTCAAATTCAAGAAGTTAAGATGAAGAAGAATTGAAGACCCCCATTGCTTTTCCTTTTATTATAATTCTAATTATAATCCGGGCTGTAAAATTGTAGAGCTTGGCTACCAAATTTCTTCTATTTTATGGGGTGTACGGCTGTACCAGGCCACACCAGCTTTTCATTATTTTATGAAATGAGTATTTAATTTTTGTGTTTACTTGGATTGTGCAATATAAATGACATGCTTTTCATAATTTTTTTAAGTTTGATTGTTTGATGTATGGCTTGGTAGGCTCTTTAAAAAAAATACATTTTCTATACAAATTTAATAACTTCATTAAAAGTTAATCAACTCATAACCTCACCATAAAGTTTAGAATGTTAATAAAAAAAATTAAAAATTTAACAACCCCTTAGCTGTATGGTTGTATGTTACAATATCATGTATGCATATTATTTCGTTCTTGCAAGTAGGAGATCTTTCCTATTACACGATAAGGGACAAGCTTGACCTATGAGAGCAATCCTTGTAGTAGAGAACACTCCTTCCATCTGATTTAGCCTATAATCTACTTTTATCATGCATTTAAGCATAAACCCTCCCAAGCCTGAGTACAAAATGATGAGTTAAAAGTGAAACAAAAATATAAACCTTATTGCATTAGCATAAGTCATAATTTGCACACCAATCTTGATTTAATCTTTTAGGGAGTGAGTTTAGGACTTTAGATTCTTTCTTAATTAATAATAATCTACCTATCTTATATTTACATATGACTAGCCTACAAGATTTTAAAATTATAGGAGATGTTAGCTAGTGGTCACTCCGATTGTCAAGTCTAGAAGAGTCAGGATCGATCCACTCTCCTAATAGAAGTGAACCACTATATCCCATTCCCTAGTAGAATTAGGGTTGAGCTCTTAGCTCTGATCACTCTAGATATAGGTTTTGAGGCTTCTTGTTTCTCTTTTTCTATGAGTATAAGTCCACACATCTTAAGCATTTTCATAATTTTGTGTTGTTGGAATCCAAGCTCTAGCATTCTAATAAAGTTTCAACTCAAACAAATAATTCTCTCTCTTTCAAAAATGTAAAGTCTTACCATAGGGTAGACTGAAACACTCACTAGACTTCTTAGTATGATGCTTACTTCCTACTTATTCTCCTTTGGAATCCGCTAAGAACTCTTCCTATTTGGGCTCTTCTCAATTTCTTTTTAAAAAAAGATTAATTATTTGATTATCTACCTTTGAAATCTTTGTAGATATTAGTTGACTACTTTAATTGAGAGTGTTCTTAGAAAATTCTCATTTTTTAGGACGTAATTAATTATGAAAGCTTGCCTTTATAGGAACTAAAGAATCTGATAAAATAAATCCTACTTTACCTATCCATGTAAAATAGAGAAATATCTTTGGTATATATATACCCATCTCTTAGGAGTCTTTATTAAGTGATTGAGTCTATTGTAAGATAATATTTCTATCTTTTAAGAGATATCATTCCTTAATGTTGTACTGAACATTTTAATAAATACCTTCCTAAGATATGTGTAATGTCCCTATGACTCTAAACCAAAACAACACAAGATATAAATAAATAACAAAATGATTGTCAATTATAGGCATGCAAACTACTTACATCAAAGATACTATACACTTTTCTTTGTCATGACCACGGTTATAGTTGACAAAGCTCTTAGACAAATGGAATGATTGAGTGTTTGAGAAATCACTAGCGAAGAGTGTCTGTGGTGAGTGCTCGAGGCAATTATGTAGGGAAAGTCCTCTTGGTGAGTATTCTCCATGAGTTTTTTGGCAAGTACTCTTAAGTGAGCTTATGGAAAGCTCTTTTGGATCGATGAGTCTTCAAGGAAGTGAGTTGTGCTTTGTGAAGCAGGGATATTTTCCCATAGACTTTCTTGCGGGGTCAATGTTCTTTAAACTAAATTATCTTTAATGTGGGTCATGATGAAGCGAGCTCCCTATTCCACAAACATGATGAGATCAAGTGACCCCTCGGGTAAGTTCTCTTGTGACTAGTATGATCGTTGCAAGTTTGGCGCACTTACTAGTTGCCTAACTAAGTAGCATGGGTACACAATATTGTTTAAAAGAACTTAATATTCATAATTTTATTTTGGGTTTTTGATTTCACTAGAGTTATTAGGTAATATTTTCTTTATGAAATTGGAATAAGTATATTTTATCAATAATGTTTTTTTGCCCAATTCTAATAAAATTGATAATTCATCTAATCATGCTCCAAGCTCTCTTCTCATAAGAAACAAATATTAGTCCTTATCAATGAAAGAAAATAAAAAATTCACATAACCTTTTAAGTTAGTGTATTTGATCAATTTGAATGATTTGATCTAAGAATTAGCTGAACAAATTAATTTTAATTATTCAATTTTAAAAATATAATATATCAAACTATTTTTCAAATTGAATAAGTTAAATCAAACTTTAATTTGATTAATTTGGTTTGATTTTTGATGAATCAAAAGATTATTAATTTTGATATTGAAATAATTATTTTTAGCTTAAATAACATATACTAAGAAGTATACCAAGTCATTTTTGTTAAAATTTATAATCTAAACACATAATATGTAATATCTTTTTGATCATTATGCCACTTATTTATATATTACTCTATTGATTTAAATTTTTTTAATTAATATAATTTAATTTTTAATTTGATAAATTTAATAAATGTAAAAATTGAATCAACAAAAAATTTGAAAGAAAATTAGAATTAAAACTAATAATAAATTAATACTTTAATAATTGAGCTTAACCAATCGATAAGATTGATTTAACTTCACATTTTTATCTAAATAATACTTACTCTTACACTTTCACCTCAATCAAACAAAATGAATAAAAATCAAATTCAACTTGATTATTATTTTTTTTATCATCTCATATGCTTTTCCTTTCTTTCAAATCCTCAAATCAAATAGAGAAATAGGGCTAAATAAACTATCTAAAAATTTGGTTACATGTTTGAAGGTAAACCCGTTCCTATATTTTTTTAAATCTTTATAGAGTATTTGTAGTATCTCTGTTAAATGTGAGTCAAAATATATATTTTTTCTTTTGTTAAAGTTAGATAGCCACAAAAATTAAATTGTTGCACACTTGAAATTTAAAATTGGTGACTAGATGGCTAATTAAAATTATTGCTCCTTCAAATCTACTCATTTTATCTTAGCCTATAAAAGGGGTGAAAATCCATGGGAGGAGGTATCCCAAAATTTGTATCTTCTTCTAAGCTCATTCTAAGAGAGAAATATTATGAGATCCTAGTGCGGCCGTGGATGTAGGCAAGATGTCGAACCACGTAAATCTTCTTGTGTTCTTTTTTTTTCTGTGTGTATGAGATTGTGCTCTTTACTTCTCTCTCTCTCTCTCTCTTTCTCCTCTCTTAAACTCCCAAAAACTGGTATCAGAGTGAGGTCTTCATAAAAAGGGAAAGAGATGGCTGATGAGGGGAAGGCTCGAATTGATAAATTCAATGACAAGGACTTTTATTTCTAGAAGATGTAGATAGAGGACTATTTGTACTAGAAGAAGCTGCATGAACCCCTTCTAGGTCGGAAACTAGAGAAGATGAGCCAATAATATTGGGAGTTGCTAGATCGCCAAGCACTAGGTTTGACTCGCTTGACGTTGGAGAGAAATGTTGCTTTCAACATTATCAAGGAGAAGACGATGGGCGATTTGATGAAAGCTCAATCCAACATGTATGAGAAGCCTTCAGCATCAAATAAGATATTTTTAATACATCATTTATTTAATTTAAAAATGGGAGAAGGTGCATCTATTGCTGACTACATCAACAAGTTCAATGTGATTACGACTCAATTGAGCTTCATAGATATTGCATTCGATGATGAGATCAAAGCATTGATCTTGTTTTCATCCCTACGGGACAGTTGGTCTGCAACGATGATTGTAGTAGGTAGTTCATCAGATAGCACCAAATTAAATCTAAATGATGTTTGATACATGATTCTAAGTGAGGACATTCGTAGAGGACAGTCTGGAGAACATTCTATCTCAGGTACTACTCTTAGCATTGAGAGTAGAGGGAGGAGTTATAGCAAAAGACAGAATCAAGAAAGATTAAAGTTTAGAGGCAAGTCTAAGAATCGTAAGGATATTGTCTGTTGAAATTGTCAAAAAAGAATATTTCTCAAGTTAGTGCAAAGCATATAAAAAGAAAAAGAATCAGCAACAAGATGATGAATCCACAAACTCGCAAATTGAAAATGACTCTAAAGCACTAGTATGTTGTGTTGAGAGCCCCATTGAGTCTTGAATTCTTGACTCAAGTGTGTCATTCCATTCTACCCCTTGTCGTGAATTGTTATATAACTATACTACAGGAAAATTTGATAAAGTCTATCTTGTGGATGATAAGCTGTTGAAAATTATCAGAAATGGAGAAGTTTAGATCAAAACTGGAAATAAAGGAAAGTGGGTCTTATAGGAGGTAAAACATGTTCCACACCTCAAGCGAAACTTGATATCAATGATCCAAATTGATAATTGTGGATACACCACAGTGTTTGGTGGTGGATCATGGAAGATATCTAAAGGAACATTG
Organism: Cymbidium sinense; assembly: GCA_021442155.1. Classification (NCBI taxonomy): domain Eukaryota; kingdom Viridiplantae; phylum Streptophyta; class Magnoliopsida; order Asparagales; family Orchidaceae; genus Cymbidium; species Cymbidium sinense. Next base: position 250,228,608 of record CM038215.1, read on the forward strand.
GCCGTGGCTAAAGGCATGAAGATATGAACATTGTACATGACCTCAAAAGGTAAAGACCTAGTGCTCATCATTGATAGTGGGAGCTCGATATGTCATCAAATTCTTAAACACATGAGCAAGAAGGGAATGAAGATCATGGCATCAAAGGGAAAGCTTTCAAAACTAAAGTTTGTGAACTTGGAGCTATGTGAGAATTATGTTCTTGGCAAGTAGAAAAAGGCCATTTTTTTAAAAAAAACTCAATGACTTCTAAATCTGAAAAGCTTGAATTATTACACTCTGATGTCTAGGGACCAACTCCAATTCGATCCCTTGGTGGCTCATTGTATAACGTCACATTTATTGATAATTCAACAAGGAAGGTATGGGTTTATTTTTTGAAAAATAAATATGATGTATTTATTACTTTCAAGAAGTGGAAGGTAGAAGTGGAAACTCAAATAGGACTGAAAGTCAAGTGTTTAAAATTTGACAATGGTGACGAGTATGATAGTAGTGAATTCAAGGCTTATTGCTCATAACGTGAAATTCGTATATTGAAAATTGTTCCAGGAACACTAGAATAGAATGACGTTACTGAAAGAATAATTAGAACTCTAAACAAGCATGCTAGGAGTATAGGATTGCATTATGGCTTGCCCAAGATATTTTGGGTGGATGCAACACATCACGCCTACTTTCAATTAAAGTACCATCCCCCCCCATTGAGATTCTAAATGCGAGATAAGCTTGATGCAAAAGCAAAGAAGTGTTATTTCATTTGATATGACTCAGACAATTTTGGTTATCGATTTTGGGATGACCAAAATAAAAAAAGTCATAAAAGCCAAATATGTAATATTTGATGAACACAAACTATATGAAAATAGATCAAAAATAACTACGAAACATGAGAAGGAGCATGAAGAAGTCATCCTTGATGATATCGATTGAAAATTGACAAAAAACTCGAAGGTCCTAGTATTGATCCAAAAGCTCATATACAAAGACTCAAGAGTCTACTCCTATGACATTGAGGAGATCTATTGGACAATCCAGGCCCACACAATTGTATTCTCTATCTTTATATTATTTGTTATTAATAGATAATGGGGAGCCGGAGCACTACTTAGAAGAATTACAGGCGAGAGATTCAATGCAGTGGGAGAAAGCCATGAAAGTAGAGATGAACTCTCTAGAGAAGAACAAAACATGGACATTAAACCTATTACCTAAATGCAAGAGAAAGTATTGTAAAATAAGTGGGTGTATAGAGTGAAAGAAGAGTTTGATGGGAGCAAAAGATATAAGGCTAGATTGGTGGTCAAAAGATTTCAGTAACTACACGAGATCGATTACACAAAGGTGTTCTTACTAGTGGCAAAGATGATTACATTTAGAATGGTCTTAAGTATTGTTGCAACTGAAGAATTATATTTGGAAGAGCTTGATGTGAAGATTGCTTTTCTTCATAGAGATCTTGAGGAATAGATCTATATGGAACAACCAGAATGTTTATTGTTCTAGGAAAAAAAATTAGTGTGCAAGCTTCAAAAGAGCTTATATAAACTGAATCACACACCAAGATAATTGTATAAAAAATTTGAAGATTTCATGTGTAAGAATGAGTTCACTGGATGTGAGATAAATCACCACTGCTTCATCAAGAGATTAGATAAGTCCTACATTCTTTTGTTATTTTATGTCAATGATATGCTGGTTGTAAGAGCAAGCATAACAAAAAATTAATAAGTTAAAGTAACTATCAAAGGAGTTTGAAATGAAAGACTTGGGACCAGCAAAGCAAATCCTTGGCATGAGGATTACTGGGATAAATCTAAAGGGATCCCAAGAGAAGTACATCCAGAAGGTTCTGAATCGATTCAATATTCAGGATGCGAAGCCAAGAGAGACTCCCTTGGGTAGTCATTTCAGGCTATCTAAAAAGCAGTCACCAAAATCTGATGAAGAGCGGGAGCTAATGGAGAAGGTACCATATGCATATGCAGTTGGCAGTTTAATGTATGTTATGGTATGTACTAGACCTAATATAGCTCATGTAGTAGGAGTTATGAGCAAATTTATGTCTAACCTAGGGAGGAGTATTGGGAAACTATGAAGTGGATAATAAGATACTTAAAAGGTACTTCAAATATAACTCTTTACTTTAGAAAGAATGAATTAATTCTATAGAGATACTCAGATGCTAACCTGGGAGGAGATTTAGATAGTCACAAGAGCACATCAGGTTATGTGTTCACACTTGGAGGAACTATAATTAGCTAGATGCCTAGACTATAGAAGAGTGTCTTGCTATCCGCCACTGAAGCCGAGTATATGACAATTTCAGAAGCGAGCAAAGAGATGATATGGCTAAATAATTTTCTACAAGAATTAGAAAAAAGAGCAAACTAGTAGCACCCTCTTCTATAATAATCAATGTGACATCCACCTAGCAAAGAATCTAGTTTTTCATGCAAGGACAAAACACATATAGCTATGATATCATCATATCAAAGGAATAATTGATGATAAAACTCTACAACTGGAGAAGATTCAAGAAACAAAGAATCATATAGATTTGTTAACCAAGGTGGTGACCATCTCAAAACTGAAGTTATGCATGACCTCAGTTGGCATCCATAAATCATGATGATGGAGGCACAATATTTGGTGGATCTGGACGTGAGCATATTTAGAGAAGTGTTCAAACATAATGTATTTTTTTACTCTAAGCGAGAGATTGTTAAATGTGGAGTCAAATTCCACATATTTTTCTTTTTTTTTTAAATTAGATAGCTAGCATAATTGAATTATTTCACACTTGAAATTCAAAATTGGTGGCTAAATGGTCAATTAAAATTATTTCTCCTCCAAACCTCCCCCTTCATCTTAACTTATAAAAGAGGAGGAAATCCATGGGAGGAGGTACCCCAAATTTTGTATCTTCTCCTAAGCTCATTGTAAGAGAGAAATATAATGAGATCCTAGTGCAACCATTCACGTAGGCAAGGCACCGAATCACGTAAATCTTCTTGTGTTCCATCTTTTTTGTGTGTGTGAGATTATGCTCTTTATTTCTCTCCCTCTCTTTCTCCTCTCTTAAACTCCCAACATCTCTTATTCTTCCACATCCATGTTCTCAAAATTAGCTTCATCTAAGGCTTAGTAGATGAAAGAGAAGACCTCATTGTCCTTCCTTTAACTTTTCTTTAGGGATTCCTTTTAGCCTTGATAATATTGCTTCATCTTGAGAATAAATTTAGTATTTTTCTACCTCCTATAAAATATCTTTGGAGTCAAACAACATCATCATTAGGATTCTCGAATCATCATAAGGACAAATTTTGCTAAAATACCACTTTGATGGGAATTTTGAGTGAAGGATAGAGGGAGAAAATACTCAAATTTGTATAGAACCATTTGCTCTTGAATTCATCTTGTGCAAATTAGCAAGGATGAGAGAGAGAGAGAGAGAGAGAGAGAGAGAGAGAGAGTCTAAATTCAACTTTTGACTACTTACTATCTAGCTTATTCAAGATGTTTCCACAATTATCTTCATCTGCAATTTTCCAGTATATGAAGGATACTACATTTCCTTGCTATATCATATCATCTAACTTATGATTGTAAAACTGTTGTGGGAAAACAAACAATTCCTTGGAAAGTGTTTGTGAGTGTTATAAAAAATTTAATAGTTCCCATTCTTAAAAATAGAATTTTCTGAAAAACAATCAGAAAATTGATAACTAAACACGGCTACGATTGCTATTTGAAAATCAAAGAATCTAAAAAGCTATCCCAAAAGGTGAAAGGTGCCTTAACTTGGTGGTTGAGAGCTTATACTTTTAATCAAGAGATCCTTGATTCAAATTCACTTATATATATATTGTGTGTGAGAATTATCATTAAATTTGCTCAAATGCCCATTGATTTATATTTCAAAGACTTTTAACTCTGCCATCATCATATCATATCCTTTGTCAATAGGGCCAGAATCAGCCTTAATTTTCAAGATGAATAAATTTATACTCCACACCTCTCTTTCAACTGTATCTGAATTCGCCCCTATTATCAAATTATTCGACATTACCGTCCCTATTGATGTCCTAGCCATCACCGCACTCCCCTATCTTGCATCTGTTTGCGTTGGCGTCCCTCGCCAGTTATTGCCCCATGGCATTGCATCTTTCTTGAATTTTTCAAAAGAAAAAAAAAATTAATTTTAAGCCAGGTTAATTTTCAAGACAACAGTCATATGATTGAATTTTTCCGAATAACACAGACTGCTAAATAGCAGCAGCATTTGCAATAATTTCTTCTGCAGCTATCCTCTCAAGCGGTGGTTTATTTTTCCGGTCGTCGGAGAATTTCTCGAGCGGCCTATGAGCCCAGTAAGCAACATGCGGCCCGGAAAAGTTGGTGTGCAGAATTGTTGGATTAGTATGAAACAAAGGTTAATTCTCCTGCTTCATATATAGCACATTGAGATAATATATTCATTAATAAAGACATTTTGATTTGTGCACGCCATACTTGCGCTGTATATTTTAGTAAATAAAATAAAGAATTAATATTAGAAAAAAATTAAAAGTAACGTGGCATGATTTTGTAACGCCCCAACCTTTATTTATTTAGCACGATTTCCTCTAAAAGTGGCGTTGACATAAACTAATCTTTAAAAAAATGAAATGTGCTCATTTTTTTTACCAAGATGTCACCTATTCGTTGTAGCGGTTAACATCAAATTGATTTATTCTCAAACACATAAAACTTAAGTTAGAAATAATGTGTAAGATCTCATAATAATGATTTCGTGTCTCAAAATATTTTATTTTATTTTATTTAATATTATATATGATATGAATCCACCAGTCGAAGCACAAATCATGATATCAAAAGAACTCGATTCGAAGCAAGACTAACCTCAGATAAGAAATTTTATTGAAAACTTTATGATATCACGGCCTCCAAATAGAGTATTTATAATCAAATCGCGTCTTGACAAGTCAAATCTAACAAAGTTAAAAGAGAGAGCGATCCTGAAAAACCTCAAAGATAATCGTCGGCCGACTTGCCGACCACCGCCGCCGGTCATCACGCCCACGCATCGGTCATCGCCGTTGACCACCGCCGGCCGCTGCCGTCAGCCACCGCCACCAATCATCATCACTATCGTCCCACCGCCGGATCATCGTTGCCGCTGTTTCACCGCCGCCACCGCCAGAAGTTACCATCGCCGCTTCACCGCTCGAACCGCTGATACCACCGTCGGCCACTATTGTTGGTCACCACCGACTACTATCACAGGTCACAACCGCCAACTACCACCACCTGAGAGTCGTTATAGCATCACCGACAGCAGTCATTCACTATCGCCGACTATCACTAACCACTATTACAGCCTAACTACACAGATATTATCACGATTCGATTTCTTGCCGGCTTTCACAAACAACTTTATAATCTCATTATCGAGAAAACTTAAACTTTATATTTCAAAAGATATACAAATAAACATTTTACTCTGCTAGACTATAATTTTCCCTCTTTTGAGGGTTTTTCACATAAAATTCGAAGTTTCATTCTCTTTAAATATCTCTGTGTGCTGGATTTCTCAACAAGGCTAAGGCATAAAATTTTATTCTACCACAACTGGTTTTCTAACATACAACAGTTTGACACCGTCTGTGAAAAATATTCATTTTACATCTTTATATTAGTTGACAATCTACCTTTATGTTCAAAGCACACCATCTATATGGTGGAAGAAATCTTACTCTGGAGGAACACATAATAAGAATAAAGATTCATTAAACTCCGATCCTTCAACTTTTGTTGAAAATTGGAGGGCAACTCTTAATCTCAAAAGATCGTCCAAATCAATATTATGGATATCTAATTAATTATCAGGTCGAGAAGTAAGTCAATGATGTGGAGCAATTTCAACAAAAAGAAAATAGAGAGATAACTTTACAAATTATGATTCTCTAATCATACTCATGAAAAATAAGGCAAAAGTTAAGGAGCAACTTTGGCTATAGCCTTAAACCGATGCTTTGATTTCACCTCTTCTACAGACAACATCATCAAGTACTACTCTAATAAATAATCTTGGAAGAATCAAAATATTTAACATTTTTCACAAAGGTTAACGCCATACTTTGATAAAATAACCGGATAAGAGTTAAAACTATTGATTTCTTCCACTTAAAAATGTCACGGAGTAACACTTTAACAAACAACCTCAGATGGGTGAAAAATCCTCAACAAATTTGATTTAACCTCTTCCATATAGGTTAATGTCATCAAATAGTACTTTGACAAATAATCTTGGATGGGTCAAAATCTTTGGATTCGATTTGATCTCTTCCATATAGGTTCATCAAGTAGCACTTTGACAAATAACTCGAATGAGTCAAAAATCTTTGACGATTGATTTGACCTCTTCAATACGATTAACATCATCAAATAATACTTTGACAAATAAACTTCGAATGGGTGAAAAATTCTTGATTTGATTCAACCTCTTCTGGTTATTTTAACACTTCCAAACAATCTCGGATGGGTCAAAAATTTTGATTCCACTCTTTTCCATATACTAACATCATCAAGTAAATTTCCTCCATTGGATAAAATTCCGCAGATATTGATTCAACCTCTTCCATACAAGTTACATCACTTTTGACAAACAACCTGGATGGGTCAAAAATCTTATTCAATTCATCCTCTTCCATATAGGTTAACATCATCAGTAATAATTTGACAAATAATTTGAATGGATCGGATTCGATTCGATCTTCCATAGTTAACGCCATCAAGTAACACTTTGACAAACAACTCAGATGGGTAAAAAATCTTCAGATTTCGATATCTTTATTCATACAGTAACACTTTGTAACAACCTGGATGGGTGAAATTCCCAGATTCGGCTCGAATTCTTCCATTCAGGTTAATGTCATCAAGTAACACTTTGACAAACAACCTCGGATGGGTCAAAAATCCTCAGCGGTTATACCCCTTCCATATAAGTCAACAGCATCAAGTAACATCATGAAGAATGACACTCTGAAATTATCTGCCAAAATTTTTTGAGTTTTCTGAGGAATGGTTCCTAATTAATGCTTCCCCATCACCTTGGTAGTTGTCAACTATTGGAGTTTCAAGAAAATTAATTTTCTATAAAATACGAGACTTGATCGCATCCAAATAAAGTCAGTCCGACGAGGATAGTTGACGCCTCTCCCGAGAGAAAATCAAAGCCTTATCGTATGAACTACATGCCTTGATCGCCTCCAAACCCGGTTAGTCTAGCGAGGACAATTGACACCTCTTTCAAGGGAAAATCGGAGCCTCGCCTTATGAACTACGGGCCTTGATCGCCTCCAAATCCGGTCGGTCCGATGATGACAGTTGATGCCTCTCTTGAAGGAAAATCGAGCCCCAGATTAACTACTGTGTCTTGATCAACAAAACAAATGACCTTCTTTATAGAAGAAGATCAGAGCTTCGCTGACAAAAGAAAAAAAAATCTTTTTACCCTTATCCCCTGAACTTCTGCTAGATAATTTCTCATACAGCGTAGAAGAACACTAGAGAATATGGGAGAAAACTATGTCTCCTTACTTGACCCCACGAGAGGTTTTATAGATCCACTATAGGGACAAAAAGGAAATAAACTAAAAAAATGAAAAAAATCTCTCTCTCATTATGGTACATTTGTCACCATTTAAAAAAAACCTCTCTCATCATCATGGTCTGCTAGCCATTTAATTAAAAAAAACCCTCACTCTCCTCATTATAGCATTTGTCGATAATTTAATTGTAAAAAAATCCCCTCTCCTCATAATAACTAGTGTTTGTCAGTTATTTAATTAAAAAAACCTCTCTCCTCATTATGGCTAGTGTTTGCCAGCCATTTAATTAAAAAAAAAACCAAAATTTCGCTCACCGGCGACGTTTATCGACGACGCTGAGTTTGCTCACGTGCTTCGCTTCGCCCGCTGATGACGACGGCTGCACCGATGCCCGCCAAGGTTCTGGTCGCCCATGGCCCTGCATTTGCACCCATGAGCACCAGATGCACGCAAGACGCACTCGCCTCTTGCACCCGCTTAGTGATTATAGTCTTATGCACCCATGAAGATCTATTCCCTCAAACTATATGTGACGAAAGGTTAATAAATGTAAATTTCATTGAAGAAGTTATTATTTTCAATTATTTGGCATATATTTTTGGATGATAGAGATAATATCATTCAAAATATGGCAATTGATATGAATCTGCTACAAGCACTAATCTTGATGTCAAAAGAAATCGATTCTCGAGACTAACCTAGATCAAACGCTTATTGAAAACTTTACAATATCAGTGAGCTCCTAAATATGGAGTGTTTATAGTCAAATCGAGCGTATTGACGAGCCAAATCTAACAAGCCCAAGATCACCAAATTCTGACTTCATTTGAGCATTCAAATACTTAAAATACATCAAATGATCAAGTGAATCATTTTGAGCCGTCCAATTGAGTGGTTTGGATTTTGCATGTATTTATAGGAATGTCACTTCTCTAATCTATAAATAGCCTCTCATTCTTCACATGAGGAGAGGCCAAGCTAAAGAGAAAAGAGAGCTCTGAGGCTTGAAAAATCTCCAAGCATAATCATGCTCTGCCGCCACCACAACCGGCTGGTCATCACGCAGCTACCGCCCGTCATCGCCGACCACGCGCCGACGCATACCGCTACCGATCATCATCTCGCCAACCACCGGTGCCGCTGTTGGTCATCGCCGACCATCGCTGGTCCTCGCCATCGTCAACCATCATTGTTGGTAGCTGTCGATCGCCGCCGTCAACCACTGCCGCCGACCACCGCGAGCCGCCACCATCAACCACTATTGTTGGTCACCACCGACCGTTGTCACCGGTCACCACCACCAGCTACCACCACCTGATAGTCGTTAGATCATTACCGAGCTATTCACTACCGCCACCGCCATTAACTATTATGTCAACTAGATAGATATTGTCACATGATTGTGGGATTTTAGTTATCGCTTTCACATACAACTCTATAATCCCATTATCTAGAAAACTTAAACTTTGTATTTCAAAATATATATATGGAACATTTTACCTGAGCTCGTAGTTTTTTTTCTGAGTTTTTCATATAAAATCCTGAGTTTCGCTCTCTCTTCAAATATCACGCTTGACTTCTCAACTGGCTAAGGCAAAGATTTATTCTACCAGAATCGATTTTCAAGACGTAATATATATATATATATATATATATATATATAATTTGGCTCAATTCATGCAAAAATAAATTCAATCTTCCATATTATTGTACTAAAATCTCAAACCTAATTATCTTGAATATTTTATTTATTATTATTATTATTATTATTATTATTATTATTATTTATTTTGATTTAAAAATTGCTATCATGTAGCCATGCAGGAACAACCCTCACGCAGCTGACAGTGAATTTCATTGAGCTTTTGTTCTTTTTTAATGTTGATCCAATAAACTTCGACACATTTTTTTGATGAACCGGCTGATTTGGTAGAGAGTAAACCTAACAATCCTTTTCCAGCATTTTTGGTGCATTATTATTACAATAATACCACTATCTCTAAAAAAATTTAGCCACTGAATGATTTATATATAATATGCGTATGCCACGCATTCATAAAGTGATTATATATCTGAGTTAGAAAACAAAATACTTTTCTTATTATTAATCAACATCCCTCTGTGATATTGAAACTTTTAAAATTGGTACTCTTACAGATCAGCTGTTGTTGTTCTGCATGGAATCTTCGACTAGGCGCCAACATTAGAAAATTGGTGCTTAAATTACAGAGAGAATTCTACTGAATTAGATCAGATTAATGGTTTAAAATCTTCGACTATGCGCCAACATATATATATATTCTGTATTTTTTAATTTAATTGGAATTTAAATTAAGTTTAGAATTAAGTGTAATTTCACAATTAAAGCCCATATAGTATATTGCAATGACCTGGATTAATATTTATTTTAATAGTAATATCCACCTGCAGTTTTTTGAATAGGCTACTCTAAAGGCTATATTGTTTTACTGTAATTATTTAGATTTAGATTTTGAAAATGAGTTAGCTAGAAATAGATTGTATTGAGATATGTTAATTTGCAGGAACTCATTGCTTATGAATTTAATTTTAATGTTTATTTGGGATACATTTAGGGGTAATTTGATCGGCTGAATTGAGAGTTCAGTGTAAAGTACTTTTCTAAATTTTAAAATTTATGTCGTTTGATCTAATGCATGTAAAATGTAATATATTTTGAGAGTATATTTCAAATATACTCTCTAATTCAAATCTAATGTATTTAGAATTCATCAAATATGAGCAACTTTTAAATTCACTGTTATGTGTAAAGTGAGATCGATCGCCATTATATGTTATCACTAGCCACTTTTTATTGTCGTTGGCCACCCACCTTTTCCCCGGGCCTCTCCACGCCACAATCTCAATTGCTGGATATCTTAACCACACTAGCTGTTGATTGTTGCTGCTGTCAATTACGATTGCCATCAGTTGCTTGCTCTTATCCTGATCGCCTACATGCAACTGATAATTCTATTTTACTTTAAAAAAATTATATTTATAAAATTTTCATTGAAACAATCAAAAGTATCCCAAATGACTTACTTTCACTTTAAAATTCAGCCAATTAAAAACCCTTTAGTGATTTGTCTTTTCACATTTTCACTTCAATTTGTATTGTTATAATAATAATAATAATAATAATAATAATAATAATAATTAGAGAAAAATTAAAGATGACATTTCAACTCTCAAAATTGAAACTCAATTTCGTTTTTTAAGAACAAATTACAAGATTAAAAACTCAGTTCCATCCACATTCAATCAATTAAAAATTTAAATTGATTGTAAAATTAAAATTAATTACTTTGAAACAGCTATAATAAATTAAAAATTGTCTGTACACATGTCCTAGATATTTCTGAGGGCTTGCATATGGAGGACTTCAGTTTCCTATTCAAATCTGAGATATTTCACAAGGTTTGATTATGCAAGGCCATAGTTTTTGTCATTGATTTAGGCTTTGATGGGACTTCGATGAACATGCATGATGCATCCACATGCCAAAAGTTGTGGGGAAACAAACAATGAACAAGTGATAATTCCTTGATTATTTGTGAAGCTATCTAAATAATTAGAGATATATATATATATATATATATATATATATATATATATATATATATATATATATATATATATATATTATTGAGATTGAATTTAAGATTAAGGATCTATTTGGGCAGCAGTAGTTTTTTTAAAAACTTATAAAAGTTCTTGGAAAATAACTTATCAAAAAAAGTTTTACTGTATGTACAAAATATTATTTAAAAAAAAAATTTTAAAGCAGTTTCTGATTTCAGAATCACATTCGAGCAGCTCTGATTCTCAAAATAATTTTTTTATCATAAATTTTTTTAAAAAATATAAAAAAAGTGTACTAAATAAGTTGTTGATTTTACTTTCTCAAAGAAAGTAATAGCGATAAAGTTGTCCTAAATATACTCTAAGTTAAAAAATTGATGGATTAAGGTTATTTGGGCAAAATTTATCTTTGTCCAATTGGTCACAAGTGGAGCCCACATGCATATATACATGAATATTATTGAGATTCATTCGGCCAAAATAATATTTTTAAATTTGAGGATGTACAATCATTGAACTTATAAGATTCATTGATTTATTAAAAAATAATGGGTATAATTTCTTTTAAATTTTTTCTTAATATTATAAATAATAGTTTTGTTAATAACATTCAAGTTTTTTTGTTGCATTTAAAGATTTGATAAATCTATCAACATCTAAGATATCCAAAATGTAACTACCAGAATGAATGATGGCAAGAAGTAATATAATTACCGTTGATCATTCCCAATAACATTTCATATTATAAATAAATAAAATTTAAATCAAACAAACTATATTTTATAAATACTTTTTTTTAACAATAGCATTTGATTAATAATCAAATTCGAGTGCCCATTCTACTAAAAAATTATATAAATATATTTATACTATTATTTAATAATTATCTTCATATTATTTTAATTAAAAGTCTATTTGAAATAATTATAACTTTTTGAAAAATTGATCGTAAACCTATTATGAAGAAAATATTTTTTTGAAAGATTATTATATATATTATAAATATTTTTTAAAAAAATTAAAAAAAATAATTTTCTGACAATCAATATATTCTAATAGTTATAATTTTCAAAATAATTTTTTAGCATAAAATTTTTTAAAAAATAATCAAAAAATTAATAGTCTAAAAAGTCAAAAGTTATCCCAAATGTATTCTAATATATATAATTGATATAAAAAAAAATCATAATATTTCACACTTAGTTATTCTGAAATGAAAGCGACGTGCGCTGAGATATGGTACAATTTGTGAACAGCGTGACCGTTGGAGGAAGATTTTAGGGAACAGCTAGGGTTTGATGATGAGCTCTCATGCAACAGAGGACACGACAAAATAATTAATAATAATAATAAATCTGAAATGAGTTATTATTTCCCTAAATTTGTGGTCCTGAAATCTAACTGATATAAAAATCCTAAATAAAGTTAGACTGTTGCGTGCTTATATGATGTTGATTTGCATGAAATGAAATGAAATGAAATAATGATACCACTGCCATAATAATTATGTATTAGTTTAATGATATTGTCAATCTGATTAACTTAAATTATGATTAAAGTCTTAAGTAAATGCTTGCTAGCTATAAACATGATTATTAGGTCATGCATGAGAATTTAATATTTATTTATTCTTAGCTAATTAGTTTCGTTTAGATGCAAAAATATGTCCATCAAAAATAATATTTTATACTCTTCACACCTACACACAAATATATATATATATATATATATATATATATATTATAAATGATTAATTAAATTTAAGAGAGTGTTTTAAAAAAAAATAATCTATAAATTAAAGAATGAGCACAACATAATAATATTATTGATATTTCAGTTTTGCATAGCTTTTCATAAGATTTAAGTACATAATAGTACTCATACATAGAAGTAAGCATATGTCATAGTTTTTTTTAGAAAGATAAATATCTTTTAATTCATACAAACACTAAAAATTTAAATGTGAGACAAATAGTATTTACTTTCTTGCACATTAAATTCATATTTTTTATATTTATTGAAGAAAATTAATTTGAATGAAGTACACATAGCATCAGGAAACAATAATACATACTAATATAGAGAAATAATGCTTTTAATTCAATTTTAGATTGTCTAAGGGGCTATTTAGTTTGATGTATTTGTAGTGTAAAGTAAACCAAATACAAGAATTTTAATTTTTTAAGTATTTGATAGGGTGAAAGTAAAAAAGTCAAAGTATTTATAGTGTATTTGAAATTCTTCTAATTTAGTTTAATTTTAAATACACCGAATATAAAAGTAATCTCTCCTTTAGTAGTTTGCGACCACCATAAGAAAATTTTAAACTAAACCCGATTAGTGATTTAATAATTAATTAGTGATAAAAAAAATTAACAAAATAGATCACCACGTACCGGCGCGATCGGATGCTGGCATACGCTCGCGACCGATCGCTACTTAATTTTTTTTTAAAAAAAAATTGACATACCGCTTTTTGAACATATCAGTTCGGTTTCGAATGAAGTTCGTTGGAAAGATAATGAAAAATTCTACAACTTTCATGTTGACTGACTTAATGTAGCCCGCTGAGCCGCAGCTTTTGAAAATGTGTGAGATGTGAAGTTGAAAAAAATAATAATATTGATGCACTCGCTTTTTTGGTCATATCGTTTATCTTGTCGAATTTTGGCGTGTTTAGCATCGTTGGAAAGATAATAACAAATTTTACAACTTTATGTTGATAACTTTTGACTGATCATGCCGATTTTTACAAATGTATTTTTTTTTTAAAAATCTTTGGAGATGTAAAAAATTTGACGCTGCAATAAATTAAAAATATTACGGATCTCGTTGTGTAATCTTAACACAATGCTTGTTGAATACATATGATTTTTGATAATATTAAACATTGTAAGTGTGTTAATTTTTTTGGTATGAGTCTAAATAGTTGTGAGTTAACCAAATAAAACTAAATTGATAACAAACAAAATGTAATTGTAATCAGAATCAAGTGGACATAAAAAAAAAAATAGATAATACTACATGACATAAAGTGATAAAAAAATACAACTATCGCCGATGTCGCTACGGTGGAATCGCATCGCTACCGGAGTGTAATGAGATGGTGGTCGACGCGTATCACGCAAATGATGCCACGATCCTCCTCCTCGTTCACCGCCACCGGGTTGTTGCGAACATCCCAAGTCAGAACATGTGGTATCTCACGAAGCTCGAGATGGCAACGAGTACCCGCGGGTACGCCGATAAGCGGTGTCATGTGGAATGACGGAGCATATGTAAGCGGATCTGCATGCCATGGGTTCATCGAGACCACAAGATCGATATGAATAGTGGGGTGGCCGTGAATGGATAGTGTAGATCGCTACCACCGGGCGATATGATGGACCCACATCCATCGACGTATCTGTCACGTGATGCGGCTGGAATGTCTATATCCTCAGATCTGCCGATATATGCATGTTCCGCCGGATCTACGCACATGCTCATAGTCGCCGATGGATTAAATTTCGTCACCCTCTGCCAAATATAAATATATCTTCAGATTCGGGGATGTGGTCACGCCGCGGAGAAAGTAAATTTATATGGTTTCACGTAAGGGAAAGCAAATTGTAATTTCACATAGACTTACCATAAGACGATCTCGTGCGACGGTAGTATGTGAATCGCGCGTTTCAAGATATAAAGTGAAGCAAGATCGGCATCACCATGTAATCTTGATCGCCGGCTCGATCATCTCAATCCACGCCACAACCAACTCACGCCGCCCCATCGCGCAATGTATGAGTGGTGGTACACGCCCAATCAACGCCGCATTTCCACGCCCATCAACACGAACAAATGATGGATCTATCGGGTCAACATCAATCATGGGAGGCATGCGAAGCTGATCACACGAAAAGCACTCTACCCTCTTCCAACAAATCGTGGTACTGGATAGCCATATCTCCTCTCCGCAAACATATATCTCGCTATGCGATGCGATCTCATGTCCATATGGCTCCCAGATGACCTGCACATATACCATAAGCAACTCTAAAATTTAAAATTCCATAACAAAAAAGAAGTCAAATTGAATGCTATTTAGCACCGACTGAAGTCCATCCAGCCATCCTCAGATACTCGATGTTGATGCCGCATTTCTAACAAATACTTCATTCCGCATCCAACACTAAGACCATCAATGTCGTAGGATAGGGAACACGTGGTAGTGCCAACGCGTTCTCCTGAGTAATCGACAATGATCTCACCGTATGAGATGGTTCTCTTAAATCATCTGCCGAGTCAATATAATCATCATCATCCTCATCACTACTATCTCCACTAGGCATAGTTTCGTATTCAACATTTACATCAGATGGTACATCATTATCTTGTGGTTCAACATTTGAGCTAGCAAGATGATATTCATTTTCCTCACCTCTCTATATCTCCCCTCGAGTACTTATTCGAGGAGGTGGTGTTATGTAATCTGTCATCCCACACGATGCGAATTACGTTGCTAACCAATCTATCTCCACGTGGAAGTTGCTCGATTCAATATACACCACAAGAGACGTGAACATGTTGCATTAATAGTCTCACAAACTTCATCATCATCATTAATGTGTCGCAACAAATCCGCCTAACGAAAACGACCACCGATCATCAGAGAATCTTGATGGATCTAACTTCAACGACCTCATAACTTTTCTCAATTCCTCAAATTTAATCCCGTGAAACTGATTGGACGAATTTCCCACCAATATATGTTGGAATGAACTCATCACTTACTGAAGTTCACCATCATAATAAAGAACAAATACACTATCAACTCATCACTCAAAACCAAGATTCAAGCTACCTATTATGTACAAAAAAATTCGATTAATATATGACAAAGATGATGAAATACTTACGCATTCAAGCCATAACTCGATCCTAATATTTCACCTAAACAAATGTAATCCAATCGCAATATGATAAATAAAATCCAAATCCAATCATTCTCTTTTGAAAGCAAAATAAAACATCCCTAAACTACACATACATAATTCCTAAATAAAATAAACATACACAAAAATTAAGCTTTCCTACATAAAATGATGCACATTTCATGTATCAGATCTCCTAAACCCTAAACTAAACTACACATACACATTTCCTAAATAAAAAATAAAACATTGCAAAATGAAGTTTTCCTACATAAAATTGCACATTTGATCGATCACGATCACCTAAACCCTAAATTAAACTACACATACACATTTCCTAAAAAAAAAAAAAAGCTACAAAAAAAGCTTTCCTAAATAAAATTAGACATTTTCGGATCGATCACGATCTCATAAACCCTAAAATTAACTACACATACACACTTCCTAATTTTTTCTAGATCACGATAAAAAAATTTAGTTACTAGATCCACCATATTCAAGGAGACTATACTTTGTTCTATAATAACATAATATGATTCATATTCTCATAATGATGCTATTAACCAAACAAAATGGCAAGAACAACTAGTGATTTGAAAACCCTAAATCAAAGCGCATAATTTGGATCTATCACAGATCTCTTATTAATATCATAACAATTAGCTAAACCAACCGGATAAACATACAAAATACATTTCTTCTTCGTTTGGGGTTAGAAATACCTAAATCGAAAATAAACCTTTCAAGTTATTTTCCGTCGGCGACTTCTCGACCGGCGACCACCTTGGCTGGCGACTTCGGCCGTGGCAGGTGGATCCGCCAAAGAAAAAGCTTTAACCGTAGATCTGGCGAGCAAAATAAACGAAAAGAAACCCGAGAGCTTGCTCTGGTTTTCGCCCCTAAATTAGAGGCGCGGCAGATCGGGCGCCGAGGCATCTCAGTGCCGCCTCCGACGGCCAGTATTATTAATTTTTTATCGTTAGCTAATTAAATCACTAATCGGTTTAGTTTAAAATTTTCACCATCCACCATCATATCACATGACCGCCAACTGCCGCCATCGCTGCCAGCCATCATTATAGTTCACCACGCGACTGCCAATGCCATCGATGGCCTCAATCACGCAACTTGAAATAATTAATCACCCACCATCGTTCTCCCATCATTACCACTTTCAGTTGCTCGCTGTTATCACCGGCCACTTAATGTCACTAGAGATAGCAGTTACTATTAGGTACTACCATTATTTTGAACCTATTATATTAATAGAGTTTTCAATTAAATAATCTGCTCAAATATATTACACTCATTTTATATCGTATTCCTTCGTTTAAGCAAACAGCTCTTTAATGAGAGATATGGCAAGACCTGTAAATAATAATGAATGTGAGGGTATTTTACAAAAGTGTGATAATTGGGACAATTTTTATAGTAAAGAAAGGACAAAATAGCTGTGTCCCAAAGAGAAAATTATGGTTACGGCCGTCTCTATTCATTCCTGAGAGGTTGTCCCCTCGTTGGTTCCTCTGTCATCCCAGGGACTAAAACCACTACCAGCAACACCCACCATCTTAGTACTCCCATCATCATTCTCTCTTTCTCTATCTATCTGTGTCGACCACACGTATACATGCGCAGAGCAGATTAATACTTTTAGTTTGGCTTCATTAATGAACATTCAGTTTCTGTGGATCGCCAAATTATAATGATTACTTCCACTAATATTTTTTAATCGCTGTCTTATCAATATAGAAGTGATTGCTCCCTTCGAATCTTGCTAATTGCTAAAAAATCTATGTGCTTTGCTGTAATTACTTGGATCCTTTTGGCATCACTGAATGAACTATGAAAGTTCATTAGTTCATTTTATATATATATATATATAAAGAGAGAGAGAGAGAGAGAGAGCGATTTACATACAAATATGCGCACACGAGTTAATTCATTTTCAAAGTTTGAACTAAAAATAAATTTTAAACTTTACTAACAAAATATTTTTTATATTTGAAAAGCTATTATTTATTTAACTCAAAAAGATTCAAGAAATTTATTTTAAAAAATTTGAAATCTCTATTTAAATAAAAATTAGAGCACCTTAATATTTTTTTTATAAATGACTAAAATTTTGTTGTATGTTCATTATGGAGGTCAACATTAGAGTCTAAAGGTTTTCATTTAAGTGGATCTAAAACTGAATATATGGAGTGTAAGTTTAGTTGTAGAAGTTCTAGTAGTAATGTTGTGACATTAGGTGAACAAGTCATTAATAAGAGTGAGCGATTCAGATATTTAGGCTCTATTATTCAAAATGATGGTGAAATAGATGGAGATGTTATTAGTAGAATTTAAGTTGGATGGTTGAAGTGGAGGAATGCAGTTGACCTGTTGTGTGATAGAAAAGTTCCACTTAATCTTAAGAGATTTATAAGATGGTGGTAAGACTGCAATGACTTATGAGAATGTAACAAAAAAGAAGCATAAGACTAAGTTAAATGTTACAGAGATGAGGATGCTTAGGTGGATGAGTGGCTTTACTCTTAGAGATAAAATGCAAGAAATGAGTATGTGGAAAAAGTTGGAGTAGTATGGAAGATAAGATTAGAGAGTCGCCTTAAATGGTTTGGCTACATAAAGCGTCGTCAGATGACCGATTAGGAGAGTAGATGCATTAGATTTGCCTTATGTTAAGAAAGGTAGAGGTAGACCTAAAAAGACTTGGTTAAGATGTATAAAAAATGACCTAAGTATATTTGAATTAAATGAGAATTTGACACATAATAGGACACAATGGAGACGAAGGATTCATATAGCCGAACCCACTTAGTGGGATAAAGGCTTCTTGTTGTTGTTCATTATGGATTTAAAAATATCAACACATAATTTTTAATATATTTTTTATTTTTGAAGATATATTTATATAATAACATATAATTCTTATGCATTTATATATTTTTAAATTAATAAATTATAATAAAAGTTTTAAAATCTGATGATATTTCAAGTGTAGAAATGTTTAGGAGATCAAGGAATTTCTTGCACAAATCTTTTAATATTATTTTAAAGACTAAAGATGTCGATGAGTGAAGAAAGAGTTTTTGGATCCTATATTTAAGAATAAAGGTGATGCACAAGAGTGTGCAAATTATGAGGAATTAAGTTAATGTGTCATACATTAAAATTAGAGAGAGAGTAATGAGCATAGTTACGATGTGATACAAAAGTTTCTCACAATCAGTTTGGTTTTATGCCAGGTAGATCTACTATGGATGTTATATATTTGTTAAGAGGTTTGATGGAGAAGAATAGAAAAAGTAAGGAGGATTTACATATGATATTTATTGATTTAGAGAAAGCTTATGATAAAGTTTGAAGAGATGTTCTTTGGAGAGTTCTAGAACAAAAATGAGTTAATATTGGTTATATTCAAGTCATTAAGATATGTATACTATACTATTACTTGTGTCCACACAGGAGGATTGACAAAAATATTTTCCATTTCAATTGGATTACATCAAGGATCACTTTAAGCCCTTCTTTTTTTTGCTTTAGTTATGGATGTTCTTACGGCATTTACGGAAGATGTACCTTGGTGTATGCTTTTGTTGACGACATTCTTCTTGTTGATAAGACTAGAGAGGATTCCAAGAGAAACTTGAATTATGGAGGTCAATATTGAGTTTAAAGGTTTTAAGTAGATCTAAAGCTGAATATATGGAGTGTAATTTTAGTAGAAGTTCTAGTGGTAGTTGTGACATTAGGTGAATAAGTCATTAATAAGAGTGAGTGATTCGGATATTTAGGCTCTATTGTTCAAAATGATGGTGAAATAGATGGAGATGTTATTAGTAGAATTCAAGTTGGATGGTTGAAGTAGAGGAATGCTTCTAGCTTAGTGTGATAGAAAAGTTCCACTTAAACTTAAGGAAAATTTTATAAGATGGTGGTAAGACCTGCAATGACTTATGGTGCAGAATGTTGGCCAATAAAAGAGAAGCATAAGACTAAGTTAAGTGTTACAGAGATGAGGATGCTTAGGTGGATGAGTGGCTTTACTCTTAGAGATAAAATGCGAAATGAGTATGTTCGGAAAAAGTTGGAGTAGCTCCGGTGACAGATAAGATTAAAGAGAGCCTTAGATGGTTTCCGATAAAGCGTACGTCCGATGACTGTTATGAGAGTAGATGCATTAGATTTTTATGTTAAGAAAGGTAGAGATAGACCTAAAAAGACTTGGTTAAGATGTATAAAAAATGACCTAAGTATACTTGAATTAAATGAGAATTTGACATATAATATGACACAATGAAGACGAAGGATTCATATAGCCAACCCCACTTAGTGATATAAAGGCTTGTTGTTATTGTTGTTGTTGTTGTATAATAAAAGTTTTTAAAAACAATCAATGTCGATCTCAAATTCGATAAAAAGATTGAGAAAATTTTCAATTTGAATTATTAAAAAAAAAATTCTAACTCCACTATTTAATAAATATTTCATAAGATTTAATAAATAAAAAACTTGATCAAAATTTATTCTAGTTTTTATAAAAATTTTGCAAAAAAATTAATATTGTTTAAATGTTTATAAAATAATTTTAACAAGACTTTTATTTATTAAATTTGATTTTAAATTTTGTAAGCTTATTAAAATTCTAAGTGTATAACTTAAGGATCTCATAGGCCCTTAAGTTCTTTCATGAGTTTAAAACACATATTTTGAGCTCCAATACATTTATGTTGAGTTGTCATAGTTGATTCTAAAGTCACTACATCCTCCAAGTGTGTGTGCTTATCTTGCAAGTTGGACTAAATATAATCATTAGAATATTTAAGTAATTTCTTTTTTTATCACTAAAATTAAGTAACTTAAAACTCAAGAGACTAATAATCTTCTTTTTTATGATGATAGAATTTTCTTAGTAAATTAAATTAATAAAGATCTAAATTGATCTTTCATTATAGCTCTAATTTCTAAATTATGTAACTAACAAAATCTAATGTTGTAATTTGTGAAATTTAAAATGACATAAAATAATGAAACATGTGAAACTCTCCCTAAACATATGCATAATCTATTTCATGTAAACCAACATATTATATTCTCTTCCTTTGACAATATAAAATAGTAATTAATGAATTGAAGGAAAAAAAATATAAAAATGTGAATGTAAGACATAATTAATTATTTGAAAAAATAAAATAAAAATATGAATGTATGACAAAAAATATGAGCATCATAACTCTTTTGTGAAAAAAAATATATGAAAAAAAATAAATTCTAAAATTATTAATTTATTTTTTAAATAAATAGAATAAAATTAATTAATTTCTCACTTTATTTATCTCAAATAGAATTAAATTTAATAATTTTAAAATTATATATTCCAACGCAAATAAATTTCACGTATAAAATTCATTATAAATAATAATAATAATTTATTGCAGTCAATTGCCGAGTCCAAGAATGACAGCTCCGAATGAAAAGTGCCACGCGTCACATTTACATTGGCTATAGAGACGAGTCCTTTCCAACATCTCACGTGTTTGGCCGGGCAAACCGTGTCAGACACCGGCGTGCAGCCGCAAGGGCCCTTTCCATCCGCATGGATTTCACGTGCTCCCTACACCGCACTGGATTCCAGCTTTCCTACGAATGTGCGGTCTCGATGCGTCCGCATAATTTTCCTGTGGCGGATATAGTGTCCCGTGTATACGGTTGAGCTATTGCTCCCTGAATCGGACTTGAAAGGCCACTGATCACTTTGAAATAATAGTAAAATTTATGCAACAATATTTTATATAGAATTTAAAAATCATAAAAAAAATATAATTATATTATAATGAACGAATATACTCGACATATTATGATATAAATATGAGTGTCTAGAGAAATATTAGAAGCCCAAATGAGAGAATAAGACCAAACTGGCTAAAAGACTTCACTAACATTCCTGAATTATAACAAATATCAGAAGATTTACAATAAAAGAGAATAAATAAATAAGTAAATAACAAAAAAATATAATAAAAATATCGCTTTACAACAGAGGATCTCCGCATACTCAAGAATAAATAAAGATATAACAGGAATAACGCGGACGATATGTAATGAAGACCGATACAGAAATCAAGAACCCAACCTGAAATGAGCAAAGATCCATAATAGAAAATAAGAAATTAGCTAGGAAACATACAGAGGAACATTCTAGAAGAAACCAAATACTATAAGAGATGGGAAATCAAACAAGAAGAATTATCTCAAGAACTCCTCTGTTTCTAGCTTCCTCTTCTTCTCCCTCTGTCTCGAGTCTTCTCCTTCCTCTCCAGAACATTTCTCACGGTGGAAATCGCCGGAAACCTCCATCAGAACGGAGGAAATCAAACGAGCTTCTTCTGCTTTGAGCCTTCCTTCCTCCTAGAGTATTCTCACGGTGGATCTTCACTGAACAACCATCTCCTAGAATCTCCAGACGATCGATCTCCTTCACCGGCTTCCTCGCCTCACGAGTTCTCGCGGCCGAGACGAGTAAACAAAAAAAAAAAACAATGCAAATGAGTGAGACGCCTCAGATTCAAATCATCCTTCGACCAGAATCGGATACACCACACGTAATCCACTACCGCTCATCCAACGATCACCAAAGAACGGATCGGATCGAATTGTCCATCGTAATCCACTCAAAGAATCGACGCGGCTTAAAGGCAAGACGCAAGAAAACAGATCCGCGGGTAGATACACTTCCAATCCAACGGCTTATAAGCCGCTAGAAACAACTGTGTTAGCATCCAACGGCTGAGTTCAAAAGACGCCATCCAATCCAGCATCACATACGATAGGACGGTTAGCAACCCAACTTTCCAACACTCGGAGTTAACTCATCGCATTTAGCTGCAGACTCAAACGGAAATCAAACCTAATCGTGAGCTGGTCCGGATCAACTCTAATCACTCAAGCTTCAGTTGATCCAATTACAGAAAAACATACTTATCATATTACTCATGATTAGGAACAATTAAAATTCATTTATGATTATTTAATTAATTAATCAAATAAACTTAAAAAATTATTATAAATACTCAATTGATAAATGATCAATGTTAAAATATTATCATATTTGATTCATTTATGATGATAAATAATATCATTTAAGACTTTATTATGAATTATTTAATACTTGAATAAAATAGAGTTTTGTTTTATTTTATATTATAATATTTTTATTCATAAAAATAAACTACTTATTTATGTTAGTTAAAATATTTTTCAATTGTTCATTTCATAGAAGTCTCATTTTAAGCTCAACTGGCTATTCATTGATGAGCTCAAAAATGCTTGTTCAGTTAACTAATAGATTGCTCGATAGTGTTGCCCTTTAGTAGGCCTAATAAGACTTTTTTTTATTAGCTAATGAGTCTTGCTTAAAACAAGCTCAAATAACCATAATTTTAAATAATCTTCGACATTAATACAAATGCTCAAATTGAGCTCACACTCAAGCTCTAATGAGGTTTAAGCAAATATGCTAAAGATCAACAAGCTTTTGCTTAATTTTCGATTCATTTGCACCCTATATATATAGCTCACAAAAGAGGATAAGAAACTCTAAATTCATAGAAGAGAAAAATAGTTTTGCTTAATTTGGGTTGATTCATTTGCACCTACATGTAGCTCACAAAAGAGGAGAAGAAACTCTAAATTCATAGAAGAGAAAATAGTTCAACATAAAGATAAACAACATATAGATAAAGATTATATTGAAATTTAGTATTTTTTTTTTAGTAGGCTACTAAGAGCAGAAAGGACAACAAAAAGGAAAAGATAATCTAACTTTTAACTCAAAGTGCTAAAAAAAACATGAAGAAGAAGTATTAAATTGAAT